>CM060367.1:148687623-149892127 GCA_030545235.1 Helianthus tuberosus | reverse complement strand
CCCCCCTTTTTGGCACAAACTTTCAAGGATTCCCCCTTGGAGGTCGCCCCAAGTCGCCCCAAACACCACGCCCCCTCTTTTGAGGTCGCCCCAAGTCGCCCCCCAAACGCCACGTGTCGCAAGACGCCCTCTTTTGAGGTCGCCCCACTACCTTCAGTCTTACACCACATCAGATCATCTTTATGCTTGATGACAGTAGGTTTTGCAGCCAATATTAAGGTTTACGAATATATTTGCCTGCAAGAAGTGCGGCATTCATGACAGAATTAATGGTGTTTGTGACATCATTAACGTCACATGTGTTGCCGTTAAATGTCTTGCTTCCTGCTTTCTTGAACCTTTGCACACACCCCAGCAAACCCTTGTTGCAAACCTCGCTCAAATAATTGTCTACAAACAAATGTAACATTATCACATGGATCAACTAGAATGATAATTTAAAGGCTCATTCTAAACACACCCCCCTCCTCTCCTGATTATACCCCCCTTATGAGAGGAAAACTGCCGGTCCCACGCGGGCCCCATCTGTAAGTATGTGAGAGGATGGGGGTGTAAAAAGTAATTAGGGGAGGTGTAGAAAGTAGCACCCTTTAAAAATTAATGTGGTCATTGATCTGCGAGATGGAGACAAGATCTACAGACAGAAGTTAAACTATTGACCTATAATAAGCCGTGTGATCGATCCCTTTGTTATTATGAAGGGACTTTGATGACCAAAAGCAAAATGCTAATATTATATTAAAAATAAGGAATTTGTATATATATATATATATATATATATATATTTCAGAAATTGCATCGTACCAAAAAGTTAAAAAAAAAAAAAAAGAAAGAAACATATTATTGGCCGCACACTGTTAGATTGTGTGTTGTGGACGTAAAGAGAGGCCACGTCGGCCACTTGGTCGTTGAAGACCACCATGCATTAGTGCTGAAGGGGTGGGGCCCATGGAGATGTAATGATCTTCGCAGGGCGTGGAGAAGAGAGGTGTAAGGCCGTGGGGTATGGGGCTTGGGTTTGGGCGTGGGCGTGGGTTGGGGGAAAACGCCCAAGCCACCATCCCGGGTGGGCTTGGGTTTAGGCGTGGCCCTTGGGGCTTGGCTTTTAAACCGGGCGTGGGGCGGGGGAGCAAGCTGACATGGCGGGTTGTGAATGGCCCTTTCAAACTAGTCGTTGGCTAGCCGTTGGGCTAGCCGTTGGGGTCTATATTTAAAAAAAAAAATATTTTTTACTTTATAAATACTTACCACATTTAACATCTTTCTCACACAATATCAAACACATAAAACACAATATTTTCATGAGTTCTTCAAGTTATAGTGAATCGTCATCATCATCTGACGATGGTGCGGAAATATTTCTACAAACGATCGCGGCGGTGGTGAAAGCTATCGTGGAAGACGAAGACGATGAGGAAGAGACTCAACAACCTAAACGGAGGAGAAGGTACATCGCTCGTGAACGGCACACCGCTAACGATTTGTTGGTAAGCGATTACTTCTCAGCGAAACCTAAGTATGATGAAAAAATGTTTAGGCGTCGTTTTCGTATGAGTAGAAACTTATTTTTAAGGATATCTAGAGATCTTGAGGAGAAATATGTTTATTTCCAACAAAAACCTGATGTAACCGGGCAATTAGGATTTAGTTCGTGGCAAAAGGTCACGGCCGCACTTAGGCAGTTAGCGTACGGCAATAGTTCCGACATTATGGATGACTATTTAAAAATGTCTGCACGTGTAGCTAGAGAAACTCTTCATAACTTTTGTTCGTGTATTCTAGAACTTTATAGGAAAAGATATTTGAGAAAGCCATCCTTCAGTGACATGCAACAAATATTGGAACATCACGCAGATTATCATGGGCTACCCGGGATGCTAGGTAGTTTAGATTGTATGAAATGGCATTGGGAACTTTGTCCTACCCAATGGCAAGGCGCTCACACTAGTGGATTTCACGGGGTGCCAGCCATCATGCTTGATGCGGTTGCGTCCCAAGATCTTTGGATATGGCATGCGTTCTTCGGTAAGCCAGGTTCACATAATGATATTACCATCATAAACCACTCGCTTCTTTTCAATGATCGGGTAAATGGTATAGGGCCCAAAAGAACTTTCTTTGTAAACGGGGTTGAGTACGTGTATGGGTACTACCTAGTTGATGGGATTTACCCAGAGTGGGGGGCTTTTGTAAAATCGTTCACAAAACACGGTACGACAGATCCAAAGAGATTAAAGTTTAACAGGGTCCAGATGGCTGCACGTAAAGACGTCGAGCGAGCATTCGGTGTTTTGAAGAAAAGGTGGCGAATATTGGCAATGCCTTGTCGACTATGGGACAAGGATCAAATTGGAAACGTGATGTACACATGTATCATTCTTCACAACATGATTTTGGAGGATGAAGGTAGAGCGGTCGTAACCTACTATGATGATGATGACCCCCAACCAGGTAACGTAACAGACGAAGATTGTGAGTTGGGATTATTAATGGCTAATAAGGTCTAGATGGGATTATTACAAGCCAATTCTCCTAAAAAAAATGAAAAAAAAGTTTATAACATGTGTCAATTACCCAAAGCGTGTTCTGAATCAAACACAAATGCTTGGAGTCATGTGGGGAACTTTGGTTTACATATAGATATGTACTAATTGGGTGTTAGTCCATTGACAAAAACAAAGCTTTTAAATACTTTAGGAGAAGGAGGTTTTCGGTTCAAATCTCATTAACGACATGGAATAAAAGGAATTTGTCGTTAAAAAAACATATAGATATCCTGACACTATGTCTTTTTAAATATTATTTGAAAATTACTCTCCATATATCAAGCGTCGGTGTAGTTTACATGGTGAATGAGGACAAGTTGACGGTAATATATCAACCTCCAAAGCACAATAAAAATTGAGTTTGGTGGAGTTTATTAATTGTATTTGTTAACTTCTCTCTGTCTAACAAGAAGATTAAATTAATAATCTAACTTCTTTCTCTAGACTTAAAGAAAACATAATTATTATTTAAATCGTAAAATATATTTTAATGATGAACAAAAGAAAACGTTAAATAGGCATCGTGCTAAAATTAAACTAAAGCACAATATATAAAATCATGATTAAAGTTTTATTTTTGAAGGTATATGTCTCGTAATATTCTAATCATATATACTTATAACAGCCCCGCTATAAGAATTATAAAATCTAATTATGAATTTATGATATTAGCTGTATTACTTATTACTTTATGCTGAACAAATATGTAACTATAAGAACTTACTCTCGAAAATGATTTTTGATAACGTAATTAATAAGATCAATTAATGCTTTAGTTATCCATTAAATTAATAAACATGCAAGAAAAAACAATGCCTTAAGATTATTAAAAAGAGATAACAATATGAAACAAATCTTTCCTAGAAAGTTATTGTTTTATTTTCCATATATATATATATATATATATATATATAGGGGAAGGATCCACTAAAAAGTTAATTTTGCCTAAGTAGCCTAAGAAAGATTATGATGATAACATGTGGCACTCCTAATAAGTAGGAATGAAGGGCATTTTGTTCCTTATAAATAGGAGTGAAAATGACATGTGGCACCCCTTTTGTTTTTTAAAAACACAAAAAAAAAAATATAGTACAAAAAAATCTAGCACAAAAAATGAAGTACAAAAAAAATAGCACAAAAAAATCTAGTGCAAAAAATATAACACGAAAAAATTCAGCAAAAAATGTAGTACAAAAAAATTCAGCACAAAAAATTGAGAAAAAAAAATTTAAGATAAAAAAATCCAGCACAAAAAAATTTAGCACAAAAATATAGTAAAAAAAATCCAGCACAAAAAAATCTTATACAACATAGAAATACAACACATTTTAGTGAGTTTTTTTAGTCTTCATATTTTATATAACAATATAGTACTCAAATTAAAGATAAAAAGACGCTCGATTTTATGGTGAATTTTTTATGAAAAAATAATGTCGTATAAAAAATTATGAACGTTTAAAAAATAGGGGTGGAATATGCATGTGCCTTGCATGTGGAGAGAGAAAGTCTATAAATAGGATTTTCACAAGATACCCTTGCACTCCTTTTTTCTCCTACACTTTTATCTTAACCATTGATTTGAAAAATGAATGGTTAAGATTCCTTCTGATCCTACTTAGGCAAAATCAACTTTTTATTTGATCTTACCTAGGGGTGAGCAAGTTTAGGTCCGGACCGAAAATAACCGAGAACCGAACCGAAATATACCCAATCCGACCCGAACCTAAGTACCTAGGTATTTAGATCGGTTCCAATTTTTCATATAAAATAGGGTCGGATCGGGTCGGTTCTCGGTTCTTTTCATGGTGAAACCCGACTTGGACCTATGGACCGGAACCGACCCTATATTTAGGGTAGTGAATCGGTTCTGTATTTTATGTTTGATCGGTTCTCGGGTCGGGTAATAGTCGGGTAGGGTCGGTTTTTCCTTTTGCTCACCCCTAATCTTACCCCTATATATATATATATATATATATATATATATAGGGAGGAGCTCATGCGAGAACCACCTTTATTGTGAGAATCGCGAGAACCAATGTGAACACAACCTAAAATAGCTAAAAAAACCTAAAAAAACCTAACCAACCCCCCCCCCCCCCCTAAAAAAAAAACCTAAACCCCCCTACCTCAAAAAAAACCTAAGCCCCCCCCCCCCCCCCCCCCCAAGCTAAATGCTAAAAACTAAAACCTCCAAAAAACCTAAAAAAAACCTAACCTCCCACCCCCAAAAACCTAAACCCCCCTCTCCCACCCCCCAAAAACCTAACCCCCCCCCCCCCCCCCCCAAGCTAAAATGCTAAAAACTAAACCCTCAAAAAACCTAAAAAAATCTAAATTTTTTTTTTAATATTTTTTATGTTAAAATCGCTACTTTTAGAAGAAAAAAAAAATTTTTTGGCTTCGAAAAGTAGCGATTTTTTTATAAAAAATATTAAAAAAAAAAATTTGTGTGATTTTTAGCTATTTTTAGACATTTTTGGTTGTGTTCACATTGGTTCTCGCAATAAGAGGTGGTTCTCGCATGATCTTCTCCCTATATATATATATATATATATAGGGTGGGGCTCGACTACAAAGTCCATTTTTCCTACAAAGTGTACAAAGTTATAAAACACAACAATTTCAGCAATAAAACACACTCAAAACCCACAAATAAGAGAGTAAAGATCACTAAAACACAATATCCAAACCCTCATAGTTCATAAAAACATCAAACACACCATCGTAGAACTATGAATATAAAACACAACATGATAATCAACAAAAAACACATTAATGTTAGTCATTCGATAATCAAAGCCTAATAATCCAAAACACAACACAATACCCACAAATATGGCGTTTTAGTTATCTTCACTTTGTTATTTGTGGGTTTTGAATGTGTTTAATGGTTGAAATTATGGTGTTTTATGGCTTTGTACACTTTGTAGGAAAAATGGACTTTGTAGCCAAGTCCCACCCTATATATATATATATATATATATATGTGTGTGTGTGTGTGTGTGTGTGTGTTGTATACCTATAAATATAAATTTATTATTGTGTATTTCTAGTTAAAAGAAGAACAAAATATGATCAGAGATTTCATTTTTACTTTTATGATTGTTGGTAGCCATGAATCCTTCATTTTGAAACATATATTTCAAATATTTTTATCTATCCTAAGAACAAAATTCACAATAAAAATGAACATTGCTATAAATTATTCTATCAAAGCAATGATAAGAATGTGATGTTTGGTGCAAAATAATACTCACTATTATTGGCTGAAATGCAGGAATCATGTTTCATACAACATGCATCAAGTTCATCACAAGGCTTCTCTCCAGGGCATCCACTGTATAACAACCCACAATACTTCCCATATCTTAGCAATGGTGGCACTGTCAATAAACATGTATATATTTCGTTTAAAAAAAAAATAGAAAAATCATTAAATTTTATGAAAGGCATTTGGTATTTAGCTGTACCATTGCAGAAGGAGGATTCACACTTCTTGCGGCATTCTTTAGACTAAATATTCAATGTTCAAAATTATGAATTAGAAATCAAAGTATCCAAATATATCTAAAACTAAGGAAATTAGTGAAATTAAATGAAGCTTACCAAACTGAGGCCTGTGTCTCCACCTAGATCAACTTTAAGAGCAAAAAGAGAAATGGCAGAATAATTGAGTGTAAGAATGGAAATCAAAAGAAGGAAGGGTGAAGCCATTGAAGAAGGAAATAGAACTCAAAGATGAAGCATGGTTTTGCATAAAAATTCTTACTTATAGGAAGAGATGGTTGGAGGATAGGAGATTGGGGGGGATTAGGATAGGTGGGGTATAAAAACTCAATAAAAGTGCTTGGTTTTGTTTTTCTGTAGTAAGTCATGTGATATGGTTTTGGATATTTAGTCAAAAGTGTGTAGTTCTCCTTACCTCATTGACAGCTTGTATGAGGATTTGAAATTTGGACCGACTTAATTAAAGGGTTCTTATATATGTGTATGTGTGAATGAGGTACTTAAATAGAGGTGGGAAAAAAACCGGGTTGAATCTGTTTGAACCTATATGTTTGAGACTAAGTTGAGAACACCTTCGGTAAAACCGGTTTAAGACCAAAGACCGATTGCTTTGTTCCTGAATTTCGCCTTGTTACTCATTCTCACAACTTATTTTTTTATTTTATTTTATTTTATTTTATTTTATTTTTTTGGGAAAAGCTAATCCCCCTCTAAATATTTACACGAGGATTGAACTTTGATCTACTCACAATAGATAATTTCTTTGACCACTAATCCAAAGCCTAAGTGGCCTTTTTTTAACGGCTTATTTCATTTTATACGATGAACCTTTTACTCTTTACCTTTTTTTACAAAGCAAAATGATTTTTTTTTGTTTTTTTTTTCTTCTCTGACCACTAATCCAAAGCCTAAGTGGCCTTTTTTTTTAACGGCTTATTTCATTTTATACGATTAACCTTTTACTCTTAACCTTTTTTTACAAAGCAAAATGATTTTTTTTTGTTTTTTTTTTTCTATAATTAGTAACTAACTTTGGTTATAGGATTTTAGGAATGGTGAAGTTTATAACTAGAATTTATTTTTTATGATGTTACTTATTGCATTATGTATAGTGTTTTAATTTCATTTTATACGATTAACCTTTTAATCTTTACCTTTTTTTTACAAACCTTTTTTTTACAAAACAAAAGGATTTTTTTTTTTTTTTCTGTAATTAGTAACTAACTTTGGTTATAGGATTTTAGAATGGTGAAGTTTATAGCTAGAATTTATTTTTTATGCTGTAACTTATTGCATTATATATAGTGTTTTATGTTTCATTTATTTAAGTTAAAAGTATTTAGTTTTAGTTTTTCTTAATCTTATATTTTATAAATACGACACGTCAATATTTCAGCCCTAATGAAACAACGAATCATATGACCATAATTAACAATGGCTTAGTTGTACACTAAATATTTTCTTTTAAAATAAGTGAAGTACCTTTAAGACTCGAATGAAAAGTACCATAAACTTAATAATAATCACATTCACTACTAGAAAAAAAAAAACCTTTAATGACAAGCATTGCGCGTCATTAAAGGGTAGATATGACACACAAAAGAGTGTCAAAGAAGCCCCTATCATCAATTGAAGATGACATGCATTTGTGTGTCATCCATTTATGACACGCTTTAGTGACACACATTAATGACACACCTTTATGACAGATTTTAATGACACACCTTAATGACACGCTTTAGTGACACACATTAATGACACACCTTTATGACATATTTTAATGACACACCTTAATGACACACGATTATGTCACATTTTAATGACACACGTTTATGACACTTTAATGACACATTTATGACACGCATTGCGTGTCATGGTTTTCATTGTTTATTTTTTTTAGAATTTCTAATTTTATTTATAGAACCAAACAATATATAAATCCATTTCATAACAAAATACACATAAATCAAAACAATTCATTTCATAGTCATATGCCAAATATAATTCAAATATCTTAAGTCAAAAAATATTGTTTGGCGTACATACTTCAACATCTAAAATAGTCACTTAAAAACAAACGTTGCCTCATAACTCGAACACCCTTCACGTATTCCATCAATATCTTCATTCGTGTATACCACTTTGTCTCCCCCAACCTGTGTATACCACTTTGTCTCCCCCAACCTGAGAAAATAATTAAAGAACCAAAATAAATGCACTTTGATATGAAAAACAATTAATGACATAAACGAAATCATAGAGCCTAAATACATGCACTTTGATATGATAAACAAAGATTGATATCCACATAACTATATTCTCATTCCATCCAATTATTTAGTTATCTTTTTACCCAGTTTCTTTTATATGTAAATCAAACACACAAATCTCATCAAAATCCCCAAAATTATAA
The DNA here is from genome assembly GCA_030545235.1 of Helianthus tuberosus. NCBI lineage: Eukaryota > Viridiplantae > Streptophyta > Magnoliopsida > Asterales > Asteraceae > Helianthus > Helianthus tuberosus. The sequence continues at coordinate 149,883,661 of CM060367.1, read as the reverse complement.
ACTAATGAATAGTGAATGGTGAATGACCTATGCCAATTTCTTAACATATACAAAGTACTATTTAATGATTTCTATATATAATGGGGTTGGTACTTTATGAATTACCCGTATGATCTATTACCCAACCCTCTCGACCCACCCATTCTCACCACATTTAGTGAACATGTTAAGTAATTACCACACATGTTTAACATCATGATATTGCCAGCTAAAAGCGCCCCACTTCAGCCTACTTGTTTAATCATATTTGATGTTTTAATCATTTCTATATTTCATAGCAAACTGACAACAAAGTATTTTGACCCAATCCAATCCAAACCGTATTTTTACCCATAGATTTTTATAAGTTGATTTGCTTTCAACTCATATGGAATAATCGACGGCTAAATACAGTTATGTGGTTATATAATTGTCTTATATATAGATACATGTAGTTATACTGTTCTCACTTTGTAAAAAGCTTTAAAACGTAAAAAAATGGAACCGAAAAGGGGCTAATCGAAGTTCAACCTGGATTTATTCCATCTGTATTAGAATAATCTACCGGTGTACGAATGGTTAGATCCTGAATAATAATATCACTGTACATAAATCAAAAGTTTCTTGTTAGATATCGTGTTAGAGATTTAAAACAAAAAATCTTAGACTGGCTGACCTGCTAACTGGATGAACAAACCACAAAGGTGAGTCGATCAGTATGAGATTAGAAATGTGTATTTGGTTCAAGCACATTAGTTCAATAAGATACGGTCCTGTGTTCTCGAGCTTGTCTTTCCACTGATATGTCCTACGGCCTACGATCACAAACCGACATAAATGAGTTATATGCCATTCGAACAGTATAATAATAAAAACCCAGTACAAAGAAAACCAAATTTTGTAAAATTAGGTTGCGGTTATGAGTAGTCTTTTTATTTTTTTGAACATCAAAACCCAGCCAAACACATATTCTTATTTCCCACATAGAAAACACATTCCTATTTCTATTTCCAACATAGAAATCACATATGCACATAAAAAATTACAGAGGCACATCACTGAGTCGATCCTTTTCATAAGCTGTTCGTGGGGCTGGCATATCAGGTATACACGACACGATAAGACACGATAAGACACGGCAAGATAAGACACGAAGACACGAAACGCCATACACGAACACGACACCATAACATATCATGTCCTTTTTTTCATAGCCGAACAAGATTAAATTTATAACAGGATAGACGAAAAAATACCTGATAAGACTGTTTAATGAACACTATAAATCACATCTCTTGGTAGCAAATTTCTATGTAAGAATCTGTTCAAGGTACCACAGCTATAGCTCGATCCAAAGTCCAAACAATAATCTATTAAATTTGTGCCGATTTTTTTCTTTTTTACAACAAATCACATTATTTGCTAACAAAAAGATAAAACTTTACTGAAGATTCCTACTATTGTGTTATTCTTCACAGATTAGCAAACTTATAGAACATAAATTATAGAACGAACTTAGAAAAAACAAACAAACATATTTATCAACTAAAAAATTCGTTGTTACCAAACGGATAAAAGGTCATCTACTGAACAAAACGCCGTAGGCTGTCGGAATATCAACGAAATAGGAGTATGCAACTGATTCGCGTCGGCTGTCGGCTTACGGCAGTCGGTTGAACTTTCTCACTGAGCCACCGGCTGAACAAACAAAGGCGAAGTGGATGAATGTCTCACCAACGGAACAAACAAAAAAGAGGGTTGATTAGCATCGGCCGGAGGTTGTACGGTGGAGTGGTGGTTGTCGACTGGAATTGAAACATGAGAGAGATTTATAGTTTTTTTTAACTTAGGTAAACTGACGCACGTTCCCTGTTTATTATCCCACCACATCCTATTTTCGAGGGTTATTAGGGTGAAGAGAGTGGTTAAATATTTGGGATAGGTAAACTCTCAAATCATTCAATCAAACGGTGTCACGTCATTTTACCTATTTTGTTTAGGGTAAATTACACTTTTCGTTCTTTATGTTTGTATCGGATTGCAATGGATGACTATTAACTCCAATAATTACAGTCACAGTCCTTTATTTGTAAAACTCGTTACACCCCACGTCCTTTAGCACTAACTAGGTTATATTTTTCAGTTAACTTTGATCACATAAGAGTAATTTAGTCTTTTAACTGATTTTTTTAATAAATAAAACAAAAAAAATATATAATTGAATATATATAACCACCCCATACCCCCTCTTAACAGTTGCCATCACCTGTGACATTGACCACCACCAGCCAGGCTGCCACCACACTACCCCCAACCACCTGCACCAACACACCACTTACACCATCACCACCAACACACATCACCCCAACCACCTGCCATCACCAAGTCACACCACCACCACCTGTCCCTAAACAAACAATCGATTCCTAAACAAAACAAAATGATTCACTAGGGAAAGAAATGTATAGGATACGCTCAGTTTTCCTGCTACTCTTTCTTCCTATACCTTAGTGTGTTCCTAATGTTATAAAATAGTGCATCCATGTTCACTTCTCTGTTTTTCTCCTTTTCCGTTCTAAAAAGATTACCTATTTTTGTCATGTGGTAAAGTAAATGCAACGTTTCTATTTCCAGCTAAATTAACATCAGGTTTATCCAGATCTACATACCCAATGTCAAAACATTCAAAATAAACCCAAATAAATCATCAGATCTCCACCTTTAACAGTTCAGATACGTACGAGCAAGCTCATCACTGCGTTGAGCCGATTCCCACCTTCAGATCTGTTTTGCCGCCTACAAATTATGATTATTCGCGTTGAGTCAGTTTCCAGATCTCTACCTTCGAAGTAGATGGTGTAGATCTATTCATGTAGATCACTCCACTGTTGCAATCGAGCGAGAAAATAGAAACTAATGTCGATTGGAGTTATTCGTTGGGATGGCTAAAAGAAAAGAAAGTCGTGGAAGGAGAGAATGCGGCGGCAGCGGTGGTGCTTACGGCGGTGGTACACCAAAATGTAGAGGGAGAAAAACGAGGGAGATAAAGTGAGTTTGGGTTTAATATATATAATAGAATGGTAAAAAGACTAAATTACCCTTATTTGATCTAACTTAACTGAAAATTTTAATATGGTTAATGATAAAGGACGTAGGGTGTAATGGTTTTTACAAATAAAGGATTGTGAGTGTAATTATTGAAGTTAAAGGCTATCCATTGCAACCCGCTACATACATAAAGGACGAAAGTGTAATTTACCCTTTTGTTTACCTATTGCTCAAAAACGTTGGCGGTGGTTTACCTATCTTGGATTAAGTAAACTATTTTATTTATTTTTTAAACTAGTATATTTAATATTTAAACATGTATTTTAACATAATAAATGTAGAATAAATTAAAAATAGCATTACATTAAATTAAAAACAACTAAAATTACAGTAAATTAAAAAATTAAAATTACATTAAACTGAAATAAATTAAAATAGTCTTCGTCGGAATCGACCAACAGGTGGGGTAAATCTTGACTTGCGAGATGATTCACGAGATCGTGTTTTAGTCTCCAATGCGTGTCTTCTTCCATCAGCTCGTCCAACATCGTATCGTCTAGAGCGGGCTCGACCGTAGGATCCAGAATGTGTGCCGGTGCTATCGCGTTTCCGTCGTCTTTTAAAATCATGTTGTGTAAAATAATACACGTGTACACAATATTCCTAATTTTTCTGACGATCCTTGCTCACATCGGCTGACTCAATACACCCCATTTCGACTTCAAAACACCGGAGTGTCTCATGCCCAACCTTACATTGACGTTCAATATATCTCTTTCGGTTAGATGTGCCCGTGTCTTGAAGTTCGGCTTCTTCGATGAAATTTTGGAAAAAAAATGCTACTATCGGATGATTCGTCGCTACTATCAGGTGGAAAAAACAACGGGATTTCATCCGCCATTTTGTTTTGGAATGATTGGGTAAATGTTTGGTATTTTTTGGCTTGGTTTGGGTATGAATTTGAATGTGTTTGGGTATGAATTTATGTTTGGTATTTATAGTTAAATTAATTTTTTTTTTTTGTTTTAAACGTCGATATAGCCATTGAATGTCTCCAACGATCAAATCTTCATCCTTTGTCGATCGGTATAGCTTCACCGATGAACCAAACAAACCGAGCGGTAAAATGAGTTGGCGGCGGTGTTACCGCTCGGTAAACAAGTTTACCGCCCACTTCGTTCACCCTTACCCTCAACTATCGGTTATTGGCCGCTGTCACCAACAACTAACACTTTGATACCCGACACCCCCAACTTTAACAGTTTGTGTGTCCTATCACCTCGTCGTTAATCAAACACTAACTCGGTTAGTTTTTTATCCTATGTGGCTTGTTTTTGACGACGTAGCTTGTTTTTATCCTACGTGGCCAATATGTGTATATATATATTTTTACCTTTTCTCCACCATCACCACCAGCCAATCTCCTCCATCTCTCTTTAAACTTACCTTTTTTTTTTTTTTCTAAAAAACACAGTGAGCCACCACCCCGGCCACCAACACTGACCATCCAATCTATCTCCCACTTCCTTTGCATCGATCTTCTCCACACCACACAACTCCGGCGAGTTCTTCCCTCGCCACCAAAACGTTTCTAAAACCAAAATTTGATGATAATATTAATTGTCATATGGCTTTTAATCCTTGAACTGAAACGAACAAAACACACCAAAATACATACGAGTTGCGGAGACAATCAAGCGAAATGGAGGACTGATCGGAGATGGAAGTTTCAGAAAGTGCTCTAAAGCCACGACTCACAGAATGATGGTGGGTTTGGTACTCAGATCAAGACCACACAAACCCCATTATTCCTACCTCAAACTCACAAACTTGTTTGCGTTGATTCCTGTAGATGGCTTCTAGGCAACTTCGCGGAGGAAAAAGGACCGAAAACTATGGTAACCGCATGGCTGCCCAAATAGCCAAGCAAATGGCTGCCGTGATTTCAAACATTGTGATTCAGGTTCAACAAGCTCTCGCTGCTAACCCGGTTAACCAAGTTAACCAGGTCAATCAAGTCGAACCGAATGTTGTCAACGCTCCGGCTAACTCATCCAAGTGCTCCTACAAGCACTTCAAGTCTTGTGACCCCCTAAAATATGAAGGAACCAAAGGGGTCACTGCACTCCTCCGATGGTTCGAGGAAATGGAAAGCACCTTTTCTGAACTGTGACTGCCCTAACAACCACAAGGTTCGTTATGCTACCGACTGTTTCATAGGGGTAGCTTTAACATGGTGGAACGCTGAGAAAGGCAGAAGAGGGGCTGAAGCTGTTGTAGCTCTAACTTGGGAACACTGAGAAAGGTAATTCGGCTATGATAGTTTTCGGGCCGGGTGGTATCGGGTTTGAGTTTTGGATAAAAGGAAACCCCATAAATTTATAAGTGTTTTATTTTGATGACACACAAAAATAAGTGTTGTAAAAAATTATAAGATAACACAGAATGATGACACACATATTTTAATATGATTTTTAATGACATTTAAACAATGACACACAAATATAGTGTCATAAAAATTATAAGATGACAAACAACGATGACACACATATTTTAATGTCTTTTGTTTTTATTAAATGACATTTAAACGATGACACACAAATATATGTGTCATGAAATATTTAGATTTTACCAACAATGACAGTTTTTTATGACACATGCTTTCACGTGTCATAAAATTAGTGTGTGTCATTGTTCTTGTGTCATTAAAGGTCTTTTTTCTAGTAGTGATTTTAACTATATTAACTAGGTGAATTTCTCCGCGCGATGCAGCGGAAATTTAATCAGTACGTGTTCGGTTTATTACGTAAGGGAATTCGGTTGGTACCGCTTGGGTTCGTTACGAATTGTGGTACCCACATTCGGTTTAAAGTTATGATATGTCTAAAAAATGTGTGTTACATTGAAAACCATGAAAATGAATATGAGTTAGTTTCGATAACTATACTGGTATGAGCTTGATTCGTCATGGTATTATTTTGAAAAATATACTCCGTTTTCAACAAAGTTTATACAGAAGAAGCGGGAAAAAAATTATTGAGCACTTCGGCATTCAATTTTACAAAAAAGATGAAGGCGAGTTATTGAACAAAAATCAAATTAAATAAATTAAATGGTTTCAAAGTTTATATACTTCAAAGTATATCCAATAACACCGATACTTGGATGGTTGTTGTCCGATCATTATCGGTTTCACTCGTCACAGTACCACTATGACATCGACACTTGATTTAGCTTATGATACAAAATAAAGACCCTATTTTAAACATAACCCGGTTTTCAATGAAATTTATGCAAGAGCATCAAGAAAAACAATCAAACACAACTTTGTATTTTGTATTTTTTTTTTAACAACGAACGCAAGTAATAGAAGAATAACCAGATTAATAAAACAATTAAACATGTTAAATATCTGTATCACATGCCAATGAGGTAGTGGTGGAGTGGTTGGGGAAAGACTTGGTGTTCCTTGTGACCCACGTTCGACTCTCACCCTCTCCATTATTTTCTGTGGCATCCAGGTGAAGGGCAAATACGGGTGGTGTCGGTTCGTCTTGGATGGGAGGCGAGGTTTCACGGATTATTCCACTGTCGTGCCTACGAGCGGGTGGAGGTCGGGTTTCCACGCATCTGGGAGAGCCAAGGGGCTGGCGGCGGCCAAATAGTCAACGTTGGCCACAACGCCCGGTGTCACGGTGGTTAGCACGTCGTTCCTTGCCGTTCAAAAAAAAAATATGTGTATCACATATACTAAGAGATAAAACAAATTGACCTATAAAAATAACTATGTATAATAATAAATAAAATTATACTATAATATTTATATATAGTTACCGTTCATGGAGACTTGCTATTCATATATATAGGTTATTCGACCGCGCGTTACGGCGATACGTTATCGCAAGCATTGAATTGGTATCGAATCGGTTTATTATAGTACCAGTACGATAAATTCACTCGGTATAGAAATAAATACGTGTTTTATATCGACCAAACACGAAGGTACCTGAGGTTGTTCAAATGGTATCGATTGGTTCAGATCATCACAAACTCGTACCAATATTCATTTATGGTCACATACATAGTTGTATAAATAAAAAATTATCGAAACCGAAAACCATAAAAATGAATACAGGTCCCGGTACCGATGTTGATCAGTAAGTTATGATAGCGATACGGTGTCAGTTTATCGAAAGCAAAAACATTAAAAATAAATACCAGACCGAAATCAATTTTGTTCGTTCAGTTTCACCTCAGTTCACTACGGTAGCAAGAAACCATAAAAATGAGTATAGATACCGGTACCGATGTCCCGTTTGGTTTTCATTACGATATGATAACGATACACCAGTTTATTTAGTTTACTTATTTGATGTAAAAATAATAAAAATAAATACCAGTACCGATACAAATGTTGTTCAGTCGTTTCGGTTCAGTTTGGTATGTTAGTGGCACAAAGTCCGTTTTCAATAAAATTTTATCGTAATGTTGAAAAAGAATAAACATAAAACACAATTATTAAAAAAAATCAAAATAAATGATGAATAAAATATTCTAAAAAGCAATAAATATCTCAAAATAATATTTTACCACTCATCTTCGGTTTGGTTTGGTACGAAAGCTAAACGGTATCCATTTTCAATAAACACTTATATAGTATTGTTGAAAACAAAACATAGTTGCGGATTTAATTTTTCTAAAAAAGTTAACGAATACAAATTTAAAATTTAAAAATATATAGATAAACAAAATGTTATTACAAACAAATAAATACTTGAAAAATAGAATTTAATTTAAAAATAAATAAACAATCATTGTTCATCATGATTTTTTAATATACTTTTCAAGAATTAAAAATATTTAAGTTATATAAAATATTATATCTTAAGGTACTGTTCATCAAGAGTTCGTGTTAATATATATAATTGAATAAAAAGAGTAAAATTTTCAAAATTATAATAGATAATTTACAAATATGAATTATGTGTTATGATTTAAGAGCCATTTACATGTTTTTTTCTAATTCTTTCCATGTGTTTCTTAATATGACGATCACTTAAGATTATGACTCATGTAATTGGAGCACCTTTGAGTTTTATATGGACTAAAACATATATATATATATATATATAGAGAGAGAGAGAGAGAGATAGAGAGAAAGAGTGTGAAAATTGCTTAACGTACGAACGTACGCTGTGAAATTACACACGTTGTAAAACTCAAAACCCTAATCATGCATATTGAAAAACCATAATCATGCATGTTATACTTATGTAATGAAGTATGTTATGGTTTTAAACATGCGTGATTATGGTTTTCTCAACATGCGTGATTAGGGTTTTGAGTTTTACAACGTGTGTAATTTCATAGCGTACGCTCGTACGTTAAGGAATATTGTACGTTAACCGGCCTCTATATATATAGGGGAATGTTTAAATAAAAACGCTAAATATTGTGAGAACTGTGAGAACGAATAAAAAACTCGCGAAAATTTGGTCAAAAACAATTCAAATTCATAATTTCTTTTTACACTTATCATTATTATTTTACGATCTTATGAATTTAATTTACACGTTTAAATTTACGTGAATTTGTAAATAAAGAAATTTCCGCATGTGTAAATTTGTTATATTTACACATGTATAAAATCTAATAAGAGTGATTTTGAGAGGATAAATGATTTATTTGATGTTGTAAATTATTTTTTTGATGTATCTGAATTACAATGAGGTTTCTATTAAAAAAATTGGGTTTGATTGGTTTTCTATTCGTTCTCACGGTTCTCGCAATATTTAGCGTTCTCCAGATAACCTCCCCTATATATATATATATATATATATATATATATATATATATATATATATATATATATATAAACGGGATCAGGAGAAAACGCTCAAAAGTGTGAGAAGGGTGAGAATGCATCCTGCCCCAACACGTGTCACGCGACATAGAGAAGGGCGGAAGGGCTTTTTTTCGTTTCATATTTCTTTTTTTTAAACGCGTGTCACATCACCTTTCCATTTTTTGGCGTTTAATAAATACGCGGCGTTTTTATTGTTTTTAGACCAGGATCATAGAAAATATTTTGGCGTTTTAAGTATGTTTTGGCGTTTTTATTGTTTTTAGATTAGGATGCAGGCCTATAATGTAAAAAACATCAGTAATTTTCTTGATGTTTATTTTTTTTCTATCAAGTGTTGTGCCATGTAGGATACGTCACACCCCAACCGATGACGGAAACATCGGGGCATGACATTGAGCGAAACAGAGTGTCAAGAGAAATTCCATAACGGCTAAATTACCAAATAGTTAATATTATGTCCCATACCATAACCCATTAAGTAATCTAATTATTACAGACATAGATATCCTCAAAACAAAACATGTTCCGACAACTCAGATTCAAATAAATAAATTGTCTTTGTTTCTAGACTCCATCCTACTTGATTCCACAAAAGCAGGAAAACACAGCATCCTAGCAGATAGCATCCTAAACACCTGTCACATACGTTAAAATAAAGGTCAATACACATGGTGTAAAGGTGAGCATACAAGTTTGATAATAGCATAATAGAGTTCGTAATAGTTTACGCATAACCAGCATGTACGACGTAAAATGTGAAGCATGTAAGTTATCGACAAAGATCATATCAATATCGATGATTGCGATTTGACTGCGAGTAGCGAGTGCGCATCGCATGTTCACCACTGCGAACACGTGAAGTAATATCCTTAACAACCCCTGTCCACGACATGTGCTGAGTCCAAACTATAGTACTATCGTTGCTAAGGCAGGTAGACAGCAATCAATGTGTAAACATAACAAACAAGCATTCATCGAGTCACGTATAACATGCAATAGCGGTTAGCGTATAAATAGTGTTTGCGTTGTGTGATAGATGTGATTTAGAATAAGTAACGTATGTAACACCCAAAAGTGCATAAAGCAAAAAGGGATCGAGTATACTCACAGATTGTGTTTAACAAGTAAACACTCTCTTGGATTGAAGGGAGCGCTGAGAGAGATTAGTCTGAATAGTTAATGATAGCATAAACGATAAGCGGCGCGTAAAAAGGTGCAAAAATACCATGTGTCGGATGGCAATCAGATCGGATGGCCAGTCGATCGGATGTCAATCCGTTCGGATGGTCATCCGATCCGATGGCCATTCGATTGGATTGACATCTTGTTTGGTAAGGATGTGTTTGTGTATGATGGCTTTGAATTTTTTGTTGTAGCATTTTCAAAACAGAGAAGTATCTCTACTCTTCAGGTCGATCGATCGAACGACGGTTCGATCGGGTAGCGAAAATCCGATTGGTTGGACACTTAGTGAGAACAAGTTCACAGCAGGATTGTCACTCGATCGGATAGCAATCTGATCGGGTGGCAATCCGTTGGTTATTGACCATGTTGAAAATTGTTTAAGTGTTGAAGCCCCAAACGTCACATGGTCGGATGGTCGTTCGATCGGATGGTAATCCGATCGGACGGCAATCCGTTCGACGTTCAGTACTTTTGAAAGTTGAATAAAAGTTCATGTGTTAACCTTCAAGTGTAATCCGACCGGGTGACTGTCCGACCGGGTGACTGTCCGATCGGATGGCAATCCGTCCCGTGACCTTGTCGTGTTGCTAACTTGGAAATTCGTTAAGTGTGCGATTTGTTCGAGACAATATGACAACCAGCTAAACAAAAGAAACCCCTCCAAGACCCAGGTGATCCGATCGAACAGGAATCACCCTAGTCCGGTCGGTCAACAGTTCGAGACGGTGGTTCGTGTTTAACCCGGAGTCGGTTATCTCTTTGATAGAAAACATATCTTGTACCGACACATCACTAAGAGAGAGTAGAAGATCAGAACGAGCTCCGATTCTATCGGTTTTGAGTGCATTGAGTGTAAAAGAGTTGAAAGAAAGCTGGAAAACCATCTTTCAATCCTTCTAATCATGAATACGTATAGATCTATGCGAAAACATTGTTTATTCATGTGGAAATCCTTCAGATCTGAGTTGTTCTTGGTGGAATGAGGCCAAAACTTGAACTTCAAAAGAATTCCATGACGACATCATCCTAGAACACCTCAAATCCACTGATTTCACGGTTAAAAGTTAAGATTCAAAGGTGAAAAAGATGAAGGAGTGCATGTAGATCATAGAAGTACAAGATTTAGGTTGAAAACTTACAAGAATCGTGAGAAATCGAGAGAAAGGAGGCTGGAGTGCGGCTGGGTCGAGTGGAGAGCTGTCACATCAAGTGATGTGACAAGTGAGGGTATTTATAGGTTGCCAAAAAGGGAAAGGGCACCTGGATCGGATATGTCACCGGTCGGATGGCTGTCCGATCGGATGGCAATCCGATCGGGTGGCCATCCGATCGGGCGGCCACTCGATCCTGATGTCCGGCGTGTTGAGTTTCGTAGTTTCGATTCACATGTTGAGCGTTGCGATGCGTTTCGAGCGAGGTTGCGATGCACTAGTATTAAACGATAAATAATCTATCCATCACTCGCTATATCTAACATACAATCATCATAATTAACCGGCGTTTAGCGTTTGCGATTCAATTGCAATAGAGTTGTGATTGCGTTTCGATTAGTCACCACAACATAAACATAAATAAACATGCACAAGTAACACATAAATAGCACACACACGTAAAACAATATTCAGAACGCATAATTTGGGTTGCGAATGCGATTGCGATGCGATAAGCGATAAAGCGATAAAACATGCGATAAATAGCGATTAAACCTCGATTATTAACATGTACTCCACATAATACAACTAATGCGATAAAATAAATAGATTATCTACAAGTCAAAGAAGTCAAAACAGGAGTTGAGCAAGGAGTGACAAATCGCAATTAGCAATCTTTTCGACCTTTGACTTCAATCTTGGCTTTGACTTTGACTTTCAAAACACGGGGTGTTACAGCCTCCCCTAGTTGAGGGAATTTCGTCCCGAAATTAGGCTTTAACCGTAACAAACAACTATGGGTACTTCGCCTTCATATCGCTTTCGAGTTCCCTGGTGAACTCTGTGCCTCGTTTGCCTTCCCAGCGAACCTTCACAATGGGAATGCGTGAGCGCCTGAGCTTCTTGGTTTCTCGGTCCATGATCTTGACAGGCTTTTCCACGAAGTGTAATGTTTCGTTCACTTGAAGATCCTCTAAAGGAACATGAAAATCATGCTCAGCCAGACACTTTCTGAGGTTCGAAACGGGGAAAGTCGGGTGGACGTTGTTAAGTTCCTCCGGTAGTTCGAGTCTGTAGGCCACTTTGCCGATCCTTTCCAGAATCTTAAAGGGTCCAACATATCGAGGCGTGAACTTTCCTTTCTTGCCGAATTTGACCACACCCTTCCAAGGTGATACCCTTAGGAGTACATGGTCGCCAACGTCAAATTCAAGGGCTTGCGTCGTCTATCGGCGTAACTTTTTCTGACGACTCCGAGCTTTTAGCAGATTGTCTCGAATTTGTAGGATTTTTTCAGTTGTTTCTTGCAGTAGCTTAGGACCGGTTATTTGCGAATCTCCGATCTCGTGCCATACAATAGGGGATCGACATTTTCTTCCGTATAATGCCTCAAATGGTGCCATTTGAATGCTGGAATGATAACTGTTATTGTACGAGAATTCGACTAGAGGTAAGTATGTGTCCCAATTACCACCGAAATCTATGACACACGAACGGAGCATGTCTTCGAGGGTACGAATCGTTCTTTCAGTCTGACCGTCGGTTTGGGGATGGAAAGCGGTACTTAGATTAAGCGTAGTACCGAGAGCAGATTGAAATGTTTCCCAAAGACGTGAGGTAAACCGACCATCGCGGTCAGAGATGATGTCGCGAGGCATCCCATGTCGACAGATGATCTCGTTGGTGTAGATTCGGGCTAATTTTTCTACCCTGTAGTCTTCTCGTATCGGTAGAAAATGAGCAGATTTAGTCAAGCGGTCAACGACAACCCAGATGCTGTCGTGACTTGATGGTGTGCGCGGAAGTTTCATTATGAAGTCCATAGCTATAGTCTCCCATTTCCACATGGGAATCTCGGGTTGGACGAGTAAACCAGAGGGTCTTTGGTGCCCGGCCTTGACTTTCGAGCAAGTCAGGCACCTCGAAACATCGAGAGCGATATCTTTCTTCATGCACGGCCACCAGTACTTGTAGAGAAGGTCCTGGTACATTTTATCGGCACCGGGATGAATAGAATATCGTGACTTGTGGGCTTCGTCCATTAGAATATGTCGTAAATTGGTCCGCTTAGGGACCCAAATTCGGTCCAGATAATGGAATATCCCATTCGACTTATTCACTAACTGGGCTCCATCATTGAGAATCCTTTCCTTCTTCAAAGTGCGCTCAGTAAAGCAAGCATGTTGGGCTTTGCGGATGAGAGTTTCGAGATGATGCTGGGCTTGAATATTACGAACGCTATGCAAATAGCTTCGTCTGCTGAGGGCGTCGGCAACGGCATTTGCTTTGCCAGGATGATAACGAATATCACAGTCGTAATCGTTGAGAAGTTCCACCCATCGGCGTTGACGCATATTCAGTTCTTTTTAGCTGAAGATGTGTTGTAGGCTCCTATGGTCGGTGAAGACCGTACACTTAGTACCATAAAGGTAGTGTCACCAAATCTTCAACGCAAAAACAACTGCGCCTAGCTCGAGGTCGTGGGTTGTATAGTTCTTCTCGTGGATCTTGAGCTGATGAGACGCGTAAGCGATAACCTTGTCCCGTTGCATGAGAACACAACCAAGACCAAGGTTCGAGGCGTCGCAATAGACAACGAAGTCATCGTTTCCATCGGGTAAAGCAAGGACGGGAGCATTGCAAAGCATGTGCTTGAGGGTTTGAAAGGCAGTCTCTTGTCCGGTTCCCCAAACAAAAGGCTTGTCTTTGTGCGTGAGAGAAGTAAGCGACACGACGATTTAAGAGAATCCTTCGATAAATCGGCGATAATAGCCCGCTTATTCGAGAAAAGAACGGACTTCAAACGGGTTCTTAGGTGTAACCCAACTCTTAACAGCTTCGATCTTCGCGGGGTCGACATGAATACCTTGACTATTGACAATACGACCGAGGAATTGAACCTCCTCTAGCCAGAATTCACAATTGGAGAACTTGGCATAGAGTCGATTTCCTTGGAGTAGCTCGAGAACCAAACGTAGATGCTGCGCGTGTTCGGCTTTCGACTTGGAATAGATTAGGATATCACCGATGAACACGATGACGAAGCGGTCAAGAAATGGTTTACACACGTGATTCATTAGATCCATGAAAACCACGGGTGCGTTGGTTAAACCGAAAGGCATAACAACGAACTCATAGTGGTCGTATCGAGTATGAAAAGCGGTTTTGGGTATATCCTCCTCTTGAATGCGTAATTGGTGATAGCCTGAGCATAGATCGATATTCAAAGAACATGATGCACCTTGTAACTGATCAAACAAATCATTGATTCGAGGCAAGGGATAGCGATTCTTGAGGGTTAGCTTATTCAATTCCCTGTAGTCGATGCACATCCGGAACGACCCATCTTTCTTTTTGACGAAAAGGACCGATGCGCCCCAAGGAGAGGTGCTAGGGCGAATGAAGCCTTTATCAAGAAATTCCTGGAGCTAACTCGAGAGTTCACGCATTTCGGATGGACCGAGTCGATAGGGAGCTCTAGCAATAGGATTTGCTCCAGGAATGAGGTCGATACGAAAGTCGATATCACGACTTGGAGGCAAACCTGGAAGATCATCAGGGAATACATTCGGAAATTCACACACAACGGGGACATTTTTTACTCCTGGATTACCTTTCTTTTCCTTCTCCGCTACTACAATGTTAGCCAAGAAAGCTCTGTATTCCTTGCGGAGATACTTGCTTGCTTGGATACACGACATGAGCTGGAGTTTCTTCGACGTGACTTCACCATAAACACACAATAGATCACCATTAGCGAGCGAGAAGCGAATCATCTTATTGAAACAGACAACTTCAGCACGATTTTCACAAAGAAAATCCATGCCTACTATGACGTCAAAACTACCGAGCTGCATCGGAATAAGGTCGATAGGAAGGATGTGATTGTTGAGTTCAAGAGTACAATCACGAAGAACAAAATTAAAAGCGACAGTTCTTCCGGTGGAAACTTCAACATCGAATGACGAAGGGAGATGGGCGCGCTTACGATTAAGGAGCTTTTCGAATTTAAACAACATAAAACAGTTATCGGCTCCAGTATCTAACAAACACGAAGCATATATACCATTCACAAGGAACGTACCATTAACCACATTGTTATCGGCTTGAGCTTGACGGACGTTGATGTTGAAAGTGCGTCCACGAGCTGCTTGCTGCTGCTGCTGTTGTAGCTCTTGTTTGACCACTTGATTCAGGCACATGTTCGTGAAGTCGTTTGGATCACCACACGCGAAGCAAGCTCTATCATGGACCACGGGTACAGGAGCCGCTTGTTGGCCTTGAGGAGCTGGAAGTAGAGCTTGATGAGTAGGAGCGGGGCCTTGTGCTGAAGCTGTAGCATGACGTGGACCAGTACGGCAGTTGGCGGTGAAGTGGCCGTACATGTTGCAGTGCACACAGTATCTGCAGGCGATTCCCACTGGGTAATGATAGGTACATGTTGGGCAAATAGGGTGAGGACCAGTGTATGCATGCTTGGCCGCCAGTGCATAGGTAACTGGTGCTGCAGCTTGGCGGTGTTGAGGATGCGGTGGAGCTGGAACTGATTGGAGCGGGGCAGCGGTGGTGACAACACAATTTTTGCTACTGTTGTTGTTGTTCTTCCTCTTGCGACGAGAGGACTTTGAAGACTGCGGAGCGGCGGTGGTTTTAGCGGTTGCGGCAGTTGTCACTTGATGCAGATTCTTTGAGGCTTTGTCCCAGACACCAGCCTTGACTCGCTTATCATTGATTTCAGCAGCGAGTAGAAAAGTTTCCTCGATGGTCGTCGTCTTGGCAGCTTGGACGAAATCAGCCACACAATCCGGAAGTGCACGGATGTATTTCTTGATGGTGATTTCGGGCATCTTAACTTGGTCAGGACAGATTATGCTGAGCTGCTTGAAGCGAGCAGTCAAAGCAGCGTTATCACCATCCTTCTGCTTGATATGCCAGAACTCGTCCTCCAACTTTTGGAGTTCATGGGGAGGGCAGAAATCTTTCATCATCAGGTCCTTCAACTCATCCCACATCAATCCATAAGATGCGTCATTTCCTCTCTTGTTTCTCTCGGCTGTCCACCAGTCTAAAGTGCGGGACTGGAAAACGCCGGTGGTGTTAACGGTTCAGAGATTGTCAGGACAGTTTCTCTGACACAGGGTGACTTCAATCGAATCGAACCATTGAAACATGGCCGTAGGACCATCTTCTTCAGTTAATTATTTTGGTCCGCAAGCTTTGAACTGCTTGAAGCTAAAAGCAGCTTTAGGAACATCAGTCCTGGATTCTTCAGACGACTTGCTAGCATTTTCATTCAGCTCACTAACAATCTGAGGAATGACTTTCGTCATCTGCTTTGAGACGATGGCAGTGATGCGTTTGTCATCATGATTACGACGAGCAGTGCGAGAGTGAAACGATCCAAATGACGACATTGTCTGCAGCAGACATCGCCATAGGATTCAAACACTATACAATTTTAATTAACCCTAGTATAGATTCTCGATCAGCTCTTGTGACAACCCGTACTTTCAAGGTAAAGCGTTCATTCCCATCGACTATCTCTATATTTTTTATATAGTTAAGTGCGTACTGCACAGTACAGCACGTATACTGCAAAATACAGACAACGCAGCCAGTCTAGGCAAATAAAATATTGTTGAGTAATATTTTGGTGAGTTTATTTTTATAGAGCGTTAAAAATAATTTAAAGCGCGTCAAAACGCAATTATACGCTAGATAAAACACCCGGTATCCAGTTAAATACCAGTTTTAATCACATATATGATATGTATATGTATATATGCGTATATGGTGTGAGTGCAAGCTTTCCATATCTCCTCAAATCTTCCAAAATCCTACAAGATTTCCATATCTCCTCAAATCTTCCAAAATCCTACAAAATCCTACAGGATTTCCATATCTCCTCAAATCTTCCAAAATCCTACAAAATCCAAGAAAAATCACAAACACAATCAACTCTAACTCTCTCTCTCATATTCACGGTTGAATACACACACATAAACATTCAAAATTTCGAAACCTACAAGTTCTTGAAGATCCATAAGCATTTCAAGGTAATTTCAAGCTTATTTGAAGGATTAAAAGTATATGCATGCATGAGTGATTATGAATCTTGTTAGTTCTTGATGTGTTAAGTGATAAATAATCTGAGCTTTGATGTTAACCTGCTGTAACTGATGTGTATGTGTGGTTAGTCGCTAATTATGTTAACGAAACCAATATAACTCGCATTAGAATGTTAAAAGCTGAAAACAGGAGGCTGTTTGGTGATTACAGCCAACTTCAGTTGGCTGTAACCGGACCGTTATAAATCGAAAAATTGATTTTCTGAAGTCTAAATTATGTATTTTCGAAAAACGCTTCAAATAGCACTGGATTCATAATTTTTGGACTTCGTTTGCTATTTTTAAAGGGTCGTTTTTCACAGCAGCAAAAGCTGCGTTTTTACTGCAGAAAATGTGTGTTATGTTTTTCGTCATAACTTGAAATCTGTTTAGAATTAGCTCATGAAACAGTACTGTAGATGACCACTGATGTCGTTATAATGCTCCAACTGGAATTTCATCAATCGGACTTACGATGAAATTTAAATAAATTATTCCGTGGACTGCAGTCAGAAAGTGACAATTCTGATTGCAGTCCGGTAAATGATTTTTTTTATAAAATATTGGTAATAAATTGGATCCCGAGATTTTTACACAATAATATTTGGATCGTTTAAGACCTGTAAAAAGTTGGGAATTTTTGGAGTAAGCTAACTATTTTATTAAAATGCCCGAAAACAGCCCAGTTTTGAATGTTAAAGCTGAAACGACATAAGTAGTATTTTGCGTGTCTAAATGTCGGGTAGGTTATCTGAGAACGATCTAACATGTTATATGTCAATGAAAGTGTTATGTGCAATATCGTATGTTTGCTTTTGAATGGGTATAGATGGGATGTTTATATGGGCGTGAAATGTTAACGTGAGTGCGTGCTATGTGATAGAAGTAATGAGTAGATAAACCGTACGTAGGATACGTATTATGCATGCACGTGAAATTGATTGTTATTTGTACCATGTTAGGACGTGCTTAATTCCTGATTTTTAGAGTAACTAATCTAATCGAGCAAACCAAGGTGAGTTCACACTTTTCTACAAAGCATGGTAATTCCAGGTGGGAATGGGAATGGGTTAAGGAATAGGGATTCCTCGTCCTGTTGGGACGTGTTCAGGAATGTGAATTCCTCGTCCTGTTGGGACGAATTTAGATTTACTAGACTAGATGTTGGGATTGAACCCTACCAAAGGAACAGATAATTAAAGCCAAAACTGGATCAGAGCAGTGGATCCAGAATAAGCAGATGTTATGTATACAAGTCTTTCCCCTTGAAAGTGGTTTCAACATCTGCTGACCTTCTATCTACTGATCATACAAACTGCTCACCTATAAACTGCTGATCAAGTAAAAGACTGATGGAAGACTAAAGCTCTGCTGTTCAATCTACTGCCTTGAGTCAAGCTCTGCTGATCATGACAACTACTGCTGGGTTCACATCAGTGGAAGGATGCAGCAGTAGTTTAGATGTCTCTATGTAATGAAATGTAATAACAGTAGTTAGCATAGCAGAGGTTGTATAGATCAGAGGTTAGAGTTTGTTAGGAGGTTAGATGTCACTTTCATGGTGACGTCAGCTTAGATGCTTCAGTGGTTTGCTCGTGCCTATAAAGAGAATAGTGCTATGTACTGTTCTATTAGCTCTTCTACTATCTTCTTCCTGCACGAACAAATACTATGAGCTCAGGCTGAGGGGGAGTTTGTTGCATACTTGCAAATTGTAATCATTGTTGAAATTAAATTCAATCATTCGGTTCAATGTTAAACTTGTATGTTAAAAGCAATTCTCCTGTTTGATTGTGAAAAGTTTGCTTCCATCTTAATTCCGCTGCACAACTCATTCATCTTCATCTTATTTCAAACGTAAAACACAATCAAAACCAAACTCAGATCCTAACAATTGGTATCAGAGCTTGGACAGTCAAATTTGATTTAGCAATCATTTTGACATAAATAGTTCAGCTCATAATCGTTGATACTGATAGTTTGTTCGTTTTGTTGAAAAACAGAGCAAGGTTTAATCACCATCAAAGTTGATTAATCAGTGCCTGTAAAACAACCAGGATAACGTCACAATCACAAGATGATAAGAATAACATTGGCTCTCTTTTCAAACCACCTATGCTTAAACGTAATGAATACAACATCTGGGAGAGAAGGATGGGTCATATCCTTGCTCAACAGAACACTGGATGTTGGAGGTCTGTTGTTTTAGTCCCCATGTTCCTTTGGTTCCAAGTGCTGAGGATGCAAAGAAGTTCGTACCTAAACCATCTGAAAACTATACTGAAACTGATTTTCAAAAGTTCAAACTCGATGCCAAAGCATTTAGCATCATAGCATCTGCATTACCCAATGAGATCTATGCTGGACTGTTACATTGTAATAGTGCTAAATAGTTATGGGATGCACTTAAGGAACAATTTGGGGGAACTGAAGAAGTAATTGAGAACAATAGGGAAATTCTAAATCAGCAGTATGAAACCTTCTGTCACATTAAGGGTGAATCATTGACCCAACAGTTTGAACGTTTCAGTTGTCTCATCAGTGAGCTAAGACTTGTTAAAGTTGAAATTCCAAAATCAACTCAAAATAGTAGGTTTCTTAGATCACTACATGATAAATAGGACACAATTGCATTTGTGACTAGAAACTCTGCTGAGTTCAAAGATCTGACCCTGACCCAACTTCATGGTAGACTCCTGACCTATGAAAGGGAGTTAAACCAGAAAAAGAAGTTGCAAGAGTCTGGCAAAGTTGCTGATGATTATTCATTTGGCAGCACAACTCTGTTTGGTCAGGAAGAATATGGTAGCAGTAGTAAGGATCATGGTTATGATCACTTTATTGATATAACTGCTGGTGGAAATTTCAACAACCCTGATTCTCACTCTGCCAATTATGCTTTTACTGCAAATTGTGAAAACCAGATGTCAGATAACTTGTGTTTTGAACTCAATGATTTGCAACACTTTGATCCCACTGACTTAGAAGAAATGGACATTTTGCATCAATTGGCTTTGCTTAGTGTAAGAACAAGCAAATTCTATAAAAGAACAGGGAGAAAATTCCCAGGGTTACATGGGAATTTAAAAGTGGGGTTGGATAAGTCAAAAATTAAGTGCTATAAGTGCAATAGGCTAGGTCATTTTGCTAGGGAATGCAGGAGTCAAACCACTGGTCCAATAATCACTCATCCCAACTCAAATCCTAGACCACAACACGAAAGCACTGTGCATTATACCCAATATACCCCTGCTGCCCATGTTAACACTGCTCACTATGCTGCAACCCTTGTGCCTGTGCATTATGTTCAAACAACTGTTCCACAAATTCAGTATGTTCAAACCCCTGTCCCTCAGGCACAAGTGCAACCTGTTGCACCTCTGTTGGACCGTGTTTAGACCCTAAACAATCAGTATAAGGCAGTTCATCTTTGAATACAAAGGCGGAATCAAAGTATGCAAAGTCACAACAGCTCAGATCCTTTTAACTTCTTTCTATTACGGATTTCCAATCTTTACAAGCATTTCTGAATGAATTTTTACAAAGTTTCGACACCTACACCAAGACCAGATTCCGCTCCAACTGTTACAAATGACAACAACCCACACCTATATATAGGCCACCTGATTCCGCTCCTACTGACATGAGCATTACGAGCGGAATCACAAAGAAACATCAGGAGCGGAATTAACATCTAGGTATTTTGGAGCGGAATCACCTATATATCTATCTGGAGCGGAATCGCATGTTACAATATAACCTGATTTCGCTCCTAATGACATAAATGTCATTTGGAGCGGAATTACATTCTAAAATCCACTTTTTCATTTCCGAGCTCCAATCTAACCTATCTAGACCTAAGACTCACTAAGACATAGTCAACAGACATTCAGTGCACCAACAGACTCCCCCTTGGATGTTGACGAAGTCTTTGGCCTTGAGTCTTCAGTCTTGGTCTCTTTCAAACTCTGTCTTCTCATTGCAAAAACTCTTTCTTCACATAAATTCAGAAACTCAATCTGGCTCCATCTTCAAACTCCCCTTTGAATGTTGATCCAGAACTCTATAATCCCCCTTTCACAGACTCCCCCTCTCAAACAGCTAAGGCTCTGATTCTGGTTCAAACTTTAACGTTTTGTTGCCATGGGGATTCCTGTAAAATCACTACCCAAAAATAAGATATATGATAATAATAGTTTCAATCAAAACTTACCATTCAACCTTCAGTGTTAGAAATCCACTTAAGTATTCAGGTCCAAGTTAATGACCCTGATTACTCAATTTATCTACCAAGTCCAATTTAATGACCTTGGTTGACCAGAGACAAATCACACTGACATTTGGTTCAATTTTCAAACAATTTTCTGAAAATTACAAGTTTCAAATTAATGAACTTGCTTTAACTGTTCAACTTCACAAACTTATCAAGATTAGCTCACGACTCATCCTCCAGTCCAGAAATCTCTTGCATCTGCTTTCAATCTTTCGAATCTGAAGATCAACTCTCCACTTTGGTTTGTCAAAAATAAAGCAGAAATGAAAAATCTTTTTGTATTTTTAATAAAGCTTCTAAACTAAGAATGAAATACAGAACTAAAATGCAATGAAAGTAAATTATTTACAAACATATTTTTGGTTAAGCGTGTTAGGGAATCATATCAGCTATCCGACAAATCACAAGTACCGTTAAGCTTCAATTACATACTCAGAATTAAACAATTCGCTTAGATTGTCGATATACTGATCCACTTAAATTCTCACACAATTTTCAATCTGTTCAGGATACGAATTTAGTATTTTAGAGACTTAAACTTATACGTGTGTCCCACCTCTTGAATATACTCCCGTATCCAGATCCCAATATTCAGTCTTACAGGAAATTATAACACGAATGATATCTGTAAGGGGTTAATAATTTATGAAGAATCATGAGAGCTCAGGTCAGAACTACCGTTCAACAGAGAGATCATGACTCAACTTGGGTGTGTCCCCTTTAGAGGATCATTTTACAACAGCATTGCTTAGCAATTTTATTGTCTTATCATATATGCTGAGGGTGATGCTATGTTTCAAGCATTTGCAGAAAGTATTATTCGAGGACTAGGTCAGAACTTCCATTCAGCAGAAGTCCCTGAATAATACCCCAGATATCACTGAGTATAAGAACCTAGTATATCAGAAAAAGGAATCTTTCAAACGAAATTTCAGGGGTTACCTATATATCCAAGTAGTGTTCCCCACGAAATAAGCAAGTAAAGATTTAAGTTTATATCCCGAACAAACCTACTAAATGTGTAAAAACCTATCGGCATATCATCAGCGAGACTGTTTAACACATTTAAACATTCCATTTCTTTAGCATACCGTGACTGTCAAGCCGATGTACTATCATTTTCCCTTTTTACACAAGCTCTTTTCTGATTTTCTATTGTTTTTGTATTTTGAAAATATCTCATGTTTTTATATTTTTGTCATTTTTTATTATTTTTGTATTTTCTGAAAAATTACCCTATACTCCCCCTAAATACCAAAACAAGTAAAAAATCGACAAACCATTGCAGATTGCTTCTCAACATCATCTACAATGTCTTCTTCATCACCGCCAAGAATCTCCTCCAACACCGATAAAAGCTTCATACCGTTCAGTTTTAGCAAATATCGAAAACGTGTTCTATCAAATGCTTTGGTATGTAAATCAGCTTTTTGTTCATCAGTGTGGATTTTCTCAATTCGTATCAACTTCTTCTCAAAACAATCTCGAATGAAGTGATGACGAATCTCTATGTGTTTCGTTTTAGCGTGATGTACTATATTTTTAGTAATGTTAATCGCTGCCTCATTATCAACAAAGCTAAGGGTGTTTAGAAATTGCAAACCGTAGTCGCGCATCTGTTGCTGGATCCACAAGATCTGTGAGCAGCAACTGCTAGCAGATACATACTCCGCTTCACATGTGGATAAAGCCACAGAGGTTTGCTTTTTGCATTGCCAAGTAACCAATCTTGATCCGAAAAACTGGCACCCTGCTGTTGTTGATTTAGCATTAACTTTGCAGCATCCGAAATCGGAATCGGAATACCCTTCGAGCGTGAAATCGCCTTCTCTTGGATACCACAACCCCAATGATGGAGTTCCTTTCAGGTAGCGTAATATCCTTTTCACAATCACCATATGCGATGCTCTCGGGTTAGATTGAAATCTTGCTGCGAGGCAGGTTGAGTACATGATATCGGGTCTTGAAGCTGTCAAATACATCAGCGAACCGATCATGGAACGATACATCGTTTCATCTACCATCTCTCCGGTGAGATCAGGGTTTATCCCATGATTCGTTTCTAATGGGGTGGAAGCTGGAGTAGAACCTGACATCCCGAATTTCTCCAAGATATCATGAACATACTTCGTTTGATGTATGAAAATTCCTTTGGGTAGTTGATTAACCTGCAATCCCAAAAAGAATTTCATCTCACCCATCGATGACATTTCGAATTTCTGCTTCATAACACGTTCAAAATCTTTGCATAGATTCTCATTTGTTGACCCAAATATGATGTCATCCACATAAATTTGAACTATCAGAAGATGATCATCGACCTCTTTGGTGAAGAGAGTGGCATCCACTTTTCCACGGATGAAACTGTTGGCTAGTAGGTGTTGAGACAATGTCTCGTACCAAGCTCTCGGGGCCTGGTGTAAACCATACAACGCTTTGTCTAGCAAATAGACCTTGTCTTTGTGGATTGGATCGGTGAAGCCCGGTGACTGACCGACATAAACTTCCTCTTTTACCTTCCCGTAGAGAAAAGCCGATTTAACATCTAACTGATATACTTTGAAGTTTTTCCATGATGAAAATGCTAGAATTCTTCTGTTTCTGCTACGGACTAGATTAACGGAGGCGATAGACACATAATGCACTAACAGACTCCCCCTTGGATATTGCCGTTGTCAATCTCATAGCATCTTGTCTATTCTCTTTCACGAACAGAATCCTCGTGGATCTGTCTTCAACTTCCATTTCTCTTCCTCTCAGTAGTCTCTTTCTTCAGACTCCCCCTGTCGACAAGCTTCCATGCTTTTGGGATCGTCACCTGCCTTTCCGAATACAAGCTCCTCCAAGATAGTTATCTGGCTCTCTGAATCCACGCTTCCTCTTGCGTTGAGCTCGTCTTCAGACTCCCCCTTAGACTCAGCTGTCGGGATCGTAGTCTGGCTTTCACAAATTCACAAGTTCAGGATCAATTCCTGGCTCTATTCTGCATATGCTCAGGATTTGAAACCTGGTTAACCTGCAAATTCTCTACCCATAACATAAGTTTCACAAATTTATAACACTTATATTTAAGAAACTTACTTGGTAGAAATCATTCATTCATCAATCTGTAAAGTTACATCAAGTTCAAGTGAATGACCTTGATTAACTAATCACACAATCTTTCAAAAAATTTGTATATAACATTCAAATTTTTCAACATATTCTCCCAACCCTCTAGTTCATCAAGTTTAGCACTGGGAATTTTGAAAATCAACTCTCCAACATCAGTTGTCGAAAATCTTTTTGTATTTTTCAAAACTTTATGCTAAAACACACTAAAATCTTTTTGGATTTTGAGTTTAAAGAAATGCAGTAAAGAAATATATACAAACAATATTTTTGTGAGTTTGTGTAAGAGGATCATATCAGTTTATGAGACCAATCACTAGCACCGTTAAGCTTTAATCATTTTAAGTTCTAAACGATTCACATAGATTGTTAGTATACTGGTCCACTTAAATTTTCACACAAAGTTCAACTGCTTCGAGATACGTGTTTAATGTCTTAGATACTTAAACTTAATCGCGTGTCCCACCTCAGAATATACTCCCGTATCCAGATCCCAATATTCAGTCTTACAGGTGATTATACCACATATGATATCTGTAAGGGGTTGTAAATTATGAAGAATCATGAGAGCTCAGGTCAGAACTACCGTTCAGCAGAGAGATCATGACTCAACTTTTGGGTGTGTCCCCTTTAGAGGATCTTTTTTACAACAGCATTGCTAAGCAATTTTATTGTCTTATCATTTATGCTGAGGGTGATGCTATGTTTCAAGCATTGCGGAAAGTATTATTCGAGGACTAGGTCAGAACTTCCATTCAGCAGAAGTCCTGGAATAATACCCCAGACATCACTGAGTATAAAGACCTAGTATATCAGAAAAAAGAATCTTTCAAACAAGATTTCGGGGGTTACCCATATATCAAAGAGATGTTACCCACGATATAAGCAAGTTTGAATTTAGGTTTATATCTCGTCACAATCTACTAAATGTGCAAAAACCTACTGGCATATCATCAGTGAGATCGTTTATCACTTTTTAACTTTCCATTTCTTTAGCATGCTGTGATCGTCTACTGATGTACTATCATTTCCTATTTTATACACCAAAACTCATTTTTGCTTTTTCAATGTTTTTGGCATTTTCAAATTTTCTAATTTTTTTTAAAATTTTTCTCCCCCTAAAATCAAAATATGTTTCAATTTTGATTTTCAAGGAAAATTTGAAAACAAACTTTGATACTCTACCTGTACAGTTTTTTTTTTTTTAAATTGACAACCGATATCGAATTGCTTCAATTCGCCATCCACTTGGCATAAACAATCAGAACTCCCCCTCACAACAAACTATTTTCCCATTATGATTTCAAAACACTTAAGTTTGTTTTAATCAAATGGTTTTTCCGGAAAATTAGTTTTATGTGTCATTCACAACTTTGGGGTTTCATCACCTTGTTTACCTTTATCCACTTATCAGAAAGATAAATCAAGTACAACTTAATGTCCTTGATTAGTCTTTTGTGATTCGAAATATCACAGTTACCAACCTGTGAATTTCTCAAGAAATATGCCGATTCCTGTTCCACACTTACCAACCTGGGAACTCCGGCAAGTCAGGTTTTTCATTTAAACAAATTCACCCAAGCCTGACCAGCCTTGGGTTTGACAATTTTTACCTCAACAGATTGCTCTTCAGGTTTTGACGAACCAGAATCATTGCCAGAATGTGGCTCTTTTGACTTTGACAAGTCAAATTCATCGCCATGAACTTTTTCTTTCTTAACACTCCATTCTGTCCTCAGATTTGCATCTGATAAATTCGTTTTGTTTGATTTGTCATTCTTTGGAGAGCAAGATGATTTATCAAAACTCTTCTCTGATTTTCTTGTTGTATCCGAGGACAAAATTTTCTCCAAGTATTCTCTTGCCTTCTTTCTTTTCTTCCTCAGTCTGTCTTTCTGCCCCTGGGAAAGCTTTACTTTCGGTTCGTGAACTTTCTGTTCTTTAGGCTTGACATTGACTAGTTTCTTTGCCAATTTCTGAGAATCATCCCTCGATCGTCCCTTTGATCTCATTGGGTAATCTCTGGCAATATGACCTCTGATGTGGCATTCATAGCACCGTCTTGTTTCGAATCTCTGACTTTGGCAGTTAACAGCAATGTGTCCTTGATTGCCACAAGTGTAACAGACTCTGTTATCATACCTCTCACTACTTTCATACCACATACTGTCTTCATACCACACACTTAGATCAAAGCATTGATTTGCCTTGTGGTACTCATGTCTCCTCTTGTATCCTTGATTTGGCATTTGAGCACTGTGGTCAAACCTTCACCACTGATTACCAACTTTTTGTAAATTTTGATTTTTAAATTTTTGTGGTTTTTCATAATGATTGGATGACTGAACTGATGAGCTTTTATTTTCATTTTTAAAATTTTTAACTTTTTGTTTCTGTTCTACAATCTTCTTAACAGGTTTTTGCTTTGAGCATTCACCTATTTCAGTAGACTGCAAAACAGTATTTTGAAAATTTTCTTGTAATTCTAAAAATATTTTTCTTTTCTTTTTCTTTTTCATCATCAGCTTTGTCATCGCAATCTTCAATTTTGACTTTGTCAAAATTTGTGACATTGTCACTTATTGGAACAGAATTGATCGGTTTTGAACAAACATGTGATGTAGAATTCACAAAACCTTTCAATTTACTCTCAAACTCATTAATTTTATTCCGAGCAATTTCAGCTTCATTTTCAAGCCGAATAATTTTCTGAAGATGAGAATTTATTTCAATCTGTTTTTCAAGATTATTTTTAAAAATAACAGATTTTTCATCTTCTAAAACCTTTATTTGACCTTGAAAATCTTTTTCAATCTTTAATTTTTCATTTTCAAAAACATTTTCTTTTTCTTTAAAATTTTTGTTTTCTAATGACAAACTCTCAACATTCTTCAAAAGTTTGTCATTTTCAGATCTCAGTTTTTCACAATTCAAGCGCAATTCCAAAATCTGTTCATTATCAGCTTTCTTCTCGTCTTTCAAAGCTTTGTTTTCCAATGTCAAATTATCCACATCTTTCAAGAGATTGACATTTTCTGCTTCGGATTTTTCACATTTTGAGCATACAACTTCACATTTTGAAGTTTCATCCTTCTTGGATTCTTCAATCTTTGTCGTTCCTGCAAGAAAAATTTTAACCATATCAGCAGGATTCAAATCTTCATTTAAAAAACAACATCTCTTGTGATCATATTTCATCCTTCTTCTTACATCAATACCATTTTCAATTCTTTTGATTATTTCAAGAATCACATCCAAACTTATGTATTTTGAGCTTCTTTTTAATTCCACTATCAACTCTTTCTTTTTCTCTTCATTCTTATCATTGTGTTTTCTAAGCTCTATGATGAAATCATAAAAATCAAATTTTGAGAACCTAGAATCCTTTTTCAATTTTCCTAAAAATTCATCCCAATCCAAAGGTAATGCATCTGCAAACTTAGATATCTTTTCAGCATTTGATATCGTTAAGTAATACATTCCCAAACCTTTATGTAAATCATCATATTGCTTGTACGTATCATTAAAGTTCTCATTTTTCCTACACGTAAAATGTTCAAATCTTTCAACCAAAACCTCCTTTTTCTCAAAATGAGAACCACAAGTCCAATTGTTTATTATTTCAAGATTAGCATTTTCCTTCTCGTCAAACATTTTGATCACAATTTCTTTGTTAAACAATGGCTAACAACTTAATGACCCACTTAAACCAAAGTCACGAGACTATGGGCTTCAAACAGTCAACATTAATTCACCACATGGGCCGATTGATTTTAGTGGTCAGACAAGATTGATATTTTCGATAGAGAACAACAAATATCCTATCACATGCACACCGACAATTTATGACTAATCCAATTAAATGATCTCACAAATGGCCGACAACAATGATGAGTGCTTCACATGCAAACTGAACTTTCAAATGAATTTCTCATGCAATTTGTCAACATTAAATGATCTGACACAATTCTTTTATAACTATTGGGCCACCCAACTTCAATCTTTATCCAAACCTTGGGCCAACAATGTTAATACTTTGATTTAATTGGACCAACAAACTTGTTCAACAAACTTGTTCATCGATATACACATTATCACAGTCATAATCACATGCACATTGAGTTCACATTTAATGAATCAACACTATGAAATACTCAATGTCTGACAACAATTTGTCCAATGAATATTAAACACGTGATCAAGTTTTAAGTTTCAGGCGGAATCAACTTTTACACAGTTCGAGCGAAATCACAAAATCAATCTAACACTTTGATTTCGCTCCAAATTTTCGAGCGGAATCAGAATTTGATCTTTTCGAGCGAAATCAGAATATAACGTTCAGGCGGAATCACCAATTTTGATTTCGAGCGAAATCAGAAACTAACTTTCGGGCGGAATCAGAATTTATCTGATTTCGAGCGGAATCATGCTGAACTTTGATACGAAATCGAACCTAAAAACTCAAATTTCTCCTAAACGGCTAGGAGTTTGAATCTGAAATTTGGTAGGGTTGTAAATCAAGTGTTTTCGCACAACATATAAAAAACTCATGAATTTTTGACCGTAAAATCCTGTTCAATTTGACGAAAAACTGTTAAAAACGTGAAAAATGAGTAGAAGATGAAGAAATAGATGTAATTCAGATCTGAAATTGAAGAAATCCGGTACGAATCTACGTGTTTGATCAGTGCAATCGAGCTCCTGCTCTGATACCACTTCTAGGATCGGTTTTGACACCGTACGATTGCGTAACGAACGTTCGACGTGCGGAATCCGTGAACGTGCGTGACCGAACACACAAGAACGTACTAATAACGTGATTCTATTGAATAAAATGACGTATACAAAGCCGAGAATCACGTGAGATAACTTTCTCTCTCTAAGATTATCTCCTTAAGTCTCCAAATGAGCAAAAAGTCAAAGCAGTGGATATCACAACCTCAACCAGCTGCTCCAACAGTAACACAACCAGATCAGCAAAGCTTTTTCACTCAAGGATTTGTTGACTGGAGCAGCATGCCTGATGAGCTTGGTGATGAATTTTTTCACTCTATGCTTTTAATGATCCTTCTAATAATGAATTTTGTTTGATGGCATTAGAGTCAATACCAGAAAGGGTAGAAACTGAAGGTGAACAGCTAAGTGTTGAAACATTGGATAAAGTGGCTGAAGCAGTGGTTACTGCAGTTGCTGGTGAACTACTGCTGGGAGAAAATTCAGAAACCCTGATTGAACCACTGATCGATCCTTGGTCCAAAGAAGACAAGGAAGAAAAAGAAAAGGAGAAAGAGGGTAAGAAAGAAGAAAGAGCTGATGAAGAAAATAATCATCAATGTGATTGTGCCATGATGGCTTCTGCCAAGGTATCACCTCAAGTTCTTGTAAAACTATGTTCAGACAAATGCATTATTTCATTTGCTAACATCAAAGAGGTAAATGAAAACCTTAGGGATAAAATCTTAACTGATGAAGTCAAATTTGAATAGTCATTAAAAGAACTTAGAAACAAATTGGCTGAAAAAGATAAAGAGATCAGCAGTCTCAAAGAAGAGCAGAGCATAACCAAAACTCAACTCCAAACTATGGTAGAAAAATACCAAGTTTGCAAAAAGGAGTTGGAGTCCAGCCAAATCACTTGTGAAAGATGGGTGGAATCTTGCAAAGGGTATGAGGTTATGCTTGAGAAACAGCTTGAAAGCAATGTTAAGTTTGGTATAGGATATAGAAAATAGGATGATCTTGAAAACACTGCTGGAAAACAAGCTGGTTCATCTGAAATTATACCAACCAACAAGAATGGCCAAGAGGTTAAAATAACCGATAAACTTGGTAACAAAATCACTTTGGAAAGATCTGTGGGATCCTCAACTTTTGAGGAAATTGAGAAATACCAATTTAAACCCACATGGTCTGATGAGTGTGACATTCTTGAAAATTTCAAGCCTATGGACTTTACAACCACTAATGGTGTCACAGCTTCAAAAGCAAAGGTCATTCCTATCAAAGACATCCCAACAGTGGTTCAAAACTCTGTTGCAAAGGAGTCTGAGAAAAGGAAGAAAAGAGAAAAGGTCAAAAACTTGTTTTGTGAATTTTGTGAAAAGAGAAACCATCTAACAAAAGAATGTTTTCATCTAAAAGCATATGATCTAAACAAAACAAGTGTCATTGTTCCTGCTGAAAGCTGCACCATCTGTGGTAAAACAAACCACAAAACTCAAGCATGTGTGTATCTCAAAAACTTTGATGTGAAAAAGAATGAGTACACTGCTAAAACATCCTTGAGTCCATCAACATCATCTGTCAAATTCACCAAGAATCAACCACTATTTGTGCCAGTCCAAACAGCTGTTACAAAACAGCTGAATCAAACATCTGTCCAAAGAGATGTTCAAGTGACTGATGCACCCCCTGCCAACCAATTCAGAAAAGGCAAGGGACAATCATCTTACCAAAGGATTCCACACGTTTATGAGACCTACGAAAGGCCCTCTAAACCAAGAGTGAACATGCATCCTTTTGGTTATCAGCAGGTGATTGGTCAAAACCCACAATAGTGATTAGAGAGAAACAATCCTAAAACTGTCCAAACCCCTGACCTAACCACTGTCAATACATCTGAACTCATCCCAGACACTGTTGAGACCCCATCCAAAGCCTTATTGGCTTTGGAGACCCTAATGAACTAATCCTTTTACTTCATGTGCAGGGAGCTTCTGCATGCTTAGATAGCCTTTGGTATGTAGATAGTGGAGGCTCCAGGCACATGACAGGATGTAAAGCCCTACTCAAAGATTTCAAAATCCATGGAGGGGGTGATATATCCTTTGGGAATAATAGTAAAGGGAAAGTTCTGGGGTCTGGTACAGTACAGTCTGGAAATGTAAAATTTGAAAATGTCAATCTGATAGACAATATGAAATTTAACCTCCTGAGTGTTTCACAAATGAGTGATAAGGGGTATGGGTCATTCTTCACAAAGGAGTGTTGTAGGATTGTTGGACCAGAAATGGTTGAAAAGATTGAAGCAATAATCAAAACTGGAAAAACAAAACTTGTTGCTCAAAGAAGTGGCAATGTTTATGTTGTTGATATGTCAAAAGAGTGTCCCAGAACTGATGCATGTTTGTTCTCAGCTGCCTCTAACAAAGAGACAGAACTTTGGCACAGAAGAATGGGGCACACAAATCTCAAGACAATCACTGAAAGAGGCTTACCACAAAAATTGTTTTCATGTCCTGAGCATTGTGTTTCCTGTTTAAAAGGAAAACATCATAAAAGCTCTTTTAAGTCCATTGAAAAGTCCAAAACAACCCAGTGTTTGCAAATGCTGCACATGGATTTGTTTGGCCCTGTTCAAGTGATGAGTCTCAAGAAGAAGAGATATTGTTTGGTTATTATTGATGATTTCTCTAGGTTTACATGGACTTTCTTTTTACACTCAAAAGATGAGACTACAGGCATTTTGCAAGACTTTGTGACACAGGTTGAAAAGCAATTTGACCTTCCAGTAAAAGTCTTCAGGAGTGACAATGGCACAGAATTCAAAAATAAGGAGTTGGATGCCTTCTGTGTGAAGAAAGGGATTGTAAGGCAGTACAACATCCCTAGAACACCAGAGCAAAATGGGGTAGTTGAAAGAAAGAACAGAACTTTGATTGAGGCTGCCAGAACCATGCTTGCTGATTCAGGTTTGCCATTAACTTTTTGGGCAGAGGCAGTAAACACTGCTTGCTATGTCCAAAACAGAGTTTTAATAAACCCCAGGCACAAAAAGACTGCTTATGAAATTCTGTATAAAATCAAACCACTGATCTCATATTTTAAAGTATTTGGCTGCCCATGCTTTATTTTGAATTTAAAAGATTCCATCTCAAAATTTGCAGCCAAAGTAGATTGTGGTTATCACCTGGGATACTCAACCACTGCCAAGGCCTACAAAGTGTTTAATACACGGGCCAAAGCAGTGGAGGAGACCTTGAATGTAAAGTTCAATGAACTTTCATCAATGAAAATCCCAGCAAATCCCGCAGATTTGTTTGATCTTGATAAATTCACTTTTGAAAACACTGCTGTCAAGACTAACAGTGCAGGTTCATCAGAGGATTCAACACCAGACTATGGATATGAAATCATCATTCCACAAAATTCTGTCAGAATGGGAAGAGCAGCAGATGTTCAAAAAAGCTGTCAAAGCTCAACCACTGCTACCTCAACAGTTGTTGACCAAAGTAGCCCCTTAACCACTGCTTCCACATCATCGAGCACTGTTGATAAAAGTCCTCAAACAGTGGATCAAAGTCAGCAAGTGTCCACACCTTTGCCTCCTATTCCACCACCTTTTGAAGCCACTGCTGGATCATCAAAGTCACCAGCAGTGGTTAGCTCAGATGATACACATCTGCAGCCTTCACCAACAAATGCCATCATACCATACCAAGGAGATTTAATCTTCTTGAGATCGCATCCACCTGACCAAATCATTGGCAAAATCAATGAAGGAGTGCTCACAAGAAGCCAAACCCAAAACATTTATCTTTTTGCTGGTTTTCTATCACTCCATCAGCCAGTCAAGTACCAAGAGGCACTGAAAGACAACAGCTGGGTAGAAGCCATGCAAGAGGAGCTCCAACAGTTTAAAAGACAACAAGTGTGGGAGCTTGTACCACTGCCAAAAGATGTAAGCCCCATCGGCACAAAGTGGGTCTTCAAAAACAAAACTGATGAAAGGGGCATTGTTGTCAAGAATAAAGCCAGGTTTGTGGTTCAAGGTTACAGACAGGAAGAGGGGATAGACTATGATTAAAATTTTGCCCCTGTAGCAAGATTGGAAGCTATAAGACTGTTCCTGGCCTTTGTTGTCAACCACAAAATGAAGGTCTTCCAAATGGATATAAAAAGTGCTTTCCTCTATGGTACAATTCAAGAAGAGGTGTATGTTTGTCAACCTCTAGGTTTTGAGGATCCATTTTATCCAGATCATGTCTATAGGCTAAACAAAGCCTTGTATGGCCTGAAACAAGCACCTAGAGCCTGGTATGAAACTCTTTCCACCTTTCTACTCTCAAATGGTTTCAAAAGAGGTACCATTGATAAAACACTGTGTCTAAAATGGAGAGGGAAGGATTTAATGATTGTCCAAATTTATGTGGATGACATTATTTTTGGAAGCACATGTAATAAAATGTGTGAAGAGTTTAGGCAACTCATGACAGCTGAGTTTGAAATGAGTGCAATGGGTGAGCTGCAATGCTTTCTTGGTCTCCAAGTTCAGCAAATGCAAAATGGAACTTTCATTCATAAAAGCAAATATGCTAAAGAACTTTTAAATAAATTTGACATGAATGATTGTAAACCATGCAGCACACCCATGGCAACAAATAAGCTTGTCATGTCTGATGAAAAGGATGAGCTGATTGACCAACACTTTATAGAAGCATGATTGGGTCTTTATTGTACCTAACTGCATCTAGACCAGACATCATGTTTGCAACATGTGTCTGTGCAAGAAGTCAATCAGCTCCCAGAAAATCAAACCTCATTGCTGTAAAAAGGATCTTCAGATACATAAAAGGTGCTCCCACACTTGGTATCTGGTATCCAGCTAATGGGAATATCCAGCTTTCAGGCTTTTCAGACAGTGACTTTGCCGGATGTAATACCACAAGGAAGTCCACTTCAGGAGGGTGCCAGTTTCTAGGTGATTGCTTGGTTTCTTGGCAAAGCAAAAAGCAAGCAGCTGTTTCAACATCCACTGCTGAAGCTGAATACATTGCTGCTGCAAGCTGTACAGCCCAACTCTTGTGGCTTCAAAATCAGTTGCTGGATTTTGGTATCACTGCCTTAAAGACACCACTCATGTTGGATAGCCAGGCAGCAGAAAATATCATCAAAAATCCGGTTTCCCATTCAACCACCAAGCACATCGACATCAGACATCACTTTGTGAGGGATTGCTATGAAAAAGGTTTGATTTCTCTGCATCATGTTCCAACTAAAGACCAGCTGGCAGATGTGCTCACAAAAGCATTAGATACATCCACCTTTGAAAGCTTGGTCTCTAGGATTGGCATGCTAAACATGGAATAACAAGCAACATCTTGTTTTTCTATGAATAAAAGCATTAAAATGTTTTCAGAAAATCAAAAATCCATCCTTAAAAATAGCTAAAAATGAAGTTTTCATTAAAATCCTTAAAAGTCTGCCATAACCACTGCTTGTTCAAAAGTCTACTCTACTTCAAAGTCTGTCCACTGCTGAAAGTCATCCCCTGTTCTCTCATTTTCCTGATAAGCACTGATGCTCAAAATCAGTGTTATATCCACTGATGTTCTATCTGCTGATAGCAAAAATCATCCACTGCTTCCATTTGTTACCGTTGTAACCACTGCCTTTCATCAGTAGCTTTCATAAAAGTACTGTCCTTCATTTCATCAGGGGTTGGCATGTGGGCAGTACATAGTGGTCAGTTCTTTTGTAACCGCTGCCACGTCAGCATTCACTTTTCCTCTATAAAACCCCCCATTCAAAACCCAAACAGGGTTTTACTGTCTAATTGAATTCTTAAAAAATTCTCTTCTCAAAGCAGTTTTTCATCTCATTTCCTCAAATTTCTTCACAACCTTCTTCGATCATCATCTCCAAAATGACAAAATCAAAGTCATCTGCAAAACCCACTTCCAAATCATCCTCAAAAGAGGTCTCTCAAAAGGCTAAACCCACTGAAATTCCACACAAACCCTCTCACAATATTTTGGGTCTTCTTACAAAACCCGGCACCACCGAGGCTTTTGATTCCATCATTGATCTCATGTCCGCGTCAAAGTACAAAACTTTGCTTACAGCAGATGCTCCTATTTACCTGCAAACCCAGAGAGAGTTTTGGAATAATTGTACCCTTGACAAACAAGGCGAAGATGTCATAGCCATTAACTCTACTCTACAGGGAAAAGCAGTCCAAATCACACCAAAATCCATATCAGAAGTCTTTCAGCTCGATGATCAACAAGGTAAAACTTGCTTTACTAAAAACGAGTTAAAAACTGACTTTATTGAAAGAGGGTATGCCGATACAATGATGAAGAGGGATACCTTACAAAAAGGATTTTTCCCTCCTGCAACAAGATTTTTATTTCATACCCTGTTACTGTGTGCTTCAAATAAAACCACATCTTTTAATGAAATACCATTAAAGATTCAAAACCTGGGGTATGCTATTCTTCAAGAAGAAAATTTCAATTATTCCCAGGAAATCTTTAATGATCTGGTAAAAAATGCTGATAAAAGCCATTCTTACTTTTTCCAAGATTTTTAAGCTATTATTTTGAAAAGAAATTTAGTAAGGATGATGCTTTTGCAATAAAACAAGGTGAATCTTTTCAAATGAACAGCTTAACTGCTGAAACTTTTACACGGATGTCAACACTTTGCAAAACACAAGCAGAGGTGCCTGCGCAGAATTTAGCAGCTACCACTGCTCCCCAGGTATCTGCTGCTGAGCCCACTGCTCAAGGTGATCAAAGTAGCAAAACAACTGCTTTGAAACCCACACCTACAATCCACAAAAGGCCAAAACAAAAGAAATTTCAAAAACCCCCCAAACCCATCAAAAAGGCAACTCTGGAGGATGAGTTACCAGAGCAATTGCCAGTGACAACACAAAAGTCACTAGAAACCACTGCTGCTTCTTCCTCACAGCAGTTGGTACAAATATCTCAACCCATAACCGAAACTCCTCCTGTTTCTTCTAAAAAAGAACAGGTTGTACATATAGTGACACCTCAATATGATGCTCTGGAATCACTTGCTTCCATCATCCACAGCCCAATGCCCGGGGCAAATTCTCTTTCTACACCAAACCTCACATCCATAATTCCCCCACCAACTAAACTTTTGTTGGATGCTATTGATTTGAACGAGGCACAAACCAGTCCTTCTCAATCACCTGTCAATGAGAATATACTCCAACCAATGACTGGGTCTGATGTATCAATCATAGTTAACCCACCAACAATGCCTGAGGAGGTTACACCCCTTGAGTTACAAGTAACTCTTGGTGGTAATCCAAGTGAAGCAGCCACTACAAGTGCTGAACCCACTGGTTTGCATTTGGACAGTGGTTACATCAATAAGACTTCCTTGGAGGCAATTCCTTCCATATCACCTCTGACATCCACCAGTGGATTTGTTTTGACCACTGGCAACATCAAAAGGTTGTCAAGTGTTGAAGGAAGAAGACCCTAGTACCAAGAAAAAGGGGCATCAGTGGTTAATGTTTGGAGTACAGTCCCTACCTCAACCACTGATAAAACCCCCGCTAGTGGGAAATCAGATTATCCCATTAAATTGGGTGATGGTTTAAAGTACCTGAAATTGACGGAACGTGTTGAAAAACTGGATACTTCTGTTGCAGAAATCAAAGAAATGCTGCAACAGTTGTTAAAAGTACAAAAGGTGCAATCCACTCCTGTTCCACCTCAAGCACCTGTTCCACCACAAGCATCTGCTGCAGATGAGATATGGAACCTCTTTCAACCTTTTCTCCATCAACAAAAACAAATGGCTGATCAGCAACATGCAAAACATGTCCAAGAGCTGAGAAACACAAAGGAGTCTAGGTTCAAGAACACACAAGCTGACATCAAGGCTATAAAGGCCCATCTATTGAAAACCACTGGCACTGCTCCTCCAACTGTTCTCTTTAATGATCAACTACCCCCAAATAATGCCAAAAAGGGGGAGAAATTTCAGGAGTGGAAAAAGAAGGGAATAGATGATGGTCTTTACATTGAACCAGAAAGGGATGCTATGACCAGAAAAATTCCTTTGCCAGATGGTAGCAAGAAGGTTGATGTTACCCAAAATGCACTTGATGAAGGAGTAGCAAGTGTAAAAAGGGATAGAGCGGCAAAGGATATGTCAAGGTGGAATGAGGAGAAAAAAGCTTACATGGAGCTGAATGCGCAGGGTTGTTCTGGGCTAAAGGATGTTCAAAATCCTGTGCCAAAAAGAAATCCCACTAGAAAAGTTAGGGAACCTAAGTCCACACCATCCAGACTGACAAAGCATACTCCAAAACCACCGTCCAAAAGCCCCCAACATCAAGCCTCCACCCAAACAGTTGTTGTAACTCCTGCTGTATTAACATCTGCTGGTACTCCAGTTATTTCAACATCTGCTATTACTTCAACACACACCACTTCAACACACATCATAACCACTGCCTTACCACCACCACCATCACCACCAAAAACAACATCACCACCATCGCCTCCTGCCAAAAAGCAGAAGACAGCAGATGTTACAACATCTGTTGTAATGACAATAGTGGTTGAAACACCAGTTGTTTCAACAGCTGTTAGTCAATCACAAATCATTGCCACTCAAACCACCACCACTGATCCACCCAAAACATCATCTGCCTCTCCTACAATAAAAAGGAGAAGGATTTTCATACAAGATGATGATTCTCCATCACCACCACCAACATCTTCAAAATCTCTATCACTTGTTACAATATCCAAGCCTGTTCCTCTCTTATCAGCTCAAATTCAAAAGCCCTTACCTCCTGCAGGTGTTCAATTCCCTCTTGAACTTATAGCAGTCAGAGAAGAAATCAAATCTTTCTACTATGAGGATGACCCTGCTAAAAGGAAGTTGCCATCTGTTGAAGGATATCCCAGGCCTAACAATATTGAAGAATATTTGAAAATCAAGGCTCAGCAAGCAGAGGATATCTCAAAAAGAAATACACATGGGAAATCTGATAGAGAAATTCAGCAGAACTATCAATACTTGCTCACACAAGTCAGATCTTTAGAGCAGTTTGCAAAAAAATGTTTGTCAGCAAATCTCAGAGAGAACAGATGAAACTCTGAGAAAAGACTACATTGAAAGCATCATGGCAACCAAGAAGTACAAAGGAGAAAAACACATGTACAAAGAGTGGACCATCCCTGAGCTTGAAAGTGAAGCAGCCAGGATTCAAGATATGATCAAGAATAAGGTCAAGCACACTCCTCCAGATTGGGAAAAATTCAAAAAGAATGTACCTGATAAAAAGGTAGAGCTGAGGAGAATGAAAGAGGAATTAGCTGCTGCTGATTATGGGTCTTTGAATCAAGTGTTGAGATGGAAAGAAGATAAAGTCAGGGCTACCTACAAAAGTTTGGAGAAATTAAGAAAGACAAATCCTACTGCTCCACAAAAGCCTGACTATCCTGAAGCAGAGGTTTCAAAAAGACCATCAAAGCTGCAAATCAGGGGATCCACTACTCCAGCTGGTGCAACCATCTTTAAAAGAAGGACACAAAAACAGTTGGGTGCTGAAACAATCCAAGAGCTAATAGAAGGTGATGACCTTGTAAAAGAAGGCATAAAGAAAATGATTGTAGAAACTCTTGGTTTGGATCAACCTGCAAGTACTGCTCAGACAGTCATCAATAGGCCAGCATCTCCAAACACCTCATCAAATAAAGATCTCCCAAGAAACCCACATGACTCAAAGGTACTAAAGTGGAAAACTGACAAACAGACCCATGTACTGACAGTGTTCAAGTCTAGTGGAGAAGTGAAGAAAATAACAAGGGAACAAGCACTTGGCCTAAGTCTTGAAGATTTGCAGGATCTCCTTGATCTTCCACTTAGCAGGGATGATGATGACACAGATGCCTTAGCCTTTGAGTTACAACTCAAAGAGTAAATAAGGGAACTGCTGATGAGGCAATAAAGATCTACTAATAATGAAGAGTTTTGGCATTATCTGTTCCAGGGGGAGATTGTTGGGATTGAACCCTACCAAAGGAACAAATAATTAAAGCCAAAACTGGATCAGAGCAGTGGATCCAGAATAAACAGATGTTATGTATACAAGTCTCTCCCCTTGAAAGTGGTTTCAACATCTGCTGACCTTCTATCTACTGATCGTACAAACTGCTGACCTACAAACAGCTGATCAAGTAAAAGACTGATGGAAGACTAAAGCTCTGCTATTCAATCTACTGCCTTGAGTTAAGCTCTGCTGATCATGACAAGTACTGCTGGGTTCACATCAGTGGAAGGATGCAGCAGTAGTTTAGATGTCTTTATGTAATAAAATGTAATAACAGTAGTTAGCATAGCAGAGGTTGTATAGATCAGAGGTTAGAGTTTGTTAGGAGGTTAGATGTCACTTTCATGGTGACATCAGCTTAGATGCTTCAGTGGTTTGCTCATGCCTATAAATAGAACAGTGCTATGTACTATTCCATTAGCTCTTCTACTATCTTCTTCCTGCACGAACAAATACCGTGAGCTCAGGCTGAGGGGGAGTTTGTTGCATACTTGCAAATTGTAATCGTTGTTGAAATTAAATTCTATCATTCGGTTCAATGTTAAACTTGTATGTTAAAAGCAATTTTCCTGTTTGATTGTGAAAAGTTTGCTTCCATCTTAATTCCGCTGCACAACTCATTCATCTTCATCTTATTTCAAACATAAAACACAATCAAAACCAAACTCAGATCCTAACACTAGAACTCTATCAAAGAAGTCCCTCATTTTATATCGACTTAATCGCCGAGGCCAATGGCGAGCGGGTCATTAGTTAATAGCACTATTAGGTTTAACAAACCTCACACCGTGCCGTTCGGACGGGCGTGTACTAATGGACTATGGCACGTCGGTGATGATAGACACCAACGCTAGGGCACAACTTATTTTCGTTAGTAATCGATATCGTAACGAGTCTGGTAGTTTAAAAATGGGGTAGCCCCCACGGCCGGAGTGCCGGGCTGGATAGCCAGGGATTATGAACATGGGGTAGCCCCCACGGCTGAAACGGCCGAAGTAAAAAAATGGTTTAACTAATAAACGTTTTCGAACTATGGGGTAACCCCCACGGCTGGATTGCTGGTTAAGATTAAACAACATTTTTGGAAACAACTCTAAAATGGACAACCAACTGTGAACTCACTCAACTTTGTTGTTGACTCGTCACTACATGCTTTGCAGGTCGTTAGATGCTTATGGAGCTTGCACGAGGAGGAGGTCGTTGTGGGATATGGACTGTTATGTCCCGTTCTAAACATTTAAACTTTATGAACTTATTGAACTTATGTTTGGTTTTACGTCTTATGCTTCCGCTGTTTAGTTTGAACTTGGTTAACTAGTTTTTGAGCACCAATTATATTGCATGGTTGGATTTTATCTATTTTAAATACATTGTTCGATATGATTGGTGGCTGGATCCTGGTCATGTCACGCCTTCAAGCGGTGATACTCCGCGTGTGGATTTTGGGGGTGTGACAGATTTGTATCAGAGCCATTGGTTATACCGAACTTGGTTTTAAAAAGGGGAAAAGCTTTTTGAAAGACCAGACTATAACCTGTTCAGTGCTCAACGATCCACAACGACGCTTCGCTCCACGTGCAAGACTCAACGCTATAGGTAATATGGTTTATGTTTGTATTGCCTGCCTGCTAGTTTAAGTAGCGCATTTCATCATGGTATGCTTAGTTAGCGTAACAACTATTGCTTGAAACCCTGTGTGTTTGCTCTCTTCTGTCACTCCAAACTTACGCACTTTCGCGACACCCTTCTTACTTGTGTTTCCTTCGATGTAAATATCATGAGTGGACGCCTGAATTTGACTCAAGCCCAGCCGACGGCTCTAATCAACGAACGAGTTGCTGAGGCACTCGCAGCAGTTCCAGCAGGAGGTATAACCTGCCATTTCAACCTATCCTAGGATGATTTGATCCTACTCTCCCGAACCAACTCTTGTGCTTAACCTTGTCTTTTATTCTCGCACAACAAGCCAACATGCTCAGCCTCCCGTATGTATGTTCAAAACATTCATGGATTGCCGACCTAGTACTTTCAGCGGCACAGAAGGAGCTGTAGGCCTTCTCCACTGGTACGAGAAGATGGAGTCTGTTTTTGAGATGTGTGAATGCCCTGAAGATCGTAGGGTGAAATTTGCTACTGGAACACTCGAAGGTGCTGCGTTAACCTGGTGGAAAGTACAGGTCCAACTGCTAGGGCTGGCGGTTGCTAATGCCACCCCATGGAATGACTTTAACGAATTGATCAAGGAAGAGTATTGTAGTCGTGACGACATCCACAAGCTAGAGGTGGAATTTTTCAATCTGAAAATGATGGGGTCTGAAATTAGGGCGTATACGAAGAGGTCAAACGAGCTGGCCATCTTGTGTCCTACTATGGTGGACCCTCCCATCAAACGTATTGAGCTGTACCTCAAGGGTCTTGTACCAGAGATTCAGAGTCATGTGACTTCAGCTAACCTTGGTACCATTCAGCATGTTATACGACTAGCTCATTGTCTCACTAACCAGGCGGTGGAGCAAAACAGGCTGCCCAAACGTATGAGTGCCACAGCTACTCCTGATGCTCCTAGCGACAACAAGCGAAAATGGGATGGAAATTCGAGCAAAGGTTCTACCTCTGTTCAGTCTCAGTCACAGCAACGAAGGACTGAGGACTATAAGAGCCCCAGTCAACAGCCTTCTGGAAGTCAAGGGCAGGGTGGATACAAGGGGAATCCCCCCAAATGTAATCGTTGTAACTTGCACCACAGCGGGCCATGTAGTAGAGGCAACTGTCATCGGTGCAACAAGCCTGGTCACATTGCAAGGGATTGCAGGAGTCAGCGTCCAGCGAATCAGAATCGGCAGCAACAGCAAGCCCCACCGAATCAACGCCAACAGCAACAACAAGGTAACAACAAAGGGTGCTTTCATTGTGGGGCTGAAGGCCATTTCAAGAGAGACTGCCCCCAGCTAAATCAGAACTAGAACAACAACAATCAGGGGAATGGAAACGGCAATGGGGGAAACAACAATGGTAATGGGGCAAGGGGTCGT
The DNA here is from genome assembly GCA_030545235.1 of Helianthus tuberosus. Taxonomy (NCBI): domain Eukaryota; kingdom Viridiplantae; phylum Streptophyta; class Magnoliopsida; order Asterales; family Asteraceae; genus Helianthus; species Helianthus tuberosus. The sequence continues at coordinate 149,841,079 of CM060367.1, read as the reverse complement.
GCCTTCGTGATTGGACTGGGAGATGCTAGGAATGATCCCAACGTTGGGATAGGTAAGTTTCTACTGGATGACTTTTATGTTACTATTTTATTTGATTCGGGTGCCGATACTAGCTACGTGTCCTTAAAAGTTAGTCAAATGCTTAAGCGTACTCCAACACTTTTGACCACCAAACACATGGTAGAGCTAGCAAACGGTAAAAGTTTAGAGGCCACACACATAATTAAGAGTTGTAATCTTGTTCTTGCTGATCAAACCTTTTCTATCGACCTCATTCCTATCGTTCTGGGTAGTTTCGACGTTGTTATAGGGATGAATTGGTTATCTCATCAGCAAGCGGAAATTCTTTGCAACGAGAAGATTGTCCGCATCCCTCGTTCTGGTGAAGAACCCCTCGTGATTCGTGGTGACAAGAGTGGTGCTGTTGTGGGCATCATCTCTTTCCTTAAGGCCCAGAAGTGTTTGCGAAAGGGCCACACTGCCATTCTAGCTCTCGTTACAGACGCATCAATGGAAGAGAAGAGAATTGAAGACATTCCTATTGTACGCGATTTTCCTGAGGTATTCCCCGAGGAATTACCTGGTAATCCGCCTCATCGTCAAGTCGAGTTTCAAATCGAGCTAACTCCTGGGGCAGCACCCATAACCCGTGCGCCTTATAGATTAGCCCCATCGGAACTAGAGGAATTGTCTACTCAATTGCAAGACCTCTTGGACAAGGGTTTTATTCGCCCTAGCTCTTCGCCTTGGGGAGCTCCAGTGTTATTTGTGAAGAAGAAAGACGGTACCTTCAGAATGTGTATTGACTACCGCGAACTCAACAAGGTGACCGTGAAGAATCGTTATCCTCTCCCACGTATTGATGACCTATTCGACCAGTTGCAAGGGTCGAGCTTCTTTTCTAAGATTGACTTAAGATCAGGTTACCATCAACTGAGAGTCCGAGACGAGGATATCTCTAAAACATCATTCAGGACTCGTTATGGGCATTACGAGTTTCTGGTTATGCCTTTCGGATTGATGAATGCACCAGCGGTCTTCATGGATCTCATGAACCGAGTGTGCAAACCTTACCTGGATAAGTTTGTCATAGTTTTCATCGACGGCATCCTAATCTATTCGAAGAGCCAGGAAGAACACGAGCAACACCTGAGGCTTATTTTGGAACTTCTTCGAACAGAACAGTTGTATGCCAAATTTTCGAAATGTGACTTCTGGCTTCGCGAAGTCCACTTTCTAGGCCATGTGGTAAACAAGGATGGGATACATGTCGATCCATCCAAGGTTGACTTGATCAAGAACTGGCCTGCACCTCGTACACCAACAGAAATCCACCAATTCTTGGGTTTGGCAGGATATTACAGAAGGTTTATCAAGGATTTCTCAAAGATTGCTCAACCTCTCACCTCACTGATTCAGAAGGGTGTCACCTATGGTTGGGGTAATGCATAGGAATTTTCTTTTCAACACTTAAAAGATAGACTTTGTAGCGCGCCTATTCTTTCATTACCTGAAGGCACATATGATTTTTGTGGTTTATTGCGACGCTTCCATCCAAGGACTTGGTTGCGTGTTGATGCAACGTGACAAGGTCATTGCCTACGCATCGCGCCAACTTAAGGTTCACGAAAGGAACTACACTATACACGACTTGGAATTGGGAGCTGTTGTTTTCGCACTTAAGATATGGAGACATTACCTGTACGGTACCAAGTGCACCAATTACACCGATCACAGGAGTCTCGAGCATATCTTCAAGCAAAAGGAGTTAAACATGCGACAACGTCGATGGGTCGAGCTCTTGAATGATTACGAATGTGCGATCAAGTACCATCCGGGCAAAGGCAATGTTGTGGCTGACGCACTCAGTGGAAAGGATACTATACCTAAGCGTGTACGTGCGTTACAACTTACCATCCAATCTAGTCTTCCCACTCAGATACGAGATGCTCAGGTTGAAGCGTTGAGAGCAGAGAACATCAGGGCGGAGTCCCTACGAGGATCGAGGAAATGGTTAGAACAAAAGGAAGACGTCGCCTACTATGTAACAGGGCGCATCTGGGTCCCACTTTACGGAAACTTACGCGAGCTTGTGATGGATGAAGCGCACAAGTGTCACACCCCCAAAATCCACATGCGGAGTATCACCGCTTGGAGACGTGACTGACCAGGATCAAACCACTAATCATATTGAACAAGTAAATAATTAAATGTAAAAGTCCAACCAACACGATTAGTGTCCAAAACAAACATAGTTAAGTTATGAGCGGAAGCATAATGTTTAAAACCAAATCAAGAGTTCAGATATCCAAATGTTTAACATGGCACACTGCTGTCCATGTCCCACAACGACTCTCCCCTGTGCAAGCTCCAGCTAAGTACTTATAGACCTGCAAAGCATGTAGTAACGAGTCAACAACTAGTTGAGTGAGTTCACGTTTGGTTGTCCAGTTTATAGTTGTTCCGAAAACCCAGTTTGCTCTTTACCAGCTATCCAGCCGTGGGGGTTACCCCATAGTTCGAAAAACGTTTATTAGTTACCCGTTCTTACGTTGGCTATTCAAGCCCGGCTCTATGGCCGTGGGGGCTACCCCATGTTTAATTCACCAGACTCGTTACCATATCGACTACTAACGTTCGTCATGTTTAAGTGCCCTAACGTCTGTGTCTATCATCACTGACGTGCCATAGTCCATTAGTCCACGCCCGTCCTCTGCGGCACGGTGTGAGGTTTGTTAAACCTAATAACGCTATTTAACTAATGACCCGTTCGCCATTGGCCTCGGCGATTAAGTCGATATAAAAGGAGGGACTTCGTTGATAGAGTTCTAGTCCGGTATAGTTAAATACGTCTCAAAAGGACGAGGAATCTATGTTCCTGATTACGTCTCAACAGGACGAGGAATCTATGTTCCTGATTACGTCTCAACAGGACGAGGAATCCCTATTCCTTAACCCATTCCCAACCCCTGGGAATCCCATGCTTTGTAACGAAGTGTGAACTCACCTTGGTTTGCTCGGCAGATACACAAAAGGGTTTCTTGAACTATGAGTGGTCAACCATGTCCTAACAGGGTTACCATACAAGTCAGGTTTTGACTCAAGTAATGCACATAGGTTTACGCATAACTAACAGGTTTCAAGCACGTATAGATCATGGTAGCATTTTAACAGTCAAACAACACATTCAACTTGTGCGATTTAAATAAGCCCAATAGCACTCGGCCCAACATATAAACAATCAATCCATCTTGTGTGACCAGTTCTATTACCCCCCATGTCTACGGCCCAACAATTAAAAACAAATAACCAGCTTGTGCGGCCCAATCACAACAAACAACAAATTATCTTGTACGGTTCATGTGTCTTGTGCGACCCATTTTGGGCTTGAAGGCCCAACCGTTAAACACATGCGGCATGTGCGATCCGGCAGACCTTGTGCGACTGGATGTGCCTTGTACGACTGGACTCCTTGTGTGATCCGGAGTCTTGTGCGAGTGGTTTTAAATTCCGAATATCATGCTATTTAGTTATATTGTTTCCATATTCAATGTAGTCAACAATCAAACAGTTACACAAATTAATTCATCCTATCATACAATTCAAAACAATATGCTTATCATCATTACTTCATCACTTCAATGGCTGACAACTTTTAATCACCTCAAGAGGTGATTGGACCAATTAACAACATGATGACATGCACTAATATTTGATGTAAATAAGTATGTGAGGTGACACTATTTTGATTGGACAAAAATGCATAACCAAGTTTCTCATTGGACCTCCATTATCAACTCATACTAAATAGTCAACGGTCATATGATCAGTTCTCGGTTTCATCATCATAAACATAATCATTATCACACATGAATCCTAGTCTTTGTGCACACCCCTCGATAACAACATTTAATTGCAAATGATAAACATCACATGAGTAATCTGACACTACAAGATCCTCATTGGGCCAATACCAATTCGAGCCATGTGCATGAGTGTCTACAAATTCCAAATTAATGCAATTTCAATATACATGGCCGACCATACAGTACATATTATTATCCTAGAAATCGATTATGATTATATGAATTTTATATTCATCCCATCCCACTTATCAAAGCATAAATATCTAGTAGTAACATGCAAACCATTAATCCCCTTAGTCATCAAATACCAATGTGATCAGTAACCTAGTCAATATTCGGTACCACTAGACATGTAAGACAAAGAGATTTGATTCAAACAATTTAGATTCCAACCATCATGTGAAAGAGTATTAAATCGGTCCAATCAAAATCAAAGAAATCATTATATACTAACATATATTCAAAAGATCACGTATAACAAGGAGGAACCTACTAACCGAACATCAGATGAAATCGAAGAGGCTTCACGATCTTGGGGTACAGCCGTCGGGTTCAAGAGAAAAGAAAGAGAGCTAGGGTTTTTGTGTGTAAGGTGATTTGCAAAATATGAGGGGTATACCCTATCAACTAATTGTTATGCGACATATAAGAGTTATGGGCCGAGCCCAAAGTATGGCCCGAAGGGGCTTGTGTTGTGTAATCGGTTCATTCGATACATACATACATTACACATAAACAATTATCGTTTCATTAATTATCAAGTTCACATAATCACAAAGTGTTCATGTACGTTACATTAAGCACATAGATAAGTTAGGAAATACGAGTTGTCACATTATCCCCAAGTTGAAAGAAATTTCGTCCCGAAATTTAGCACGTACTCACTGAGGAAGCTAGTTTAGTTGCATGGTTTTCCTGGTTTTTCCTGGGGTGTCACATCCTCCCCCCGTTGATCTGGAATTTCGTCCCGAAATTCCGTAGCTTCAGTCTCAGTAGTGGTTGTACCGTTTGCGAACAGTTGGGGATACTTTTGTTTCATCTGATCTTCGCGTTCCCAGGTGAACTCTGGGTCGCGACGTGAGTTCCAACGAACTCGAACGAGAGGTATTCTAGTACGCTTGAGGACCTTAACATCCCGGTCCGTGATTTCAACAGGTTCCTCGACGAATCGTAACTGGTTGTCGATCGTGAGCTCCTTCAAAGGAACTACGTGGGTCTCATCTGACAGACATTTCTTCAGATTCGACACGTGGAAAACATCGTGAACTGCACTGAGTTCCGCTGGTAAGTTCAGTCTATAGGCCACCTAGCCTATTTTCTTAATGACTTCGAAAGGTCCAACGTATCGTGGGTTAAGGTTGCCCCGTTTACCAAAACGAACCACACCCTTCCAGGGTGAAACTTTGAGTAGTACCCGCTCCCCAACCTGGAGCTTTAATGGTTTTCTGCCCTGATCGGCGTAGACTTTCTGACAGTCACGAGCTGCCGCCATTCGCTGTCGTATGTTAGCAATTTTCTCTGTTGTGTCAACCACATGTTCTGGACCAGTAATCTGACTATCTCCCACCTCTGCCCAACAAAGAGGTGACCGGAATTTACGCCCGTACAATGCCTCAAACGGAGCAGCTTTGATGCTGGTGTGGTAACTATTGTTGTACGAAAATTCCACAAGTGGCAGGTGCTTTTCCCAGCCGTTGCCAAAGTCAATTACACATGCCCTAAGCATGTCTTCGAGGGTCTGGATGGTACGTTCCGACTGCCCATCCGTTTACGGGTGATAAGCTGTGCTCATATCCAATCGTGAGCCAAAAGACTTGTGCAGTGCTTGCCACAGTTCTGATGTAAAACGTGCATCTCGATCCGAGATAATAGAGGTGGGCACCCCGTGCCTCGAGACAACTTCCTTGAGATATACTTCTGCTAGTGTGGAGAACTTATCCGTTTCTTTGATAGCCAAGAAGTGAGCAGACTTTGTGAGTCGATCCACGATCACCCAAATAGTATCGTTACCACGTTGAGATCTAGGCAGGCCAGTAACAAAATCCATGGAAATTCGCTCCCATTTCCATTGTGGTATCTCTGGTTGTTGAAGTAGGCCTGAAGGTTTCTGGTATTCGACTTTGACTCTCGCACAAGTCAAACACTTGCTGACGTAAGTTGCTATGTGGGCCTTCATGCTAGGCCACCAGTAGGTAGTTCTGAGGTCGTGGTACATCTTATCCGAGCCAGGATGTACTGAGTCGCGAGACTTGTGTGCCTCATCTATCACAAGCTCTCGTAGGTTGCCATAAAGTGGGACCCAAATGCGTCCTGTTACGTAGTAGGCACCGTCTTCCTTCTGTTCTAAGTGTTGCCTTGAGCCGCGTAGGGCTTCAGCCCTGACGTTTTCTGGTTTCAATGCTTCTACCTGAGCATTTCGTATTTGAGAAGGAAGGCTAGACTGTATAGTAAGTTGTAAAGCTCGTACGCGCTTAGGCGCAGTGTCCTTTCGACTGAGGGCGTCGGCTACAACATTGGCTTTGCCTGGGTGGTACCTGATCGAGCATTCGTAGTCATCCAGCAGTTCGACCCATCGTCGTTGTCTCATATTGAGTTCCTTCTGTTTAAAGATATGCTCGAGGCTCCTGTGATCAGTGTAGATAGCACACTTGGTGCCATACGAGTAGTGTCGCCACATCTTAAGCGCAAAAACAACCGCTCCCAGCTCTAGATCGTGTGTAGTGTAGTTCTTTTCATGAACTTGAGTTGGCATGAGGCGTAGGCTATAACTTTATCCCGCTGCATCAATACGCAACCAAGACCCTGAATGGATGCGTCGCAATAAACCACGAAGTCGTCTGTGCCCTCTGGCAATGAAAGGATAGGTGCACTGCAGAGTCTATCCTTTAAGTGCTGAAACGCTATCTCCTGTGCGTTTCCCCAACGATAAACAACGCCCTTCTGCGTTAGTGAGGTGAGAGGCTGAGCAATCTTAGAAAAATCCTTAATAAACCTTCTGTAGTAACCTGCCAATCCCAAGAATTGGAGAATTTCCGTTGGCGTACGAGGCGCAGGCCAAATTCTTAATCGAGTCTACCTTGGATGGATCTACATGAATCCCATCCTTGTTCACCACATGGCCTAAGAAATGGACTTCACGAAACCAGAAGTCGCATTTTGAAAACTTGGCGTACAGCTGTTCCGTTCGAAGTAGTTCTAAAATGAGTCGTAGATGTTGCTCGTGTTCCTCCTGACTCTTCGAATAGATCAGGATGTCATCGATGAAAACAATAACGAGCTTGTCTAGGTACGGCTTGCACACTCGATTTATCAAGTCCATGAAGACCGCAGGTGCGTTTGTCATCCCAAAAGGCATGACCAAAAACTCATAGTGGCCATATCGAGTTCTGAAGGCTGTTTTGGAGACGTCCTCTTCTCGGACTCTCAGCTGGTGATACCCTGATCTCATATCAATCTTTGAGTAGTAGCTCGACCCTTGCAGTTGATCGAATAAGTTGTCAATGCGTGGAAGAGGATAGCGATTCTTCACAGTCACCTTGTTCAGCTCACGGTAGTCGATGCACATTCTGAACGTACCGTCTTTCTTCTTCACGAATAGCACTGGAGCTCCCCAGGGCGAAGAGCTAGGACGAATAAAACCCTTATCCAAGAGTTCTTGTAGTTGCGTAGATAACTCTTTCGACTCTGATGGAGCTAAGCGATACGGTGCACGAGCTATGGGCGCTGCTCCAGGAGCTAGCTCGAGTTGAAACTCGACTTGCCTATGAGGCGGGAGACCAGGCAATTCCTCAGGGAATACCTCAGGGTAGTCGCGTACAATCGGAAAAATCTTCTATCTTCTTCTCTTTCTTCGAGGTATCAGTAACAAGAGCCAAAATGGCAGTGTGGCCCCTTTCTCCAACATTTCTGGGCCTTAAGGAAAGAGATGATGCTCACCACAGCACCACTCTTGTCGCCACGAATCGTAAGAGGTTCATCACCTGTTCGAGAAACACGAACGACCTTCTCATTGCAGAGAACCTCTGCTCGATATTGAGGTAGCCAATCCATACCAATAACGATGTCGAAACCATCACAACGTTGGGGTCATTCCTAGCATTACCCTGACCAATCACGAACACTCGACCCCTGGCGCCATTGCCGTCGTCATTACTCCCGTTGCTGCCTCCAATATTATTCCCGTTTCCTTGGTTGGGGTTCCGATTCTGGTTCTGGTTCAACTGTGGGCAGTGTCTCTTGAAGTGGCCTTAAGCATCACCCTGATAGCATCCCTTGTTACCCTGATGTTGCTGCTGATTTTGTGGAGCTTGGGGCTGCTGTTGTCGGTTCTTGTTTCCAGGACGTGAGCTTCTACAATCTTCGGCTCCATGACCGAGCTTGTTGCATCTCTAACGATGATCCTTGTTGCACTGCCCGCTGTGGTGCAAATTACATCGATTGCACTTAGGGTGGTTTCCCTCGTATCCACCCTGACTTCGATTACCTAAAGATTGCTGACTGGGGCTCCTGTACTCGACTGAGATTGAACCGAAGTGAATCCCTTGCTTAAATTTCCATCCCACTTGCGTTTGTTGTCACTGGGAGTAGCAGAAGTAGTAGTAGTACCAATACGCTTAGGCAGCTTGTTCTGTTCTACTGCCCGGTCGGTGAGACGATGAGCAAAACGAGTAACATCCTGGATAGTAGCAAGGTTAGCAGAAGTCACATGACTTCGAATCTCTGGTACTAATCCTTTGGGGTACAACCCAATGCGCTTGGTGGGAGGATCCACCATAGTTAGACATAACACTGCCAGTTTCGTTGGATCATTTCGTGTACGCTTCTATCTCTGACCCCGTCATCATCAGATTTAAGAACTCCATATCCAGTTTGCGGATGTCATCACAACTACAGTATTCACGTTTGATCAGTTCCTCAAAATCCTTCCATGGGGTGGCATTAGCAGCCTCCAGCCCCAGCATCTGAACATGCGCGTTCCACCAAGTTAACGCAGTGCTTTCGAGAGTACCAGTGGCGTACTTCACTCTACGGGCCTCAGGGCATTCACCCATTTCTAAGACAGACTCGAGCTTTTCAAACCAATGGAGGAGTCCAACAGCTCCTTTAGTGCCACTGAAAGTACTAGGATAACAGTCCATGTACGTCTTGAATGTGCATACAGGTGGCTGAGCGTTCTGACCTTGTTGCGCGAGGAAGAAGTGACAAGGCTAAGCGCGAGAGTTGGGTCATGAGAGTAGGATCTAACATCCTAGGGTAGGTTCGTAATAGCAGGTTACACCTCCTGCCTGAGCGGCCACGAGTGCTGCCGTAACTTGTTCGTTGATAAGAGCCGTCAGCTGGCTTGAGTTAGGTTCACACGTTCCCTCATGATCTCTCATCGAAGGAAACACAAATAGGAAAGGTGTCGCGAATGTGTGTAAATGTGTAGTGACAGTAGGGAGCAAGCACAAATGTGTTTTCAAACTATAGTTGCTACGTTTTTCTAAGCATACCATGAGCAAAGTTCTATGCAATCTAGCAAGTAGGCAATATAAATATAACCCATATCACCTAGAATGTCGAGTCTTGCACGTGGAGTGAAGCGTCGTTGTGGATCGTAGAGCACTGTACAGGTTATAGTCTGGTTTTAACAAAAACGTTTTCCTTTATTAAAACCAAGTTCTCTATAACCAATGGCTCTGATACCAATCTGTCACACCCCCAAAATCCACATGCGGAGTATCACCGCTTGGAGACGTGACTGACCAGGATCAAACCACTAATCATATTGAACAAGTAAATAATTAAATGTAAAAGTCCAACCAACACGATTAGTGTCCAAAACAAACATAGTTAAGTTATGAGCGGAAGCATAATGTTTAAAACCAAATCAAGAGTTCAGATATCCAAATGTTTAACATGGCACACTGCTGTCCATGTCCCACAACGACTCTCCCCTGTGCAAGCTCCAGCTAAGTACTTATAGACCTGCAAAGCATGTAGTAACGAGTCAACAACTAGTTGAGTGAGTTCACGTTTGGTTGTCCAGTTTATAGTTGTTCCGAAAACCCAGTTTGCTCTTTACCAGCTATCCAGCCGTGGGGGTTACCCCATAGTTCGAAAAACGTTTATTAGTTACCCGTTCTTACGTTGGCTATTCAAGCCCGGCTCTATGGCCGTGGGGGCTACCCCATGTTTAATTCACCAGACTCGTTACCATATCGACTACTAACGTTCGTCATGTTTAAGTGCCCTAACGTCTGTGTCTATCATCACTGACGTGCCATAGTCCATTAGTCCACGCCCGTCCTCTGCGGCACGGTGTGAGGTTTGTTAAACCTAATAGCGCTATTTAACTAATGACCCGTTCGCCATTGGCCTCGGCGATTAAGTCGATATAAAAGGAGGGACTTCGTTGATAGAGTTCTAGTCCGGTATAGTTAAATACGTCTCAAAAGGACGAGGAATCTATGTTCCTGATTACGTCTCAACAGGACGAGGAATCTATGTTCCTGATTACGTCTCAACAGGACGAGGAATCCCTATTCCTTAACCCATTCCCAACCCCTGGGAATCCCATGCTTTGTAACGAAGTGTGAACTCACCTTGGTTTGCTCGGCAGATACACAAAAGGGTTTCTTGAACTATGAGTGGTCAACCACGTCCTAACAGGGTTACCATACAAGTCAGGTTTTGACTCAAGTAATGCACATAGGTTTACGCATAACTAACAGGTTTCAAGCACGTATAGATCATGGTAGCATTTTAACAGTCAAACAACACATTCAACTTGTGCGATTTAAATAAGCCCAATAGCACTCGGCCCAACATATAAACAATCAATCCATCTTGTGTGACCAGTTCTATTACCCCCCATGTCTACGGCCCAACAATTAAAAACAAATAACCAGCTTGTGCGGCCCAATCACAACAAACAACAAATTATCTTGTACGGTTCATGTGTCTTGTGCGACCCATTTTGGGCTTGAAGGCCCAACCGTTAAACACATGCGGCATGTGCGATCCGGCAGACCTTGTGCGACTGGATGTGCCTTGTACGACTGGACTCCTTGTGTGATCCGGAGTCTTGTGCGAGTGGTTTTAAATTCCGAATATCATGCTATTTAGTTATATTGTTTCCATATTCAATGTAGTCAACAATCAAACAGTTACACAAATTAATTCATCCTATCATACAATTCAAAACAATATGCTTATCATCATTACTTCATCACTTCAATGGCTGACAACTTTTAATCACCTCAAGAGGTGATTGGACCAATTAACAACATGATGACATGCACTAATATTTGATGTAAATAAGTATGTGAGGTGACACTATTTTGATTGGACAAAAATGCATAACCAAGTTTCTCATTGGACCTCCATTATCAACTCATACTAAATAGTCAACGGTCATATGATCAGTTCTCGGTTTCATCATCATAAACATAATCATTATCACACATGAATCCTAGTCTTTGTGCACACCCCTCGATAACAACATTTAATTGCAAATGATAAACATCACATGAGTAATCTGACACTACAAGATCCTCATTGGGCCAATACCAATTCGAGCCATGTGCATGAGTGTCTACAAATTCCAAATTAATGCAATTTCAATATACATGGCCGACCATACAGTACATATTATTATCCTAGAAATCGATTATGATTATATGAATTTTATATTCATCCCATCCCACTTATCAAAGCATAAATATCTAGTAGTAACATGCAAACCATTAATCCCCTTAGTCATCAAATACCAATGTGATCAGTAACCTAGTCAATATTCGGTACCACTAGACATGTAAGACAAAGAGATTTGATTCAAACAATTTAGATTCCAACCATCATGTGAAAGAGTATTAAATCGGTCCAATCAAAATCAAAGAAATCATTATATACTAACATATATTCAAAAGATCACGTATAACAAGGAGGAACCTACTAACCGAACATCAGATGAAATCGAAGAGGCTTCACGATCTTGGGGTACAGCCGTCGGGTTCAAGAGAAAAGAAAGAGAGCTAGGGTTTTTGTGTGTAAGGTGATTTGCAAAATATGAGGGGTATACCCTATCAACTAATTGTTATGCGACATATAAGAGTTATGGGCCGAGCCCAAAGTATGGCCCGAAGGGGCTTGTGTTGTGTAATCGGTTCATTCGATACATACATACATTACACATAAACAATTATCGTTTCATTAATTATCAAGTTCACATAATCACAAAGTGTTCATGTACGTTACATTAAGCACATAGATAAGTTAGGAAATACGAGTTGTCACATTATCCCCAAGTTGAAAGAAATTTCGTCCCGAAATTTAGCACGTACTCACTGAGGAAGCTAGTTTAGTTGCATGGTTTTCCTGGTTTTTCCTGGGGTGTCACAACAAGTCTCGTTATTTGGTACATCCTGGTTCGGATAAGATGTACCATGATCTCAAGACTACGTATTGGTGGCCTGGTATGAAAGCCAACATAGCAACCTACGTCAGTAAATGCCTGACTTGTGCTAAGGTCAAGGTCGAATACCAGAAACCATCAGGCCTACTCCAACAACCAGAGATCCCGACATGGAAATGGGAGCAAATTTCCATGGATTTCGTTACTGGCCTGCCTAGATCTCAACACGGAAATGATACTATTTGGGTGATCGTGGATCGACTGACCAAGTCTGCACATTTTCTGGCTATCAAGGAAACGGATAAGTTTTCTACTCTAGCAGACGTCTACCTAAAGGAAGTAGTATCAAGGCACGGAGTGCCAACCTCCATCATTTCTGATCGTGACTCACGTTTTACATCTGAATTGTGGAAGCTATGCACAAGTCTTTTGGCTCACGCTTAGATATGAGCACCGCTTATCATCCACAGACAGATGGACAGTGTGAACGTACCATTCAAACCCTTGAAGACATGCTTAGGAAATGTGTGATTGATTTTGGTAACGGCTGGGAGCGACATCTACCTCTAGTAGAATTTTCGTATAATAACAGCTACCACACCAGTATCCAGGCCGCTCCATTTGAGGCATTGTACGGACGTAAAGGCCGATCAGCTTTTGTGACAACCCGTACTTTCAAGGTAAAGCGTTCATTCCCATCAACTATCTCTGTATTTTTATATAGTTAAGCGCATACTGCACAGTACAGCACGTATACTGCAAAATACAGACAACGCAGCCAGTCTAGGCAAATAAAATATTGTTGAGTAATATTTTGGTGAGTTTATTTTTATAGAGCGTTAAAAATAATTTAAAGCGCGTCAAAACGCAATTATACGCTAGATAAAACACCCGATATCCAGTTAAATACCAATTTTAATCACATATATGATATGTATATGTATATATGCGTATATGGTGTGAGTGCAAGATTTCCATATCTCCTCAAATCTTCCAAAATCCTACAAAATCCTACAAGATTTCCATATCTCCTCAAATCTTCCAAAATCCTACAAAAATCACAAACACAATCAACTCTAACCCTCTCTCTCATATTCACGGTTGAATACACACACATACACATTCAAAATTTCGAAACCTACAAGTTCTTGAAGATCCATAAGCATTTCAAGGTAATTTCAAGCTTATTTGAAGGATTAAAAGTATATGCATGCATGAGTGATTATGAATCTTGTTAGTTCTTGATGTGTTAAGTGATAAATAATCTGAGCTTTGATGTTAACCTGCTGTAACTGATGTGTATGTGTGGTTAGTCGCTAATTATGTTAACGGAACCAATATAAATCGCATTAGAATGTTAAAAGCTGAAAACAGGAGGCTGTTTGGTGATTACAGCAACTTCAGTTGGCTGTAACCGGACCGTTATAAATCAAAAAATTGATTTTCTGAAGTCTACATTATGTATTTTTGAAAAACGCTTCAAATGGCACTGGAGTCATAATTTTTGGACTTCGTTTGCTATTTTTAAAGGGTCGTTTTTCACAGCAACAAAAGCTGCGTTTTTACTGCAGAAAATGTGTGTTATGTTTTTCGTCATAACTTGAAATCTGTGTAGAATTAGCTCATGAAATTTGTATTGTAGATGACCACTGATGTCGTTGTAATGCTCCAATTAGAATTTCATCAATCTGACTTACGATGAATTTTAAATAAATTATTCCGTGGACTACAGTCAGAAAGTGATAAATCTGATTGCAGTCCGGTAAAGGATTTTTTATAATATATTGGTAATGAATTGGATCCCGATATTTTTACACAATAATATTTGGATCGTTTAAGACCTTCTGTAAAAAGTTGGGAATTTTTGGAGTAAGTTAACTATTTTATTCAAATGCCCGAAAACAGCCCAGTTTTGAATGTTAAAGCTGAAACGACATAAGTAGTATTTTGCGTGTCTAAATGTCGGGTAGGTTATCTGAGAACGATCTAACGTGTTATATGTCAATGAAAGTGTTATGTGCAATATCGTATGTTTGCTTTTGAATGGGTATAGATGGGATGTTTATATGGGCGTGAAATGTTAACGTGAGTGCGTGCTATGTGATAGAAGTAAGGAGTAGATAAACCGTACGTAGGATACGTATTATGCATGCACGTGAAACTGATTGTTATCTGTACCATGTTAGGACGTGCTTAATTCCTGATTATTAGAGTAACTAATCTAACCGAGCAAACCAAGGTGAGTTCACACTTTTCTACAAAGCATGGTAATTCCCGGTGGGAAAGGGAATGGGTTAAGGAATAGGGATTCCTCGTCCTGTTGGGACGTGTTCAGGAATGTGAATTCCTCGTCTTGTTGGGACGGATTTAGATTTACTAGACTAGAACTCTATCAACGAAGTCCCTCATTTTATATCGACTTAATCGCCGAGGCCAATGGCGAGCGAGTCATTAGTTAATAGCGCTATTAGGTTTAATAAACCTCACACCGTGCCGTTCGGACGGGCGTGTACTAATGGACTATGGCACGCCGGTGATGATAGACACCTACGCTAGGGTACAACTTATTTTCGTTAGTAGTCGATATGGTAACGAGTCTGGTAGTTTAAAAATGGGGTAGCCCCCACGGCCGGAGTGCCGGGCTGGATAGCCAGGGATTATGAACATAGGGTAGCCCCCACGGCTGAAACGGCCGAAGTAAAAAAAATGGGTTAACTAATAAACGTTTTCGAACTATGGGGTAACCCCCACGGCTGGATAGCTGGTTAAGATTAAACAACGTTTTTGGAAACAACTCTAAAATGGACAACCAACTGTGAACTCACTCAACTTTGTTGTTGACTCGTCACTACATGCTTTGCAGGTCGTTAGATGCTTATGGAGCTTGTACGAGGAGGAGGTCGTTGTGGGATATGGACTGTTATGTCCCGTTCTAAACATTTAAACTTTATGAACTTATTGAACTTATGTTTGGTTTTACGTCTTATGCTTCCGCTGTTTAATTTGAACTTGGTTAACTAGTTTTTGAACACCAATTATATTGCGTGGTTGGATTTTATCTATTTTAAATACATTGTTCAATATGATTGGTGACTTGATCCTGGTCATGTCACGCCTCCAAGCGGTGATACTCCGCGTGTGGATTTTGGGGGGTGTGATGGCTCTAAACTACTTCATATAAAGCTCAGGAACACGTCTACCATATAAGCACAAAATCACATAATCACAAAGCACATAAACACGTAGGAGCACATAAACACATAAGGCACAGGAGCACATGAAGTAGTCAGAATACAGAAACCTATCATTCAAAGTTCGCGCGTTCGTGAATGGCGATTGCGATTAGCGAGCACACAGCGAGTAGTATAGCATAATCATAGCATGTGATCATCCACAAGTAGCAATGATTTGTTAGCGTGTTGGGATAGATGTGCAGTGCGTATTGTGTGTGTTGATCAAAACGAGTAGCAGAAAAGCGTAAAGATCACCAAGATCGGAAACATATAAGTAGATAAAACCACGTAAAGCACATAAAGTTTCACATAAAATCGGCAAATATCAGAGTCAGCAGTTGCGGGCTCAGAATCGAAAACACATAAAATCGGCGAATGCGAGCTTGAAATCGAAGATAGATTGTCTACCCAAAGTGATTCGACTATTAACAAGGACTTCTGGCACACACTTTGGCTTTCAGGGCTGTGCTCTCGCCTCGATTTTGGGTGGATGGCACGCATCCCTCGAGTTACAGTGTGACCTCAAGTCGTTGGAGTCCGTCGAGACTTTGATGAGAGTTTTGTAAAACCAAAATATAGTACGGAACAAGTCGTCAAGGTTCGGGTTTCACCCCTGACTTAACAACTTTGTTATTGGTTTGATAAAAATAGAGAAGAAAATCTGCGTTAAAGTACGGATTTCACTCCTGATTCAATGCAAATTCTCCTGCTTATAGATAGAAATGCGGGTCGAACAAGCGATTTAATCGGGAGTTTGCGGCTTTCACACCTAATCTCGATCTAATCACTTGCTCAATTTTTGAATATCAGTGTAGTGCGACTGCCTTAGGAAAGGCAGTGTGATAGTATAGCGAGAGTGTAAGTCAATCGAGAAATAGCAATAAGCTCGTATGGAACCCCTAACGGGTTCACACAAGGCGGTATGTTGGTACTTAGACTATAGACTAGGTCTTTTCCTAAGACATCGACCCGGACTAGGTCGAGTCTCACCTAATTCCCTATAGTTATG
Organism: Helianthus tuberosus; assembly: GCA_030545235.1. NCBI lineage: Eukaryota > Viridiplantae > Streptophyta > Magnoliopsida > Asterales > Asteraceae > Helianthus > Helianthus tuberosus. Next base: position 149,824,576 of record CM060367.1, on the reverse strand, counting down.
GCTCTGATACCAATCTGTTACACCCCAACCGATGACGGCAACATCGGGGCATGGCACTGAGCGAAACAGATTGTCAAGAGAAATTCCATAATGACTAAATTCCCAAATAGTTAATATTATATCCCATACCATAACCCATTAAGTAATCTAATTATTACAGACATAGATATCCTCAAAACAAAACATGTTCCGACAACTCAGATTCAAATAAATATATTGTCTTTGTTTCTAGACTCCAATCTACTTGATTCCACAAAAGCAGGAAAACACAGCATCCTAGCAGATAGCATCCTAAACACCTGTCACATACGTTAAAATAGAAGTCAATACACATGGTGTAAAGGTGAGCATACAAGTTTGATAATAGCATAATAGAGTTCGTAATAGTTTACGCATAACCAGCATGTAAGATGTAAAATGTGAAGCATGTAAGTTATCGATAAAGATACTATCAATACCGATGACTGCGATTTGACTGCAAGTAGCGAGTGCGCATCACATGTTCACCACTGCGAACACGTGAAGTAATATCCTTAGCAACCCATGTCCACGACAGGTGTTGAGTCCAAACTATAGTACTATCGTTGCTAAGGCAGGTAGACAACAATCAATGTGTAAACATAACAAACAAGCATTCATCGAGTCACGTATAAAATGCAATAGCGGTTAGCGTATAAATAGTGTTTGCGTTGTGTGATAGATGTGATTTAGAATAAGTAACGTATGTAACACCCAAAAGTGCGTAAAGCAAAAAGAGATCGAGTATACTCACAGATTGTGTTTAACAAGTAGACACTCTCTTGGATTGAAGGGAGCGCTGAGAGAGATTTGCCTGAACAGTTAACAATAGCATAAACGATAAGCGGTGCAAAAATACCATGTGTCGGATGGTAATCCGATCGGATGGCAATCCGATCGGATGGCCAGTCGATTGGATTGACATCTTGTTTGGTAAGGATGTGTTTGTGTATGATGGCTTTGAAGTTTTTGTTGTAGCATTTTGAAAACCGAGAAGTATCTCTACCCTTCAGGTCGATCGATCGAACGGCGGTTCGATCAGGTAGCGATCCGATTGGTTGGACACTTAGTGAGAACAAGTTCACAGCAGGATTATCACTCGATCAGATAGCAATCCGATCGGGTGGCAATCCGTTGGTTATTGACCATGTTGAAAATTGCTTAAATGTTGAAGCCCCAAACGTCACATGGTCGGATGGTCGTTCGATCGGATGGTAATCCCATCGGACGGCAATCCGTTCGACGTTCAGTACTTTTGAAAGTTGAATAAAAGTTCAAGTGTTAGCCTTCAAGTGCAATCCGACCGGGTGACTGTCCGATCGGATGGCAATCCGATCGGACGGTAATCTGTCCCGTGACCTGGTCGTGTTGCTAACTTGGAAATTCGTTAAGTTTGTGATTTGTTCGAGACAATATGACAACATGCTAAACAACAGAAACCCCTCCAAGACCCAGGTGATCCGGTCGAACAGGAATCACCCTAGTCCGGTCGGTCAACTCTTCGAGACGGTGGTTCGTTTTTAACCCAGAGTCGGTTATCTCTTTGATAGAAAACAGATCTTGAACCGACACATCACTAAGAGAGAGTAGAAGATCAGAACAAGCTCCGATTCTATCGGTTTTGAGTGCATTGAGTGTAAAAGAGTTGAAAGAAAGTTGGAAAATTATCTTTTAATCCTTCTAATCATGAATACGTATAGATCTATGCGATAACATTGTTTATTCATGTGGAAATCCTTCAGATCTGAGTTGTTCTTGATGGAATGAGGCCAAAACTTGAAGTTCATAAGAACTCCATGATAACATCATCCTAGAACACCTCAAATCCACTGATTTCACGGTTAAAAGTTAAGATTCAAAGGTGAAAAAGATGAAGGAGTGTGTGTAGATCATAGAAGTACAAGATTTAGGTTGAAAACTTACAAGAATCGCGAGAAATCGAGAGAAAGGAGGCTGGAGTGCGGCTGGGTCGAGTGGAGAGCTGTCACATCAAGTGATGTGACAAGTGAGGCTATTTATAGGTTGCCAAAAAGGGAAAGGGCACCTGGATCGGATAGGTCACCGGTCGGATGGCTGTCCGATCAGATGGCAATCTGATCGCATGGCAATCCGATCGGATGGCCACTCGATCCTGATGTCCGGCGTGTTGAGTTTCGTCGTTTCGATTCGCGTGTTAAGCGTTGCGATGCGTTTCGAGCAAGGTTGCGATGCACTAGTATTAAACGATAAATAACCTATCCATCACTCGCTATATCTAACATACAATCATCATAATTAACCGGCGTTTAGCGTTTGCGATTCAATTGCGATAGAGTTGCGATTGCGTTTCGATTAGTCACCACAACATATTTCGATTACTCACCACAACATAAACATAAATAAACATGCACAAGTAACACATAAATAGCACACACACGTAAAACAATATCCAGAACGCATAATTCGGGTTGCGAATGCGATTGCGATGCGATAAGCGATAAAACATGCGATAAATAGCGATTAAACCTCGATTATTAACATGTACTCCACATAATACAACTAATGCGATAAAATAAATAGATTATCTACAAGTCAAAGAAGTCAAAACAGGAGTTGAGCAAGGAGTGACAGATCGCAATTAGCAATCTTTTCTTCCTTTGACTTAATTCTTGACTTTGACTTTCGAAACACGGGGTGTTACAATACAGACCTATAATGTGACAGACAATTATGGCATTTTGAAAAGATAAATAAATTCAATTTCCCATGTAGTGGCATTTAATATAATAAATGTTTGGCAATAATGTTACCGTCTCTTCATTTTACTGTTTAGCAATTACTGTTTCGTTCAGTTTCATCTGTTAATTAGTGTTGATTTTTCCACTAATACTTTCTTTGGCTTTTTTTGGCGTTTTATATAGCAACATTGTGCTTTGCTAGCACCCGTTCTCACAGTATTCACACTATCAGGCGTTTTGGTGTTTGTAGTTTTTGGCGTTTTATACTCAGTTTTTTTATTAGTAGAGAATTAGATAATAAACATCAGAGAATTAGATAACAAACGATAGAAAATGAAAAAAAAATTAAAAATTATAATCTAATTTCTCATCAAAATCTTCACTGTCGTCAGCCTCTTCTACTTTAACCTTTTTGGCGTTTTGAACCTGTTTTTGAATACCTTATTTTCCTACATAACGCCCATCTTTGGAAGATGCTTATTTTTTGTGGCATCCTTTATTGTGGTTTGATATATACTTGTTTGATGACATGTTGAAGACCAACGCCTGCTCTAATGTATTGATCCCTTCATGCCATCAATATATCCATCAAGAACAAAGTGACATGATGACATATCAGTGTCATCAGTCTCTTTTTCTTGAATATTTGTCCATCTCATTCAGCAAAAACTTATAGAGATACCCACCTCAGAGAAGAATCAATTCAGTGAAACTTCATTCAGAACAATACTCGATATAGAAGAAACGAGGTTCCGCATCTGTGGCTTTTTTAACTATTTTTGGCGTTTTTAAAGTGAATGGTTTCTAGGAAATATGGCATTGTTTTTGGTTTGTGATCAGTTGATTGTGCAGAGACGTCTCTCTTATAGGATGTTTTTGGCGCGTAGTTTAGGCGGGTTTTTATTTATAATAAATGATATTAATAAAGTAGTCGTCTTTTCAGTTACTGTGTATTTTTACTGTTTTTGTTCGGCTTTTTATTAGTTTTTAGGGTCATAGAGTTTCCATCCCCCAAGTTTGGCGTTTTTGGCGTTTTTTTTTTTCATTTTTAGCTTTTAATAATACTTCTCCAAATTACTTATATTATAGTTTGAGAGTTTTTGGCCTTTTACTACATTATGGCGTTTCACACGCATTATGATTGTTTGGCGTTTTATTAATATAATGTATTTTTTTATTCTAAGTTGAAAAATACATAACAAACAACAGAAAAAGAAAATTAAAAAATAAAAATAAAAATAGAAACAATTCATCTTCCAAATATTCACTGTCATCAGTCTCTTTCTTCTTTCAAACATGTTCACTGGCGGTTTGGCTTTGTCATGCTTGTGTTTTTGTGGCCGTTTGGAAAGACAAAATGACATGAGTTTTTTATAAATATGTATCTTCAAACAACTCATCAGTGTCATTCGTCTCTTCATGCCATTATAATATTCATCAATAACAAAACACAAAAAATGACATAAGTCTGACCCCAACATCTTTTTGTTTATGATTTGTCCATCTCATGCAGCAAAATGTTATTTGAGTCACAGCACCTCAGGAAAGAATGCATTCTCCGAACCTTGGCGAAGAACAATATTGAATATACAAGAAACGATATTTTCCATTTTTGGCGTTTTACTGAGGAAATAGTGTATCTGAAAGAAACGTCGATTTTTTGGAATCTTTGATGTTTGAGTGTTTTGGCGTTTTCTAAGATGATTGGTATATAGTAAAATATGGCGTTTTTTGAGCAGGTGTGTTTGATATTTTGGGGATTTTGGTGTTTGTAAGATGAATGGTATATAGTAGAAAATATGGCGTTTCAGGTTCTAGGGGGTTATGTCTGGGATGTTTTTGTTTATATAGCGATGTGTTTTGGTCCGTAATGGCGTTTTATTCATTAGTTTGGCATTTTGGTATAGAAATGTAAAGACCTTTTTACCCTTAATAAAGCGCGTCCACTTAATAGAATTCGTGTTATTTACGAAAACACCACCGCGCCAATCTAGTCCATAGATTGTTTTGATCGGACGATCCATAAGCGTTCTCACCGTTCTCACACTTTCCACCGTTTTCTCTAAATCCTGACCATATATATATATATGCTAATAGTTGGCTACAAAGTTCAAATTTTCTAAAAAGTGCAAAAGGTCATAAAACACCAAAATTTCAACCATAAAACACACTCAAAACCCCAAATAACAAAATGAAGATTATTAAAACATCATATATGTGGGTTGGGTTTTGTGGTTTGGATGATAAGACTCTGATTATCGAATGACAAACATTATTATGTTTTATGTTGATTAGCATGTTATGTTTTATATTCATAGTTCTACAATTGTTTGTTTGAAGTTTTTATGGAATTATGGTTCTAATATGGTGTTTTAGTAGTCTTCACTCTATTATTTGTGTGTTTTAGGTGTGTTTTAAGGCTGAAATCATACTGTTTTATAACTTTTTACACTTTTTAAAAAATTTGGATTTTGTAGCCAAATCTCACCCAATAATTATATATAGCTTAAGGGGAAAGATTCACTAAAAAGTGGGTTTTGCCAAAGTAGCCTGAGAAGGATTATGGAAATAACATGTGGCACTCCTTATAAGTAGGACGAAAATGTATTTTGGTCCTAAAACAAAAACGCTCACCCTTTTGTTTTCTTAAAAATAAAACACAATTTTTGGGTTTTTTTAGTTTTCATATTTTATATAGCAATAGATACTCAAATTAAAGATAAAAATTGCTCGATTTTATGATTCACTTTTTTTAGAAAAATAATGTCGTATAAATATGTTATGGACGTTTAAAAAATGGGGGATATTCATGTGTATTGCATGTGGAGAGAGAAATTCAACAAATAGGCTTTTCCAAACATGCCTTGCTTTCATCTTAGTTATTGATTTGAAAAATTAAAAGTTAAGATCTCTTCTTATCTTAGTTAGATAAAATTAACTTTTTATTTTATCATACCCATATAGCTTAAACTACTGTAAACTTTATGGTTTTGGTTTAACAATCATATTGTAATTTTGCAAATTATATATTGTGGCTCTTTTTAAAATGTAGTAATTAAAATAGTTGCAAACATTCTAAGAGTCATTCACAAGCATTCTAATTCTTTCAATGTGTTTCTGAATATGACAACCACTTAGCATTATGACTTAGATACACCAAATAGCATGTGCCAATTGTATGATATTGTAGACGTTTGTCATATGAAGTTATGGGTCCATTTCAATGGTTGCATACCTTTTGTTATATTTCCCTTGTGCTTAAAAAATGGGATTACAATTTGTGTTTGTTTATATGAAATAGGATGGACAGTAAAATGGTGTGTTCATTATTTATAAACCCTGACCCGCATGCGACTCTGACCCGCATGTCAAGGTAGTGTCACACTTTGCCCCGAATGTCTAAGAGCTAATTTTAAAACTTAAACATAAAGTCCAATAAAACTAAAAACTTTAAGTTATGTATTAGAAAAAACTAAAAACTTTAATTTATGTATTAGAAGAGATTATTAAGAATCCTGGTTTTAGATAATTAAAAACTTCTTTTGATCAAAGTTCAAAATATATAGTTTTGTGGTATGTTATAAATTTGATTGATTATAGTTGCAAAACTAAAGTTAATATAATAATAGGATATTAATAAATTTAAAATTGTGCCTAATTCACCGAGAAGAATCCACATTCGTAACTTTCATTTTCGTTGTCAATAACAATCGTGCTAGTATAATCATTATAGTTTTACCCTTGATTTAAAATTGTTTCACTTACAATGATGGTTATAAGCGTGACGAAGAATAGTATCTTTCTTATAAGTAAGATCAAATAAAATGCAAGTGTAGCTTTTGTCGTATTCCGTGAAAGCATACGAGTCGTATATACTATAAGACTCGTATGTAAAGTATGAAATTTAAGCGTCATATGCATTTTCATTTATTCGTCTTTGACGATTTCTAAATTTTGTATGTGCAAAATTCAAAGCAACTTTTATGTAGATATACGTAGGGATGAGGATATGGTACCCGTTACCGATACCGAATTTACCGAACTGGGTACATTTTTAGTACCGATTCGTTACCGATTTTTGACATTTTCGGTACCGGTATGTACCGGTTTTTACCCGCAAATACCCTCAAGAAATAAAAGTCACTGATCAAAATGGAAAGAAAATTGTTTTAGAAAAACCAGAAGGATCCTTAGCTTTTGAGGAAATTGTAAATATCAATTTAAACCCACCTGGTCTGATGAGTGTGACATTCTTGAAAATTTAAAGCCAATGGACTTCTCAACAATTTAAGGTGTCAAAGCACCAAAGGTTAAAAATCATTCACTTGAAAGACATCCCAGAGGATATGGTCAACCACTGTACCAAAAGGTCCCTCTGTTCCAAGAGAGGTTCAAGTATCAAATGCACCACCTACAAACCAATTCCCAAGAGGATATGGTCAACCACTGTACCAAAAGGTCCCTCATGGTTATGAAGCCTACAAAAGGCCATCTAAACCAAAAATGAAAAGGCATCCTTATGGTTATCATCATCTAACAGGAAATGGTCCTCAACAGTGGTTACAAAAAACTGCCCAAACCACTAACCATTCTCCTGGACTTGAGGCTGACATGTCTATGACCCCATCCAAAGCCATTTTGGCTTTGGAGACTCACCTAAACTAATTTGTTACTTGATGTGCAGGGAGCTTCTTCATGCTTAGATAGTTTATGGTATGTAGATAGTGGAGGCTCTAGGCACATGACTAGAGGTAGAACCCTACTCAAAGATTTCAAAAAACATGGAGGGGTGATATATCCTTTGGTAACAATTCAAAAAGGAAGGTGTTGGGGTTAGGGACCGTTCAGGCTGGGAAACTCAAGTTTGAAAATGACAATCTTATTGACAATCTTAAATTTAATCTCCTTAGTATGTCTCAAATGAGTGACAAGGGCTATGGGTCATTCTTCACTGAGTAAACATGTAAGATTGTTGGGCCAGAAGTGGTTAAAAAGATTGAGGAAATCATAGCCGGGAGTAAAACACAACTTGTTGCTCACAGGAGTGGCAATGTGTATGTGGTTGATATGTTAAAGGATAATCTAATGACTGATGCTTGTCTGTTCTCAGTTGCCTCTACCAAAGAGACAGAGCTGTCGCACAGGAGACTTGGACACACAAATATTAAAACAATCACCACACTCTCAAAACAAGGCCTTGTAAGAGGCCTTCCACCAAAACTTTTACTTGTGATGAGCATTGTGTTTCCTGTTTAAAATGTAAACAACATAAAAGCTCTGTCCATTGATGAGTCCAAAACAACCCTGTGCTTACAATTGTTGCACATGGACTTGTTTGGACCTGTAAAAATCATGAGTTTGAAAAAGAAAATATATTGACTTGTTACTGTTGATGATTTTTCTAGGTTTACATGGACTTACTTTTTGCACTCCAAAGATGAGACTGCAGGTATTTTGCAGGAATTTGTGAAACAAGTTGAAAAGCAATTTGATTTGCCAGTAAAAATCTTTAGGAGTGATAATGGAACAGAGTTTAGAAACAAGGAGTTGGATGAGTTATGTGTGTCAAAAGGGATTATAAGGCAGTACTATATCCCAAGAACACCTGAACAAAATGGGGTGGTTGAAAGGAAAAAAAGAAATTTGATAGAAGCTGCCAGAACAATGCTTGCAGACACATGTTTACCCTTAACCTTTTGGGCATAGGCTGTAAACATTGATTACTATATGTAGAACAGAGTTTTAATCAACCCCAGACATCAAAAGACTGCCAATGAAACTCTGTTCAAGATCAAACCACCGATCTGATACTTCAAAATCTTTGGTCGCCCATGCTTCATTTTAAATCTAAAAGATTTAATTTCAAAATTTGCAGCCAAAGTAGATTGTGGTTATTTTCTGGGATACTCAACCACTGTCAAGGCCTACAAAGTGTTTAACACAAGGACTAGGTGTGTGGAAGAGACCTTGAATGTAAAGTTCAATGAACTTTCTTCATTAAAAATCCCAGCAAATCCTGCTGAACTGTTTGACCTTGATAAATTTACATTTGAAGATGTGTCTGTCAAGACTAACCTTGCAGGTACACCATAATCTTTCTCTCAAGATCATGGAATTGACATTGTGATTCCACAATACAAAGTCACTTCCACCACCAGAGATGCAGATGCTCAAATCAACTGCCAAAACTCTGCCACTGCTACATTAACAGTTGTTGATCAAACCTCTGTCACTTCATCAAGTCCAACCTCTGTTGACAAAAGTCCATCATATGTGGATAAAATCAACACTATGCCACACCCATTCCTCCACCTCCATCTCCAACAGTTGTTGGCTCTTCAAAATTGCCAACAGATGTTAGCTCAGATGATTCACATCTCCAGCCTTCACCTCTCAATACCATTGTTCCATACAAGGGGGATCTAATCTTCCTTAAATCTCATCCACCAAACCAAGTTATTGGCAACATCAATGAAGGGGTTTTCATAAGAAGTCAATCCCAAAACATCTGTCTTTTTGCCAGCTTTCTATCACTCATCCAACCAGTCAAGTACCAAGAGGCAGTAAAAGACAATAGTTGGGTAGAAGCTATGTCAGAGGAGCTCCAACAGTTTAAAATACAACATGTCTGGGAACTTGTACCGCTGCCAAAGGGTGTATGTCCAATTGGCACAAAGTGGGTCTTTTAAAACAAAACAGATGGAAGGGGCATTGTTGTCAAAAACAAAGCCAAGTTAGTGGTTCAAGGCTTTAGACAAGAAGAGGGCATAGATTATGATGAAACATTTGCTCCTGTAGCATGACTTGAAGCCATCAGATTGTTCTTGCTGTCAACCACAACATCAAGGTGTACCAAATGGGTATAAAATGTGCATTCTTGTATGAAAAGATTCAGGAAGAGGTATATGTTTGCCAACCTCCTTGTTTTGAAGATGCCATTTATCCTGATCATGTTTACAAGCTCAACAAAGCTTTGTATGGCTTGAAACAAGCACCTAGAGTCTGGTATGAAACTCGTTCCACTTTTCTTCTTTCCATAGGCTTTACAAGAGGTAAAATTGAAAAAAACACTATTTTTAAAATGGAAAAGAAAAGATTTGATGATTGTCCAAATTTATGTTGATGACATCATCTTTGGATCCACATGTACCTCCATGTGTGAAGAGTTTAGAAAACTCATAACAACTGAGTTTGAGATGAGTGCCATGGGTAAACTTCAATGCTTTCTTGGTCTCCAAGTTAAGCAATTGCAAAATGGAACATTCTTCATCAAAGCAAATATGTAAAAGAACTTTTAACAAAATTTGAGATGAATGATTGTAAACCATGCAGTACACCCATGGCAACCACAAAGCTTGTCACTACTGATGAAAAAGATGACTTGGTTGCTCAAACATTTTATAGAAGCATGATTGGGTCTTTATTGTACCCTGCATCTAGGCCAGACATCATGTTTGCAGCATGTGTTTGTGAAAGATCACAATCAGCACCTAGGAAGTCTAATCTCATTGCTGTAAAAAGAATATTCAGATACATAAAAGGTGCTCCCACACTTGGTATCTGGTATCCTGCTAACGGGAATATCAAGCTGTCAGGTTATTTAGATAGTTATTTTGCTGGTTGTCACACCACAAGGAAGTCCACATCAGGAGGGTGTCAATTTCTAGACAATTGCTTAGAATCATGGCAAAGCAAAAAAGCAAGCCGTTGTTTCCACATCCACTGCTGAAGCTGAATACATAGCTGCTGCAAGCTGTACAGCCCAACTTTTGTGGCTTCAAAATCAATTGCTGGATTTTGGTGTAACTGCTTTAAAGACTCCTCTCATGTTAGACAGTCAAGCAACTAAAAACATCATTAAAAATCCAGTTTCCCATTCAACCAATAAACACATTGACATCAGACATCACTATGTGAGGGATAGCTATTAAAAAGGTTTGATTTCTTTTGCATCATGTTCCAACTAAGGATCAGCTGGCAGATGTGTTGACAAAAGCTTTAGACACATCTACCTTTGAAAGCTTGATCTCTAGGATTGGCATGCTAAACATGGATTAAAAGGCAAAACTTTGTTTTCCATGAATAAAAAGCATTAAAATGTTTTCAGGAAATCAAAAATCCGTCCTTAAAAATAGCTTAAAATGAAAATTTTTCATAAATCCTTAAAAGTTTGTCCATAACCACTGTTTTCAAACCTCTGATTGGCTAAAAATTCATCCACTACTGAAAGGTATCCTCTGTTTTCACTTTACCACTGCTTGGACCACTGTTGATCAAACAGCTGTTGGTCTCAACCACTAATGTCTATCCACTGATAGACTAAAATCAGTCACTGTTCATTTCACTGTTCCCAACCACTGTTATTGCCTAACAGTGGTTTCCAAACAACTATCATCCATTATCCGAACAGAGATTGCCACGTGGACAAATGTTAGCCATCATATCTTTGTAACTACTTCCACGTCAGCATTCACTTTTTCACTTTATAAAACCCTGTTTCATCCCCAAATAGAGCTTTACTGCCGCTCGAATTCAAAATTTACAAAAGCGGTTTTCATCTTCTTATTCAAACCTTCTTTTTCAAAACCTACTCTTATTTCCTTTCTGACCATGGCTCTGACAATAAAAAAATCCCACAACTATCTTCCCATCTTTGAGAAAACAGACAAAAATACTTCCTATCACTCAATAATTGATGTTCTCACATCATCAAAATACAAAGAAATTCTTACTGCCAATGCTCCAATCTATCAGGATACACTGCGCGATTTTTGGGCAAATGCTGAAATCCATTCATAAAAGAAAGTGCCTGATGCTATCACTTCCAAATCGAAGGAACACTTGTTGCAATTTCCCCATCTTCCAACTTAACAACATTTGGGTTGAATGACCTGGCAGGTAAGACCTCCTTTGAAAAACAAGAACTTCATGGAGAATTCATTGAGAGAGGGTATGAAGGTCAATTAAAAGGAGTTCCAATTTTTAAACAAAACTTCCTTGCTCCAATGAAATTCTTTTTCCATACTCTCTTAACATGTCGTTCTGCTAAGACCACTGCTTTTAATGAAATACCACTTAAAATTCAGTACTTGGGTTATGCTATTTTAACAAACTCTGATTTCAACTATTCCCAAGCACTGTTTCTGATTTGGTTACAAATGTGAAGATTATTCAAAAGGGGGAAAATAATGCCTTTTTAATGTACCCAACACTATTAAGCTACTACCTACAAAAACAAGTTTCACAAAAAGATTTTTCAACAAGGTGTAGCTTTTCAAGTAAATTGTCTTAGAAGTGAAACTTTTACTTGCCTTATGGCAAAAGAGTCAACTGTTTCCAAAACACAAGCAAAGGGGGATAAGCCTGTTTTAGATGAGTCCACGTCTGTTGCTCAAACCTCTGTTGTTGAGCCCACTGCTCCTGGTGATCATGACACCACAACCGGTGTTGTGAAATCCACACCAGCCAAACCCAAAAAGAAACCTGTCAAATCCAAAAAGCCCACCAAACCCAAACAAAATAAAAAGGGTCCCCTGGAAGATGAGATCCCAAAGGTTAACCCAGTGACAACATAAATGTCACTTGAAACCACTGCTGCTACTTCCTCACAGCAGTTGGACAGATCTCAACCCATCCAAACTCTTCATGTATCTACACAAAAGGATCATGTTGTAAGCACAGGGACACCGCATCATGAAGCAGACCATTCATTTGAAAATATGCTTAAAATCCCCTCTCCAAGGGCAATGTCGCTTTCTACACCACAACCCTCTCCCCAAATTCCACCAACAATATTACCTCTGTTTGTAGCAATTGAAATTCAGACTCAAAACAGGCCCTCTCACTCAGATATTAATGAGAGTATAACCCAACAAATTACTGTGTCTGAACCAATTCAATCTACTATCCCACAAACAGTTGAGGAGGTTACACCCCTTGAGTTTCACGAAACTCTTGGTGGTAGTTCAAGTGGAGCAGCCACTACTGTTGAACCCATTGGTTATCAGTTGGACAGTGGTTACATCATTAAGACTCCCTTGAAGGCAACCACTATTGAGGCTACAACTGTAACCTCTGCTCCAGTGGGAAGTCCCCAGAACCAAGAAAAAAAGGCATTTGTTTATGAAGATTTGGAGTCTTCTCCTATTATAAAAACAAATACAACCACCACAGGTGGGAATTCAGATGATCCTATTAGATTAGGTGATGAATTAAGATATAAAGATTTGACGGATAGAATAACTACCATTGAGACATCTGTTGCTGACATGAAAGATATGATGAAGCAGATAATGGAGCTTTCTAAATGTCAGCCTAGCACTCAGCAAATTGCCAATGAGCTTTGGAATTCTGTGCAACCCATCCTTCAAGCTTAAAGGAATTTAGCTGAAATCAACCACAACACTTACATGGCACTTATCAGGAACATGGTTGATGCTAGGTATAAGGATACACAAGCAGACATCAAAGCCATTACGGACCATTTGGCTAAATTTACTTGCTTTGTCCCTACAACAATTCTTCAAGATGATGCTGATCACGCCAAAAAGGGGGAGACAGATTCATTAAAGTTGCAGCCTGATTCAAAAATCAAACCAAAACCAAAGGTGCAACAAAAGCCAGAGTCTGCTGAACCAAAAGCATCTACTAAAGCTTCAGAGGCTGGAAAAAGAAAAAGGATTGATGAGACCCTAAACAAGAAGGCCAAAGAGATAGCTTTGGAAAAGTAGAAGAAGCAAGATACAAAGGTTAAGGAAGCTTCCAGCTTTGTCAAGTCAGAACATGCAGAGCAGAGGAAAAAGGAAGATATTCGTACTTCAAAAAGAAGAAAGTCTACTAGAAAAGTCAGACCACCAATTGCCACCCTTCCTAAAACCAATGCTACACCTACAAAACCTGTATCCTCTGCTACACCCAAAACCAAACCTTCTCCACAACAACCACCACAAAAGAAGCAAAAGAAAGCTTCATCACCCATTCACCCAATATATGCTGATGCAACAAATGTATCAGCAGATGTTAGCCAAACAGCATCTGAGACACCAGTGGTTTCAGAAGATGTTAGCTTATCCTCTGCCATGATCATTTTCAATACACCACCATCAACCCAACCACCTCCAACACCACAAAGATTTCCTACACATCCACCTTCACCACCTAAACGACCACCATCACCAAAAATCAGTCATGTATGCTGGAGAAAAACTTTTGTTGTACAAGAAGATGATGAGGATATTAAATCACCAATCCCCTTATCATCTGCCCCCATTCAAACCATTCCATCCTCATCACTTCCACATAAGAAACCCACTTCATCCCTTCCAATTGCTACACTTCCATCTGCCATCCCCCTGGCCGCTTAATATCCTCTGGAAGAGCTAACAGTTAAAGGAGAAATTGAGTCATTCTTCACAATAGAGGATCCATCAAAAAGATCCTTCCCGTCTCTTTATGGCTATAGGCCGCCTAGAAATTTAGATTATCTGATATTAAAAGCAAGACAAGACAAGTTGAGCTCATAGCTAAAGAAGAGAGTAAAGGGTTGGGTGATAGGAAATACAAGGGCCAATTATCACATGAGCTTGGCAAAGTCAGAAAGCTTGAAGACTTTGCTAAGGACCTATGTGAATCCATGTCTGAGAGGCCAATTGATGCTGAGCTTGACAAGGAATTGAGGGAAATTTATATTGAACACATTATGAAGCATAAACTATACAGGGCAACCAGAACTCAGTTCAAAGACTGGTCATCAGATGCTCTCAGGGAAGAAATAGAAAGAATCACAAAATGGTGAATAATCCATTTATAAAGCCAACTCCTCCAAATTGGAAGAAAGGCGAACAAGTGGATCTAGACAGAGCACTTAGACTAAAACGGATGAGAGCAGAGCTTGTGGTTGCTGATTATGGTACAGCTAGATCCATTGCTAGATGGTCTGATTCCACAATAGTTCAATCCTACAAGAAGATGGAAGAGCTCAGAGCTAAAGATCCCGAAGTTCCTCAAAAGCCAGTCTATCCTACTACAACAGTTGCCCTTCCTCAACCGACCCATACTTCCAAAAAGCTTCTTTCAGCATCCGCTTTATCTGCAAATACCTTAAGGCAATTAAAAAGGCAGAAGCAGATTGTTGAGGAAGATGAGCTGAAGTATGAAGAACGAAAAGAGGTAATTAGGTGTCAGCTTGATTACCACATCGATGATGCTGCTGATCAACTTACTGCTCAATTAAAGGAAACTCTTGCAAAGTTGTCAAGCAGAAATCATTCTCCAAACTCATCATTTATAAGTCTTGTCCTAAGAAAACCATCTGATCCTAAAATACTAAAGTGGAAGTCATCCTTAGACACCCACGTATTGACTTCGAACAGATCAGATGGTAGTGTTGAGATGCTTAAAATGGAGAATGCATATGGTCTGAATGCATGTGATCTCCTTAATCTTTTGAACCTTGACTTGGAAAGGGATGATGAAGAAGACATGATCTCCTTGGACTTTGAACTACAATTCAAAGGGCAAATCCAGGAGATGATGATGACAAATAAAGATCAGTAAATAAAGAAGGGTTTTGACATCATCTGTTCTAGGGGAGATTGTTGGCTCATGTGGATCCCACCTAAAGAATAGATGATTGAAAGCCAAAATACAATCAACTGATCCTTCACAACAGTGCTTGAAGACATTCTCCTCCCAAAGGCAAAGTCATTAAACAACTGCTGCTTCCAAGGTCTGGTAAAGTAAACCTCTGCTGAAGATTAAAGTCTGCTGGAAGCAAAGGTCTGGTCACCCTTTTATTAAAGAAGACAAAGTATGATGAAGAAGGTCTGCTGAGGCTCAACAGAGGATAAGGCTCATCATATGTTGAATCAACAGATGATAGATAACAGTGTTTTCAATGTATCAGTGTGTTAATTGTAGCAGATGTTAGAGGTTCTTATAGTTGTTAGATGTCATTGTCTAGGTGACATCAGCATAGATTCCTCAGTGGTTTGCTTGTACTATAAATAGAACAGTGCATGTACTGTTTTATTTATCACTTCATCATCTTGACATTTTGTACGTCTAAATTGAGTGATCTAAGGTTGAGGGGGAGTTTGCGTTCACGCATACCTGAATCATTGTAATTTCAAGCATTCAGTTTAAAGTATTCATGATGAAAGCAAATCTCTCATTGTTTGTGATTTAAAGTTTATCTTCATTCCACTGCAATTATTTCCATCTTTTTATCATCTTCCATTGTTCACCTTAATCATTCACAAAAAATTCAAACTCAGATCCTAACAGATGAGTGTCATCACACATGTCTAAAGGAGGTGAATTGGTGGCAATTTCGCGTCTTGGAGGCCAAGGAATGCAGCTGGGAATGCCAGCTGCAAACTGCTATGCTGGGTCATCCTTATTGACCCTATGGGCTACGGTCTTACAGTCCATAAGCCCCTTTGCTGGCAAAAGTTTTGTATTTTGGCAGTTTCAGCCCCTGGACTTGTATTATCACTTGTTTGCCATTTTTAACCCTTCTAACTTGTAAGTTAAGCTATATGAAGGATATGAAGGCATATGAAACTCGGATCTTGTTTCAAAAATGTCATGAATACCGTTTCTCTTGATCGTACGATTATGTATTTCGTAAATAAAATATAAATACGAAAACAATCGAAAGTGTACAACGGTTTAAATTTTGCAAATGTTACAGTCTCCCATGCTTTAGGAAATTTCGTCCTGAAATTTGTTCGTAGGCGACTGTTAGATGAACATTGCCAGGTTCGGGAGGTAGTTCGAGATTGTTGGCTACCTTTACGATCGTTTCAATGATCCTACATAACAAGGAATTAGTTTACCTTTCTTTCCGAATCTAACAACACCTTTCCAAGGGGATACCTTGAGAAGGACATGATTACCAACTTGGAATTCCAAAGGCTTTCATTGTTTCTCCGTGTAATTTTGTTGACGACTTCTAGTTGTCAAAAGATTATTGCTAATTTCATTATTTTGTTTGTTGTTTCTTGAATGAGTTCTCGTCCGATGATTTGAGCTTCACCAACTTCATTCCAACAGACAGTGAACGACATTTTCGATTGTATAGATTCTCAAAAGGAGCCATGTTAATGTTGGAGTGATAACTCTTGTTGTAGGAGAATTCGATCAAAGGCATATGCGAATCCCAACTACCACCCAAGTAAATCACACAAGCTCTAAGCATATTCTCAAGTGTTTGGATTGTCCTTTCGGTTTATCTATCCGTTTGAGGATTATAAGTGGTGCTCAGATTTAGTTTGGTTCCCATGGCAGATTGCATGGTTTTTCCAAAAATGAGATGAGAAACGAGTGTCACAATCTGTTATGATGTTCAAAGGAACACCATGATGAGTTGTAATCTCATTGACATAAATCTTAGCAAGTTTTCTAGCAGAGGAAATCCTCATGAATCAACAAAAAGTGTGCTGACTAAGTCAGACGCTCAATAATTACTGAACTGGCATCATGACTTCTAGATATGTGGGGTAATTTAGTGGTGAGATCCATAGAAATGATTCTCTCACTTCCACACCGGTATTTCTGGTTGTTTAAGCAATCCGAAGGAACGTTGATGTTTTGCCTTTAGAACTTATGAATTCGAAAAGGGTGCGAATTTGAAAAAGGGTATTGGAGTTTTGAATAACGGATGGAAGGATGTTTATAGAGGTTCCCTATGTAGGCTATTTGTCTAGGAAACTTATGTGTGGGTTAAAAGTTGGAGATAGAGAGTGAGATAAAAAATTTGAAAGGTTTTGTGAGTGTCATCAATGTTACTATAGGTTCTATGTAATCACATATGAAAAAACTTGCTAGGGTTTTCTATACACCGAATTCTATAATTATGTGTGCACCCATAATTACTCAATTCTTTGCATAGTTTGCATAGTTCATTTTGTGATGTGTGGGGGGGAAATCAAACAAATTAGTTCACAGAAAGCTCTTAAACATATGAATCAAATAATGTTTGGGATAATACCTTAAAATCCAAGGGTCTAACTATTTTCATAGAAAGGCCCATTAAGGATTTAGGATAGTACTTCAGAATCCAAGGGTCTAACTATTTGCATAGATAGACCCAATCATGGACTTGCGATTTGTGTTTTGTTTCGACACATAAATTGTACATAAACATGTTGTATAAGACCCATCAAGAATTTTATGAAAGTACCCTTAGAAATCCAATCAAGGATTTAAAATTAGCACTTTGAGTATCCATCAAGGATCTAACTCGTGATTTGTACTTCGTTTCATAGAAGAAACATGTACATAGGATTTTTGTAGATATTGTGTGCGGTCACAATAATGGAGAAATTACGAGAGTAGCTGAATTTGTAAGGAAGATAATCCTTAGTGTCAGTATTCTAGAGGTGTGACACTCATACACATAATCATACTATTTTTTTAAATAAAATAGGAACAACAAGGTTATTTATCAATGCATTGACATTAGCGTAAGCCTTGTTATTGCCAGTGTTAAACTCGTGCCCATGCGTTGAGTCGTCATTTGCCAGCCTAGGTCAATTATGTTTGAAGTGATTAGGATCACCACAATTGAATCAGATTCCATGAGGGTAGTGAGGATGAACAGATAACACATGAGGAGTTGCAATAAGTTGAGTAGGAACTGCCATAACTTTGTTTGGTGTAGGAGCTGAACGACAAATATTAGCTGTATGACCAAAATGTCCACAGTTTGAACATTTTTGGCCAAGGACTCTGGCATAGTTGTGAAAGTTACAATGATTGCACAGAGGTGCTTTTCCTCTGTACGACTTCTTAGCTGTTGGCGGGGCCACCTGATTAGGATCCACTTGATTAAGCGTAACTGTGCGTTCGGATGGTAAATTAAGTCCTATGACGAGTCTAATATGTCAAAACAAGTTTAATTATGTTGTAATATCTGTTTAGGTGTCAAAACAATGATCTTACATGCTTAAAACTATTTTATGCACCAAAAGGGCATTTTCGGCAATTTAAAAGTACATATAATCGACTCGTCATATGACTAATCAAACGACATACCATAAGGTATAACCTCAGAGGGTTATTCCCTATATTACTTTGGTTATAAAAATACGCTTGGTCGAATCCTAAGATTGACCAAATGGGTCAGATTCGAAAGTCAAAGCGGTAGTCAAACTGCTAGACTTTCGATAAGGAAAAAGGACTAAACAAGAAATGACGAGTTAGACATGTCTAATAATGTTATAAAACTGGTGTAGTGTCAAAAATTTAAGCTTTAATACCCGAAAACATTTTCGTTGTAAAATGCATCTTTATGCACTATTGACTTGTAATTCGTAAAACTTTGACTCGTCATTTCGCCTACTAAACGTGGTAATCAGAAGGTGCAATCGCAAGGGATTATAACCTTTGTGATTACGATCATGTTGCAAAGTTCAATTTGAACTTTGACTTGACCAAAAAGGTCAGAACTGAAATTCAAACAGAAAGTCAAACTGTTTGACTTTTGGCTCATAAATAGCCAAAATAATGAAAGAACTAGGGAGAGTACTTACTTGTGTTGAAGAACACTTTGAGAACTCAGTTAGGAGGCTTCCAATCAGCTGGAAACAAGCTCCAAGATAGAGAGAAAGAAATTTTAAAGGTGCAAGTTGGAATGAGGAATTAACATGACTATTTATTGTGATCAAAGGATCACCAAATCATGTCAAGTGTCCAATGAGGTGTTGTGGACTGACGAGTGTCATCACACATATACAAAGGAGGTGAATTGGTGGCAATTTCGCGTCTTGGAGGCCAAGGAATGCAGTTGGGAATTCCAGCTGCAAAGTGTTGTGCTGGGTCATCCTTACGGACCGTATGGGCTACGGTCTTACGGTCCGTAAGCCCTTTGCTGGCAAAAGTTTTGTATTTTGGCTGTTTCAGCCCCTGAACTTGTATTATCACTTGTTTCCCATTTTTAACCCTTCTAAATTGTAAGTTAAGCTATATGAAGGAAATAAAGGCATATGAAACTCGGATCTTGTTTTGAAAATTTCGTGAATACCGTTTCGCTTGATCGTACGATTACATATTTCGTAAATAAAATATTAAATGCAAATGTTACGTCATTGATTAGGATTTTGACCCCATGATGGTTGTATCCAATGAGGATCCTATAGTAGAGGTTATATCTTCGAGCAATTCGAGTGATGACTTCGATCCGGAGGAGGACCCGAATTATGTATCGGACGACATGGCACACGGCATCAGCGAGGACGAGGCTCATGTGGACGAGGTAGTGATGGATGATGTACTCCCTTTGGGCGATCCCCTGTACCATGGAGTCGTAGTAGTTGGTCTTCTGGATGGACAACTTATGTTGGATGTACCACCTCTTGCTGTCCTACCACCCTTAATCGAGATTTTCGATGCTGAGGACGAGATTCCTGTCTTCCACGTAGATCATCTTGTCGATGATCTAGGTGATGGTAAGGTATTCGACGTAGCGATTCTAGAGATTCCCTCACCGAGTATTACTGTTGTAGACTTAGCCTCGTCGTATTCTGACGAGCATGTATTTTCATCCACACTTTGGGCCGTTAGCCTTTATGCACATACCTAGGATGGCGTCTGTAACAGCCCAAGTAAACCATGCCAAGATACTGTCTGCTTTGCCCCTGATAGGTTCCCCATCAAGGAACTCACGGTTTTGTTTTCACCCGACGAGTTGCTCGCCCAGGCAAAACACGTCTTGGTAGAGATGGTTTCCACCCCCTTCTAAGGAAGGCTTCTCTCCTAGCCACGACCGATGTGGGATTTTCCTAGGGTGTCATAATGGTCCATGTTAATCTTTTTCTAGTCAGTATCGGTATTGTTACAATCGCGGTTGAGGAGGAGAATAAATCCTTCCTTATAAGGGGGTGGAAACCTTCTCTACCAAGACGCGTTTTGCCTGGGCGAGCAACTCGTCGGGTGAAAACAAAATGGCGAGTTCCTAGATGGGCAACCCATCAGGGGTAAAGCGGATAAAATCTTGGCATGGTTTACTTGGGGTATTACAAATGGTATCAGAGCCAGGGGCCGGGCCGGTGTGCCAGGGAGGACGTTGGGCTCCCTAAGGGGGGGGGGTGGAGATGTAAGTCCCACATCAGTTGAGGAGGAGAACGAAGCCTTCCTTATATGGGGTTAGAAACCTTCTCTACCAAGACACGTTTTTCTTGGGTGAGCAACTCATCGAGTGAAAACAAACCATGAGTTCCTAGATGGGCAACCCATGGGGGGGCAAAGCGGACAATATGATCTAAGGTTGCCCATCCTTACCTGTTTTTATTCTTACAATTCTATTCAGTTCTGTTTTGAGAGCATCAAGCGGTCATTCTTGGAATTGTTCAGCTGTGGCAGGGTAGAATTTTTCACTCATGATCAGCTTGATGAGGTCTTCTTTCAGATCTACCTGCAAATCAGCTTCTGGAGGTAGGTTGGACATTTCTTTGCTCAAGTCTCTTGCATAGTCTTCTAATTATTTAACTTTGGTGAGCAAAAAATATGACTTGAGGCTTCATTATTACTTTTCCTTTTGCATTCAAGTTTGGCTCTTAAATCTGCTTGCCTGACTTTGAGTTTTAGGTATTCATCCATGTTTGTTGGATCTCTAAAACCAATCAGAGAAGGGAATTTTCTTTTTAAAGGATCACTCTCTGTGTAGAACTGCCTTATTTCATTCTTTACTGCATGCAGTTCTAGTGGATAACTGGCAGCTACTGGTATAACATCAGCAGGGTCATATCCTTGAAGAGCTATTGGATCTTTGATTGGGTTGGCTAATTTTGGAGGAATGAAAGGTTGTGGTTTGGTGACATTGTAAGGAGCATATGAAATAGGATCAGGTGCTGGTATGTCATCATCATGCACCTGAAATTTTCTTTTTCTTGTATACACCTTTTTGGGAGAAGGTGTCTTTGTTTGATTTTTAGGAACTGAAAGAATTATGGCTTGTGTGGGAGTGTTTGTGGTAATGGGTGACTGACTAACAGTGGTTGAAACAACTGGTGTCTCAACTACTGTTGTCATTACAACTGTTGATGTGTCAACTGTTGTCTTCTACACTATGGCAGGTGGTGAGGAGTTTTGTGGAGTGGCAGTGGATTGAGTAGTGGATGGTATGATGGTGATAGCAGTTGTTGGGTTAACATTTGTTGAAACCACTGAGGTATCAACAACTGTTGATACAACAGGTGTCTCAACATCTGTTGGTTTGGAGTTTTGATGGGAGGAATTTTTGGGGCTTTGAGGAGTATGTTTTGTGGCTTTGGAAGGTGTAGTTTTGGGTTACATTGCTTTTCTAGTAGGCTGTCTTCTTTTAGGCTTAGGATTTTCCTGCTCATCCTTGGGCTCAGAAGTACCCTGCTCTTCCCTTTCCATCAAAATTTTCTTCTCCTGCTCAAACCTTTTAGCCCCTTTTATTTCAACTGACTCTTTCATGCCTGCTTTTAATGCAGCAAATGCATTTTGAGTCTCATCAACCTTTTTGGAACCATCTGGCCTAGGGATTTCTGCAAACAGTTTTGACAATGGATCTGGTTTTATGTATAGGCCATCTTCATATCCCTTTTTCTTCTCCTCCCCCTTTTTGGCATCATCAGGTGGATTATCAACAAAAATGATTGAAGGAGGAGCAGTGCCAGTGGTTTGTAGTAAATGGGCCTTAATTGCCTTGATGTCTGCTTGTGTATCCTTGAACCTAGCTTCCATCAGATTTCTGATCTTTTGAATTTGAACTTCATGTTGTAGATCAGCATATTGACTTTGCTAATGAAGCATAGGTTGAAACAAATTCCAGAGCTCAGCAGAGGATGGAGCAGATGTTGCAGATGATGCAGCAGTGGGTGTAGCCTTTTGAGCTTGTAACAACTATTGCAGCATAGACTTGATTTCTGCAATAGATGTGTCAAGTTTATCAACCCTCTCCGTCAATTCTTGGTATTTCAAACCATCACCCAAGTTATTGGGATCATCTGATTTCCCACTGGCAGTGGTTGTATCAGCAGTTGACTTAGGGAAAGTTTTCCAAAAGTCATCCACTGATGCCCCTTTTTCTTGGTACTGGGGACTTCTTTCTTCAACAGAGGTTACCATTCTAAGCTCACCAGTGAATATTGGATACACACCAGTGGATAGTATTGTTCCCAAAGAAGAAATTGCCTTCAAGGGAGTCTGACTTATGAAACTACTGTCCAAGTGTAATCCAGTGGGTTCAACACTTGTAGTAGCTGCTCCACTTGAACTACTGACAGGAACTACTTGTAATTCCTGCAGTGTAGCCTCCTCAACTATTGGTGGGTTAACAGAGATAGAGACACCAGACTCAGTCACTTGTTGTGGCATATTCTCATTGATAGGTGATTGAGAAGAACTGATTTGTGTCTGGGCTAAATCAACTGCATCCAATAGAGGTAGTATTGTAGGTGGAATTTGTGAAGTGAGGATAGGGGTAGAAAGCGAATTTACCTCGGGAGGAGGGCTGTGGATGATGGAATCAAGTGATTCCAGAGCATCAAAATGTGGTGTCCCTGTGGATACAACCTAATCTTTTTTAGAAGATGCAGGAGGAGTTTGAGGCTCGGGTTGAGATCTTTCTTCCATCTGCTGTGAGGAAGTAGCAGCAGTGGTTATTGGTGACTTTTGTGTTGTCACAGGTATAATCTCTGGGATCTTGTCTTCCAGAGTTACCTTTTGAGTGGGTTTGGGGGGCTTTTGACATTTTTCTTTTTGGGTCTTTTGGTGATTTTAGGTGTGGGTTTCACAGTAGTGGTTTTGCTGCTGTGATCACCTTGAGCAGTGGGCTCAATAGTAATAACCTGAGGAGCAGTTGTTGCTGCTAAATTCTGCTCAGGTTCCTCTGTTTGTGTTTTGGAAGTTTTTTACTGCCTAGTAAAGGTTTCAAAAGATAGGCTGTTGATTTGAATAGGATTTCCTTGGATAAGTACATGAGCACTATCTTTTGGAATCTTCTTTTGTAAATAAAAGCTCAAAAACCTTGGAAACAGTAAAAATGGTTTTTTATTATCTTTAATATTATTAACATTTTTGACCATGTCATTAAAAATCTCCTGGGAGTAATTAAAAGTTTCGTTTTGCATGATAGCATACCCCAAGTATTAGATTTTTAGTGGAATTTCATTAAAAGCAGTGGTCTTGTTTGAAACACACATGAGGAGGGTATGGAACAAAAACCTCATGGCAGGTGGAAAACTGCCTTTTTGCAAAGTATCTTTTTTTCATTTCCTTTGCATACCCTCTCTCAATAAAATCAGTTTGATAATTGGTTTTTGGGAAAGAAGTTTTACCTGTAATGTCATTCAATTTGAACACCTTAGAAATGTCTTTATGTGTAACAACAACCTTAATTCCCTTTGCCGTAGAAGTAATAGCCTAGGGCTTTTTGTCCTGAACTTCTAGTTTTGAATTTTTCCAGAAATCACGAAGGGTATCGAGATATATGGATGGGTTGCAGGTCAACAAGGTTTTGTACCTTGAAGACGAGAGTGCGACAATAACGGAGTGAAATGTTGTGCTGTCACTTGGTTTTTCAAGTATGCACAGATAGTTATGAGGGGTTTTGAATGAAAGAGCCATGGTGATTTGAGTGTGATTGCGAGAGGAAGAAGACGATGAAGGATTTGAAAGAAATTGATGGTAACTGCTTTGAGAAAAGAATTTTGAATTCGATTCGATAGTGAAAACCCTGTTTGGGGTTTTGATCAGGATTTTATAAGTGGAAAAAGTGAATGCTGATGTGGCAGCGGTTACAAAAGATCTGACCGCTAAGTATTGTCCGCGTGCCAACCTCTGATGAATAATGGATGACAGTTGTTTAGGAAACCACTGATGGATCAATTATCAGTGGTTTACAGTGGTGAAAATGAAACAGTGGCTGACTTTTAACTATCATTGGATAGCCATCGGTGGATTGAAACATTGATTCTGGACAACAGTGATTAACAATGAAAATGAGAGAATAGAGGTTGACTTTCAGCAGTGGACAACATTCAACAGAACAGATGTTTGAACCAAAACAGTGGTTATGGCAGACTTTTAAGGATTAATGAAAATTTTCATTTTTAGCTATTTTTAACGATGAATTTTTTATTTTCTAAAAACATTTTAATGCTTTTATTCATAGAAAAACAGGATTTTGCCTGTTATTCCTTGTTCAGCATGCCAATCCTAGAGATCAAGCTTTCAAAGGTGGATGTGTCTAAAGCTTTTATTAGCACATCTGCCAGCTGATCTTTAGTTGGAACATGGTGCAAAGAAATCAAACATTTTTCATAGCAATCCCTCACAAAGTGATTTCTGATATCAATGTGCTTGGTGGTTGAGTGAGAAACTGGATTTTTGATGATATTTTCTGCTGCATGACTGTCCAACATGAGAGGTATCTTTAAGGCAGTGATACCAAAATCCAGCAGATGATTTTGAAGCCATAACAGTTAGGCTGTACAGCTTGCAACATCTATATATTCTGCCTCAGCAGTGGATGTTGAAACAGCTTCTTGCTTTGCCAAGACACTAAGCAATTTCCTAGGAATTGGCACCCTCCTGAAGTGGACTTCCTTGTTGTATTACATCCAGCAAAGTCACTATCTGAGAAACCTGAAAGCTTGATATTTCCATCAGCTGGATACTAGATACCAAGTGTGGGAGCACCTTTGAGGTATCTGAATATCCTTTTTACAGCAATAAGGTTTGACTTTCTAGGGGCTGATTGGGATCTTGCAAAAACACATTTTGCAAACATGATGTCTGGCTTAGATGAAGTTAGGTACAATAAAGACCTAATCATGCTTCTATAAAGAGTTTGATCAACCAAATCATCCTTTTCATCAGACATGACTAATTTGGTGGTTGCTATGGGTGTACTACATGGTTTGCAATCATTCATATCAAATTTTGTTAAAAGTTCTTTGGCATATTTCCCTTGATGAATGAAAGTACCATTTTGCAGTTGCTTTACTTGGAGACCAAGAAAGCACTGTAGTTCACCCATTGCACTCATCTCAAACTCAGCTGCCATGAGTTGTCTAAACTCTTCACACATTTTAGAACATGTGCTTCCAAAAATGATGTCATTCACATAAATCTGGACAATCATCAAGTCTTTCCCTCTCCATTTTAAAAACAATGTTTTGTCAATTTTACCTCTTGTGAAACCAATGGAAAGAAGAAAGGTGGAAAGAGTTTCATACTAGGCTCCAGGTGCTTGTTTCAAGCCATACAAAGCTTTGTTTAGCTTGTAGACATGATTTGGATTAAATGGATCCTCAAAACCAGGAGGTTGACAAACATATACCTCTTCTTGAATCTTACCATAGAGGAATGCACATTTGATATCCATTTGAAACACCTTTATGTTGTCGTTGACAGCAAAGGCCAAGAACAGTCTAATAGCTTCCAATCTTGCTACAGGGGAAAAAGTTTCATCATAATCAATGCCCCCTTCCTGTCTGAAACCTTGAACCACTAGCCTTGCTTTATTCTTGATAACAATGCCCCTTTCATCAGTTTTGTTTTTGAAGACCCACTTTGTGCCAATAGGACTTACACCCTCTGGCAGTGGTACAAGCTCCCATACTTGTTGTCTTTTAAACTGTTGGAGCTCCTTTTGCATGGCTTCTACCCAGCTGTTGTCTTTTTGTGCCTCTTGGTACTTGACTAGCTGATAGAGGGATAAAAAAACAAGCAAAAAGACATATGTTTTGGGATTGACTTCTTGTGAGCACCCCTTCACTGATGTTGCCAATGATTTGGTCTAGTGGATGAGACTTCAAGAAGATTAGATCTCCTTTGTATGGAACAATGGCATTTAATGGTGAGGGTTGCAGATGTGAATCATCTGAGCTAACAACTATTGGTGACTTTGATGATCCAACAGTGTCTTGAAATGGAGGTAGAGGAATAGGTGGAATTGGTGTGAAAACATGTTGACTTTTATCCACTATTTGAGGACTTTTATCAACAGTGTTTGGTGATGTGGAAGCAGGGGTTAAAGGGCTACTTTGGTCAACAACTGTTGAGGTAGCAGTGGTTAAGCTTTGATAGCCGTTTTGGACATCTGCTGCTCTGGCAATGGGTTTGAAGGTTGTAATGGAAGGATCACTTTATACCCATTGTCTAATGAAGGATTTTGAGATGGACCTGCACTGTTAGTCTTGATAGAAACATTTTCAAAAGTAAATTTATCAAGATCAAACAACTCTGCAGGCTTTGCAGGGATTTTCATTGAAGAAAGTTCATTGAACTTTACATTCAAAGTCTCTTCCACTGTTTTGGTCCTTGTGTTAAACACTTTGTAGGCCTTAGCAGTGGTTGAGTATCCCAAATGATATCCACTGTCTACTTTGGCTGCAAGTTTTGAAATTGAGTCTTTTAAGTTCAAAATAAAGCATGGGCAGCCAAATACTTTAAAGTATGAGATCAGTAGTTTGATTTTATATAGAAATTCATAGGCAGTATTTTGATGCCTGGGGTTGATTAAAACTCTGTTCTGGACATAGCAAGCAGTGTTTACTGCCTCTGCCCAGAAAGTTAATGGCAAACCTGAATCAGCAAGCATGGTTCGGGCAGCCTCAATTAGCATCCTGTTCTTTCTCTCAACAACCCCATTTTGCTCTGGTGTCCTTGGAATGCTGTACGGCCTTACAATTCCTTTTGACACACAAAATTCATCCAACTCCCTATTTCTGAACTCTGTGCCATTGTCACTCCTGAAGACTTTTACTGGCAAGGCAAACTGCTTTTCAACCTGTTTAACAATGTCTTGCAGAATGCCTGCAGTCTCAGCTTTGGAATGTAAGAAATAAGTCCATGTAAACCTAGAAAAGTCATATACAATTACCAAACAATATCTTTTCTTTTTAAGACTCATGACTTTTACTGGGCCAAACAGATCCATGTGCAGCATTTGCAAGCACTTGGTTGTTTTGGACTCTTCAATGGACTTAAATGAGCTTTTATGTTGTTTTCCTTTTAAAAAAGAAACACAATGCTCAGGACGGGTGAACAGTTTTTGAGGAAGACCTCTTACTAGACCCTGTTTTGACAAAGTAGTGATTGTCTTGAGATTTGTGTACCCCAATCTCCTGTGCCAAAGTTATGTCTCTTTGTTAGAGGCAGTTGAGAACAAACATGCATCAGTCCTGGGGCTCTCTTTTGACAAATCAACTACATAAACATTGCCACTCATTTGAGCAACAAGTTGAGCTTTTCCATTTTTTATTATTTCATCAATCTTTTTGACCATTTCTGGCCCAACAATCCTTAGTGAAAAATGAGCCATACCCTTTATCACTAATTTGTGAAACACTAAGAAGATTGAATTTTACATTGTCTATTAGATTGACATTTTCAAACTTAACATTACCAGACTGAACTGTACCAGAACCCATCACCTTCCCTTTACTATTATTACCAAAAGATATATCACCCCCTCCATGAGTTTTGAATTCTTTGAGTAGGGCTCTACATCCAGTCAGGTGCCTGGAGCCTCCACTATCTACATACCAATGACTATCTAAGCATGCAGAAGCTCCCTACACATTAAGTAAATAGTTAGTTCAAGAGGGTCTCCAAAGCCAATAAGGCTTTGGATGGGGTCTCAACAGTGTCTGTGTTAAGTTCGGGTGGATGGACAGTGGTTAGCTAAGGTGTTTGGACAGTTTTGGAACTGTTTTTCTCTAACCACTGTTGGGGGTCCTGTCCTATCATCTGTTGAACCCAAAGGGATGCCTGTTCACTCTTGGTTTAGAAGGCTTTTTGTATGCCGCATAAACATGTGGGACCCTTGGGTATGGTGGTTGACCTTTACCTCTTCGGTATTGGTTAGCAGGGGGTGCATCAGTCACCTGAACTTCTCTTTTAACAGAGGTTTGGTTCAGCTGTTTTGTAACAACTGTTTGAACTGGCATAAACAGTGGTTGGTTCTTGACTTGAGGTTTTGATGAACTCATTGGTGTTTTTGAAATGTACTCTTCCTTTTTGACCTCAAAGGATTTCAGGTACACACACTGCTAAGTAGAATGATTTGTTTTACCACAGATGGTGCAGCTGCTTGAAAGCACAATGGTACTTGTTTTGTTAAGATCATAAGCTTTTAAATGAAAACAATCTTTGGTCAAGTGATTTTTCTCTTCACAAAAGTCACAAAATAAGTTTTTAATCTTTTCTCTTCTTTTCTTCTTTTCAGACTCCTTAGCAACAGAGTTTTGAACCACTGTTGGGATGTCCTTAAGAGGAATCACCTTGGCCTTAGGAGCTTTAACACCATCTATAGTTGTGAAGTCCATGGGTTTGAAGTTTTCAAGGATGTCACACTCATCAGACCATGTGGGTTTGAATTGGTATTTCTCAATCTCCTCAAAAGTTGAGGACACCACAAATCTTTCCAAAGTGATCTTGTTACCAAGTTTATCAGTTATTATAACCTCTTGGCCATCCTTGTTGGTGGGTATGATTTCAACAGAACCAGTTTGATTTGCAGCAGTGTTTTCAACTTGGTCATTTTTTCTAAACCCTATGCCAAATTTTACATTGCTTTCAAGCTGTTTCTCAAGCATAATTTCATAGCCTTTGCAGGATTCCACCCATTTTTCACAGGTGATTTGGGTGGTTTCCAACTCCTTTTTACAGACTTGATATTTTGCTATCATGGTCTGGAGTTGGTCCTTGGTTATGCTATGCTCTTGCTTGAGACTGCAGATTTCATTATCTTTTTCAGCCAATTTGATTTTTAATTCTTTTAAAGACTTTTAAAATTGTACTTCATCATTTAACACCCTATCCTTAAGGTTTTCATTCACCTCTTTGATGTTTGCAAATGCTATGATGCATTTGTCTGAACAAAGGTTTTTAAGAACCTGAGGTGATACCTTAGCTGCAGCAATCATGGCACAATCACAGACATGTTCTTTCTCATCTGGCACTTTCTCTTCTTTTTCACCTTGTTTCTTCTCTTCTTCTTCAGACCAGGTGTCAGACAGTGGTTCCAACAGGGGTTCTGAATTTTCTCCCAACAGTATTTCACCAGCAACAGCAGTAACCACTGATTCAGCAATTTCATCCACTGTTTCAGCACTGGATGTTCCTTCTTTAGTTTCCAGCCCTTCAGGAATTGACTCTAATGCTACAAAACATAATTCATCACAAGAAACAGCATCACTAGCATATAGAGCAAAATTTTCATCTCCTAATTCATCAGGTAAGCTACTCCAATCAACAAAGCCTTGTGTGAAAAAAACTTTGCTGATCTGCTTGAACAGCTGTTTGAGGTGCAGCTTGTTGAGGTGCAGGTTGTTGCATCTGAACCTGAGGAATTGGGGCTTGGACATACTGTATCTGGGGAATAGTGGTTTGGACATAGTGAACAGGAACAGGGGTTGCAGGATGTGCATAATGAGCAATGTTTACATGGGCAGCAGGGGCATATTGGGAATACTGCACAGTGGTTTGGTTATTTTGTGGTCTAGGGTTAGAGCTAGGATGTGTAATGATTGGTCCACTGTTTTGAGTCCCACACTCTCTAGCAAAATAACCTAACCTATTACACTTGTAGCATTTTATTTTTGATTTATCCAATCCCACTTTTAAATTCCCATGTAAACCTGGAAGTTTTCTCCCTGTCCTTTTGTAAAACTTGCTGGTTCTAACACTCAACAATGCAAGTTGGTGCAAAATATCCATCTCTTCCAGATCTGTTGGATCAAAATGCTGGAGATCATTGAGTTCAAAGCATAGATTATCAGAATTCTGGCTTTCTCCATTTGCTGTAAAAGCATAATTGGATGAGTGAGGATCAGAGTTAAAGTTTCCACCAGCTGTTATGTCAATAAAATGATCATAGCTCTGATCCTTACTACTGCCAGATTTTTCCTGACCCAATAGAGCTGTGTTGCCAAATGAATAATCATCTGTAACTTTCCCAGACTCTTGCAACTTCCTTTTCTGGTTCAACTCCCTTTCATAGGTCAGGAGTCTACCTTGAAGTTGGGTCAGGGTCAGATCTTTGAACCCAACAGAATTCCTGGTTACAAAAGCAATTGTATCCCATTTATCAGGAAGTGACCTAAGAAACTTGCTATTTTGTGTTGCATTAGCATATTAAACATTAACAAGTTTTAGTTCACTTATGAGACAACTAAATCGCTCAAACTGTTGTGTTAATGATTCACCCTTAATGTGACAAAAGGTTTCATACTGTTGATTCAAAATTTCCCTGTTATTTTCAATCACTTCTTCAGTCCCCCCAAATTGTTCCTTAAGTGCATCCCATAATTCCTTGGCACTGTTACAGTGTAACAGTCCAGCATAAATTTCATTAGGTAGGGCAGATGCAACTATTCTGAATGCCCTGGCATCTAGCTCAATTTTCTGAAAATCCTGTTTAGGATAGTTCTCAATTTTCTTAGGAACAAAAACCTTTAGATCCTCAGCACTCGGCACCATTGGAACATGTGGTCCAAAGATAACCGACTTCCAACATCTAGTATTCTGTTGAGCTAGGATGTGACCCATCCTTCGCTGCCAGATGTTGTATTCATATCTCTTCAACATACGTGGTTTGAAGAGTGAACCGATGTTATTATTAACATCCTGTGATTGTGACGTCATCCTGGTTGTTTTACAGGTACTGATTAATCAACTTTGCTCATGATTAAACCTTACTCTGTTTTTCAATAAAATGAACAATTAAGAGTATCAATGATTTTGAGCTAAACTTTTACGTCAAAATGATTGTTAGATCAAGTTTGACTGTCCTAGCTCTAATACCAATTGTTAGGATCTGAGTTTGATATGATTGTGTTTTGTTTAATTAAAATGGATTATGAATCAGAAACTAGTGCAGTGGAAATAGATGAATAAATTTTTAACACAATCAAAGAGAGAACAATTTTAAGCAAACATGTTTATAATAGAATCGGATGATTGTATATGATTACAATAAACAAAACTATTGCATGCATGCACAAAGTCTCCCCCTCAGCCTGAGCTCACAATGGTTTGTTCGTACAGAATGACTTGGTGAAGAAAGAGCTAATAGAACAGTACAGGGTATTGTTCTATTTATAGTATAGAATAAACCACTAAGGCATCTTTGCTGACGTTACCATGAAAGTGACATCTAACCTCCTGATAACCTCTATCCACTGCCTATTACAAACACTGGTTTCTAACTACTGATTACAATACAATACAACAAAGAAGGTAAACTACTGCTTCTCATTCCACTGTTATACTCCTAGCAGTGCTTTGTGTCTTCAGCAGTACTTGAACCATGACAGTAGATTGAGCATCAGTGCTTAGTCTTCAACAGTCTTTAAGTCTTCATCAGATGTTGAAGATTAGCAGTTGTTTGTGAAGGGCAGTACTTATAAGTCATCAGATGTTAGGCCACATTCAAGGAGGAAGACTGATGCAAACAACTGCTTATTCTGAATCCACTGATCTGATCCAGTTTTTGCTTTATCAACTGTTCCTTTGGTAGGGTTCAATCCCAACAAAATCCTTGTGTCCCCGTAAACGGCGCCAAAAACTTGACACGTGTCAGGGTGTGTATGATTTTTTATATTTTTAAGTACTTTTTACTCTTTTATCAAGTTTTAAATTTATAAAAACACGATATAACCCTATCACTCTCTACAACATGCTACAGAAAGTGCACTTATCGTTGGCGTAGTACAGTGATGGTAAGATACCGAGATCGTCAAATGACACAAGAGCTATTAATACCGGAATATCATCGACGCCTAATCTAATCAAATTTTTAGGAAAGATTTTTAATAATTAAAAAAAGGGAACTAAATAAATAAAGAAACAAATAGACAAGATAGAATCACTTGGTTCCGACTCATCTTTTATGTATCCTATGATGCTAGGCCAAGTGCACCTATCATTAGCGTAGTATAGTGATGATTTTTGACTCATCCGAATTTGGGTCTTTGCATATGTCAATACTCTTTTTCTATCTATAATTAATATGTCGTCCTAAACACTTTAATTTCATGTAGAAAAATAGTTGAAATCTTACCTCTTCAACACTTTGATCCATTATCTATTTATTTTCAAGTTTTGTACTATTAATAAATTTTATTCACTTTAGTCCCCGTTTGATTTATTTTATCTCATTTAGGATTTTAGAAAAATCATAAAACATAAGATATAATAGGAAAAATTACACGTTTTGTCCCTTTTTCAGGACGTGTCCTTTTAAACGAATTTTGATTGGTGTTGCCCTTTATAGGAAATTTTGTTGCACGTTTTGTCCTTTAACCCTAACTGATGCGTGTAGAGTGTGTTATATTTTTTTATTAATATTTTAACTCCATTTTACACATTAGTCAAGTTTTAAATTTATAAAACACGATATTCTACTAACACTAAACACACATATGGGCAAGTGCACCCATCGTGAGCGTAGTATAGCGTTGGTAAGATACCGAGTTCGTCCAAGGACACAAGAGCTTTTAGTACCGGTTTATCCTCAACGTCTAATCAAATCAAAATTTTAGAAAAGGTTTTAAACATGAAAAATAAAAATTAAAATGTTGAAAATAAAAATAAAATAAAAACAGATAGACAAGATGAATCACTTGGATCTGACTCGCCTTTAATGTAACCTTTGATGATTTCCGCACTTTTGCACTTTTTAAGAGATTATTTTAGTTATAGTAGTAGGCCTCTCTTTTGAAGGTGACGTTACCCTCAACCTGGTTGTTTGATTCAGCAAGGATACAATCCCGAAGGGTCGGAATATTGAAAGATAATTAATTAAGTTATTAATGCGTAAAGTGGTAGGCCCCTCTTTTGAAGACGACGTTACCCTCAGCTAAGTGGTTTGAGTCAGCAGTGATACAATCCCAAGTAGCCGAGTTAATGTATTAATAGTAGTTTACATATGAGGGGATCAAGCCATTCGCACCCCCGCCATCCAATACCAGTGGGTATTGAAGGAGGTCCTAGTAAGCTTGACCCAGGTCCTTGCATGATCTATACACTGAACAAGGCAAGCACCTTACCAAACCATTCCCTTAACCCCCGACCAGGAAGCCAACATATCTCTATATAGACCGTAGATATATGAATGGTGAAAATCTTTTACTTTATATAGACAATAAAGTAATGCCAAGACGCCACGGACAAATGATAAAGAAGTTTCACCTTCAACATAAGAAACTAGTTATTAAAGTCATTAATACAAAACCAAATAAAAAGTGTGAAAAGATTAAAAATCAAAAGTATTACATTAAATGCTTGTCTTCACCAAGTGATGTAAGAGACTTAGCCGAACATGGCCTTTGATTGACAAGAACTCTTACTATCAATCTTGGAACCCGAGACCACTACACACACTCTAAGGTGGATGATGGATGATGGTGGTGGATGTGGGTGTTGTAGTGGTGCTGGAGTGGTGGTGAAGTGGGGGAGAGGTGGTTTGGCAAGGGAGGCCTTTGAAGTGAACAAAGCACCCCTATTTATAGTCTGAACAGAAGCCCGGCCATGGCCCCGTGTCCGCTGGACACGGCCCCGTGGCCATCATCTTTATCTTTCTTCATTAATTGCAGATGTCTGCATTAGGCTCCACACGGCCCCGTGCTGGGAATAGAAGCTTCTATAGCTTTGTCATTTTTTGCAGACACCTGACCACGCCCCCGTGTTCGCTGGGCACGGGCCGTGGTCAACCTCCTGTTTCTTGTTTTTTTCTTGGGGAGATGTTGTCGAGGGGTCGGACATGCCACATTATTCCTTTTCTTTGTATTTGTGTTAGTTTTTGCTGCATATTTGTTCCTTTTGTTCATTTAAGCTCATTTGGTCCTGAAAATACAAAAGGAAGACAAAAGCACACTTTTTCCAACATTAGTACTAAAAAAAGGGTTAGTTTTATGCCATATTTGATGTAATTTATATGTTGCATTTTACACACATCAAATACCCCCACACTTGAATCTTTGCGTGTCCTCAAGCAAAACTCTTTATTGTGTGGCTTACACACCCAAATGGAATGGGTAGAGGAGAAATTTTGGGCTTGTCTTGAGTGTCGGGAATCCAAGATCTTTATTGGGTTTTAATTTTATAATATTTACAATCCTATTCGTTATGATTTATTTAGAATGTTTCATAAGGGAAATTACTTATTTGGGCATAACATGCCTCTTTAAAATTCCATTTATATACAAGTTCACATACCTCACGGAAGATCACTCAACACTTGGCCAAAGATGTATTTTTATGAAACACTCGAGACCGGCATGGAACTTACTTCTACCATATGCTTGCAAAGCAATCAATCCTCCTCCTTTTTAACTATAAACCTTTGTAAATATCAAGAGGACTTGGGGAAGGGTTAGGCTTGGGTTAAAGGTAGGTGGTTTTGGGTTAGTGGTTAGCAAAAAGGGCTAAAAGCGTTAAAAGCGTCGATTGTCGTAAAACTTTTTGTTTTCGCGACTTTTATTCAAACTAAGCATTTTCAAACAAAGTTTCTTTGAGGAACTTGTTTCTTTATTGCTAGACTTCATTTTTTTTATAAAGAAATGTCACTAGAAAACCGAGCTTTTTACTAAAATAAGGGGTTTAAAAGAAAAGGTTTTGGTGGGTAAATGGTGTTTGTTTTGTGGGTTTAGAAATGAAAAGGTTTAGGCTCAAAGGGGATTAACTAGGGGACTTTTGGGTAGGTGATAAAAAAATGAAAAATAATGGTGTTGAAAGAAAAATGGGTTAGTCCTAATGCCTCTATCATTTAGTTACTTGGGTTTAAGTTGGTAAGGACCGGGAATGTATCGTCGTGGCAAGTTCTAGAGTCGTAAGAAACCAAGCGCCTATTCACACAAGAAACGAAAAATGAGCATTTAATTTAAAGATGTATGCTTGTATGCTCAATAAAGGCTCAAAACTCACTTATTCTGGGAATGGATTTATAATGTGATCAAGTATATATAATCAAATTTTAACTAGATTTGTCATGCTGTTTCATAATTTTCTTATGTTAGTTCTTTTTGTCACGACGCTATCGGTTGTAAATTTGTAAAAGTATAACCTTTTCAGAACTTGTTATTCCCAAATTAAACCAAGACAAGTAAAAAAAAGAAAATTTTTTGAAAAAATTTGGGGTAATTAGCGGTTCCAATAGAGTTTTGTGTAAGGCTTGTTATTAGGACTTGCAAATTTCAAGGTTTTAGCATCACCCCCCCCCCCCACACACACACTTAAATTACACATTTTCCTCAATGTGTCACAAAAATAAGTTTTTAGGTTGATTGATTGTGTAAAAAGGTGTTTAAAAACAAAATTTTATGTTACTGGGCGTCTGGGCACGGGCCCGTGTTGGTCCGGGCAAGGCCCCGTGCTCAGATCGCCAGTATCATATTACACACAAGGCTGGGCACGGGGGCGTGTTCAGTGAACACGACCCCGTATCCAGTTACCTGAACTGGGCGTTTTCTGCAGAACCTCGGGCACGGGGGCGTGTTGGGCTGAGCACGGCCCCGTGCTGAACTTGCTGTAATGAAGAAAAATTGTTGGGAGGCTCTGTTTTTGTGCATGGGGTGTGGGTTCAAGGTTCCCTTAGTAACCTCCACCATTTCGAGTGTGTTTTATTCCTGAAAATTAAAACTAAACTAGAAAACATAAAAGTTAATCTAAACTAAAACTAAGGATAGTTCCGCGGAATGCCTCCGTGGTGCGCCACGTTTATAAGGGTCCTTAGCTAGACCCAAAGTTAGTCATATGTTATCCAAGTGGGATGTTTTGCATCCCATGTTGCACCATCGGAGAGCATCATCCAAGCTTTAGTCTATGACATCCATGTAATTGACCGGGTCGTCGTCTTCTACTCTTTTCCCGACCCTGAACTCCATTTCTTTGTCCCCGACCCTCAATGTTAATTTCCCACCACTCATATCTACCATTGCGTGAGCGGTGGCGAGGAATGGTCTTCCTAGAATGAGTGGTACTTCGGTGTATTCCTCCATATCGAGTATGATAAAGTCGGTCGGGAAGACAAAGTCTCCGACTTTTACCAATAGATTTTCGGCGACACCTTGCGGATATTTGATAGACCTATCGGCGAGTTGTATGCTCATTTTTGTGGGACTTGTTTTACCTAGTCCGAGTCGGTCAAACATTGATGCGGGCATGAGATTGATGCTAGCCCCAAGGTCGGCTAGCGCATTGCGTATAGGCGATCCCCCAATGGAACAAGGGATGGTGAAGCTTCCAGGGTCGATTTTCTTTTGTGGGAGTTTATTGAGCACTACGGTGGAGCATTCTTCACTTAAATTAACTAATTGCAATGTTTCAATTTTCCTTTTGTGAGTGAGAAAATCTCTCATAAATTTTGAATATTTAGGCATTTGAGTGAGGACTTCCACAAATGGAAGATTGATGTACAATTGTTTTTGTAAGTTTATGAATTTAGTGAATTGCTCATCGGTCTTTTGGCGAAGTAACCCACCGGGGTAGGGTACCGGGGGGTTTTTGGTAGGTTCGTGATTTGGCGGAGGAGTCGTTTCTTTTTGAGGCGTCAATGAGTTCGTGGTTTGCATGGGTGGACTTTTGTTGGATGGAGGTACCGGAGACTCCTCAGGACCTACGGTACGGTTTCTCAACGTTATGAGATGTACTTGTGCCTTTGGGTTGGTCTCGATATTGCTGGGTAATGCGCCTTGTGGTCTCTCGGAGAAGTTTTGAGCTAGTTGATTTAGTTGTTTTTCAATGTTTTGAATGCTAGCTTGTTGATTTCTAAAAGTCGATTCCATTTGTTGGAATCGTTCCGAGTTTTTCTTTTCGCTGTCGGAGATGAGGCGTGAGATAGTATCTTCAAGCCTCTCTCGTCCACCTTGTTGTTGTTGAGAGAAATTTTGTGACTCATTTCTTGGTTGTTGAAAGTTTGTTCATTGGTTTTGGCTTTGTTAATTACTACTATTGCCTGGTTCTCTCCAACCAAGGTTAAGGTGGTTTCGCCATCCTTGGTTGTAGGTACCCGTTGGAGGACTCGGCGGCCTAGGTCTATTATCAATATAGTTTATCGTTTCAGTTTGATTATCCAATTCTATCATACAACTCCAATTTTCATGTGGCCCACTACACCCTTCGCAAGCCATAACCGAGGCCGTTTTTGCCATTTCTAACTTTTTTTATTTTTGAAGAGAGGACCTCGATTTGGGCTTGTAAAGAAGTGCTCTCATCTACCTTATGGGCACCCGGGGCTATAGATTTTGTGCCTCGGGGAGTGTGCCATTGAAAATTGTTTTGATCAATTTCCTTAATTTGATTATAAATCTTATTTGGGCGACGATTACCTATAAGTCCCCCGGAGCTAGAGTCGAGTGTCTATCTTGTGTGTGGCAACAATCCATTATAGAAAGTGGATACTTGTTGCCATACCGCAAGACCATGATGAGGGCATTTTCTTAGTAGCTTCTTGAACCTTTCCCAAGTTTCGTATATGGTTTCCCGTCCTCTTGTGAGTATGTATTAATTTCAGTCATTAATTTAGCTGTTTTAGAAGGAGGGAAATACTTATATAGAAACTTTTGGGCTAGTTCATCCCAAGTGTTTACCAAACCACTTGGGTGGGTTCGACACGGTCCCGTGTTGCACCACCACGGCCCCGTGTTCACCCTTCTGTAACTCAGAAAACAAAAACTACCAGTAAGGATGTTGGGCACGGCCCGTGTCCGACCAGGCATGGTCGCTTGCTACAGTCTGCAGAAGCTGGAAAAATTTAGAAAAAAATCCTAAAAAAAATAGAAAAACGACTAGGCCATTGGTTACCTAACTTTCTTAAAATCCTTGTATCTCCGGCAACGGCACCAAAAACTTGGTGCGTGTAGAGTGTGTTATATTTTTTATTAATATTTTAAGCCCATTTTACACATTAGTCAAGTTTTAAATTTATAAAACATGATATTTTAGTAACACTAAACACACATATGGGCAAGTGCACCCATCGTGAGCGTAGTATAGCGTTGGTAAGATACCGAGGTCGTCCAAGGACACAAGAGCTTTTAGTACCGGTTTATCCTCAACGTCTAGTCAAATCAAAATTTTTAGAAAAGGTTTTAAACATGAAAAATAAAAATTAAAATGCTGAAAATAAAAATAAAATAAAAACAGATAGACAAGATGAATCACTTGGATCCGACTCGCCTTTAATGTAACCTTTGATGATTTCCGCACTTTTGCACTTTTTAAGAGATTATCTTAGTTATAGTAGTAGGCCCCTCTTTTGAAGGTGACGTTACCCTCAACCCAGTGGTTTGAGTCAGCAAGGATACAATTCCAAAGGGTCGGAATATTGAAAGATAATTAATTAAGTTATTAATGCGTAAAGTAGTAGGCCCCTCTTTTGAAGGCGACGTTACCCTTGGCTAAGTGGTTTGAGTCAGCAGGGATACAATCCCAAGTAGCTGGGTTAATGTATTAATAGTAGTTTACATATGAGGGGATCAAGCCATTCGCACTCCCGCCATCCAATACCGGTGGGTATTGAAAGAGGTCCTAGTAAGCTTGACCCAGATCCTTGCAGGATCTATACACTGAAAAGGCAAGAACGTTACCAAACCATTCCCTTAACCCCCGACCAGGTAGCCAACAAATCTCTATATAGACCGTAGAGATATGAATGGTGAAAATCTTTTACTTTATATAGAGAGTAAAGTAATACCAAGACACCACAGACAAATGATAAAGAAGTTTCACCTTCAACATAACAAACTAGTTATTAAAGTCATTAATACAAAACCAAATAAAAAGTGCGAAAAGATTAAAAATCAAAAGTATTACATTAAATGCTTTTCTTCACCAAGTGATGTAAGAGAATTAGCCAAACATGGCATTTGATTTACAAGAACTCTTACTATCAATATTGGATCCCGAGACTACTACCCATACTCTAAGGTGGATGATGGATGATGGTAGTGGATGTGGGTGTTGTAGTGGTGGTGAAGTGGGAGAGAGGTTGCCAAGGGATGCCTTTGAAGTGAACCAAGCACCCCTATTTATAGCCTGAACAGAAGCCCAGTGATGGCCCCGTGTCCGCTGGACACGACCCCGTGGCCATCATCTTTCTCTTTCTTCATTAATTACAATTGTCTTCATTAGGCTCCACACGGCCCCGTGTTCGCTGGGCACGACCCCGTGTGCAGAAGCGTATATGTACTATCAAGATTTGCAAGATTCTACGAATCATAGCGTTGACCACGCCCCGAGCTAGGCACGCCCCTGTGCTGGGAATAGAAGCTACTATAGCTTTGTTATTTTTGCAGACACCTGACCACGCCCCCGTGTTCGCTGGGAACGGGCCGTGGTCAGCCTCCTGTTTCTTGTTTTTGCTTGGGGAGATGCTGTCGAGAGGTCGGGCATGCCACGTTTATTCCTTTTCTTTGTATTTATGTTTTTTTTTTGCTACATATTTGTCCTTTTGTTCATTTAAGCTCATTTGGTCCTGAAAATACAAAAGAAAGATAAAAACACACTTTTTCCAACATTAGTACTAAAAAACGGTTAGTTTTATGCCTTATTTGATGTAATTTATATGTTGCATTTTACACACATCACTAACTCAGTAAGATTTTTTTGTTAAATATGATCATGCGAACCCCATATAAGGGTATTTTTGTCTTTTCACATCTTAATATATAAATAAACCCTTTTTTAAAATTTATAAAATCCACTCTTCCCTTCCCACCCACTCTATTTTTTCTCTGTCTAAAAATTCAGATACCCTTAAAGACTCTCTCTCTCTCTAAAAACCCACCATCAACACCACCATCTTCTACTACAATCTGTTGAAATCAATCATAATCCATAAACCTAACAAACTTGAGTTGAAATCGAGCACTACAACATAAGAAAACAGTAATTCGATTGATAAAATTCAAATTCGATTAAATCTTTCGGCAAAAATTATAGCA
Organism: Helianthus tuberosus; assembly: GCA_030545235.1. Classification (NCBI taxonomy): domain Eukaryota; kingdom Viridiplantae; phylum Streptophyta; class Magnoliopsida; order Asterales; family Asteraceae; genus Helianthus; species Helianthus tuberosus. Next base: position 149,783,916 of record CM060367.1, on the reverse strand, counting down.
ACAAGGAATCAAGTTATCGAACAAATGATACAATTGGCATAACTCTACCTGAGTTAGTAAGATGAGAAGAACAAAGACACGTCTTTATTGTGGTTATCGCTAAGATGGAATTGTAAATCCGAATCAATTTCAAGTTTGGAGGTTGGAGTTGGATTGGGGGTGTCTGGATTTTTGCAAGTCATCGCCCACACATCTACCACCAACACCATTCGCAACCCTTCTCAACTATCATCCACCACCACCTCTCACCACAACCATCCGTCGTCGCCGACACATCTACCACGAACATCATCCCCCACATCCCACCACCACCACTACAACCATCTGCCGCCTCCCACACATCTCCCACCTCCCATCACAACCACAATCATCCGCCGCCGCCCACACATCTACCATAAACATCATCTCTGCCCTACCCCCAACCAAACACCCAAGCACCACTGATGTGTTCAAAATATAACATATAAATTTCATCAAATGAGGCATAAAACTAACCCTTTTTTAGTACTAATGTTGGAAAAAGTGTGCTTTTGTCTTCCTTTTGTATTTTCAGGATTAAATGAGCTCAAATTAACAAAAGAAGCAAAAAGACATCAAAATCTAACATAAATACAAGAAAAGGAACAAAACGTGACATGCCCGACCCCACAACAACATCTTCCCAAGCAAAACAAGAGATCAGAAGACTGAACACGCCCCGTGCTCAGCCAGCACGGGGGCGTGCCCAAGTGTCAGCAGAAAAGACAAAGTGGTAGAAGCTTCTATTGCCCACCACGGGGCCGTGCTCAGCGGACACGGGGCCGTGGTCAACTATAAGATTCGCACAATCCAGGCAAATCTTCATAGTACAAAGATTCTTATGCACACGGGGTCGTGCTCAGCGGGATCCAAGATTGATCGTAAGAGTTCTTGACAATCAAGGCCATGTTTGCCGAAGTCTCTTACATCACTTGGTGAAGACAAAGTGTCTAGTGTAATACTTTTTATTTCTAATCTTTTGCACTTTTTATTTGGTTTTGTATTAATGACTTTAATAACTAGTTGCTTATGTTGAAGGTGATCTTTCGTTATCGTTTGTCCGTGGTGTCTTGGCATTATTTTACTGTCTATATAAAATAAAAGATTTTCACCATTCATATCTCCACGGTCTATATGGAGGTATGTTGGCTACCTGGTCGGGGGTTAAGGGAACGGTTTGGTAAAGCGCTTTCCATTGTTCAGCGTTTAGAGGTCCTGCAATGGACCTGGGTCAAATTTAGTAGGACCTCCTTCAATACTTAACGGTATTGGATGGCGGGGGTCCAAACTCTTTGATCCCCTCATAAGTTAACTACTATTAATACTATAACCCGGCTATTTAGGACTGTATCCCTGCTGACTCAGACTACTTAGTCGAGGGTAACGTCACCTCCAAAAGAGGGGCCTACCACAATATTGCATTAATAACTTAATTAATTATCTTCCAATATGTAGGACCGGTTTTGACTCCGAAACGATTGCGAAACGAACGTGAAACGTGCGGAATCCGTACACGAACGCGACCTAAACACACATGACGTAATATAAACGTGATTCTTTGATAAAATCTGATAACGTACAAGAACCGTGAATCACTTGGAGTACTTTCTCTCTCTAGACTCTCTCTCTAGATCTAGAGTTCTCCAAAACACAAATGAGCCAAAAGTCTTTAATCTAAACATAAAGCTCCTATTTATAGGCCTTGGCTTTTAATGAGATTTCCCATTATTACAATTATGCCACCTTGCCTTTTTATCTAGCTATTACATTATAACTACTCGTTTTCTTCTGTTTCTCGCTACGGCTCGGATTGACGAAGGCTATAGACATAAATGCACTAACAGACTCCCCCTTGGATATTGCCGTAGTCAATCTCAATCATTTAGTCAAACTCGTAGCATCTTCTTTTTCTCTCTTTCTTTGAATCTTCTCGAACAGAATCCCATTGGATCTGTCTTCAGCTTCAGCTTCAGCTTTTCCTCTTTTCTTCATCAGGCTCCCCCTTTCTTTAAGCTTCCGTGCTTTGGGATCGACACCTGCTTTTTAGTTACAAGCTCCCCCTTGCTTTAAGCTCGTCTTCAGACTCCCCCTTAGACTCAGCTTCCGGGATCGTAGTCTGGACTTTTTCCTGCAATCACTCATACATTCATAAGTAACAACATTTTAGACTACCAGGAATAGTAACCTGGCAATTCAACCTTCTCTAAATCACTTCTCATGAATTTGGCAGTTTCATCGAATCGAATCGGAAACTAGCTCTATAACAATATAAGCATCCAAATCCCCCACAGTTAATCATCCAAGTCCAACTTAATGACCTTAGAGATATCACAAACTGTTTTGATTTTTTATTTTAATTCAAGTTTCAATTTAATGAACTTGTTTTATTTTCAGAAACACAATCAGCTTACTTAGATTTTGAAACTCAGCACTCAGACTTCAGTTGTCGAAAATAAAGCAGAATCAAAAATCTTTTTGTATTTTTCTGAAAATATAAAGCAATAAAGAAATATGTACAAACATATTTACAGACAATATTTTTGTTTGAGTATGCGTCAGAGGATCATATCAGTTTATGACAAGTCACAAGTACCGTTGAGCTTAATTTCACAGTAAGAATTAAACAATTCACTTAGATTGTCGATATATTTGTCCACTTAAATTTTCATACAAACTTCAACTGATTCAGGATACGAATTAGATATTTTAAGAACTTAAACCTATTCATGTGTCCCACCTCTTGAATATACTCCCGTATCTAGATCCCAATATTCAGTCTTACAGGCAATTATAACACAAATGATATCTGTAAGGGGTTAATAAATTATGAAGAATCATGAGAGCTCAGGTCAGAACTACCGTTCAGCAGAGAGATCATGACTCAACTTGTGGGTGTGTCCCCTTTAGAGGATCTTTTTTACAACAGCATTGCTAAGCAATTTTATTGCCTTATCATATATGCTGAGGGTGATGCTGTGTTTCAAGCATTTGCGAAAAGTATTATTCGAGGACTAGGTCAGAACTACCGTTCAGCAGAAGTCCTGGAATAATACCCCAGATATCACTGAGTATAAAAACCTAGTATATCAGAATATGAAACCTTTCAAACAAGATTTCAGGGGTTACCTATATATCCAAGTAGTGTTCCCCACAAAATAAGCAAGTGTGAAATTTAGGTTTATATCCCGAAAAAATTTACTAAATGTATAAAAACCTATCGACACATCCACGGTGAGATCGTTTAACACATTTAAACTTTCCATTTCTTTAGCGTACTGTAACTGTCTACTGATGTACTATCATTTCCTCTTTTTACGCAAAAACTCAATTTTTGAATTTTATCATGTTTTTTATCATTTTCAAATTTTCAAATGTTTTTGTATTTTCTAACAATATATCTCCCCCTAAAATGCAAAACCATTTAAAGAAAATTTGACAACCAACACTGATAGCTTTGTCTCTCCATCCATTTTCTGCTTCAAGTGCTCTGATTTGCAGAAAATATAACGTACCCCCATGATTTACAACACATTGATATTTACAGTTTGAAAACCGATTTTCAATCTTGTGAAATTAATCATGTTTGTTCAGCCGTGAGGGTTTCGGCATATTCAATCAACACATATTTTTGTATTTTTGAATATTTGACAAAAATTAAAAACAAACATATTTTTGGATTTTCAAATTTTTCAATTTTTAGGGTTTTTGAAATATTGTTTATTTATTTACAGAAAACATATAAACTTCCTGTTTCAACCAACACAGGATCCAGCAGCAGCCTCTCCTTGTTGTCCATGTGCCAGGCTGCTCCAATTTCCAATTTTACAATCTTCAGAATTTTTGAGCACCTGCACATTCAACTAACTGAATTACTTGAACAATTTAGCCCAGGTCTGTTGAACCTTAGGCATTTCAACACAATAATTTTCATTCAATGCTGGAAATTCTTTGTCATTTTTCATAAAAACTTTCTCAATTTTAACTTCAACTTTCTCATCTTTTACCAAATCAACATGTTTCTTAACACTCCATGTTTGACCTTTTGGTGTTCCTCGTTTGTAAAAATATGAAACTTTTTGAACATTTTGATTTTGAACAACAACTCTTGGTTTCCAAAACTCTTGAGGTTTTGTCATATCAACAGTTGTTTTCCAACTTTGTGTTGTTCTAAATCTGGGCGTGTGAGAATTCCAGATTTGTCTAGAATCGAACCTATTCGGGTCTGATTTCCAGTTTTGATTCGAAGCAAACTTGTTTGTGTTGTACCTCCAAGTTTGTTTTGAGTAAAATCTGGTTGACCTTTGTCTCACATTCTCAGATTTTTGTTTCACAGCATCAATCTTCTTTTTGTCAACATCCACATGTTTTAGATTAGGACACTTGCGTGCAAGATGTCCTTTTTGATCACATTTGAAACATGTTCTCATGGACACATCTTTGACATGTGGTTGTTTCTTTTGCTTTTGAGCAAAGAATTCATCATTAGACTGTCTCATTTTGAGTTCTTTTTCTTTTTCTAAACTGCCTCCTTGAACAAAAGTCATTTTTGCCTGAAAATTTGGCATTTCATTTTTGTTTCGATTCTGTTTCTTCTTATAACCCAACCCAGCCTTCATGTTCTTCTTTTTGAAACCAGGTTTGTTATACGAACCTTTATGACTCTTACCAACAAACTTTGAAATCTCAGACTTCTCAATCTCAACCATTTTGAAAACTTTGTCAACCTTCTCTGAAATCACATTCTGAATCGGGAATACAACATCTAAGAACAATTTGTCTGATCCAATCATGGTATAAACCAATCCCTTTGAATCATCATTCAAATTTTTCTCGGATTTTGTGTTTTTCAGATATCCATCATGAAGATTTCCTTCATCTTCATCCTGTGATTCAGATTTACCTGTATCAACTGACTCTTCTTTCAACACACTTTCAACGACTTTACCTACCACATCTGAATCATGAGAATCATCAGATTTGGAATAGGTTATGTCAATGTTGTCTGGCAATTGATCTACCATGTTGAAAGCTTTTTCGACCTTCTCCTCATCATAAAATGCAAATTTTCCCGGTGGTGGAACTTGATGAAACTCTGAACCAATACCTTTCTTGTTCTGCTCAGACTCACCCTCACCCGGTTTTATATTGAAAATTCGTTCAAGCACATATGACGACACGTGATAACTCTTTAATTTGTTGTTATCCTGTTCTAAATCAGCAATCTGTCGCTTTAGCTTAGCAACATCCTCAATATAGGAATTAACAACATCTTGTTTTATAGAATACATTCGTTTAAGCTCTTTGGTTGTTTCAGACATATAATTCATTCTAGATTGAGCATATTTCATTTCATCTTTTACTTTATCATATGACTCTTTTGTAATGTGATATGATAATTTCATTGAGTCATATTCCTTTTTCATTTCTTGATAAGCAATTTCTTTTTGTTCACATTCATTTTTCATTTTCAAAACATTTTCTTTCAAAATTTCATTTTCCTTTTCTAATTTGTTACATTTTTCTGAAAGTTTCTCATCATTTTCTTTAAAAACTTTTTCTTTTTCTAGCATTTCTTTGCATTTTTCTTTGAAAATCTTTTCAATTTTTGTGAACTCAAGATCTCTTGTTCTAAATTGCTCATCTTTTTCAGTACAAGTTCTGCACGGTTCCATGCATTTCTTGCATTGTTCAACAGTTTTCAAAATTTCAGAGTTAGAATTTACCTCAGTGATTGGCACTTCGGTGTTTTCAGCAACCTCTGTCTGCTTATCAACATTCTGCTTCTCTTCAACACCGACTTCATCACCAACATTATCAGCTTCCTCATTCTCATTCTTTTCTTCTATCTGCTGTTCTTCAGTAACAACTTTTTCAACCTCTTCAATCACAGCAACTTCTTCACTTTTGATTTCCTTCACAGCTTCAACTTCAACAGTTTCTGTTTTAACCTCTTCAGCATTTTTTTTCAGATTTTTCACCATTTCTTCAACATTCTTCTTCATCCTCTCCTCATCCCTTTTTCTCAGACACGATAACATAGCATATCTGATCTCCTTTTCAAATCTCTTAACATATGTGTCATCTTTCATTACATTTCTGTAGTATTCAGCTCTCAACGGGACTTTGAGAAGAACATCATCGAAGATTATGTCTTTCTTGGGAACAACCGGTTCTCCTTCTCTGTTATAATAGCATTCTCTCTTTTTATCCCATCTTTTGCTACCGACAGCCATCTCATACTCCTCTTGCATGTCATCCATTCTGTTGTAGACCACGTTTCTTTCTCTGTAAGTCTTCTCACTTAAGATCTCTTCTCGAGTTTTCTCTTTAACCTCAGCAACAATATTTTCTTCTTTGTTTTCAGCCATGATGTAAACCTTGATATTTACACCTCGTAAATCACAACACAAGAAACAATCAAATAACAATGATTATTTTCAACAAGATTATCAACCAACTGAAACGGACAAGTATCCGATCAAGTGAGTCAACACAAGTCAACAGTGACAATAATCGCGTGACAACGCTGTTCGTTCGGGTGGGATTGGAGCTGTCTGAACGGATAACTTCTCAATGTATGGTACTAAACGACAAATGTGTTGTCCGTTTTGGGTGACGGCTGAATCTTTGACTTTAATGCAAAATCACATGCAAACTTGAATCAAACCACGTGCAATAACAATCTTCAATTAATGTAGCCGTCGATTTGTTGCACTTTGAACTTGAACCAAACAAAATGCCTTGAATCAGATTGTGACCCGGATCAAATTTAAAAAAAACTGAACCACCTCTTGTGAGCTGAAATCGAATTCAAGCCGTGTGAAACAAAATTCACTTTGACAATACTTCACAAATTCTAACACAAGTTTCAATGTCCAACAACTTGACACCACCCACTAGCCGACAAATTTAATTGTGCATGAAATGTAATTGGACCGCAACACTTTACATTAAATGTGATGTGTAAGTTCGAGACAACCTCTTCAATTAGTCAACATTTACATGCAATCTCTTAATTTGTGTTCGACAATGTTAATTCTCCATACAATTCTATTTGGCCAACAAAATCAAAGTCACATGGGCTGACAACTATTCTGTTCACGTGATTCTTGGGCTTGCAGTTTTTAATTAACTCACATGGGCTGATACTCAATTTAATTTGACTTGTTGCCTATTATCACATGCAAATCTTGAAGTAATTTCCGACAATTACAAATTTCAATTCATTGATTATCTCAAATGTATTAAATGGACGACAACTTGTTCAATGCGATATGCTGATTGGACCGTAAATTTAGTCACATGTACACCGATGATATATATCTGATCAAATCAATTGTATCACGTGAACTACTGACAGACTCTTTCAAACTGGAATCGTGTTTCAAACGGTCAGGTGCTTGATTTCAAACTGTCACGTCCTCAAACGGACAACTCTCAAACTGTCATGTCCTCAAACGGACATCAATTTCAAACAGTCACAGGTTCAAACGGTCAGGTCTGTTTCAAACTGTCAGGACTGTTTCAAACGGTCATATGCTAGTTCAAACGATAGTTCAAACGGGATGTCCTCTTTCAAACGGGATGGACAGTTTCAAACGATAGTTCAAACGGGAGGTTCACTTTCAAACGATAGTTCAAACGGGACGACCTCTTTCAAACTTTCAAACGATGTCGGACACAAAAACTCAGATTTCTCCTAAACGGCTAGGAATTAGGATCTGAAACTTGGTAGGATTGTAAATCAAGTGTTTTCGCACAACATATCAAAAAATCAGACGATTTGGACCGTAGAAACCTGTTCAATTTGACGAAAATCAGTGAAAAACGTGAAAAATATGAAAAAGATGAAGAAGTAGATGAAATCTGGATCTGAAATCGATGAAAACACGAGTAGAATTGTGTGTTGGATCAGTGCAATCGAGCTCCTGCTCTGATACCACTTGTAGGACCGGTTTTGACTCCGAAACGATTGCGAAACGAACGTGAAACGTGCGGAATCCGTACACGAACGCGACCTAAACACACATGACGTAATATAAACGTGATTCTTTGATAAAATCTGATAACGTACAAGAACCGTGAATCACTTGGAGTACTTTCTCTCTCTAGACTCTCTCTCTCTAGATCTAGAGTTCTCCAAAACACAAATGAGCCAAAAGTCTTTAATCTAAACATAAAGCTCCTATTTATAGGCCTTGGCTTTTAATGAGATTTCCCATTATTACAATTATGCCACCTTGCCTTTTTATCTAGCTATTACATTATAACTACTCGTTTTCTTCTGTTTCTCGCTACGGCTCGGATTGACGAAGGCTATAGACATAAATGCACTAACACAATAATCCACCCTTTTAGGATTGTATCCTTGCTGACTCAAACTACTGGGGTGAGGGTAACGTCACCTTCAAAAGAGGAGCCTTTTACAATAACTAAGATAATCTCTTAATTATGTGCAAAAGTGCGGAAATAATCAAAGGTTACACTAGATACGAGTCGGAACCAAGTGATTCATCTTGTCTATCTTTTTTTCTTTTTATTTTTATTTTCAGCATTTTAGTTAGTTTTTATTTTTCTTAGTTCAAAACATTTTTCTAAACTTTTTATTTTGATTAGACGTTGAGGATAAACCGGTATTAAAAGCTCTTGTGTCCTTGGAAGACCTCGGTATCTTACCAACGCTATACTACGCTCACGATGGGTGCACTTGCCCATATGTGTGTTTAGTGTTAGTAAAATATCGTGTTTTATAAATTTAAAACTTGGCTAAAAATAAGTGTTAAAGGGGCTTAAAATATACACCTAATATATATAACACTTCACACGCATCAAGTTTTTGGCGCCGTTGCCGGGGACACAAGGATTTTAGGAATGCTTAAAATCGACGGCCTAATCAGTTTTTCAAAATCTTTTCAAAACGGGCCCACATTTTTCTGCATTTTAGTTTACTTTTGCATTTACAGTAGGTTGAACACGGGCCGTGCTCGCTGAACACGGGGCCGTGCTGCATAATTTTCATAAAACACCCAGTAACAGAAGCTTGAACACGGGCCGTGCTCACTGAACACGCCCCGTGCTCAACGAAATCAGTAAATTTAATTAAAACGCCCAGATACAGATCCTGAACACGGGGCCGTGCTCACTGAACACGGGGCCGTGTCCAGCCTCTGTTTCCGTTTTTATTTTTGTTTTCTGATCTCGAGACTCGGTTGTGGTCTGCTGAGTGATTCTTATGGATCAATACTCAGGAGGTTACAACTACACCTATGAGGAGGATGATTATTTGGGGGGTAACTATTGCACTAATTGTCGTAACACATGCTCGGTTCAAAATAGTCACTCATATCAACCATCCAATTCATACACCTACTATGAGGAACCCAGGTACGAGCCATCAACTTCATACACATCATATGAAGACCAAAGGTATGAACCTCCTCCCTCATACTCATATTTTGATGAACCAAGGTATGAGCCTTCATACTCATACTTTGAGGAACCAAGATATGAGCCACCACCTTCGTATGCTTATTATGAGGAACCATGGCGTGAACAACCCACCTCATATGAGTATTATGAAGAACAAAATTACGACCCTTATCCATCATATGCTTACAATGAAGAACAATGGTGTGAACCATCTACTTCATATGGGTATTATGAGGAACAAAGGATCGAACAACCGGATTCAAGCTTTGAAAATCCCGATTCTTTTTCTATAACCGAAGTGACCGATAGGATATTAGAACACATTAGAGTTATCGATCGTTGTATAAAAGAATCTCGCGCAAGGGAAGAGGAGTCCCGCGCAAGAGAAGAATTAAAAAAGGAAGAGATAACCGAAAGTGTAAAAATGGAAGAACAAATAAGTGAAAAACCGACACATGAGTTAAACAACGAAAAAGGTGAGTCCGACAACGTTAAAATTCAAGAAGAGTCTAATTTTGAAGAAATTAATCTCTTGTTACCTTCTTTTGAAAATCAATGTTTAGTACCCACTCATGCTAAGTTTTTAAAAGAGTTAAACACTAACACTAAAATTGACGAAACGGTAAGTGTTAAGTTAACTGATGATCAAACTCACTAATAAAAGAAGACCAATTTGAAATTAACATTACACCGGTTCCATGTTTCTTTCAAAATTCGTTTATTAGTAATGTCACAATCGATAAAGATCTTTGTGTTAACATAATGCCTAACTACATTTTCGAAAAATTAAGTATTAGTGATTTTTCTCCACTTCAAATACCCATTTTTCTATCCAATCGGAAAGTAATAAAATCAATCGGTATAGTTGAGGATGTATTGGTTCAAACAAATCAAATGGTAATCCTGACCGATTTTGTCATCCTCGATGACGCTCCTCTAGTGTTGGGACGACCATTTGTAAAAACTCACGAAGCTTCGAAAAACCGGAAGTTCAACAATCTACCTTTTCAATTAGGGGCATTTAAAAGAAGTGTCGATCTTGAGCGATCAATGAAATATCCATTCAGCAATGACGACCCCCTAATTGAAGATGAGCCAGAACCACCCGATAAGGTGGGTCTAGCCAAGGACCCTTATAAACGTGGCGCACCACGGAGGCATTCCGCGGAACTATCCTTAGTTTTAGATTAGTATAACTTTTATATTTTCTAGTTTAGTTTTAATTTTCAGGAATAAAACACACTCGGGATGGTGAAGGATGATAAGGGAAGCTTGAACCAACACCCCATACACAAAAACAGAGCCTCCCGACGATTTTTCTTCATTACAGCAAGTTCAGCACGGGGCCGTGCTCACCCCAACACGCCCCGTGCCCAAGGTTCTGTAGAAAATGCCCAGTTCAGGTACCTGGACACGGGGCCGTGCTCACTGGACACGCCCCCGTGCCCAGCCTTCTGTTTACTTTTGGTACTGGCAGTCTGGACACTGGGCTGTGCTCAGCCAACACCACCCCGTGTTCAGCTACCCAGTACCATAAAATCTTATTTTTAACCCACTTTTACACATTCAATCAATCTAAAAACTTATTTTTGGGACACATTGAGGACAATGTGTAATTTAAGTGGGGGGGGGGGGGGGATGCTAAAACCTTGAATCTTGCAAGTCCGAAATACAAGCCTTACACAAAACTCTATTGGAACCGCTAATCACCCCGAATTTTTTCAAAAAATTTTCATTTTTTTTACTTGTCTAGGTTTAACTCGGGAAATTCAAGTTCTTAAAAAGGTTATATTTTTACGAATTTACAACTGATAGCGTCGTGATAAAAAGAACCAACATAAGAAAATTACGAAAAGGCATGACAAGCTTAGTTAAAATTTAATTATATATACTTGATCACATAAAAACTCATTCCCACAAAAGTGAGTTTTGAGCCTTTATTGAACATACAAATATATATCTTTAAATTAAATGCTCATTTTTCGTTTCTTGTGTGAATAGCCGCTCGGTTCTTACAACTCTAGAACTTGCCATGACGATACATTCCCGGTCCTTACCAACTTAAACCCGAGTAAGTAAATGATGGAGGCATTAGGACTAACCCCTTTTTATTTCTACACCATTATTTTTCTTTTTCTTTTTTTACCACCTACCCAAAAATCCCCCTAGTTAGCCCATTTGAGCCTAAACATTTTCATTTCATAACCCAAACCAAACACCCTTTTTACCCACCAAAACCTTTTTCATTTTTTAACCCTTTGTTTTAGTAACAAGTTCGGTTCTTCATATGACTTTTCAATATATATATATATATATATATATTTGTGTGGACGATGAAGCAAAAGAAAATAAACAAACAAGTTCATCAATAATAACTTTGTTTGAATAAATAGCTTCATCAAAATAAAAGTTACGAAAAATAGAAAGTCTTACGAAAACCGACACTTGTTACGCTTTTCGCCCTTTTTTACCAACCACTAGCCACCAACCCAACCACCTACCTTTAACCCTAGCCTAACCCTTTACCCACAAAATCCTCTTGATATTTACAAAGGTATATAAGTTAAAAAGGAGGAGGATTGATTGCTTGGCAAGCCTATGGTATGAGTAAATTCCATGCCGCTCTCGAGTGATCCACAAAAATACATTTTCGGCCGAGTGTTGAGTGATCCCCGTGAGGTATGTGAACTTGTGTATAAATAGAATTTTACAAAGGCATGTTATGCCCTAATAAGTAATTCCTCTTATGAAAAGTTTTAAATAAATCATGACGAATAGGATTGTAAATAAATAAAAATAAAATTAAATAAAGAATCTTGGAAATCCCGACACTCTATGACAAGCCCAAAACCTTCTTTTCTACCCATTCCATTTGGGAGTGTAAATAGCCACATATTAAAGAGTTTTGCTTGAGGACAAGCAAAGATTCAAGTGTGGGGGTATTTGATGTGTTCAAAATGTAACATATAAATTTCATCAAATGAGTCATAAAACTAACCATTTTTTAGTACTAATGTTGGAAAAAGTGTGATTTTGTCTTCCTTTTGTATTTTCAGGATTAAATGAGCTCAAATTAACAAAAGAAGCAAAAAGACATCAAAATCTAACATAAATACAAGAAAAGGAACAAAACGTGACATGCCCGACCCCACAACAACATCTTCCCAAGCAAAACAAGAGATCAGAAGACTGAACACGCCCCGTGCTCAGCCAGCACGGGGGCGTGCCCAAGTGTCAGCAGAAAAGACAAAGTGGTAGAAGCTAATATTGCCCACCACGGGGCCGTGCTCAACGGACACGGGGCCGTGGTCAACTATAATATTCGCACAATCCAGACAAATCTTCATAGTACAAAGATTCTTCTGCACACGGGGTCGTGCTCAGCGGACACGGGGGCGTGGTCAACTAATAAGACAAAGCTGCAATTAATGAAGAAAGAGAAGATGTGGACACGGGGTCGTGCCCACTGGACACGGGGCCGTGCCCGAGCTTCTGTTCAGCCTATAAATAGAAGTGCTTGGCTCAAGCTCAAACCATCCCTTGGCACACCACCTCTCTCACACTTCACCCACCACCCACCACCACCATAACACCATCATCCACCACCATCATAGAGTGTGTGAGTCGTCTCGGGATCCAAGATTGATCGTAAGAGTTCTTGACAATCAAGGCCATGTTTGCTTAAGTCTCTTACATCACTTGGTGAAGAGAAAGTGTCTAGTGTAATACTTTTTATTTCTAATCTTTTCCACTTTTTATTTGGTTTTGTATTAATGACTTTAATAACTAGTTGCTTATGTTGAAGGTGATCTTTCCTTATCGTTTGTCCGTGGTGTCTTGGCATTATTTTACTGTCTATATAAAATAAAAGATTTTCACCATTCATATCTCCACGGTCTATATGGAGGTATGTTGGCTACCTGGTCGGGGGTTAAGGGAACGGTTTGGTAAAGGTCTTGCCATTGTTCAGCGTTTAGAGGTCCTACAATGGAACTGGGTCAAATTTAGTAGGACCTCCTTCAATACTTAATGGTATTGGATGGCGGGGGTCCAAACTCTTTGATCCCCTCATAAGTTAACTACTATTAATACTATAACCCGGCTATTTAGGACTGTATCCCTGCTGACTCAGACTACTTAGTCGAGGGTAACGTCACCTCCAAAAGAGGGGCCTACCACAATATTGCATTAATAACTTAATTAATTATCTTCCAATAATCCACCCTTTTAGGATTGTATCCTTGCTGACTCAAACTACTGGGGTGAGGGTAACGTCACCTTCAAAAGAGGGGCCTACTACAATAACTAAGATAATCTCTTAATTATGTGCAAAAGTGCGAAAATAATCAAAGGTTACACTAGATACGAGTCGGAACCAAGTGATTCATCTTGTCTATCTGTTTTTCTTTTTATTTTTATTTTCAGCATTTTAGTTAGTTTTTATTTTTCTTAGTTCAAAACATTTTTCTAAACTTTTTATTTTGATTAGACGTTGAGGATAAACCGGTATTAAAAACTCTTGTGTCCTTGGACGACCTCGGTATCTTACCAACGCTATACTACGCTCACGATGGGTGCACTTGCCCATATGTGTGTTTAGTGTTAGTAAAATATCGTGTTTTATAAATTTAAAACTTGGCTAAAAGTAAGTGTTAAAGGGGCTTAAAATATACACCTAATATATATAACACTTCACACGCTTCAACCACCGTCCACCCAACCACCCAACATCATCATCATTGTCACCCTACGCCACCGCCCACAACTACCCGCCACGACACCACCGCCCAGAACCGAACTCCTCTGATCTTGTGTTATAGAGAGAGATTAGAGAGACATGAGAGAGAGAAAAGTGTAGATGTTTGAAAGAGAGAGAGAGAGAGAGAGAAAAGACAGAGGAGACTTAAGAGAGAGGGGGGTTAATTTTATTTATTTATCTTTTTTTATTTTTTTTACAAAATAGACCACAAGTATAACTTATTTATACAATAGTCCCTGACATGATAAAATGATAAGAATACCCTCATATGCAAGGCACGTGATTAGACTTAACAAGAAAAACTAACTGGGTTAGGGCTAAAGGACAAGACGTGCAACAAGTTTCCCTATAAATGGCAAAATTTGTCAAAATTCATTAAAAACCGCCTGTAAAAAGGTGTCGAGATAAAGGACAAAACGTGTAATTTTTCCTATATAATAACTCTGATGTTTCTTTTAACAAAAAGTATATTATTTAACTATTTTTTAATAAATCGTATTAGAATGTATAAATATTTGATACACTTTTACACATCTCTTGTTTCTCAAAAAGAATGATACACACTTTTCTAATCGGGAGTTTTGTGGTTGACCAAGTTTATTATGAAATATAAACTCTTATGAATAGTTTAGGTAACACAAACACCACATCGCTGTGATGATATCAGATGCAGATGAAAGTGAATTGTAATTTAGGTAAATCTTTTCGTAAATCGAAACCGACATAATTAATCACGTTCTAGGAAGAGTCTTAGGTAATTAGTCATTAAGGATAAAATTATAATTAATAAGAGTAATTTTATGAAAAGGAGAAATATGTATTATATATGAATTAGGAAGGAACAATATGTAATTGAATTTTTTGTTTATAGAAATATGTAATAAGCTCTCTTAGGAAGGAGGGAAATATGTAAAAAAAAAAAAAAAAAACCTACTTATAATGATTCTATTTATTCATTGATTTTTAGCCATGATAACAGTGGACAAGAACATGTATAATTGTGAAAATAATATTATCTCATAAAATCAAAGGATAATGTTTAGATATTTGGAGTGATTATTTTAGTTCAAATTAAGACATGTTGCTTCTAAACATAATACAACTTACTAAGGAATCATATCCTTGTACGTCTTGCATGGTGGATCATCTTTCGTTAGTGAGAGTATTTGGTGCATTTGAAATGTTGTCACTGGTTGGAAGTTCACATAAGTTTATCATTGTAAACACTTATAAATACACATGTCTCCTGGTAAGTACTATTGTTTTAGTAAGACGTATTGGTAATCGCTAATTTCGTTTTAGTGAAACGTATTGGTAATCAATGTCATTTTAGTAATTTGGTTTGTTGATTACTAACAAGATTAGTGTGAAAAGGGGACTCATTCTTTACTAGTCGTGTATTATGATGGTGATCTCTGCCAGCTTACATAAATGTTTTTCGTTAAGAATGCTCTTGATTGAAGATCAAACAGTCTTAATATCCAACTTGATCACTGGTCCACTATACATATCATATACCATAAAATGTCTTGCTAGTTACATATACGTCTTATATTAATACTACTGCAAGAAACTAAAAAAAAAAATATTTTCTAAAATATTTTCTTCACTATTTGCATATTAGTTTGAACTTCATTTTATATTCCAAAATAAATTGGGTCGACCTTGCTTTTTAGTACCTTATATTAAGCCCAAGTAACGCTTGATTATGTCACATCAAAATATTCTTTATATCATATTATTCATCATGTTAAGAACATATATCAAAGTGATTCTAATCAAAGTGTTTCTAGCAGGACATCCTCGTAGTAAGTGATTGAAGGTTTGAAATGTTATGTGTGGCACAACCTAGTCATGCGCAGGCAAGACCGTACCTACACTTAGGGTGAGCGGGGCACCAGCGGGGAGTTGCCGCGGTGACCCAATTCCCCCAGCGGGAACACCGCCGCCATCCCTGCGGTGACCCAATTCGGGGAGGGTGGTCGGGGGGAGTTCACCGAAGAAGGGGAGGGTTGTTGGTGGGGCCAGCCTCATTTTCAACCAATCACTGATTTATTTATTTATTTTTTTTTAAATAAAAAAATAAGTCACCTAAGAGGGGAGTGCCGCCATCAAATTGGGGTGTGAGGAGAGTTTAAGAGTGAAGTTGACGTGGCATAACCTGATTGGGTGTGCGTAAGAGAGGGGACTCCCCTCTTAGGGGAGTGCCCCGCTCACCCTTAGAACTTAAAAACATTTAGCTGGTCCCTAAGTTCCCGTGCGGCCCACTTGTCATACCTCAAAAACATCACAGCGGAAATACAAACGTGGCGATGACGGAGGTTGGTACCCATATAAGTCTTAGTGGTCGATACTTTAGTTATCTTGGACATTTTGTTATTTTAAAAACATAGTTTTTAAGATTACCATATCATCACAAGCAAGTCATAGTAGTCTGACCCTTAGGGGTCTTATTACATACATGGTCCAATAATTTAAAAGTGTCCAACATAGTTTCATTACACAAGCATCATACTACCACATGACAACACTAGCCAAAATTCTCCGAAGCCGAGCTCATGTACCTGTAGAACATGTTAAAATCAAGTGTCAACACAAAGGAGGGTGAGTTCGCATATAATTTTCGTAATGTTTTGTTTAAGGAAAACTTCATTCTTTGACTCTTAATGGTCTGTAAACATTTACATATTTAAAAACATTCTCATATGTTTAAAAATAAGACATTTAATGAAAATAATGTCATTAAAATATGATTTGAAATCGGCATACGCCTTATTTCATATAAAATGTCATGGAAGAATTCATCCGAAATAATCCTGCCCTATCTTCGATGAAAACTTATACTCATGATTTTAATTATATAATATTAAATTTTCGTTATGATTTCGGTTTCGTAAGTTAGCAAGACATTACGAGCTATATACTACGAAAGAGGTTCTAATCAATACTTGACAATTATAGAATATCAATTCGCCGCTATGTGGACACGGAGCAACCGGTCACGACGGGGTTGTCAACCCGATAGATCTATCAACAATTCCATGTGTTCAATACTTAATGATTAAACATTATGGCATGAATGCCTCCTTTTGTGCCTCCTCAATGCATTAATATATATAACCTACTGAATAACAACTTAATATTGAGCGTTGTACAAATCCCCACCATCCCCCACGCTATGCAAGCCTATACCGTTACTTACACACTTGAGATTTTGACTGATTTGTCCCAACTCAGATTTAAAAATTCATTTTTAAATCTTTACGATCGTTATACCCATAACATGGTGAATTTACCCAGTTTCTCCCCGAAACCAGTATAATACATTTTTAAACTCGTTTTTCTCGAAAATAGTTTAAGTTATACATCTTTTGAGTTCATAAACGTATTATGATACTCTAAAAATTGTATTCTCGATGAAAATACATTTTTATATCATTTAAAAGCATATTTTATATGAAAACATGTACTTAGCTTTTAATAACATGTTTTTCTCTGAAAACATTATGTAAGATAGTAAAATGACGTTTTAGTGAACTCTCACTAAAATACATTTATTTGAAATCATGTTTTATACGAAAACATATATTTATTAAAGACGTGTTCTTTACCCCGAAAACAATTAATAAAGCAGTAAAAAGTGGGGTTCTATGACACTCACCTTTGGGTGCGTTTTTAAATATCGCAATCCCTTGGATCAAATCCACATATCCTAATTTAGATAGAAATAATATATTAACTAATTGTTCTAAAACAATCAAGTTTTTTGTCACTTAGGATTTTCACATACTTTTGAGGTTTCCAAGAAATATCTTTATTTTTAATTATGTTGGCATTTATATATATGTAATTCCATATACATATACATATTAATTTTTTTCGCGATTCAAACGATTTTGTTGGTGACTCTTTAACATGTCTACTAATTCGCAATATATGTCTACGAGTTGCGTTTCGTAACATATATGCATAAGTGTGGACATATTCGGTATATATATATATACATATAAATATATTTATAAAATATCTTCATCGGAATTCACATATCACATTATCTCACACATATACATCATGTTTAAACACTTAATATATATAAAATAACTCATCAAATCATTTTAAACATATTTCTCATGTAAATCACAAATTTTCACACATAATGCGATTTCTGATCTAGTTTACCGTTTCTACCGCACAAACGTCTAAACTTATCATTATTTCATATCATCATGAATTCACTTAGTAAATCACATTTCATATACTCATATTCACATATCAACAAAAATACACAAAGTTCGCCCTTTGAACATCCCGTTCTCGCGTACGTTGAAATATGCGTATTTGACCGTTTCGATACCGTTTTTGGGCGTCAGAGGTCACGTATGACCAACCAAACACCAAAATCATTTAATATAAGTTAAAATTCTTATATTTATCATATGACCTCAGTTTAAAATCAAATTTAAAATAGTTTTATAAAAATCACTTAAATAGCCGGCTTTTACCGTTTTTAACGCATAGTTTCGTACCGAACTTTACGGTAACCATCCCAAATCATCAAGACTTAATATTTTAACATAATACATGTTATCTACTGATTAAAATAAAAAATTTAATCATATATATGCATGTCTCATGAAAAACACAAAAATCATGCAAATATCACCCGATTTACCACTTTTCAAGCCTTAAGTACAACATGCAAAGCCACTAAGATATGACATAATTTTTATAACTTTAAAATGCATCATATAACTTTATTTTACATGTTTATTTACTAATTTAAGTAGATGTTTATCATATCACAACAAATCCTTTTTATGATGATCATTAAACCATCCTACAAGTCTATGTACAAGTATTTTAAGCACATTTACTTCTCAATCATATCCAAGATTATCAAGCCCTATTCTTTCATTTATTGTAACATATGACACATTTATAACACCATATTGTTCAATCATTAATCCATCATTCATAAATCATCACACATGCATTCAAATCTAACGTTCAAGAACATGCAACAACTTGTAAACTCACAATCAAGTCATGAAATTTTCGGCCATATGTACACTAACATACTCACATTATTTCAAATCAAACATCAAGTTTCATTCACTCTTTAAACATCTAACACATTTTCATATAACCTTTTTTATTCAAGAAACCAAGTATTTTAGCAAAAAAAAATTCAAAGTACACACATATAACTTTCGGCCAACATCATATATTCATAACTTCACATTTTTATTTTTATAAAAATTATTTGTTTGGTTTGATTTCAAGAATAGTTAAAATCCAAATAACCGAGAATCATGCTCATCATCATCATTATCATCAAGAATGTTTTAAAAGAAACAAAGTTTTATACCTTTCAAGAACAAAGTGGGTTTTGGATGATGAGATTCTTGATGAAAACAAGCTTGTTCCTCTTTGAAATCACCTTGAAATCAACTTTGGATCTTCAAATCAACCCGAAACTAGCTTGAAATAGCCATGATCTTCAAGAAATGAGTTTGAAAAAGTGAAATGTGGGTGTTCTAGGGAGGTTTCGGCCGAGATGTATTATGTATGGAAGAAGATGGATTTTAAAAAGGTGAATCTTGGATTTGGTTGATTAAGTGGAGTGTTGAAAGATTTCTTATGATTGCATTCTTACACATTTGGACATTTGGCATAATGGGTGAAAAGGGTGGTAATCCTAGCCGCCACCTTGCCCCCTACCACTCTCTCTCTCTCTCAAATGCAAGATATATACACACACACACACACACACATATATATATATGCAAATACAGGTATTTAACTGATTACCGGGTTTTTATTTCGCGTTTTATCAGCGTTTTAAGGAGTTAAAAAATATTTTCAGTATTCTATAAAAATAATCTCATCAAAATATTACTAAATAATATTTCGTTCACCTAGACTGGCTGCGTCGTCCGCGTTTCCCAGTATACGCATTGTATTGCGAAGTACGCGTAAATTCGCAAAACGAGATTTTTAACCGTTCTAACTAATTTTTCTTCACGAATATGATTAAAAATAGGGTTTTAATAATAACGGAATATTTTTCGGATTTTAACGTTATCCGGACAGTCACCGACGTTCATTTCGCATTTTGTTCGTTACGCGATAAGCGTTTAACTTGTTATTGCAAACTTAATTTTTAGCAAAGTTTGAGTTTGTAAAACTTTCAAATACCTCAAATTAATGTCCTAAATAATAATTTAGTGCCTACATATACTCATAACGCGTGTCACACCAGTACAGTGCCAGCTCAGAATAGCCGGGTGTCACACCACTCCTGCGTGTGCGCAACCCAGACAGCAAGCAGAGCACAACCGGTATAACCCACAACAAACTGCAACCAACCGGCGTATGCCAGACTCTATATTAATCAACCCCCACGATGATCAATCGTGCAGGGGACAAGGAGTACAATGGACAGTGACATGTAGCCAATCAGCTCACGTCATTCCATTGCTTAATGATCTCCACTAACAGCTGATGACAGACGAGACAATAAGTACACTTGGAAAGCGACGTGTAGCCAATCACGACGCAGGGATATACTCCCACCTCTGAACATACTACATCTCGTGTTAGAGGAGACCAAGTGAATATTCCTTTGAAAGCGACAGAGGAGACCAGGTGAATATTCCTTTGAAAACTGCATCTGGCCCACGAGCCCATCAACCCAATGCTTTCTCCAACCCTCCGGCTATAAATACTGACCTCCACCAAAAGTTTAAGGATCTGATGTCTCACTCTCTCTCACTCTTAACACACACTTGTTTCCTTTCTTCCTTGAAAGAGCAATACTAAATCTCACGCCGAAGCCTGGTTAAAAGAAGAACCTCCTTATCTTAACGAGCTAACTGTGCTCTTGTTTTACAAATAATTTACAAGATGTATTGATTGAAGAAGAGATCCAGAAGATAACCCCCCCCCCCCGGTCGAAATACCATTTATTAGGTTTTATCCATTCGGATTTGAACCGGTGTTTTTTTAATGGTATACTCCAAAATCATAATGTTAAAAGTTCATATCCTACACAGTGCTGATGTAATGTATTTATCCTAAAAATCTAGAAATTGTTGTTCAAAAAAATGAACCTATATCAAGTCTAAGGATACATTAATGCAATCTCATATTATCGATGTATTTTCACCGACAGATGTCAGATGAAACTATTCGTCAGTGATATTCATTTGTTTAATTGTGTTTACGCACACATTATTTATGATTGTGGTTTAAAATATATAACTACAACTTAGGACTTAAGTTGACAACTTCTATGATTGTGGTTTAAAATATATAACTACAACTCACGACTTAAGTTAACAAATTCATGATAAAATATTAATTATTTTTTAATGATAACAGGTTGAGACGCGTTTGCTAGAGGGTCGACCGGTCCTGATTTTAGTATAATTTGATGATTTCATGTTACATTTGTGTTTTGACTAAAATAATTTCAATTGTTGGGACGTACTTTATTTATTTTGGACTTAATTTTTGTTTACAGGTACTGTTGGGTTGTAGACTTCTCGACACCAATAGGTGTGGTGCGACACTATGGGCACTCTGGCCCAGTCGCGGCTCATGGGCTTATTTTATTTAATTATGGGTTTTAACCCTAATCGTTTAGTATATATAATTTATCTCTTGTACTTGTAATGTTTAACACCCAAATAAAATATCCTAGTTGCCATATGTGGTCGTAGGTCAGTTTAGTCTGAACCATGTAAATCCTCGTGTTCATTTATTGCTTTCAGTGTCATGTTCGTGTGTGTGCTTGATCCTAACATGTGGTATCAGAGCTACATCTCTTTACACATGGAAAACACATCGCGGGAGAAAGAGGTTAATCTGGGGTTTCGGTGTCGACAGCTAGCCGCCGTTATCCAGCGATCGTGCGGAAGTTTCAAAAGTAAGTAAACAACAAGGTAGCTTATGTTTGTGATAGGACCAGTTTGTTGGGTTTTGTTTTGACCGAGGTTTACGATTTCAGGTGATTACCAAGATCAGTTTTGGACCAGTTGACCATCACATTTTTTTCAGAGTACTATTTTGTTGAAGATCAGAGAAACAGAACCGTAGACCAAGTGATCAAGTGCTACTTGTTTTAGTTGTTTCAGCCTGATTTCTATTTATTTTGATTTCATTTTTCATTTAGTCGTGTTTATGTTATCATGGCAGAAGACGGATGCATATTGAAAAGTTTGATGGGAAGAAGTTTGGTTGGTGGAAGATGCAGGTTGAAGAACTACTTTGTCAGAAAGTCTTAGATGCAATGCTCGAGGATGAAAAGCCAGAAAAAAACGCCACAAGTAGACTGGGATAGGATGGATAAGATAGCCAGAGCAATGATAAAGCTTTCTGATGTGCTTAAAATACAACATATAAATTATATCAAATACGGAATATAATCAACCATTTTTTAGTACTAATGTTGGAAAAAAGTCTGTTTCTTTGTTCCTTTTTAATTAACAGGGTGAAAAGAGCTTAAATGCACAAAAGGAACAAAATAACAGCAAAATCAACAGAAAAAACATTGAAGAAGGATTGATGCAACTCGCCAAGCCCCCAACCACATCCAAACCAAAGAAATAGCAAAATCAGAAGCTCTGACACGGGGCCGTGTTCACCTAGCACGGGCCGTGCCCAGTGGGAATTCTTTGTAGTAGAAAATGACAACAACAAAAGACAAATTCAAAGCTCAACACTGGGCCGTGCTAAAGCAACACAGAGCGTGGTCAACTCTAGGATTTCCAGAATCTGAAGAAGTACAACAAGTATATTGGCCATGTGCCATGCCATTGACACACGGGGTAGTGTTAGTACGAGGTCTGACACTCTAGTTAATAAAGAAGAGAGAGACTGATGGCCACGGGGGCGTGCCAGGCGGGCACGGGCCGTGGTGGACGTTCTATTTTCAGCTATAAATAGGGGTTCTTAGTTTCATTCCAACTGTTGGCTCATGTAATCTTTCCTTTAAGAATATATGATACAAAGCCAAAACTAGTTCTAAACAGATGATCACCAATAACAGTGCTTGAACATTAATTCCCTCCAATGGTAGTGGCACTCAATAACTGATGATCTCTAAGGTCTGATTTTTTTATAAATACTGTTATGCAAAGCTCTGTTGGATGCAAAGACTGGTGAAGACCAATCATTTGTTGAAGTCAAAGTACTGCTTGAATCGAAGGCCTGATCAACCTTAGCGGAAATCACTGCTCGGCCTCATCAGTGTTTGAGCATCATCAACGGATAGCTTCATCAGAGTTTTGTTAATCATTGTATTAATGTAACAGTGTCTGTATTGCATCAGTGTTTAGAGGTTGTTGAGATGGTTAGATGTCACTGTCTAGGGACGTCAGCAAAGATGTCACAGTGTTTAGGATTGTACTATAAATAGACAGTGCCTGTACTGTTCTATTAGCCCTTTTCACACACTTTCATCTTGTATGAACTAGCATTGTGAGCTCGGGCTGAGGGGGAGTTAGTGTTCATGCATGCATAGTCGAAACATTATGTATTCAATCTTTTGATTATAAAAGCTTGTATTATAACAACCCTCACTAACACCCCTAAACGCTCCTAAAATACCCCGAATACACTTAAACGAACCAAAATAACCTTACTTTTAATAAAAATCAAATAAAATAAAGAAAATAGGGTGCTCACGGGCCGCGACCCTCTTAGTCTAACAAGTCGCGGGGCCCGACCGAGTAGCATCTGGCGAAACCTCAGGCTGCCACGTGTCCAGGTTATGTGTGAGACCTACCTGGTGACTAACCAGCCCTAGCCCTAGCTAGGTCTGGCTCGCGGGGCACGAAAGAGAGATGGTGGGGGCTCGCGGGGCGCGAGGGAACCTATAATCAGCCTATAAATAGAGGTCGTTGGCCTTAGTCTCAAATCGTTCACAAATTCTTTCTCTCTCAACTTCTTAATAGGCGAAAATTATCGGGTATTATACCACTAAAACACGAAGCTCTGCCTCGTTGTAAGTATTTTAATCCCCGATCACTAATTCGTTACCCTACCCGATTGATCTAGGGCTTCTTAACGCATGTCAAGGCTCTACCTGACTAAGTTCGTTGGAGTTCTGTCTTGTGTTGTATGGCTAATGTGATTTGGTTATCTTACTAACACGTGTGCATTGTTTAATTTTTAATAGATAATAACCTGGAAAAGCAACAGGAAGCTATAGTATTACCTAAGTTTACAAAGTGAGTCATTCTCTTTTTCTACCAACTATTTTACCAAAACCTCAAAAGTTTTCAATTAAACTTACCGTGATTGAGTCTATGTATTCTACAATTGATGCCGGTATACGGGGTTTTGTATACACCACTAGTAATCTGTTACTATTGGACGACGAGTTAGCCAATGAGTAACATGACCACAGTCATGGAACTGTGAACATGACAAATACTGAATGAGTATATTGGTAGATATAAACATTGTAATCGCTCTCAATACTGTAAAGTTGTAAAAGTTGTTTTCATTAAACTGGGATGCACTCGCAAGTATTTCTTGCTGATAAAATCTTTTTAAAACGCGTTTCAGGTAACTTAATGTGAAGCTAATAGAAGCCAGCTGGGAGCACTGAAGGCTTAAAAAAATGGCTATAAAAAGTTACCCAAATAAAAAGGAGATTATGTTTTTAATACTTAGGGTTTATCCCTATAAATGTATTGTGAATGAAACTTGGGTTTTATTCCATTCATTTATTATAAAAGTTTGGTGTTTGGAAACTCTGAAACTATTTCCTAACTACAATCCTGGTGTTTACATTCTGCTGCCAAATTAATAAACATCGATACCACTTGACTGGTTCGCGACTTCCGCTCCCGGGGTAGGGGCTGGGGGCTACGACAGAAGGTGGTATCAGAGCCAATGCCATTGGTTTAAGCCATTGAAGTGTTCTGTTAATACCTAAATTTTAACCAATTGTGTTAGGAAATAACTTATGTGATTCTGTGTAAATATGTATATTATTATTTTGCGTTATTTGACAATTTGTTAGTTTACAGTATGAGTGAGCAAGGTACCTCCGACGCTTATCGTCAATTACCTAGTTCCCCAAAGAATGAAGGAACCTCATCCCAGCCAACCTTAGGCTATACTGCTGATTCCGAGGAAGGAATCTTTATATTTAAGGCACAATCTGAGGAACCATTCCCCCCTAAAAAGAGAGGCTGGTTTAGTAGAGGAGCGCATGAAAGGAGGAAAAGAATGAAAAAACTCCAACAACAGCGAGCAATAGCCAAAGCAAATAGAGAAATGAATGCCCAAACCCAGGAAACTAGTAGACCATTATGGGAGGAGGAACTTGATAGGCAATTAGCTATTTACACATGTTAGCAGCTACAGCAGCAGACCCTAATCTGAACCAAATAGCTGAACCACAACTTCTACCTTTATTCCCCAACTAACCAATGGAACAAGAACAAAACCAGGAGAACAATTCCCAATCCTAGCATTTGACCCCAATGAGATCCCTATGTGACACTTCGGGTTTTCCCGAGCAACCTCTTTGTTTAGCTTTAGCAACCTCTTTGTTTAGCTTTATGTGTACATATACTATTAAATGAAGATTTGCGAATTATCTTGAAGTATTACGTGATGCTTGTGTTAAACTATGTGTATGTAATACATATATATATACGTATAAGTGAGCCGAGACCATGGACCCGACTCGAGACCACCCAGTCTCGAGTAAACCACATCGGTTGGGCCGCAACCCTTGAGCCCACTCGGAAACCCATTAGCGTGCACCTACTTGGGTTTGTATATAACATATGTTGATGACCAACCTTGCCACTTTTCAATCATCATCTCTCCTACACATACTCTCTCTCTCTCACTAAAACCCTAGAACACCACCACAAAGCTCCTCTCATCTCTATCGGATTCAACCAGTGACAATCAAATGGTTCTCGGATTTGCTTGAGGTCAACACTCGGAAGCTCCTTCATCGATCCTTCACATTTTCTACACCCAAAATCCTTGGTCGGTTAGTGTTACTTTACAAACACATGTATATGCATGATAAAAGGGTTGATTATGTGTTATGGTATATTGTAGCTATTATTTGAGTATGATGAAAGTGTTTGTGGAATTAATGAGCATTGTTGAGTGGTAAAGATATTTTCTTGGCATGTATAATGGACACAAATACGCTTTATGCTAGTTATATGTTGAGAGGGATGATAATGTTGATTATAAATGATAGGCCAAAATGATGTAACAAATACATGTATGATGTTATTGAACCAAGTGATTATATGCTAGATATAGAAACCGATGATAGCCGTTGGTAATGTCCGAATCATGCAATTTGTTTAGAGGTTTGGATTGGTTTGAATGAACATGTTGATTGAATATGATATGAGTGTGTTAGGAATATTTGAATATGTGAAGAACAACATGAAGGTTAGTGAAAATATTTGAAATGCTATGTTTGATCTGTTTGTTTAGAAAAATAGACAAAGAAACATGTTTAAACGGATAGTACACAATTTTCATGAAATGGCAATCCTATTGGATAGTACGATTAGACAGGTTCTAGAAGGTCTTGGTCATCAGGTGTGTGAGTCGAGACCTCCTGTCTCGACTCGAGACCATCAAACTACAACTCGAGACCACGTGATTGCGACTCGAGACCATACGTGACAACTCGAGACCAGATAAAGCAGACATCAGGAACTTGAAATCAGCAAGGTCTCGACTCGAGATCTCATGATCCCGACTCGAGACTGGACTCGAGACCTCCGAGATTGCGACTCGTACCAGCATTACTCGAGATCTCATGGTTGCGACTCGAGACCGCACGTTCTCGAGTCGAGACCACCTTGTCTCGAATGGGCTGCTTGTCTCCGTTATTGGGCCAAAAATGTGTGGACTATGCATACCGTTCTATTTGGATTCTGTGATGCTGTTAACTGTTAGTATGGTCGGATAGGCCCAATAACACTTATGATTTGTATGATAGGTGTTGACGTTTACTATTTAACTGCTACGTATTAGAATAGGCTCGATAACTTGCTGGATAATCATATGTTATGCATTCAATGTGTTAGCTATGTGTAGATATACGTGATTACTTGTGTCCGAGCCTGACCTATACTGGTAACCATTTAGGACGTGGTGACCAGCATACTTAACCAAGTAAACTAACCTGCCGAGCAACCCAAGGTGAGTTCACAACTAATAAAGCATGCGTTCCCGGTGGTTGGGAAACGGAAACTTAAACAACGCTATCCCCTCGTAAGGGATACAAACCTACTTCTCTCCCCTTAAATGGGACTTTTAGTTAATTACTGTTTATACTGGATGCAACAAGCAACACTAAACAAAACTCTATCACTCAAGTCCTCACTTCTTAATATCGATTAGTCGCCGGGGTCAGGCGAACGGGTTATTAGTTGATAGCGCTATTTAGGTCTCACCAACCTCACACCGTGCCCGCGTATGGGATCGGGCGTGAAGTAATGTACTCTGGCAACTGTCAATGATAATAGAACATTGACAAACGGGGCACTCTACGGAAACGTACGGATGAATAGTATTCGGTATTGTAAAAACAGTTTAGTCGCTTACTTATGGGGTAGCTCCCCATCGCATGTATAAACGGATAAATTAACTGGTGAAACAAGTTTTTGGTAACTAAAACTGGACAACTCGTGGACTCGCCAACATTTTTGTTGATACCCTACTGCATGCTTTGCAGGTACCCCGTGACTCAGGAGCTTGCGGCTTGGGAATGTGTAGTGGTCGTCTAACCCATGTGTTGGGTTCTAAATAATCTTGAACTATGAACTTTGTTTTGAAACTGTTTGTTTTATGCTTCCGCTGTTTACTAAAAATTTTATTTGAACTT
This sequence comes from Helianthus tuberosus, assembly GCA_030545235.1. NCBI lineage: Eukaryota > Viridiplantae > Streptophyta > Magnoliopsida > Asterales > Asteraceae > Helianthus > Helianthus tuberosus. The sequence continues at coordinate 149,755,819 of CM060367.1, read as the reverse complement.
AAAACCTTTAAAACTTCGAACTATAATGTTTACTAACTATTGTGGTTGGTGGGCATCTTTACTACTGACCAATGATTAGTATAATTGGTGGCTGGATCCTGGTCAGTCACGCCTCCAAGCGGTAGTACTCCACATGTGGATTTTGGGGGTGTGACAGATTGGTATCAGAGCCATTGGTTATAGTGAACTTGGTTTTAAAAAGAAGAGTCTTTTTGAGAAAAACCAGACTATAACCCGTGACTCGTGACGACACTACACTCCAAGGGCAAGACTCAACATATTAGATCTCATAGCTCGGGCTTGTGTTTACTTGCTTGTTTATCTTATGTTGACTGCTCTACTATACATACTAGTGTGCCTAATTAGTTAGATACGCACCCCTCTTCTATCTCATTCTCGCTACATTATGACATCACACTCATACTGTGTTTTCCGGTTATGAAGACAATGAGTGGACGCGGAAGAGGAAGCGTTAACATGACTCAGGCTCAGTTCACTAACTTGCTCAACACGGTGGCTGCAGCTTTCGCAGCTCACCCTGGAGGTAAGCTCGTTACTTTAGGATGTTTAGATCCTACCCCCCCACATCGTCTTTTCACCTCTAAACCTATTCGCTTCACTCCTCACAACAGGTCAGCCTGCGCCTGCACCGCCACGTGTTTGTACTTTCAAAACCTTCATGGATGGCAAGCCTCTCCCTTTCAACGGCACTGAGGGTGCCATAGGCCTTCTACACTGGATTGAAAAGGCCGAAGCTGTCTTCGCTATCTGCGAGTGTCCCCCTGCTAATTGGGTTAAGTTCGCGACTGGTACGCTTGAAGGGAACGCGCTTTCATGGTGGAAAACACAGATTCAGATGCTTGGTCTGGAAACTGGTAATGCTACTGCGTGGGAAGATTTCAAGGACATGATCAAAGAGGAGTACTGTCACAGGGATGACATCCACAAACTCGAGAACGAGTACTAAGAGCTCAAGATGGTTGGATCAGAGATTGAGACCTACACCAAGCAGTCCAACGACTATGCTGCACTTTGCCCAAACATGTCCCGACCTATGTATCGAAGGATCGAACTGTACATCAAAGGCTTGGTCCCAGAAATCCGGAGCCATGTGACCTCAGCCAACCTCAATACCATACAGCCCGTGGTTCGTCTTGCTCACAAACTCACCAATCAGGCTGTGGAGGAGGGCAAGTTGCCCAAGAGGATCGGTACTACTGCTGGAACTTCTAGCGATAACAAACGAAAGTGGGATGGAAGTCAGGGAAAGGATACTAACTCCACTCAGGCCCCAGTTCAACAAAGGAAGACTGAAAGCAACAAGGGCCCTCAGCAACAGGGTGGCTATCGAGGAAACCACCCCAAGTGTAACAAATGTAACCGACACCACAGTGGGCCATGTGGCAAAAGTCAGTGTCAGCGATGCCACAAGATGGGGCATGAAGCCAAAGACTGCAGGAGCCCACTTCCAGCTAGGCAGAATCAACAACAACCACAACAGCAACAAGGAAACAACCGTGGATGCTTCAAGTGTGGAGCAACGGGGCACATGCGAAGGGACTGCCCTGAACTGAATCAGAACAACAACAATCAGGGTGCTGGGAACAATAACAACAATGCTGGGAATGGTGCAAGAGGAAGGGCTTTTGTGATTGGAGCTGGAGAAGCAAGGAATAACCCCAACGTTGTGGCGGGTAAGTTCCTACTTAATGATCGTTATGTTTCCATACTATTTGATTCCGGAGCAGATGCTAGTTATGTATCCCTACGTATTAGCAAGAAACTTAAGTCCACTCTTACGCCTTTAAGCTCTAAGCACATCGTTGAGATAGCCAATGGTAGAAACCTCGAGGCCACACACGTAATACGTAACTGCAAATTAGAGTTGTCTGGTCAAACCTTTTGTATCGATCTCTTCCCCATCATTCTCGGAAGCTTCGACGTCGTCATTGGTATGGATTGGTTATGCAAGCATCAAGCCGAAATCCTCTGCCAAGAGAAAGCTATTCGTATCCCCCGTCCTCCTAGCAAACCCCTTATAGTTCAAGGCGACAAAAGCGGAGAAGTCACAGGCATCATTTCATTCTTAAAAGCCCAAAAGTGTTTACAAAAGGGGCACACCGCCATCTTAGCACTTGTTGCCGACACGCGGAAAAAGGAAAATAGGATTGAAGATTTTCCAGTTGTATGCGATTATCCTGAGGTATTTCCGGAAGAACTACCTGGACTCCCTCCTCACCGTCAGGTCGAATTTCGAATCGAGCTAGCTCCCGGAGCAGCACCTATAGCTCGTGCACCTTATCGACTAGCCCCCGCAGAACTCAAGGAAGTATCTACTCAGCTACAAGAACTCTTGGACATGGGTTTTATCCGTCCTAGCTCGTCACCCTGGGGAGCCCCTGTGCTCTTTGTCGAAAAGAAGGATGGCACATTCCGAATGTGCATCGATTACCGCGAACTGAACAAGGTTACCATCAAGAATCGCTATCCACTTCCCCGTATCGACGATCTGTTTGACCAACTGCAAGGGTCAAGCTATTATTCCAAGATCGATCTGCGATCGGGTTATCACCAGCTGAGAGTCCGCAATGAGGACATCTCTATGACGGCTTTCAGAACCCGCTATGGTCACTACGAATTTCTTGTCATGCCTTTCGGAATGACCAACGCACCTGAGATCTTCATGGATCTCATGAACCGAGTGTGCAAACCCTACCTCGACAAGTTCGTAATTGTGTTTATTGACGACATCCTTATCTACTCGAAGAGTCAAGAGGAGCATGAACAACACCTGCGTCTTATTCTCGAACTCCTTCGCAATGAGCAATTGTATGCCAAATTCTCGAAGTGTGATTTCTGGCTTAGAGAAGTCCATTTCCTTGGGCACATAGTTAATCAGGAGGGGATTCATGTTGACCCCGCTAAGATCGAATCCATTAAGAATTGGCCTATACCTAAGACTCCGACCGAAGTTCGCCAATTCTTGGGGTTGGCAGGGTACTATCAAAGATTTATCAAGGGATTTTCTAAGATCGCTCAACCACTCACGACCCTCACTCAGAAAGGTGTTGCTTACAAATGGGGTGATGCTCAGGAAACTGCCTTTCAGGAACTAAAGAAGAACCTCTGCAGTGCTCCTATTCTTTCCTTACCTGAAGGTATCGACGACTTCGTTGTTTACTGCGACGCTTCTATTCAAGGACTTGGTTGCATACTGATGCAACGCGAGAAGGTCATTGCCTACGCTTCGCGACAACTCAAGATCCACGAACGGAACTACATGACACATGACTTAGAATTTGGACCTGTGGTCTTCGCGCTCAAGATTTGGAGACACTACTTGTACGGTACCAAGTGCACGATTTACACTGATCACAAGAGTCTCCATCACATAATGGAACAAAATGAGTTGAATATGCGGCAACGCCGATGGGTCGAACTCCTCAATGACTACGAGTGTGCAATTAAATATCATCCAGGCAAGGCTAATGTGGTAGCCGATGCCCTCAGCAGAAAGGAGACCAAACCCAAGCGTGTTCGTGCCTTACAGCTCACTATCCACTCGAACCTCCCTAATCAGATCCGAAATGCTCAGGCTGAAGCATTGAAAGCCGAGAACATCAGGGCTGAGTCCCTATGAGGATCGAGACAACAGTTAGAACAAAAAGAAGATGGTGCTTACTACGTAAACGGACGTATATGGGTCCCACTTTATGGGAATTTGCGCGAGCTTGTAATGGATGAAGCCCATAGGTCCCGTTACTCAGTACACCCTGGTGCGGATAAGATGTACCATGACTTAAAGACTAGATACTAGTGGCCTGGCATAAAAGCCCACATAGCAACCTATGTCAGAAAATGTTTGACTTGTGCAAGAGTCAAGGCGGAGTATCAAAAACCATCAGGCCTACTCCAACAACCAGAGATCCCACAGTGGAAATGGGAGAAAATTTCCATGGACTTTGTTACCGGCTTGCCTAGGTCTCAACACGGAAATGACACCATTTGGGTGATAGTAGATCGATTAACTAAATCTGCCCACTTCTTGGCTATTAAAGAGACAGACAAGTTCTCTACCTTAGCAGAGGTATACCTAAAGGAAGTGGTTTCGAAGCACGGAGTGCCAACCTCTATTATTTCCGATCGAGACGCACGTTTTACTTCTGAGTTGTGGCAAGCTATGCATAAATCTTTTGGCTCACGTTTAGACATGAGCACCGCTTACCATCCGCAAACGGATGGGCAATCTGAACGCACCATCCAAACCCTCGAAGACATGCTTAGGGCATGTGTGATCGATTTTGGCAAGAATTGGGAGAAGCACCTACCGTTAGTGGAATTCTCCTACAACAACAGCTACCACACCAGCATTCAGGCAGCACCCATTGAGGCATTGTACGGTCGTAAATGCCGACCGCCTCTCTGCTGGGCGGAGGTTGGTGACAGCCAGATCACAGGCCCGGAACATGTAGTAGACACTACAGAAAAGATCGCCTAGATTAGGCAACGCATGGCGGCAGCTCGTGACCGTCAGAAGAGCTACGCTGATAAGGATAGGAAACCGCTAGAGTTCCAGGTTGGTGACCGGGCTCTACTTAAAGTCTCACCCTAGAAGGGTGTGGTTCGTTTTAGAAAACGGGGCAAGCTTAATCCGAGATATGTCGGACCCTTTGAAATTACCGAAAAGATCGGTAAGGTCGCTTACAGATTGAATCTGCCTGAAGAACTAAGTGTTGTGCACAACGTCTTCCACGTGTCTAATCTGAAGAAGTGTCTGTCAGATGAAACACTCATCATTCCTTTCAAGGAACTCACTATTGACGAATAGCTACACTTTACTGAGGAACCGATTGAGATCACGGATCGTGAGATCAAAACCCTCAAACGTAGCCAGATACCTCTCGTGCGAGTTCGTTGGAACTCACGCCGTGGCCCAGAGTTTACCTGGGAGCGGGAAGACCAGATGAAGCGCAAGTATCCCCAGTTGTTCCCAAATGAAATTCCCAGCACTGAAGCTACAACCGAATTTCGGGACGAAATTCCAAACTAACGGGGGGATGATGTGACACCCCGTTGAAACGTTCTCACTTACACTAGCTGGTCAGTGGCTGCCTTAACTTTCGGGACGAAAGTTCTTAAAACTTGGGGATAATGTGACACTTCGGGTTTTCCCGAGCAACCTGTTTGTTTAGCTTTAGCAACCTCTTTGTTTAGCTTTATGTGTACATATACTATTAAATGAAGATTTGCGAATTATCTTGAAGTATTACGTGATGCTTGTGTTAAACTATGTGTATGTAATACATATATATATATATATACGTATAAGTGAGCCGAGACCATGGACCCGACTCGAGACCACCCAGTCTCGAGTAAACCACATCGGTTGGGCCGCAACCCTTGAGCCCACTCGGAAACCCATTAGGGTGCACCTACTTGGGTTTGTATATAACATATGTTGATGACCAACCTTGCCACTTTTCAATCATCATCTCTCCTACACATACTCTCTCTCTCTCTCACTAAAACCCTAGAACACCACCACAAACCTCCTCTCATCTCTCTTGGATTCAACCGGTGATAATCAAATGGTTCTCGGATTTGCTTGAGGTCAACACTCGGAAGCTCCTTCATCGATCCTTCACATTTTCTACACCCAAAATCCTTGGCCGGTTAGTGTTACTTTACAAACACATGTATATGCATGATAAAAGGGTTGATTATGTGTTATGGTATATTGTAGCTATTATTTAAGTATGATGAAAGTGTTTGTTGAATTAATGAGCATTGTTGAGTGGTAAAGATATTTTCTTGGCATGTATAATGGACACAAATATGCTTTATGCTAGTTATATGTTGAGAGGGATGATAATGTTGATTATAAATGATAGGCCAAAATGATGTAACAAATACATGTATGATGTTATTGAACCAAGTGATTATATGCTAGATATAGAAACCGATGATAGCCGTTGGTAATGTCCGAATCATGCAATTTGTTTAGAGGTTTGGATTGGTTTGAATGAACATGTTGATTGAATATGATATGAGTGTGTTAGGAATATTTGAATATGTGAAGAACAACATGAAGGTTAGTGAAAATATTTGAAATGCTATGTTTGATATGTTTGTTTAGAAAAATAGACAAAGGAACATGTTTAAACGGATAGTACACAATTTTCATGAAATGGCAATCCTATTGGATAGTACGATTAGACAGGTTCTAGAAGGTCTTGGTCATCAGGTGTGTGAGTCGAGACCTCCTGTCTTGACTCGAGACCTCCTGTCTTGACTCGAGACCTCCTGTCTCGACTCGAGACCATCAAACTACAACTCGAGACCACGTGATTGCGACTCGAGACCATACGTGACAACTCGAGACCAGACAAAGCAGACATTAGGAACTTGAAATCAGCAAGGTCTCGACTCGAGATCTCATGATCCCGACTCGAGACTGGACTCGAGACCTCCGAGATTGCGACTCGTACCGGCATTACTCGAGATCTCATGGTTACGACTCGAGACCGCACGTTCTCGAGTCGAGACCACCTTGTCTCGAATGGGCTGCTTGTCTCCGTTATTGGGCCAAAAATGTGTGGACTATGCATACCGTTCTATTTGGATTCTGTGATGCTGTTAACTGTTAGTATGGTCGGATAGGCCCAATAACACTTATGATTTGTATGATAGGTGTTGACGTTTTCTGTTTAACTGCTACGTATTAGAATAGGCTCGATAACTTGCTGGATAATCATATGTTATGCATTCAATGTGTTAGCTATGTGTAGATATACATGATTACTTGTGTCCGAGCCTGACCTATACTGGTAACCATTTAGGACGTGGTGACCAGCATACTTAACCAAGTAAACTAACCTGCCGAGCAACCCAAGGTGAGTTCACAACTAATAAAGCATGCGTTCCCGGTGGTTGGGAAACGGAAACTTAAACAACGCTATCCCCTCGTAAGGGATACAAACCTACTTCTCTCCCCTTAAATGGGACTTTTAGTTAATTACTGTTTATACTGGATGCAACAAACAACACTAAACAAAACTCTATCACTCAAGTCCTCACTTCTTAATATCGATTAGTCGCCGGGGTCAGGCGAACGGGTTATTAGTTGATAGCGCTATTTAGGTCTCACCAACCTCACACCGTGCCCGCGTATGGGATCGGGCGTGAACTAATATACTCTGGAAACCGTCAATGATGATAGAACATTGACAAACGGGGCACTCTACGGAAACGTACGGATGAATAGTATTCGGTATTGTAAAAACAGTTTAGTCGCTTACTTATGGGGTAGCTCCCCATCGCATGTATAAACGGATAAATTAACTGGTGAAACAAGTTTTTGGTAACTAAAACTGGACAACTCGTGGACTCGCCAACATTTTTGTTGATACCCTACTGCATGCTTTGCATGTACCCCGTGACTCAGGAGCTTGCGGCTTGGGAATGTGTAGTGGTCGTCTAACCCATGTGTTGGGTTCTAAATAATCTTGAACTATGAACTTTGTTTTGAAACTGTTTGGTTTATGCTTCCGCTGTTTACTAAAAATGTTATTTGAACTTAAAACCTTTAAAACTTCAAACTATAATGTTTACTAACTATTGTGGTTGGTGGGCATCTTTACTACTGACCAATGATTAGTATAATTGGTGGCTGGATCCTGGTCAGTCACGCCTCCAAGCGGTAGTACTCCGCATGTGGATTTTGGGGGTGTGACACCCTAGAATTCCAGCACCAAACCCTATAGCATAGTATACCGACCTGAACCCTTTAGACCCATGGTGGAACGACGATAGGGCAATTCATGATATACTAAACAACCCATACCCTTACCCAGAACACATACCACGTTACCCTGACCCAGTGCCAGCACCATTACCACCCATGAGTCAAGAAAATGTGGAGGATCTTTGCTCATATGGTGAAGAGTTAATTGAAAAAGGAAATAGAATCCGTTAGATAGGAGAAAAACTCATCTGGAAGTATGACGAGCGTGAGATGCAGTATTAGACAAGCCAGCACTTATTATAATATATATATGTGTGTAATTTTGTACCTTGATGAAATATATATATATATAATCAACTAAAATGGATAGACTAAAATACCTATCGATGCATAATTACTAGTGTGTTTAATTTTCAGTTTAAGGACATAGTTGAAAGAAAATTATGTCCTCCTCATGAAAAGGAACAAATCGCTAATAAGTTCCTAAATCATAAAATGATTGGAATAGACTGCAGGGAGTACACTACCATATTCTTTGAATATGGTAGGATAGTACCAACCTTGGCCTCACCAGAGCCAGTATTAATCTCCTGTTACATCTGGAGATTAATTAGTGAAATCAGACACGTAGTCAAGGCAGCTAGGCCACAAACAATAGAAGAAGCAGTAGACCTGACCAACACCCTGACTGATGAATTGGTACGTATACAAGAGGAAAACCAGAGAAAGAACCTAGCACAAAAGCTTACCCAAGAATTTCGTTACGGTAATTCCTACCATGGGAAAGGTACTTGTTCTTCCTCTTCACCCATCTGTAAGTATTGAAAGAGGAAGCACTCAGGAAGGTGCTCAATATACTGCAACTTCTGCAAGATGTCTGGGCATAAGGAAGAAGACTGCAGGAAGAAAGCTAGCAATAGGCTATGCTTCAATTCTGGAGAAGCTGGTCATATTAAACCGAACTGTCCGAAACTAGCTCTAGCAACAACCAGCAAAGCTAAGGCAACTGAAGGACCCAAGAAGAATGCCAGAGCATTCCTTCTAACAGCTGAAGAAGCCAGAATGATTCTGGATGTGATTGCCGGTACGTTTTTAGTTAATGATATTCTTGCCAAAGTATTATTTGGCTCTGGTGCAAACCAACGTTTTATCAATACTTCTTTCTACAAACTTCTCAACCAACCATTAACTAAACTCCAACAAGACTGTCTAGTGGAGATGATAAATAGAGATTCCATTAAGATAAGTGAAATCCTATAGGAAGCAAGGATAGAAATTCTAGACCATAATTTTACTAATAATCTCTTTCCAATGAATCTAGCCGGATTTGATGTTGTACTAGGAATGGATTGGTTGGTAGCCAATCATGCCAGTATTTTATGTGATCAAAAGTCTATACAAGTAAGTACACCAAATGGTGAAAAGATCACAATTAAAGGAGATAAGCCAACCATGTCAACAAAATTCATCTCTGTAATGAAAGCTGCAAGTTGTGCAAGGAAAGGAGCCATGGTGTCTATGATTTTCGTAATCATTAACACTAAGGGAAAAGAATTAAAAGATATTCCCATAATATCTAAATTCTCAGACGTTTTTCCAGAAGAGTTACCTGGATTACCGCCAGATCGAGAGGTTGAATTTAGAATTCACCTATTACTAGGAACGACACCAATTGCCAAAGCGCCATACCGACTAGCACCGACGGAGATGCAGGAACTGAAGAAACAGTTAGACGAACTACTTGAAAAAGGATTCATACAACTTAGTTCATCGCCATGGGGAGCACCGGTGTTATTTGTCAAGAAGAAGGATGGATTGGTGTGTATGTGCATTGATTACTGGGAATTGAATAAGGTTACAATTAAAAATCGGTACCCACTACCGAGAATCGATGACCTGTTCGATCAACTGCAAGGAGCTCAATTCATTTCTAATTTCGACTTACGTTCAGGATATCATCAATTGAAAGTACAGGAAGAGGACATTCCTAAAACTACTTTCAGAACAAGGTATGGTCATTATGAATTTACAGTCATGCCATTTGGTTTAACCAATGCCCCAACCGCGTTTATGGACATGATGAATGTGACAACTGGCACAAAACCGAAAATTTCCGTACAGTTTAATTATTATTTAATATCTGCAATTATGTGCTTAAATGTCAACATTTTTTGATTTCATGCTATACTTGTGAATTCATGCACATTTTATACATCAAATATTGCTTTATGCATTACTTTTAGCGTTGCGTCAGAAAGACTAGTAAACTCACCGGTAAGACACACTGTGTCAGGAGCTCTGCAGGAAGCAATCAGATAATAAGATGAGGGCCTAGGAGTAGGTCCAATGTCTAAAATACATTAAAACCCAAGTATGGATACAAGGGTTAACATATAAACTTTCCGGAACCTAAACTATGCACTAAAAAGCACCCGAAACTTATCTAAAATACTGAAATCAACAACAATTCAGCTATAATCAGCTTTTAAGCACATTAATATCATGTAGAATTTATGTTTTATTGTCCAAAATAACTTACAAAGTGTCGGGAATTGAAACTGCCACAAAAGGTGCTTTATACCTAGTGAAACTGCGCAATTCAGTACTTTAACGAACCATAATGAACCGAACAACCGGACAATAACTGGGACATCAAAATTTGACGAGAAGTAATTTTTTTATGATATTAAACTAGTATTGATGCTAGAACACCTTAAAAATCATAAAAACACATAAACACACTTAAACTTACTTAAGCCTTATAATTTGCACTTTAAACCTTCAACTTCCAAAATTTTACATTTTACCCCCCCCCCCCCTTTTCACCAAATCCGGCCCCTCTGGGTCCCACATGGGGATTTTATTAGATTTCACTTGATTTTATTAGATTTTATTAGATTTTGTGTAAGGAATATTCTAGTAATATGCCATAAGAAAGATATGGAAAATCTTTATAAATCCTAAACTAATCACCCATTCTCAAACAACTTCATCTTCTTCCTCCCTTCATCTCTAACTCATGGCTCAACACACACACCCATACACATTCATTTTCACTTCATTTCCTCACAATCCAAGCTTGCTAGAAGGTGTATGGAGGCCATTTTGGAAGGTGTATGGTGCTAGAACTTGAAGGACCACCTTGTGGAGCTTTTAACCACTCACTTTCTTCCTTGTTCATCTTCATCATTTTTGTGCCACTTCCCTAGCCATTAGAGCTAGTAGTAAGCCTCTTGATCACTAATATAAGTCATGTTTATATTATGTACAAGTTTCACCATCTAAACAACTTAACTTATAATGTTAAAAATAAGAAGATCTAACATATTCATGAAGAAAATAAGTGATTACATGAAATTTTAGAGTATGTAATGAAGTTGTTGATGTGGTATCTTGTGTTTATGATTAGATCAAGTATGTTAAAGCTTGGATCTACCAAGTTTAAGCATGGATCTTGAAAGATCCATGGTTAAACTTGAAGGTGAACATATGAAGCATAATGTGAACTTGAAATATGAATTTTTGTGCATAAGCTTGTAATTTTGAAGTGATAAAGTATGTGTAGAACTAATTTTTGAAACTAAAACTCATGGAAAGTTTATTAAAAATATAACATAAAGCTTGTTTTTGAAAGATCCATGGGTAAACATGAGATTAAAAACAATGATCTTTCGAATAAACATAAAGGTGGTTTTAGAAACATGATTTACAAACTTTGAAACCGTTAAACTCATGGATGAATTGGTTAGTAAAATAAAGTCTTATAAAAAGTTGGTTAAAAATTTACAAGAACACTTATTTTGGAAAGATCACCAAAATGTTTCATATGAAGAAATTAGTATATGTTGTTGATCATTGTTGTTGAAAATTGTTTTGATGATTGAAAAGAAAATAAACACATGTTTTGAAAACATGGGAAACCTCCATTTTTAGGGGAAACTATGTCAAAATTTTTATAAAATTTTGACAGTTAGAAAAATATAAGTTTTGGTGAAACTTATTCCCTAAAAATTCACCTAAAAATATTTACCAAGGTTTCCCTAATTTTTGTGTAAAATTACAAGTTAAGAAAATGATGATTTCTTCAAGTTAAAAATTGATATTAAGTATGTATATTTTGGGGAAAATATATATATTTATTGATCACCGAATTTTGTGCTAAATGTATATTATGTGTATTATATGTAGTAGTGTATCAGGACTTGAAAATACACTAAATACTCCTAAGGAGTAAAAATACAAAAAATACACATACAAAATACATGAGGATACATAAGAAGCACATGGACAAATACAAGAAAATATATTTATGAAAATTTATTTCTTAACATATTATTTAACTTGGACAAGTTATGAACTTAAAATATATTTTTGGACGAAAATATATAACTCGGGTGGATAACAAGAATAAACACATATATATTTTATTGCATAACAAAATATATATATTTCTTACAAGTCTTAAAAATATATTATTTTTAAGAAATATAATTCCAGAAAGTAATAAAAATCAAAGTATTGATTTTTGGTGAAAAAATACAAAATACTTATATTTATAAGTAACATACATAGTTAAAAATATAAATTATTTTTAACAACAAAGAACATATACATAAAAGATGGTGACTTGTACTTGTGCGATACAAGTCTAGTGACTAACATTAATAGAACACGTATAGGTCACGACGCTACCGGTGAAGTTTATGACGCAGGAAACGCAAAGTTGTGAGTTAATGTCCCCACTTTTAAACTTTTACTTGTTTTCTAAACTTGGGGAAAATACATGTGCTATGGTATGTTGAAATACAAAAACTAAGGAATGATACTTTAGATCATGTCACGAATAGGGTGCCATAAGCACCATTAATCAGTTACATACCAAGACCGCGTAACAAAAGGTTAGATCTAATGTGTTTCAGGCAGCCACACTCTTGGCCACTCTTTTACCAAGCAGTGCTTTTTTGTCTCTAGTCGTGAATCGACAGTCGTGGAATCGACAAGTAAAAATGCCTATGGTTTTGGATGCTTCCTATGTCGTGTCACATGTTAATGGCCTTGCAAACCATTAGCGATCTCGATTTCCTTACATTTACAGAAATACTTGAAATTACATACCATGTTTTCCATAACGAATCCTTAAATGTTTTCACAAATCTGCATGAATTCACACCAACATTATGTTGACGATTTTCCAAAAACTCACATGTATTTCAGGTAACTAAAGTGGATGTGCGCGCGGTCTTACTCTTGCTCTTGGATGTTGTTTATGCTATTAACTATGTTGTGTCAAGAATCCGATGCCTGTTTTTGTGGGAATTGGTTATTATATTTCATCCTATGTGGGATATAAGAATCAAATCTTCGATGTTCGTCTTTTAAATAACGTTGTAAACTTTTCAGACAATATGTTGTCTTCTGATGTAAACACTTAACCTATGTTAAGTTTTAATTATGTAATGATAATGGCATTTGGAGTTATTTTACGAGCATGTAGTATGTTTACCTTTCTTATGCAATGAGAACCTTTCAGGATCACACCTCATGCTTCCGCCTTAGAAAGGGGTGTGACAGATTGGTATCAGAGCTGCGGTTGTAGTGAACCAGGATTCTTTCTCGAGTCTAGACTACAATCTTTAGGATCCTCTCACGAAAACAAATTTTCAAAAGTTTTCATTGCATAAAACGTTCCGCGACATCCTCTACCTGAAACTGTTTTTAAAGAGTCAAGTAAGGACACTACGAGACATAGGGTGCACTAGAGTAGCACTTGTCTTTGACTAAGAATTCATTGCAACTATGTGTAATAATTAATATATACATATACTAGGAATAGAATATCACAGGTACAAGTATCTTCGTCTGAAAACACTGGCCTATCTGAAGGAAGTGACCCGATGATGAAACAAACTGTACGGACTGTGCAAGGAATTATGTAATTATGGATGCATACACAATTATGGAATTCAGTGCACAGAAACCACCGCAAGTCTTGTCATGTGTCAAACGAGATTCCTTCAATACAAGATAAGGTCAAACATGAACACCCTTCCCCCAGCCTATTAAATACTCTATTGGAGTAATGTTTTAGGGTATAAAGACAAGAACCGCCAATGTGAAGAAATATATTTTGTCCTTTACATATATTAAACTTGTACTATGGGGTGATGTAACCCTTATGCATTTTGTTTACTTCGCAAACAATGATGTAACAAGTTGTCCTGATATGTATAAAGATTCGGTAAATATCTTATGACACATCAGTATTTATCTATTTATGCATGCTTGTTGCTGTATGAATTGATTTATATGTTTGGCGGATTGTTTGATGTCACTTATGTGGGTATATACTTGTGTATATATACTACTACTGTCTCGTATGACGATATTAAACAAATGTCTAACCCTGTTGTGTTGTGTTCTGTCAGAACATGGCACCCAGGAGAGCTGTGAATGCTCGTGATCAACCTCCTCCTCCCTCACTGCCAAGGACTGCTGAAGAGATGAACTCCCTGCTGGAAGAAAGGATCTCCGCAGCTATCGCCCAGTACGAGGCAAACCGTACTGAACACAGTGGAGGACCAAGCAATACTAGACGAAATGGACATGGAGATTCAACTGGAGGAAATGCAGCTCAAGGCTGCACTTTCAAGCAATTCCTCGACTGCAAGCCACTGAACTATGATGGCACTGGAGGTGCAGTGGCTTTTGTGCGCTGGATGGAGAAGACTGATTCCACTATCCGTATGAGCAAGTGTACCGCAGATCAGCAAGTCACTTTTGTTACTGGGTTATTCGTTGATGAGGCTTTAACGTGGTGGAATTTGCAAGTCCAAATACTGGGAGATGATGCGGCGTATGGTATGACTTGGGATGAGCTGAAGGAAAGAATGAGGGAAAAATATTGTTCTCGTGCTGAACTCTAAAGGCTGGAGACTGAATTTTGGCACTTGACCATGGAAGGTGCGGACATTATTGGTTATACTCGACGGTTCCACGATCTGTCAAGAGTGATCCCCTATCTGGTGACTCCAGAATTTAAGCGCATCGAGCGCTACATCTGGGGATTGGCAGCGGAATTTCGCAGCTTGGTGACTGCAGCAAAACCCACAACGATCACTCAGGCTTTAACTCTGGCTGTCAGCCTTGCCAAAGATGTTGTCCGTACGAAGAAGTTTATCACTGAATCCAACTGAAAAGACCGAGACGCATGCTGAGTCATCCGGTGACAAGAAAAAGAAGCATGCGAACCTGAACCAAGCGACACATAACAACAAGGGTTCCAACAACAAGAAGCGCGACCCCAATCTGCCACAGGAGGCGAGAACTCTTGCAGCCTTAAATGACGCTCCTACCAGGGGATATCAGGGCACTCTGCCCATCTGCAACCAATGCAAGCGTCATCACGAAGGAGTTTGTCGCATTCCAAAATGCGACAAGTGTGGAAAACTGGGTCACCATACTGAAAACTGTTGGGGAAAAGGAAATGGAAATAGGAACTGGAATGGAAACCACAACGGTGCTGGTAATAGAAACGGTGGTGGAAATGGCAATGGCAATGGTAACCAGAATGGTAATGGAGCTGGGCAGAACCAAGGGTGCTTTGGTTGTGGAAGCAATGATTATTTCAAGAAAGATTGCCCAAGGGAGAACAATGCTCAGGCTCGAGCATTCGTGATTGGAGCAAGGAACGCACGCGAGGACCCTAATGTGGTCATCGATACGTTTCTCGTTAACAATCACTTTGCATCCATACTATTTGACACTGGTGCCAATTATAGCTTCATGTCTGTGGAAATAAACATATGCTTGGAATAGAATCTAGTAGATTAGATATTCCTTATTCCATAGAACTAGCCAATGGAAAACTTGTTGAATCGGGCGAAGTTGTTAGGGGTTGCTCATTAGAACTTGGTGAGCGAAGATTTAGCATCGACCTCTTACCTATTCAATTGGGTAGCTTCGACGTAGTGGTCGGAATGGATTGGCTGTCCAAGAATAAGGCTGAAGTTGTTTGTCACGAGAAAATCATTCGCATCCCTCTCGCGAATGATGAAACTCTCATCGTGCATGGAGAAAAAACGAGACAAGCCTCTGCGAATCATCAGTTGTATGAAGGCACAGAAGTTCTTAAGGAAAGGATGTGTCGCTTTCCTGGCGCACGTTGTAGATAAGAAGGCTGAGGAGCCGAAACTCGAAGACATTCATGTGGTGAAGGAATTCCCTGATGTTTTTCCCAAAGACCTGCCAGGACTACCTCCGCAACGACAAGTCGAATTCCATATAGACTTGAATCCAGGAGCCGCTCCTGTAGCCAAGGCACCCTATCGGCTTGCACCATCCGAAATGCAAGAATTATCTACACAACTTCAGGAGTTGTTGGATAAAGGATTCATAAGGCCAAGCTTCTCGCCTTGGGGAGCTCCAGTATTGTTCGTGAAGAAGAAGGATGGAACGCTATGGATGTGTATCGATTATAGAGAGTTGAACAAACTCACTGTCAAGAATCGGTACCCACTACCGAGGATTGATGACTTAGTTGATCAGTTGCAAGGATCGAGCTACTATTCCAAGATCGACCTTCGATCTGGATACCATCAGTTGAGGATCAAAGAGGAGAGCGTACCAAAGACTGCATTCCGAACACGTTATGGGCATTACGAGTTCTTGTGATACCATTCAGACTGACGAACGCGCCAGCGGTATTTATAGATCTAATGAACCGCGTTTGTAAACCATATCTTGATAAATTCGTGATTGTGTTTATCGATGATATCCTGATTTACTCGCGCATGAAAGAAGAGCACAAGCAACACCTCAGGACCATTTTGGAACTATTGAAGAAAGAGAAACTTTATGCAAAGTTCTCAAAGTGCGAATTCTGGATTCACGAAGTACAGTTCCTTGGTCATGTTATGAACGAGAAGGGCATTCATGTAGACCCAGCCAAGATAGAAGCGGTAAAGAATTAGGAAGCTCCCAAGACGCCGACTGAAGTTCGACAATTTTTGCGCTTAGCAGGCTATTGCAGCAGATTTATCGAGAACTTCTCCATGATAGCCCAACCGTTGACTTCCCTTACGCAGAAGGATAAGAAGTACGTTTGGGGTGATAAGCAGGAAGAAGTCTTCCAACTTCTCAAAAACAAGCTATGCAATGCACCGATACTATCCTTACCCAAAGGCACTGAAGACTTTGTGGTATACTGTGACGCTTCGTGTCAAGGATTGGGTTGCGTGCTCATGCAACGCCAAAAGGTCATCGCCTACGCGTCAAGACAGTTGAAAGTTCATGAGAAGAACTACACCACTCACGACCTGGAGCTAGGAGCGGTGGTGTTTGCCTTGAAGATCTGGCGACATTATTTTTATGGTACTTGATGTATAATCTTCACAGATCATTAAAGCCTACAACACATATTTGATCAGAAGGAACTAAACATGCGGCAGCGATGATGGGTCGAGCTGCTAAATGATTATGATTGTGAGATTAAGTACCATCCTGGAAAGGCAAACGTAGTAGCAGACGCGTTAAGCCAAAAGGAAAGGGTTAAGACCCTAAGAGTTCGAGCATTGGAAATGACTATTCGGACGAACCTTACTGCACGCATTCATGACGCACAACAAGAAGCCCTTAAGAAGGAGAATCGTAGAGCTGAATATCTCCGAGGTATGGAGAAGAAATTGGTGCCAAACGAAGAGGAAACCTTATACTTTATGGGGCGTATTTGGGTTCGGCTCTATGGCGGTATTCGAGAAGTCATCTTTGATGAAGCTCATAAGTTGAGATACTCAATCCACCCAGGATCGGACAAGATGTATCAAGACTTGAAGGAATACTATTGGTGGCTGAGGCTTAAAAGCGATGTTGCTGTTTACGTTGGAAAGTGCCTAACCTGCGCTAAGGTTAAGACCGAATATCAGAAACCGTCCGGTCTACTGCAGTAGCCCGAGATACCCATGTGGAAGTGGGAGCAAATCTCAATGGACTTTATAACAAAATTACCCAGGACCCCTAGAGGGCATGACATGATATGGGTGATAGTCGATCGGTTAACGAAGTCTACGCATTTCCTACCAATCCGAGAGAAGGATAGCACTGGAAAGCTTGCCGAGCTGTACCTGAAGGAAATTGTGGCACGTCATGGAGTGCCTATCTCGATTATCTCAGATAGAGATGGACGTTTCGTATCAAGGATCTGGCAATCCTTCCAGGAGGCCTTTGGATCTCAACTAGATCTAAGCACGGCCTTCCATCCGCAAATAGACGGCCAGAGCAAACAGACCATACAAACACTAGAAGATATGCTTCGTGCATGTGTTATGGATCTAGGCGGCAACTGGGATACTCACCTACCTTTAGTTGAGTTTTCCTATAATAATAGCTACCATACGAGTATAAAAGCTGCACCGTTCGAAGCTCTGTATGGCCGCAAGTGCCACTCGCCGTTATGTTAGGCAGACGCTGGAGACAAACTTATGGTTGGTCCTGAATTTGTTCAAGAGACGACGGACAAGATCATGCAGATCTGAGAACGCGTCAAGGCGGCTCGAGATCGACAAAAGAGCTATGCAGATCGAAGACGGAAACCATTAGAATTCGAGGTGGGAGACAGATTTTTGTTGAAGGTCTCACCTTGGAAGGGCGTAGTAAGATTCGGAAAACGTGGAAAGTTGAATCCACGATACATCGGACCATTCAAGATCTTGGAAAAGATTGGTGTCGTGGCGTACAAGTTGGAATTACCAGATGAACTTAATGGAGTACATGATACGTTTCATGTGTCCAACCTCAAGAAGAGTCCAACCCAAGAAGCAGTGATCATCCCTGCGGATGAGGTACATATCGAAGACACACTCTGGTTTACCGAAGAACCCGTTGAGGTTACAGACTGGAAGGTCAACAAGACTCAGAGGAGTAGTGTTAAACTTGTCAAAGTACGTTGGAACTCTAAACACGGACCCGAGTACATGTGGGAACGTGAAGACCTGTTCAAACACAAGTACCCCCATCTGTTTGAGAAAGCTCATGCGGGAGATAACTCAGCTTGAATTTCGGGACGAAATTCTTTTAACGGGGGAGACTGTGACAACTGGCACAAAACTTATAATTTCTGTACAGTTTAATTATTATTTAATATCTGCAATTATGTGCTTAAATGTCAACATTTTCTGATTTCATGCTATACTTGTGAATTCATGCACATTTTATACTTCAAATATTGCTTTATGCATTACTTTTAGCGTTGCGTCAAAAAGACTAGTAAACTTACCGGTAAGACACACTGTGTCAGTAGCTCTGCAGGAAGCAGTCAGATAATAAGATGAGGGCCTAGGAGTAGGTCCAACGTCTAAAATACATTAAAACCCAAGTATGGATACAATGGTTAACATATAAACTTTACGGAACCTAAACTATGCACTAAAAAGCACCCGAAACTTATCTAAAATGCTGAAATCAGCATAATTCAGTAACAATTCAGCTATAATCAGCTTTTAAGCACATTAATATCATGTAGAATTTATGTTTTATTGTCCAAAATAACTTACAAAGTGTCGGGAATTGAAACTGCAACAAAATGTGCTTTATACCTAGTGAAACTACGCAATTCAGTACTTTAACGAACCGTAACGAACTGAACAACCGGACAATAACTGGGACATCAAAATTTGACGAGAAGTAATGTTTTTATGATATTAAACTAGTATTGATGCTAGAACACCTTAAAAATCATAAAAACACCTAAACACACTTAGGGGCTGTTTGGTAGCCTCTTAATGACCATTCAGATGCTACCTCTTAATGGTTTAAAACCTCTGAATGAATAAGAGGTAACCTCAAGTCTGAATGGTTAAGAGGTAACCTCTAAATGGTAAATCATCACATGTCACATTCTTCTACCTTCTCATTGGTAAAATTCTTAATGATTCTATTAAGAGGTAGCCTCTTAATGACCATTCAGAGGCTACCAAACAGCCCCTTAAACTTACTTAAGCCTTATAATTTGCACATTAAACCTTCAACTTCCAAAATTTTACATTTTACCCCCCCCCCCCTTTTCACCAAATCCGGCCCCTGTGGGTCCCACATGGGGATTTTATTAGATTTCACTTGATTTTATTAGATTTTGTGTAAGGAATATTCTAGTAATATGCCATAAGAAAGATATGGAAAATCTTTATAAATCCTAAACTAATCTCCAATTCTCAAACAACTTCATCTTCTTCCTCCCTTCATCTCTAACTCATGGCTCAACACACACACCCATACACATTCATTTTCACTTCATTTCCTCACAATCCAAGCTTGCTAGAAGGTGTATGGAGGCCATTTAGGAAGGTGTATGGTGCTAGAACTTGAAGGACCACCTTGTGGAGCTTTTAACCACTCACTTTCTTCCTTGTTCATCTTCATCATTTTTGTGCCACTTCCCTAGCCATTAGAGCTAGTAGTAAGCCTCTTGATCACTAATTTAAGTCATGTTTATATTATGTACAAGTTTCACCATCTAAACAACTTAACTTCTAATGTTAAAAATAAGAAGATCTAACATATTCATGAAGAAAATAAGTGATTACATGAAATTTTAGAGTATGTGATGAATTTGTTGATGTGTTATCTTGTGTTTATGAATAGATCAAGTATGTTAAAGCTTGGATCTACCAAGTTTAAGCATGGATCTTGAAAGATCCATGGTTAAACTTGAAGGTGAACAATGAAGCATAATGTGAACTTGAAATATGAATTTTTTGTGCATAAACTTGTAATTTTGAAGTGATAAAGTATGTGTAGAACTAATTTTTGAAACTAAAACTCATGGAAAGTTTATTAGAAATATAACATAAAGCTTGTTTTTGAAAGATCCATGGGCAAACATGAGATTAAAAACAATGATCTTTCGAATAAACATAAAGGTGGTTATAGAAACATGATTTACAAACTTTGAAACCGTTAAACTCATGGATGAGTTGGTTAGTAAAATTTAGTCTTATAAAAAGTTGGTTAAAAATTTACAAGAACACTTATTTTGGAAAGATCACCTTATGTAAAGTGTAGATCTAAAAGACTACACATGTTTAACAAGAATCAAGTTCACCATGATGTTTCATATGAAGAAATTAGTATATGTTGTTGATGATTGTTGTTGAAAATTGTTTTGATGATTGAAAAGAAAATAAACACATGTTTTGAAAACATGGGAAACCTCCATTTTTAGGGGAAACTATGTCAAAATTTTTATAAAATTTTGACACTTAGAAAAATATAAGTTTTGGTGAAACTTATTCCCTAAAAATTCACCTAAAAATATTTACCAAGGTTTCCCTAATTTTTGTGTAAAATTACAAGTTAAGAAAATGATGATTTCTTCAAGTTAAAAATTTATATTAAGTATGTATATTTTGGGGAAAATATATATATTTATTGATCACCAAATTTTGTGCTAAATGTATATTATGTGTATTATATGTAGTAGTGTATTTGGACTTGAAAATACACTAAATAATCATAAGGAGTAAAAATACAAAAAATACACATAAAAAATACATGAGGATACATAAGAAGCACATGGACAAATACAAGAAAATATATTTATGAAAATATATTTCTTAACATATTATTTAACTTGGACAAGTTATGAACTTAAAATATATTTTTGGACGAAAATATATAACTCGGGTGGATAACAAGAATAAACACATATATATTTTATAGCATGACAAAATATATATATATTTCATACAAGTCTTAAAAATATATTATTTTTAAGAAATATAATTCCGGAAAGTAATAAAAATCAAAGTATTGATTTTTGGTGAAAAATACAAAATACTTATATTTATAAGTAACATACATAGTTAAAAATATAAATTATTTTTAACAACAAAGAACATATACATAAAAGATGGTGACTTGTACTTGTGCGATACAAGTTTAGTGACTAACATTAATAGAACACGTATAGGTCACGACGCTACCGGTGAAGTTTACGACGCTGGAAACACAAAGTTGTGAGTTCATGTCCCCACTTTTAAACTTTTACTTGTTTTCTAAACTTGGGGAAAATGAATGTGCTATGGTATGTTGAAATACAAAAATTAAGGAATGATACTTTAGATCATGTCACGAATAGGGTGCCATAAGCACCATTAATCAGTTACATACCAAGACCGCGGAACAAAAGCTTAGATCTAATGGGTTTCAGGCAGCCACACTCTTGGCCACTCTTTTACCAAGCAGTGCTTTTGTGTCTCTAGTCGTGAATCGACAGTCGTGGAATCGACAAGTAAAAATGCCTATGGTTTGGATGCTTCCTATGTCGTGTCACATATTAATGGCCTTGCAAACCATTAGCGATCTCGATTTCCTTACATTTACAAAAATACTTGAAATTACATACCATGTTTTCCATAACGAATGCTTAAATGTTTTCACAAATCTGCATGAATTCACACCAAAATTATGTTGACGATTTTCCAAAAACTCACATGTATTTTAGGTAACTAAAGTGGATGTGCGTGCGGTCTTACTCTTGCTCTTGGATGTTGTTTATTTTATTAGCTATGTTGTGTCAAGACTCTGATGCCTGTTTTTATGGGAATTGGTTATTATATTTCATCCTATGTGGGATATAAGAATCAAATCCTCGATGTTCGTCTTTTAAATAAAGTTGTAAACTTTTCAGACAATATGCTATCTTGTGATGTAAACACTTAACCTATGTTATGTTTTAATTATGTAATGATAATGGCATTTGGAGTTATTTTACGAGTATGTAGTATGTTTAACTTTCGTATGCAATGAGAACCTTTCAGGATCACACCTCGTGCTTCCGCCTTAGAAAGGGGTGTGACAATGAACAGGATATGTAAGCCATACCTGGATAAATTCATAATTATCTTTATAGATGATATTCTAATTTACTCCAAGAGTAAAGAGGAACATACAGAGCATTTGCATACACTTCTGACACTATTGCGAAAAGAAAAGCTTTATGCTAAATTCTCGAAATGCGAATTTTGGTTGCAAGAAGTGTAATTCCTTGGACATCTGGTTAATCATGAAGGAATTCATGTGGATCCCACAAAGATCGAGGCAATCACCAAATGGAAAGTCCCTGAATCACCAACGGAAGTAAGAAGTTTTCTTGGACTGGTAGGATATTATAGACGCTTTATTCAAGATTTTTCTAGAATAGCCATTCCATTAACCAAACTAACCTGCAAATCAGTTAAGTTTGAATGGCGATCAAAATAGGAGGAAGCCTTTAGGATTTTAAAGCAACGGTTAACCAATGCGACGCGTCAAAGTTAGGATACGGATGTGTGTTGCCCTTAAGAGTTTAAGTTTGGGTAAAAGGAATTAAATATGAGATAAAGTGTGACATATGTGCTTGTGTAATCATTATACAAACTCTGAATAGTTCAATTATGTGACAACCCGTAATTTAGAGGTATAAATCGTTCGTTTCGCTCTTACGAATAAATAGATATACTTATCTATTTCCGACAAATTAAATTTATACTCGTTTAGTTTTTGTGTGCAAACTTGTAGTCGAAACTAAGTCCCTTTGGTGATGAACCTACCCGAACTGTTTGAACCATGATCTAAACCGCATAACTCGAAACTTTTGAGGCCCGAATCCTAAGCGTGAATATTTTATATTTATGTGAGTTGGTTAATAATTATCATTATTAGTTACCCAAGTAATTTAACCCAAATCAAACTCCCTAAACCTCCCATGTGCGTACACTTAGCATCAAATATATATTTATCTGTTGTTGCCTTTCCCTGTGTAAATCTCGGCCCAATCAATTCTGTGGTGTCAGCCCAATTCGAGTCCCTTAACCTCTGCATGTTCAGCACTATTAATTGGGCTGAGCCCATTATCGGCCAACATAATGAACCGCCAATCTATATACTTTTATTTATATGCACGTAACATGTTATATGTATTATCCCATACTTAAGAATCAAACCCTACCCCCACCCCCTCTATTTGTCGTGCGACGGAAGACAAGACCCCCCCCCCCCAATCGAAGTCTCCTGTTCTTCCCATCCAAGATAACAGAAGCCCTCTACACTCCTTGGTTAGTATATCATCAATGTTTTTGTTTGAATCTGGTTGCATACTTAGTTGTATCAGTATATGAAATTTGTTAATAAAGTGCTGGTTGTGAATACATTATGGTTGTGTCGTGATGATTATTTATTAACAAATGTGTGGCTGAACGATAGGGGTGAATGAACGGATGGTGATAAGATAATTAGGTTATCTGATGTTTGATCTGAATGACAAGTGAGAACTGCCCATGATTAATGTTTGTGATATTAATGAATTAACTGGATAATTATTTTGATATATATTGTGTCTTGATCTAATCAAATAACCATGTGCATATTCTAGTGAGGTTGTCAGAATAGTGAATTAATTAATGAGCATGAAATCTTTAGGAATAAAGAACTTGATTGGTTGGTGACTTTAAATAAGAAAACCTTAGTTGGCTACATGTTGATCGGATGGTTATTTGTATTGATATGCGAGAACCTGATGCGAGTAATTAAATGATGTATATGGGGTGTTTTGATACTCTCGTGATTTGCTGTTTTGTTAGATCTAAATATATATAGTGGGTATTGACATATGATAAATGATATTGTAGATTGATCACAATAAATAGGATGATGATTTCACATGATAAATGAGATACCCTGATTTATGAAAAACTAGTGTGAGATGTGGCATTTGGATTATCCGATTTGACAGCAATAAACGTGAATAACATGTTGTTTGATTTAATCTCGTCGCACCCTCTTAACATCCGCACACTAGAATAGCCCAAGCCCTTATAAGGTCACATACTCACTGATCCATATTATTATTACATGATTAACTGTTTTATACATGAATTATTCATGGTTAAGATGCTATACAATAATCGATGCTTGTGCACTACTTGACAAATACGTGTTAGATACATGTAGCTTATACGTGATTACTTGTTTACCGTCCTAATAAGTGATAACCATAATAGGACATGGTTGACCGACTGTTAAAACAAGTAAATTACATACCGAGCAAACCAAGGTGAGTTCACACTTTCTACAAGGCATGGGATTCCCAGGGGTTGGGAATGGGTAAAGGATATGAACTGAAACTGCGTGATCTCCTGGTTTGGAACACGTACACACCCTCTTTATTGAAGGATGACAACACGTACTAAGAACTTAATCGAAACCTACGTAATCCCCTGGTTTGGGGATTACGTACACACCCTCTTTATTGAAGGGTGACAACACAGATACTAGACCAAAACTCTCTATCATGAAGTCCCTCCTTTTTATATCGACTTAATCGCCGAGCCAATGGCGAGCGGGTCATTAGTTAGATAGCGCTATTTAGGTTTGACAAGCCTCACACCGTGCCGCAGAGGACGGGCGTGAACTAATGGATCTGGGCACTAGTCAATGATGATAGACATTGACGTCAGGGCACCAACTTACTTTAGTCAGTGGTCGATATGGTAAACAGGTCTAGTGGTTAACATGGGGAAGCCCCCACCAACTATGGATATGTTTGGGAAACAGGGTAAACTGATTAACTTACAACTTACAAATGAATTCCTGGTTTTTGAAACAACTTAACAATGAACACCAACTGTGAACTCGCTCAACTTTGTTGTTGACTCGTTGTTACATGCCTTGCAGGTCGTTAGGTACTTATGGAGCTTGCACGAGGAGGCGTGGTCGTTGTGGGACATGGACAACTGTGTGCCATGTTAAACATTTAAACATTTGAACTTATATTTGGTTTTGATTTAATCATTATGCTTCCGCTTGCAACTTAAATTATGTTTTGTTTGGACACCAATTGTATTGGTTGGATTTTCTAATTACTTACATGTTTGTTCAATATGATTGGTGGCTGGATCCTGGTCAGTCACGCCTCCAGGAGGTGATACTCCGCGTGTGGATTTTGGGGGTGTGACAGATTGGTATCAGAGCCATTGGTTATAGTGAACTTGGTTTTAAAAAGGGGGAAAAGTTTTTTTTTTAAAAACCAGACTATAACCTGTTCAGTGCTCGACGATCCACAACGACGCTTCGCTCTACGTGCAAGACTCAACACTCTAGATGGTATGATTTATTTTTGTATTGCCTACTTGCTAGTTTACATTTACATTGTGTGTTGCATATGGTATGCCCAGTTAGAGTAGTAGCATGTTATCTATTAACCCTGATGCGTTATGACACCCGAATGTTTACTTGAAATTTGACAAGTGGTGGTCAAATTCTTTTATGTTCCCTTGTCACCGCACTACGACCATTGTTTAGGTGTTATAGCTAGTCATACGCTTATCTAGACATGACGTCGCCATCTGACCCTCCGTACATTCGGATTGTACGTCAACATTCACGAAGACCAGACCTGGCTCAAACGTTCTTGGATTTAGGAGAACTATACCTACGCATCCCTGTTGACGAACCTTATCACCTTCGCCTGTCATCCTCACCAGAAACGAAGCAGCCACAGTTACACGCCTTCGTCGTTTTGCAGCTCGCAACCTTACCCACCAAACTCTATTTTGGACAAATGATACACTCGCGCGACCGCGATGCAACGAACTTCCCTTTTTGTGCCATGCCGCCATGCACCACTACTGGAAATTAATTCTAGACAACTGATTAGCTGGTCGAGTCCTTCGGTTATTGATGGACCCCTGTTTTCGCTCGATTCTTCGTATGAACCTCATTAATTCCCCGTTTCTTCGATTGGCAACTGATTTAACGAAATGCCAACAACCATACCATGATTTTCAACGATCACAAGACTACCTTATTACCTTGTTGGATGGTTTATTCTTATTCTACTTGATTAGCCCTCACGTATACCCAACTTAGCGAATGGAAGCCATTACTGGTGAAATAGTCTTCAAGAAAATTGGGGACAGAGTTGTGGATCACTCAACCTACCGGAAAACACGATAATTTATACGTTTACCTAACCCACCTTACACTACAAGAGACGTACTCTAATGTCATGATAGTTTTTCTTTCATATGCGGAATCTTTGCACTAGGTCTTGCACCAACACGTGAATATTGATTAATGATATGTCCAATTTCTACCATTGGCTTAGACCAAACCATCGCCCTCTTACCACAGTGACCTTACGTTCTCACTACTCCATGCTGAGATACTGAAACGAACACGCTCTAGCTTAAAGAAAGTGGAAGGCTCGACTTTCGATCATTGGTGATCACTCCTCGAAACCTTGAGGGTGGCGGTGTATTGTTGATACGATCATACTCCCTTGAACACGTTTTCGCATTTTTCCTTTGGAACCTCACAACTACACAGACGTAAGTTGGATTCATTCGCACGACACAAGGAACTGATTAACTACTGGCTTTTGAATGAACTTATGGTTTTTGAAAACAACTTTAAACTGAACATACCTGAAGAACTTAGCGGAGTTCACAACGTATTCCCCGTGTCAAATATGAAGAAGTGTCTGTCAGATGAGACCCTCATAGTTCCTCTCAATGAACTCACTATCGACGATCAGTTTCGATTCGTCGAGGAACCTGTAGAGATTACAGACCGAGATGTTAAGATTCTCAAGCATACCAGAATACCTCTTGTTCGAGTTCGCTGGAACTCCCGTCGTGGCCCAGAGTTCACCTGGGAACGAGAAGACCAAATGAAACTCAAGTATCCCCAGTTGTTCGAGAAAGGTGCAACCACTACTGAGGCTGAAGCTACTGCGGAATTTCGGGACGAAATTCCAAACCAACGGGGGAATGATGTGACACCCCAGGAAAACCAGGAAACCACGCAACCTAACTAGCTTCCTCAGTGTCTACGTGCAAAATTTCGGGACGAAATTTCCTTTAACTTGGGGATGATGTGACAACCCGTAATTTAGAGGTATAAATCGTTCGTTTCGCTCTTACGAATAAATAGATATACTTATCTATTTCCGACAAATTAAATTTATACTCGTTTAGTTTTTGTGTGCAAACTTGTAGTCGAAACTAAGTCCCTTTGGTGATGAACCTACCCGAACTGTTTGAACCATGATCTAAACCGCATAACTCGAAACTTTTGAGGCCCGAATCCTAAGCGTGAATATTTTATATTTATGTGAGTTGGTTAATAATTATCATTATTAGTTACCCAAGTAATTTAACCCAAATCAAACTCCCTAAACCTCCCATGTGCGTACACTTAGCATCAAATATATATTTATGTGTTGTTGCCTTTCCCTGTGTAAATCTCGGCCCAATCAATTCTGTGGTGTCAGCCCAATTCGAGTCCCTTAACCTCTGCATGTTCAGCACTATTAATTGGGCTGAGCCCATTATCGGCCAACATAATGAACCGCCAATCTATATACTTTTATTTATATGCACGTAACATGTTATATGTATTATCCCATACTTAAGAATCAAACCCTACCCCCACCCCCTCTATTTGTCGTGCGACGGAAGACAAGACCCCCCCCCCAATCGAAGTCTCCTGTTCTTCCCATCCAAGATAACAGAAGCCCTCTACACTCCTTGGTTAGTATATCATCAATGTTTTTGTTTGAATCTGGTTGCATACTTAGTTGTATCAGTATATGAAATTTGTTAATAAAGTGCTGGTTGTGAATACATTATGGTTGTGTCGTGATGATTATTTATTAACAAATGTGTGGCTGAACGATAGGGGTGAATGAACGGATGGTGATAAGATAATTAGGTTGTCTGATGTTTGATCTGAATGACAAGTGAGAACTGCCCATGATTAATGTTTGTGATATTAATGAATTAACTGGATAATTATTTTGATATATATTGTGTCTTGATCTAATCAAATAACCATGTGCATATTCTAGTGAGGTTGTCAGAATAGTGAATTAATTAATGAGCATGAAATCTTTAGGAATAAAGAACTTGATTGGTTGGTGACTTTAAATAAGAAAACCTTAGTTGGCTACATGTTGATCGGATGGTTATTTGTATTGATATGCGAGAACCTGATGCGAGTAATTAAATGATGTATATGGGGTGTTTTGATACTCTCGTGATTTGCTGTTTTGTTAGATCTAAATATATATAGTGGGTATTGACATATGATAAATGATATTGTAGATTGATCACAATAAATAGGATGATGATTTCACATGATAAATGAGATACCCTGATTTATGAAAAACTAGTGTGAGATGTGGCATTTGGATTATCCGATTTGACAGCAATAAACGTGAATAACATGTTGTTTGATTTAATCTCGTCGCACCCTCTTAACATCCGCACACTAGAATAGCCCAAGCCCTTATAAGGTCACATACTCACTGATCCATATTATTATTACATGATTAACTGTTTTATACATGAATTATTCATGGTTAAGATGCTATACAATAATCGATGCTTGTGCACTACTTGACAAATAGGTGTTAGATACATGTAGCTTATACGTGATTACTTGTTTACCGTCCTAATAAGTGATAACCATAATAGGACATGGTTGACCGACTGTTAAAACAAGTAAATTACATACCGAGCAAACCAAGGTGAGTTCACACTTTCTACAAGGCATGGGATTCCCAGGGGTTGGGAATGGGTAAAGGATATGAATTGAAACTGCGTGATCTCCTGGTTTGGAACACGTACACACCCTCTTTATTGAAGGATGACAACACGTACTAAGAACTTAATCGAAACCTACGTAATCTCCTGGTTTGGGGATTACGTACACACCCTCTTTATTGAAGGGTGACAACACAGATACTAGACCAAAACTCTCTATCATGAAGTCCCTCCTTTTTATATCGACTTAATCGCCGAGCCAATGGCGAGCGGGTCATTAGTTAGATAGCGCTATTTAGGTTTGACAAGCCTCACACCGTGCCGCAGAGGACGGGCGTGAACTAATGGATCTGGGCACTAGTCAATGATGATAGACATTGACGTCAGGGCACCAACTTACTTTAGTCAGTGGTCAATATGGTAAACAGGTCTAGTGGTTAACATGGGGAAGCCCCCACCAACTATGGATATGTTTGGGAAACAGGGCAAACTGATTAACTTACAACTTACAAATGAATTCCTGGTTTTTGAAACAACTTAACAATGAACACCAACTGTGAACTCGCTCAACTTTGTTGTTGACTCATTGTTACATGCCTTGCAGGTCGTTAGGTACTTATGGAGCTTGCACGAGGAGGCGTGGTCGTTGTGGGACATGGACAACTGTGTGCCATGTTAAACATTTAAACATTTGAACTTATATTTGGTTTTGATTTAATCATTATGCTTCCGCTTGCAACTTAAATTATGTTTTGTTTGGACACCAATTGTATTGGTTGGATTTTCTAATTACTTACATGTTTGTTCAATATGATTGGTGGCTGGATCCTGGTCAGTCACGCCTCCAGGAGGTGATACTCCGCGTGTGGATTTTGGGGGTGTGACAAATTATCAACAAAACAATGTATTTTGATCCCTATATTTATTTATTTATGTTTGACAATCTCTCATTTCAATATTGTTCGATTTCAAACTCTAAATCGCTTTCTAGAGAATTATACGCAAACTGATGCGTAAACGTAATCAGTTTAACGCAAAAAACACTCCAAAACATCAACATATGCTTAACATACCTTAAATAACCTTTACATAACTTAGAAATAAGTTTTGAAGGGTTTGGTATGGCGAAAACAAGTTTATTCGATCGCATGGACTATTTGCGACAAACTGCGAAAGTCTGCCGATTTGTATAGTAACGTACACTCTGGAACATGATCATAAGTTAAACATACCATAAATATCCTTTATATAGCTTAGAAATAGGCTTTGAGGGGTTCGGTATGCGAAAATCAACTTATTTGCTCAACAGGGACTAAAAGCGTCAAAAAGTGCGTAAGTTTGCATTTACGTGCATATCTTCCGTTCTGAACACATCCGAACATCCAAAAATTTTTATAATCATTAAAATATTTTATTTTAGTGATTGGAATGCTAAAATACCATTCGTCGCGTAATTTGGATCGTTTTTCGCGTCCGTTCGTGTTTCGTCGTAATTAACCGAATAACGTGACTGTACGACCAAACGAACTGACATCCGAGATATTTTCAAGAATATCTCATGTTCCCTATACTTTGACATCATTATTGAGCCTTAAAAATGGGTTAACGGGTCTTAAACGTGTCAAAAATCAGCTTACATGCATGCAGGGACTAAAACTATAATTTTTGAAACTGTTTTCTAAAATGGACTCGGTCGCGGGGCGCGTAAGACCTTGCTGAGTCTTACGCGGGGCGCGACAGCCCCTATCTTGGCAGAAAACTTGTTTCTGCAATCAGCAGATGTTCCTTGATTTTTATACATGGTTTTTCAATACTTTGGGCTAGGGCTGCCAACGAACCGAACGAACACGGATAAGACCTAGTTCGTGTTCGTTTGTTAACAAATATATGTGTTCGCGAACCGTTCACGAACACTTATAAAATGAGATTTTATGTTTGTGTTCGTTTGTTTAGGAAATGAACTTGTTCGTGTTCGTTTGTGCTGGTTTTGGACTCCCATAGTATTTAAAACAATGTGCTACAAGTGTAAGGTCAAGATCAATGCAAGAAACACATGGAATGATCTCAATGGCACTAGATTTCCTATAAATACCCAACATTTTTTCACATTTCAACTTGCTCATTCCAAATTTCCTCTCTAATCTGCTTATTGGAGCTATCCCTTCTTGGTTGAAGGCTCCATTCTTCAGTATTATTGTTCTTGATCCAAGCTTGGACCCTTTGTAAGTCTCCTTCATGCTTGGTTATGCATTTCAAGCATGAAAGTCAAACAATGTTTGACTTTCTGCTTTGACAATGGTTTGGTCAACACAAAGTTCGTATGAACTTTGCAACATGAGCGTAATCACAATGGTTATAGTCCTTTGTGACTGACTATACCTACTGATTGCCACGTTGATTAGGCGTAGTGACGAGTCAAAGTTTCGGTCAAAATGCGTATTTATGCGTATTTTGCAACGAAGCTATTTTCGGGTATCAAAACACTTTGTTTTGATATCAAACCTGTTTTCTAACTTAGTTAAACATGTTTTAACATGTTTAACTCGTCACTTTAAGTCTAATGCTTATATAGGGTCGTAAGATAAGCGGTCTAAACAACCGCTTAGACTTTCGAACCCGACCCATTTGGTTGATCATTAGGATCCGACCAAACATGTTTTGTGAACATAGTTGTATAGGGAATAACCTTCCGAGGTTATACCTTATGGCCACTTCGTTTAGTAAGTTGTATGATAGGTAGTTTATATGCCTTAGGAAAATGACCAAAATGCCCTTTTACGCATAATTTCATTTTATGCATATTTAACCTAAATTTTGACATCTAAACTGATTATGCAATATTATTAGACATTTTAAGGCATATAATACTTGTCATAGGACTAGTTAGGCAGTCCGAACGCGCTTTTGCATGAACGACACGTTAAAGTAGCGTAAACTACCTTAACGAGTCGTAACGGGTCGTAAGCACTTAGGATAGGTTCCGACTTAGAATGTAGGCTTTGTTAAACCATATCATATGAGTTCCAATACTCATTTGGTTTACGAAACCTCATTCTATCCGATCTTCCAATTTAGGTCCGGTTTATTAACATAGCTACCTATATTAGGTGTCGTTTGATTCCGTGATCTTTCAACCTTTATTTGGTTGTTATTTCAAGACTACTAAGCAATATCAAGTGAGTACATACTCCCCTCTTTTATTGTTTTCAAATATTTTAGGGTGATACACATGTGCCTACTTGTTACTTTTGTGCTTTTCATTGCTTTTCATGACATATACTTGCTATGTTCATTAGTACGCATATAGTACATGATTTCTTTTATGCTTTGCTTTGTATGTTTACTTAGCATGCTAGCACATTGATTTCATAACTTTTGTTACATATGTTTACTTAGCATATGAACACATTGATTTACATTACATTTCTGCTATGTATGTTTACTGAGTATGCTAGCACATTGATTTACATTACATTTCTGCTATGTATTTTTACTGAGCATGCTAGCACATTGATTTACATTACATTTCTGCTTCGTATGTTTACTTAGCATACTTAGTACATTATTTTCATATAACATTCTTACATTTGGTATGACATTTGGTTTGTTTAACGAAACTAAAATACGTTCATTAACACTGATCATGCCGCTCGGTAGTATGTAGTGGTACCATAGGAATTGACAACTCCCATTCCTGGAATCCTAGGTTTGTTTGTACGTAAGGAATGACAGAATCTGAAAACATTTTGATAAACCTTTAACTTGTTAAGGGTTTGTCCGTCAGTCTCAAGGCTTGGATGTATATGATAAACATTACCATATAAATGTTCTTATCAGTAAAAGCATTGATTTTGCAAAACATAACTTTTGACTTAAACTATGATTTATTCAAATACATTGTTTTGTACATTTTACCTATGGGATTGAGTAGATACTTTTTACTTGCCATACATAACATTTGATTATACAAGACATGATTTACATTTGATATTGTTTACACATAAACATTTTGACATTGGTTTAAACAAGACATTTTGGTGGTTATTGATAAGTGATTTACATAACGAGGCATGTGTAATACGATAAAAAGCATGGTGGATAGACCACTGGTACTTCCTATATATAAGTGCTTTTACGATAATACATATCGCAACGTTATCTAAATCATTTCAACAAAGACATGATACATTTTATACAAATAACATATTTTCACAAGCCATTGTTTTACAAACGACATATTTTGTACAAATTCATTTTTACTTGGTTATTTATTTAAGCATGCATTATTCTTTTATATCATCTGATTTCTTATCGATTTTCGTATGATTTCATAAACGAAAACATTTTATAAGGTTCATGACTACTTTTGTTAAACATTTCTTTTAACTACAAGTCATGAATCCTTCATCAACAAAACCTATGTATCTCACAGGCATTTTTATGCTGACGTACCTATTTTCACATGTGTTTCAGGTGCTGTTGTAAGATGATCATGATGCAAACATAGGATCGGACGAGGCCTTAGTGACTTAAAACTATGAAAGACAGTTTAATTCATGTTATGCTTCTTAAATTCCTAGACAATGTAAACATTTTAATTCAATAAAACCAAACATTAATTACCATGTGTTGTGAAACAATGATTC
Source organism: Helianthus tuberosus (assembly GCA_030545235.1). Lineage (NCBI taxonomy): Eukaryota > Viridiplantae > Streptophyta > Magnoliopsida > Asterales > Asteraceae > Helianthus > Helianthus tuberosus. Next base: position 149,721,854 of record CM060367.1, on the reverse strand, counting down.
TGTTACTCCACTCCCCGACATTTCCGCCGCGGTTTGTTGTTTTACGCGGTCGGGGTGTGACAGAAGAGTTGGTATCAGAGCCCATGGTTATAGGGAATTAGGCTATTAGTAATGCTTTGACCTTGTCTATAACCTTCCTAGGACCCTAATGCGAGTTTACTTGCGTTTTGTGTAACACCTGTGCCTCCACGGCCATCAAACAAATACCAAACCAATGAAATATTATATTTCATACTTGGGATTTGTAAAAATATGTGTATCATTTGCACATATCAATTCTCGTTCAATTTCAAACTCTAAATCGCTTTCTGGAGGGTTATACACGCTCCGATGTGTAGATATAACCAGTTTAATCCAACGAACACTCCGGAATAGTGAAATAGGCTTAACATACCTTAAATAACCTTTACATAACTTAGATATAAGTTTTGGAAGGTTTGGTGTGGTGAAATCAAAGTTTAATCGCTTACAGGGACTAAAGTTGACAAACTGCGAAAGTATGCCAATTTGAACTGTAACAGACCTTCCGGAACATGACGATAAGTTAAACATACCATAAATATCCTTTACATAGCTTAGAAATAGGCTTTGAGGTGTTCGGTATGCTAAAATAAACTTTTGTGTCATTCAGGGACTAAAAGTGTCAAAAAGTGCACAAGTTTGCATTTTTACGCATAACTTACGTTCTGAATACATCCGGACATCCAAAAATTTATGTAAGCACTAAAATATTTTATTTTAGTGTTCGGCATAAGAAAAATCCATTCGTCGCGTCATTTGGATCGTTTTTCGCGCTTATGCGCATTCCGTCGTAATTAACCGAACATCGCAACCGTACGGCTAAACGAACCGACATCCGAGATATTTTTGAGCATGTTTTAAGTTCCCTATACTTTAACTTCATTTTAGAGCTTTGAAATGGGGTTAACGGGCCTTAAACGTGTCAAAAATGGCCTAAATACAGTTCAGGGACCAAAACTGTAATTCTGCCAAACTTATACCATACGATGCGTATGGTGTTTATACCCTACGATGCGTATGGGGTGTTCTGACCAGATTCAGAGTTTTTAACAGCCTGTTTGCAGCTGTTTGATCCTCCTCCACATGTTCTAAGTTGCTTAGTCAGCTGATAAGGATGGAATTTAGCTTCCATAACCTTTCCACAAGTGTACGGATGGGATTAAGGCACGTTTTCCATGAAACGATCCTAACGGTTACCCGAAAACTATATATACCCCATGCCTTTCATTGTTTTAAAGCACTAGAATTCTGATTTGAGAGCTCTAAGTTGAAACCATTGTTTCATACCGGAGTTCTTGGATCGGGATTAGCATTCGGGGACCCTTCGTAAGTATTCTTTCGTTCTTTTCCTTATTTTATTGCTTTTAGAGTCAGAAATTCAAACTTTGTTTGACTTTCAGCGTTGACCAGTAATGGTCAATGCGAAGTTCATTTGAACTTCGCAACGTGAGTGTAATCACGTTGGTCATAGTCCCTTGGGACTATGCCCACTGATTTCCACGTTGTCTAGGGTCGTAGGGTAGGCGATCTAATAAATCGCCTATACCTCGAACCCGACCCATTTGGTCGATCATTAGGATCCGACCAATTACATTAGGTGACCATAGTAGGTAGGGAATAACCTTTCGAGGTTATACCCTATGGTCGCTTCGTTTAAGTAGTTGTATGATAGGTAGTTTATATGCCTTAGGTAAATTACCAGAATACCCTTTTCATGTATAATTGGTAATTAAGCATATGTAACCTAAACTTTTGTCACATAACTGATTATGTAACATGTTTAGGCATATAACACTTGTCATAGGACTAGTTAGACGGTCTGAACGCGTTTCACGCGCACGACGCGTTAAAGTAGCATATGTTACCTTAATGGGTCGCGATGGGTCGAAAGCAATTAAGTTAGGTTTCATTGTAGTATGTAGGCCTTGTTAAACCATATCATATGAGTTCCAATACTCATTTGGTTTACCAAGCCTCATTCTATCCGATCTCTCGATTTTAGTCCGGTTTATTTATAGTTTTAGATTGCCGACTGATTCCGTGCTCTCTCTAGCTTTGTTTGGTTGTTGTTCAAGACCTCCAAGCATTCTCAGGCGAGTACATTATTCCCCTCTTTTACTGTTTTCAACTGTTTTGGGGTGACTCATATGTGCTAAATGTTTTCGATGTTATAACGATGGTTTCAAAAACGAATAAGACGATTTATACAAAACTAATAACGATTTCATAAAGTGAACAAACTTGTTGGTTGTAGTTACATAACAAATGACATTCATTAGCAATGATCAAGCCGACCAGTATTAGGTTATGGTACCATAGGATCTGACAAATCCCGTTATTTACTACACCCGTGGTTATGTGTGGGTATGGTAGGTAGCGACTGAATCTGTAATTGTTAACTTACCCTATGGAGGTTTGTTAACGCGAAAACGAGAAGCGACGAAAACGAGAAGCGACGAGTGATGAGTCACGAAGGTTTGAATGTTATTAGCGAGACGACCACATAAGTAGTTTCACGACCTAAAACGAATTAAACGATTTACGATTGGTTTTCACACGATGTTTTAACGATTGGGTAACGATTGGGTTTTCACACGATGTTTTAACGATTGGGTTTTCACACGATGTTTTAACGATTGGGTTTTCACACGATGTTTTAACGATTGGGTAACGATTGGGTTTTCACACGATGTTTTAACGATTGGGTAACGATTGGGTTTCACACGATGGTTTAACGATTGGGTAAACATTTGTACATGATTTACATTTAATCATGCATTTACACGAAACATAGTATTGGTTTAAACCAAGTTTTACTTCAATACTTTGTTTTGTGCGTTTCACCTATGGTTTAGTTGATGCATTTCACTAGCCATACATATCATTTTGGTTATACATATTACATGATTTACATTGGGCATGAACATTACTTTGGTGGTTTGGTTTGGGTAAGTGATTTGAGTAACGGTGCGTGTGTAATATGATACAAGCATGGTGGATACGCCGCTGGTACTTCCTATATATAAGTGTTTGTATGGTATTACATATTGTAGTGTTATTTGAATCATTTCAATTTGAGACATAGAACATTTTATACAAATAACATATTTTTCACAAGACATTGATTTACAAACAACTTAACTTATACAAACTCATTTTTACATGGTTATTCATTTAATCATGCATTATTTCTTATTTATACATATCACCTAAACTTATTATTTTCAAATGATTTACAAAGACAAAGCAAATTACAAGGTTCATGACTAAACATTTTCTTAAACAGAAGTCATGAATCTTATTTTCACAAAACCTATGTACTCGCCAGCATTTCTTTGCTGACCTCGTTTTCACATATGTTTCAGGTATTGTTGGATGATATCGATTGATAAGATGCATGCTCACATAGGACTGGACATGGCCTTAGTGACTAAATAACAATGATAGACTATGTTTAAATAGTGTATTTAGATTTCAAGACGATGTAATTATTCAATGTTTAATAAAACAAAACACTCTTTGGTATCCATGGTTATGAAACATTAATTCTGTTGCAACACGCCTCGATGTTTCCGCCATATTTTGTTGTTTTACGTGGTCGGGGTGTGACAGAAAAGATGGTATCAGAGCCAATGGTTATAGGGAATTAGGTTATTAGTAATGCTTTGACCTAGTCTATAACCTTCTTAGGACCCTAACGCGAGTTTACTTGCGTTTAGTCATAAAACAATACCGTCACCTATCCTTAGGCGACGACCACAACAAGAACATAAATTTCAAAACCGCTTTGAAAACTAATCATCTGTTCTAGGATGATTGATTACAAGGTTTTGAACCCTCTATTGTAAGGTTTTGAACCCTCTGTTATATGGTTTTGAACCCCTTTTAAATTTTCAAAATCTCAACAAGGTTTTGGGTTTTTAAATAATGTGAACACGTGCAAACTGGAAGGGTGAATGCCTGTATTCTGGGGTTTCTGTCTAGGCAAGCACTTCGTATACATCTCATCAGACGCGAGACCAGTTGTGCTTACCTGGGAATTCTTGGGATGAGTGTTCACTTATAGGCGAGCATGTCTTCGCGATACATTATTTTTGACCCATTTACTTTGATCAGTCACCGTCTCATTTGTTTGCCTTAGGTAACAAACAAATGATCGAAATCTTCATGCGTTATCATTCTGTTTTGATTGTCCAATAATCTTTCACCTGTTTCTCCCTATGCCTTTCTTTTTCTTCAAGAATGTCTCTTCATCACGATGACGCCCAGATATCCAAGCAGACTGCCAAATTCACTCAGCGAATAGGCGAAGTAGTCCTGAAGACTGTTGAATTAGCTACTGCCATGTACCGTCTCCAGGATGAAGCCACTCAAGAGTCACCAAGACAGGCAGGACCTAGTCAGGTGATAGCACCATCAGCCAATAAACCAACCGAGGAATCAAAGACCATGGATGAACGATCCCCTAAGAAGTCAAAGAAGCGAAAGGCTTCTCAGAACTTCGCCATGGTCGCTCATAATGGTAAAGCAGTCCCCAACCAACCAGCTCAACCCCCTGCTAGGTGTATATGGCTTTTCCTATGATACCTACATCAAGGAACTATGTACCTTACAAACTACTCTTGTGATTTCTCTCTTTCAAATGATTGCTCATGATTCCCTCGAAAATTTTAAGTACTCGTTTCACTCTAAGAAACAAAGTACAGAAAATTAAGTGACATTATGAGTAATCGTGCTCTTCGCACATCTGTGCCTTTGAATCCTTGGTTAGATAACTAAGGATATTTTCAAATCTCATACCCATTACGTTTTGATTTTTCAACATATACAGTACCAGTATTTCAAAACAATCTTCATAATCTCAAAACATTTCATATAGTTTGAAAACAATTTTTCTAGATGCATTGTCTATGTTATCTCAAAAACATTGGCCATGTTATCAAAACCAACCTTCCTAATTTCAAAATATTTCATATAGTCTGAAGACAATATTAACACAATACACTTTATTATCAAGTGCATGATTTCGAAAAGCATCATTCAGGTCTTTCAAAAACCTTATACATAATTTCAAAATTCATCTCGCATGATTTTAAAACATTTTTGTAAATATATTTACCTAATACACCTACCTTATGATTTCAAAAAGTATTATATATAAGGTTTCAAAAACGTTAAACACAATCTTCTTAAAAGAACCCCATGCATAGTTTTCAAAAATATTTTCCTCATACATTGACTTAACCTTCAAAATTCTGCTTCATATGTCGCCTTGACATATCAAGCATCTCAACTTCATAAGCATTTTATATCATGTTTTGACCTAAGCACATCCAGTGCAAGGTTTCAAAACATCTTCAACTTCTAAAATTCATATGGGATCTTTTTATCTTTACAATTAGATCCTTGTAGATGATTATCATTCAAATCAGAGTCCTTAATTGGATTCCTTTTGTACCCTAATTCGAACACTTCGGTTCCTAGAATCGAAATCGAATTTTCTTTTTGAATCTTTCTATCTTTATAGTTGGATTCTTGGTAACGTTTAAAGTACCAAATGAAATCCACGGAATGGATTCCTAGTGTGCTTTAAATGCATGTACGCAATTTACAAGACAAATTAACAAACAATTTTTGTGGTTATATGATATGTGTTTATGTGTTCTCCTCTATGTTTTTGTGTGTTACGATTTTCCAAATCCTCATAGAATCTTTCATATCTTCATATGAGAGATTCATAGTAGGATATTCAAAAGGTACTACCTTAAATCCTTATGGGCTTCTACCTGGTAGTTAAGACCCTTGGGTTATATAGTACCATTCCATGATTCGATAAGAGACCCTCTTAATAGTCTAGTAAAAAAGATTGATTCACAATTTGGTTAGAGAACGACATCTAGTGATGTAGCTGAACAGACTCCTTGATAGTCTATTTAGATCATTTATTGATTTAATTTAAAGGACTCTATGGTGGTCTAGTCACACTCATCACCGGTTTGTTCATTTGGTTTTCCCCTACACACTATAAAATAGACTGTGTGAACTGTGCAAGGAATTGTCTGATTATGGACGCGTACATAATTATGAAATTTAGTGCACAGAAACCACAGTAAGATTTATTATGTGTAAGAACCGATAATGACAACAATAACGAAATGAGAACGATGTAATGGAGGTACGGTGGACGCACCAATGACGCTTCATATACTTGTATATAAGTATCCCTCTTACATTGCAAACATGATGTTATTAAAGTTACCAGAAGTTCAGAACCCTAACCAATGTTGCTTGATCTTTTCAACTTCATGTTTTCAAGCTCTCACAAGTTTCCTCTAAATAAATTTCGGGACGAAATTTCCTAAAGTAGGGGAGACTGTAACACCTGTGCCTCCACGGCCATCAAACAAATACCAAACCAATGAAATATTATATTTCATACTTGGGATTTGTAAAAATATGTGTATCATTTGCACATATCAATTCTCGTTCAATTTCAAACTCTAAATCGCTTTCTGGAGGGTTATACACGCTCCGATGTGTAGATATAACCAGTTTAATCCAACGAACACTCCGGAATAGTGAAATAGGCTTAACATACCTTAAATAACCTTTACATAACTTAGATATAAGTTTTGGAAGGTTTGGTGTGGTGAAATCAAAGTTTAATCGCTTACATGGACTAAAGTTGACAAACTGCGAAAGTATGCCAATTTGAACTGTAACAGACCTTCCGGAACATGACCATAAGTTAAACATACCATAAATATCCTTTACATAGCTTAGAAATAGGCTTTGAGGTGTTCGGTATGCTAAAATAAACTTTTGTGTCATTCAGGGACTAAAAGTGTCAAAAAGTGCACAAGTTTGCATTTTTACGCATAACTTACGTTCTGAATACATCCGGACATCCAAAAATTTATGTAAGCACTAAAATATTTTATTTTAGTGTTCGGCATAAGAAAAATCCATTCGTCGCGTCATTTGGATCGTTTTTCGCGCTTATGCGCATTCCGTCGTAATTAACCGAACATCGCAACCGTACGGCTAAACGAACCGACATCCGAGATATTTTTGAGCATGTTTTAAGTTCCCTATACTTTAACTTCATTTTAGAGCTTTGAAATGGGGTTAACGGGCCTTAAACGTGTCAAAAATGGCCTAAATACAGTTCAGGGACCAAAACTGTAATTCTGCCAAACTTATACCATACGATGCGTATGGTGTTTATACCCTACGATGCGTATGGGGTGTTCTGACCAGATTCAGAGTTTTTAACAGCCTGTTTGCAGCTGTTTGATCCTCCTCCACATGTTCTAAGTTGCTTAGTCAGCTGATAAGGATGGAATTTAGCTTCCATAACCTTTCCACAAGTGTACGGATGGGATTAAGGCACGTTTTCCATGAAACGATCCTAACGGTTACCCGAAAACTATATATACCCCATGCCTTTCATTGTTTTAAAGCACTAGAATTCTGATTTGAGAGCTCTAAGTTGAAACCATTGTTTCATACCGGAGTTCTTGGATCGGGATTAGCATTCGGGGACCCTTCGTAAGTATTCTTTCGTTCTTTTCCTTATTTTATTGCTTTTAGAGTCAGAAAGTCAAACTTTGTTTGACTTTCAGCGTTGACCAGTAATGGTCAATGCGAAGTTCATTTGAACTTCGCAACGTGAGTGTAATCACGTTGGTCATAGTCCCTTGGGACTATGCCCACTGATTTCCACGTTGTCTAGGGTCGTAGGGTAGGCGATCTAATAAATCACCTATACCTCGAACCCGACCCATTTGGTCGATCATTAGGATCCGACCAATTACATTAGGTGACCATAGTAGGTAGGGAATAACCTTTCGAGGTTATACCCTATGGTCGCTTCGTTTAAGTAGTTGTATGATAGGTAGTTTATATGCCTTAGGTAAATTACCAGAATACCCTTTTCATGTATAATTGGTAATTAAGCATATGTAACCTAAACTTTTGTCACATAACTGATTATGTAACATGTTTAGGCATATAACACTTGTCATAGGACTAGTTAGACGGTCTGAACGCGTTTCACGCGCACGACGCGTTAAAGTAGCATATGTTACCTTAATGAGTCGCGATGGGTCGAAAGCAATTAAGTTAGGTTTCATTGTAGTATGTAGGCCTTGTTAAACCATATCATATGAGTTCCAATACTCATTTGGTTTACCAAGCCTCATTCTATCCGATCTCTCGATTTTAGTCCGGTTTATTTATAGTTTTAGATTGCCGACTGATTCCGTGCTCTCTCTAGCTTTGTTTGGTTGTTGTTCAAGACCTCCAAGCATTCTCAGGCGAGTACATTATTCCCCTCTTTTACTGTTTTCAACTGTTTTGGGGTGACTCATATGTGCTAAATGTTTTCGATGTTATAACGATGGTTTCAAAAACGAATAAGACGATTTATACAAAACTAATAACGATTTCATAAAGTGAACAAACTTGTTGGTTGTAGTTACATAACAAATGACATTCATTAGCAATGATCAAGCCGACCAGTATTAGGTTATGGTACCATAGGATCTGACAAATCCCGTTATTTACTACACCCGTGGTTATGTGTGGGTATGGTAGGTAGCGACTGAATCTGTAATTGTTAACTTACCCTATGGAGGTTTGTTAACGCGAAAACGAGAAGCGACGAAAACGAGAAGCGACGAGTGATGAGTCACGAAGGTTTGAATGTTATTAGCGAGACGACCACATAAGTAGTTTCACGACCTAAAACGAATTAAACGATTTACGATTGGTTTTCACACGATGTTTTAACGATTGGGTAACGATTGGGTTTTCACACGATGTTTTAACGATTGGGTTTTCACACGATGTTTTAACGATTGGGTAACGATTGGGTTTTCACACGATGTTTTAACGATTGGGTAACGATTGGGTTTTCACACGATGTTTTAACGATTGGGTAACGATTGGGTTTCACACGATGGTTTAACGATTGGGTTTCACACGATGGTTTAACGATTGGGTAAACATTTGTACATGATTTACATTTAATCATGCATTTACACGAAACATAGTATTGGTTTAAACCAAGTTTTACTTCAATACTTTGTTTTGTGCGTTTCACCTATGGTTTAGTTGATGCATTTCACTAGCCATACATATCATTTTGGTTATACATATTACATGATTTACATTGGGCATGAACATTACTTTGGTGGTTTGGTTTGGGTAAGTGATTTGAGTAACGGTGCGTGTGTAATATGATACAAGCATGGTGGATACGCCGCTGGTACTTCCTATATATAAGTGTTTGTATGGTATTACATATTGTAGTGTTATTTGAATCATTTCAATTTGAGACATAGAACATTTTATACAAATAACATATTTTTCACAAGACATTGATTTACAAACAACTTAACTTATACAAACTCATTTTTACATGGTTATTCATTTAATCATGCATTATTTCTTATTTATACATATCACCTAAACTTATTATTTTCAAATGATTTACAAAGACAAAGCAAATTACAAGGTTCATGACTAAACATTTTCTTAAACAGAAGTCATGAATCTTATTTTCACAAAACCTATGTACTCGCCAGCATTTCTTTGCTGACCTCGTTTTCACATATGTTTCAGGTATTGTTGGATGATATCGATTGATAAGATGCATGCTCACATAGGACTGGACATGGCCTTAGTGACTAAATAACAATGATAGACTATGTTTAAATAGTGTATTTAGATTTCAAGACGATGTAATTATTCAATGTTTAATAAAACAAAACACTCTTTGGTATCCATGGTTATGAAACATTAATTCTGTTGCAACACGCCTCGATGTTTCCGCCATATTTTGTTGTTTTACGTGGTCGGGGTGTGACATTTTGATTCTAAAACAATACCGTCACCTATCTTTAGGTGACAACCACAACAAGAATACAAATTACAAATCCGTTTTGAAAACCAATCATCTAATCCTAGATGATTTATTATAAGGTTTTGAACGTTCAAAGTTTTCAAAATCTCGTCAAAGTTCGGGTCTTTATAATGTGAACACGTGCAATCTGGAAGGGAGGGTGCCTGTATCCCGAGTTTTCTGTCTAACGCTAGAGTATTCGTACAAATCCGCAGTATCGGACCAGTCACTCTTACCTGGGAACTTTTGGGGTGAGTATCCACTTATAGGCTAAAGCATGTCTTCACGATACATTAATATGACCCGCTTACTTTGATTAGTCACCGTGTCGTTTGTTTGCCTTAGGTAACAAACAAGTGGTCACAATCCTTATGCGTTGTCGATATATTTAAACATTTTGTTCTGATTATCCGATAACATCTCACTTGTTTCCTCCCATGTCTTCCATTATCTTTAGGATGCCTCTTCATCGCAGCGACACATCCGAACAGGCTGCTATGATTGCCCAACAAATAGGCATGGTACTCCAGAGGACTGTTGAACTAGCTATTGCCATGTCTCATCTCAAGGATGAAACCACCCAAGAGACACCAAAGGAGACAAAAGCCAAGTCTTCAAGAAAATCAAGGAAGCGTAAAGCTTCAAAGAATCTTGCAGCGGTTGCTCCAAATCAAGAGGGACCTAGCCAGGTGGCAACACCACCAGCTAAGAAGCCATACAGAGGAAACGCTCCTCTATGCAATCGATGCAACCGTCATCATCCGAATCAAACACCATGTCTCAAATGTACCCACTGTGGATGTTGGGGACATTTGGTAAATGCATGCTGTTTTGCTATCCAAAACAAAACTGATGCAAATCCTGCTGCTGCTCAAGCACCATACCCACCTGGATAGTGCTACAACTGTGGCGAGTTGGGTCATTTCAGGAACAATTGCCTAAAGCTTGTCAATGCAAATCCGGCCCATGAATGAGCATTTGGCTGACTAGAAGATGATGCTACTTAGAAAAAACTATGATTTTATGTTTTGTTTCTTTTGCTTTCTAAGAATCTTGAAACACTTTGGTTGTTCCATAAATAAATTTGGTCGTTTCCATTTTATTTACAAAATCAATGTGAACACATGCATATATGACATACCCCTACGATACTGACACCAAGGATCTGTGTTCTTTGCAAGACAAACTACTCTTGTAGTTCTCCCATTCATGTGATCGCTCACGATCTCCACAAAAATCCTAAGTACTCGTTTCATTCTAGGAAACGAAGTACAAGATACAAGTTACAATTTTGGACGATTACTCAAAGTACCACTTTAAATCCTTTCTTGGATAACTAAGGGTACTTTTCATAAGTCCTTCAATAATCTCATGCGATATGTCTATGTACATATCATTATATTCTGGTTTCCATAACAACATGCATACCATATATTTTCAAAACATCCTCCATGATTTCAAAGACATTTCATATGGTTTAAAAACATTTTAACATAGTATATTTACTAAATATACCAAGTGCATAATTTCAAAAAAAAAAAAAAAAAAACGTTATCCATGTTTTCAAAAATCTTATACATGATTTCAAAACCATCTCACATGATCTTAAAACATTTTATAAATATATTTACTTAATACACCTACCATATGATTTCAAAAGCATTACGTAAGGTTTCAAAAATATTAAACACATTTCCAAAGAACCTCATGCATAGTTTTCAAGAACACCCTGCTCATATGTCGCCTTGGCATATCTAGCACCTTAACTTCATGAACACTTTACCTCATGAATTAACTTAAACATGTCTAGTGCAAGATTTCCAAACATCTCCCGCTACATGAATTTCAAAATCCTTATAGGATCTTCCTATCTTCATAATTTGATCCTTGTGGATGTTTAAAGCGCAAAATCAGAATCCTTAATTGAATTCTTTGCATGCTTTAATGCGTATATTACGATTTAATAAGGATAAAACTGAATTCCTATAAGATCTTCCTATCTTCATAGTTAGATTCTTGAGGATGTTTAAAGTACTAATTGAAGTCCATGAATTGGATTCCTGGTGCACTTTAAATACACATGTACAAATCAATAACAAGTTTACAAACAAATTTATAAAAAGTTGATAACAAACTGATGACCAAGTTGACAATTATGTGATTATGTGTTTATGTGTGAATCCAATTATTCGCTATCCAAATCCTCATAGAATCTTCCATATCTTTATATAATGGATTCTTAGAAGGATATCCAAAGGTACTTTCTTAAAATCCTTAATGGGCTTCTATGTAATAGTTAAGACCCTTGGATTGTAAAGTACTACTCCAAAGTTAAAGACATCATTCGTTGATGTAGTTAAAGAGACCCCTTGGGTGGTCTAGTTAAAGAGATTGATTCGTCAATCTAGTTAAAGATATCATGTGTTGATATAGTTAAAGAGACCCCTTGGGTGGTATAGTTAAAGAGATTGATTCGTCAATCTAGTTAAAGATATCATGTGCTGATATAGTTAAAGAGACCCCTTGGGTGGTCTAGTTAAAGAGATTGATTCGTCAATCTAGTTAAAGATATCATGTGTTGATATAGTTAAAGAGACCCCTTGGGTGGTCTAGTTAAAGAGATTGATTCGTCAATCTAGTTAAAGATATCATTTGTTAATATAGTTAAAGAGACCCTATGGTGGTCTAGTTCAAGAGGTCATTCGTTGATCTAGTTAAAAAGATCCTTTGGTGACCTAGTTGAAGAGACTCTTTGGTGGTCTGTTTAAAGAGATCATTCGTTGATCTAGTTAAATAGACTCTATGGTAGCCTAGTCAAGTCATCACAGGATTACTCATTTGATTTTCTTCCCCTGCTCATTATAAAATGAACTGTGCGGACTGTGCAAGGAATTACGTAATTATGGATGCATACGTAATTATACAATTCAGTGTACAGAAACCACAGCAAGGTTTGTCATGTGTAAGAACCTATAGTGATAAGATTAACGAAACGTGAACAATGTAATGAGGACACGGTGGATACACCAATGGTGCTTCCTATATATATAAGTGTCCCTTGTTACATTGCAAGCGTGACGTTTAAAAGATCAAGACCTTGACCAATGTTGTTTTATCTCTACGACTTCAAGTTTTTGAGCACACGCGAGTTTCCTATAATAGCCTTCATAAGAATCATTCTCTCTATCCGTTGTTTGAAACTCCAACTTCTTGTTGAATTCACACGCTCTCTACATTTTACTACAACAAGGACATCATTTTGACAATTTCATGGCACGCTTAAGGATTGGTGCAACCATACACAAACTCATTAGAATGGAGTTTAAATCTTCGGATCTAAACCCTTCTCTATAAACAACAGACTGGTGCAAATAACAAAATCTTGCTGGAAATCCAAACGTGACCCAGAGATTTTACTTAGGGAACGAAGGATTTATTTGAAAGCAAAACATCCACATCTACTCTCACAAGTTTCCTCTAAATAAATTTCGGGATGAAATTTCCTAAAGTAGGGGAGACTGTGACATCTGTGCTTGTGTAATCATTATACAAACTCTGAATAATTGAATTATCAACGAAACTGTCACACCCCGACCGCGTAAAACAACGAAACCGCGGCGGAAACGTCGGGGAGTGTTGTAACAGAATTATTGTTTCACAACCATGGAAATTAAAGTTATGTTTTATTTATAAACAAAGGTGTCACATTGTCTTAAAACAACTGAAACAAAGAGTACATCACATAATTAAACTAGTTCTAGCTTCGTTTTATGTCACTAATGTAGGATCGTTTTCGGCCCTGTTTGAGTCGATCAGAAGAATTCCTATCCAAAACAAGAGGCAGAAACTAATTCTTTGGTGCGATTTCAGCCATATTCACTTTTAACTGTTGTTGTATTGATCAATAATGCGAGTACATGTTCTAACAAAACTTCGACAGCACTTCGTGGCTTACCGGAAGACAACACCTACAACTTTACATGTGATTTCGCTCATGATACCTATATATAGGTGAGCAGGTTTCGCTTATAAGAACATGACACAAGAGCGAAACCTGTCACTTGACAGATAAGCGAAATCATATGTTGACACATGAGCGAAATTAGTCCAATGACACATAAGCGAAACCTAGTCTAACACATGTATCTTGGATTTCATGCCATTGTCTAACCTATACTCTACTGGACTCGATACAAGACGTAGTCGACAGACGTAGTGCACCAACAAACTCCCCCTCGGATGTTGACGAGTCTTAAGTGTCGAGTCTTTGCATCTTCAGTCTTTATCAGTCTGAACACTCTCTGAAATATCTCACAGTGAAAGCATCCTCAAACTTTATCTCTTTCTCGTAATCTTCAGAATCTGAATCTGTCTCTACAATCTTCAGACTCCCTCTAGAAGTCTTCAGACTCCCCCTTTCACTAAGCTGGGATCATAATCTGGAATTCACAAGATCATAACCTGGCTTTCATCCTGCTCTGGATCGAAACCTGGCCAACTTGCATAAACTCTACCCAAAAATAAATTTTCTGATAACCATTTGTGGATAAGATTTTCAAATCTAATTTACCAGTTGCAAGAATAACGTTTTATAGCAAAAACTTTTCTCATTTCATTTCAACAATCTTCAAACACTTTCACCCAAACCATTTGTTCATCATGTTTAGCACTCAGAATTTTGAAAATCAGCTCTCCAAAATCAGTTGTCGAAAATCTTTTTGGATTTTTCAAAATTTATGCTAAAACACACTAAAATCTTTTTGGATTTTCTGAAAGAAAATAACTGACACTACTTGTAAAATCAAGAAAATGCAGAAATGAAATATATACAAACAATATTTTTGTGAGCTCGTGCAAGAGGATCATATCCGTTTTTGAGACAAATCACCAACACCGTTAAGCTTCATTTCATTTTAAGTTTTAAACGATTCACTTAGATTGTCAGTATACCGGTCCACTTAATTTTTCACACAAAGTTCAACTGATCCGAGATATGATATTAACGTCTTAAGCACTTAAACTTAATCATGTGTCCCACCTCAGAATATACTCCCGTATCCAGATCCCAATGTTCAGTCTTACAGGTAATTATGACACAAATGATATCTGTAGGGGTTAATAAATTATGAAGAATCATGAGAGCTCAGGTCAGAACTACTGTTAAGCAGAGAGATCATGACTCAACTTTTGGGTATGTCCCCTTTAGAGGATATTTTTTACAACAACATTGCTAAGCAATTTTATTGTCTTATCATATATGCTGAGGGTAATGCTATGTTTCAAGCATTTTGCGGAAAGTATTATTCGAGGACTAGGTCAGAACTTCCATTCAGCAGAAGTCCCGTAATAATACCCCAGATATCACTGAGTATAAAGACCTAGCATATCAGAAAAAGGAATCTTTCAAACGAGATTTCGGGGGTTACCCATATATCCGAGAGATGTTTCCCCACTTTATAAGCAAGTTTGAAATTTAGGTTTATATCTCGTCACAATCTACTAAATGTGCAAAAACCTACTGGCACATCATCAGTGAGACCGTTTATCACTTTTTAACTTTCCAATTCTTTAGCATGTTGTGATGGTCCACTGATGTACTATCATTTCCTCTTCTTTGACACAAAACTCATTTTTCATTTTATCATGTTTTTGGCTTTTTCAAATTTTCAAATGTTTTTGGATTTTCTAAAAAAATTACTCCCCCTAAAATGCAAACACATTTTAGGAAATTTGAAAATAAACTGTACAAGAAACGTGACAACTGATATCGAATTGTCTCAATTCTCCATCCACTTGGCATAAACAATCAGAACTCCCCCTCACAACAAACTATTTTCTCATTATTATCTCAAAACACTTAAGTTTGTTTTAATCAAAATGGTTTTTCCGGAAAATAAGTTTTGTTGATTGATTTTAACCATTTGTAGGATAGGGGATAAACTCATCATTTTGTTTTTCAACCACTTGTAGAAAATCAGATACAACTTAATGTCCCTGATTTACTACTTGTAAGATCAATCCAATCAAGCATTTTCAACCAAACATCATCTGTTAGTTGAATTATCAAGGTGCCGATTCCTACTCCACACTTACCAACCTGGGAGTTCCGGCTATTCCTGCAGTATGAATTGCCAAAATTTCATTATTAAATTCATTTTCATCATCAATTATTAAGAAAAATGCCGATTCCTGATCCACGATTACAAACTTGGGATCTCCGGCAAGTCAGGTTTTTACTGTTTGAAAAATATATCCACCCAAGCCTGACCTTCCTTGGGTGTAACAACCTCTTCTTCATCTTTACTTTCAACCGTCATGTGAACATTTCTTTTCAAAGCATAAAATTCTTTCACTCCTTTAGCCTTACCATCGACCATTTTTCCAAAAATGTGTTTCACAGTTCCGTTGAAAGCCTTATTAACAACAAATTTTTTTCTTGTCAGAATAAAATTGATTTGAAATTTCAACTTTACCAATTTTCTTTTTATAATTTTCAGCCCGAAGTGATGGAAATTTCTCATCATCCACAGTCGGAACTGATTTCTCAACCTTTTCTTTAACAACTTTTGGCTCCTCTGATTTTGTGGAATCAGATTCATCACCAGAACTGTTTCCTGAACCCTTAACAACCCATTTTTTATTTTTCAAATTTTCTTTTCTTTTAACCACATTCTTTGAACATTCACCAATCTCAAAGGTTGAATTTTCAAAGCCTGTAAACTTTCTGGTTGTAAGTTCAGTTTTCTCAACAACTTTTTCTTTCATTTTACCAGAGACTTCCTGTTTTGGTTTGAACGTTTTCGGACAATTTCTAGCAATATGACCAGCAGTTTTGCACTGAAAACAGGTTCTCTTTTCAATCTTCTTTGGAACAACATTTTTCTTCAACTCTTCTTGCTTCTTGGCAAGGAATTCCTGATTCGTCTGTTTTCTGAATGCTTGTTCTTTCTCAGCTTCTAAAGATTTCACTGAAACAAACACAGTTTT
This sequence comes from Helianthus tuberosus, assembly GCA_030545235.1. Lineage (NCBI taxonomy): Eukaryota > Viridiplantae > Streptophyta > Magnoliopsida > Asterales > Asteraceae > Helianthus > Helianthus tuberosus. The sequence goes on along the minus strand of CM060367.1, from coordinate 149,704,939 downwards.
TGGTTTAGAAAATTTTTCATTTTTATAATTTTTCGGGTGATTAAATCCTAATCCTTTCTTTTTGAAATTACAGTTATGGTTTGGTTTTTTATGAATACCAGAACCAGAACTGTAACCCTTTTTCTTGTTTAATCTTTGTTGCATTCTTGAAGTGTATTGTTTAGGTTTTCCAGAAAGATTTAAATCTTTTATTTCAGAAATATTAATTTCTGTAATTTTGAAAACCTTTTTAATCATTTCAATTCTAACACTTCTTATTGGAAAAGCTTCATCAGAATATAATTTTTCAGAATCTTTTAAAGTATATGCCACTTTGAATGATTCATCATTCAAATTAGATTTTGATATCAAAAACTCTTTATCATAAACCCGTTTGTCCTTTTTGACTGTTGAATTTGACGCATCAGACTCAGATTTTGACTTGGATTTGGACTTCGGTTTTGACTCCTCACAGTCATCTTTATCTAACACCTGATCGACCACACTTTTTATCAACTTTGACTCATGATCAGTGTCGGATGACGTGTATGTGACATCAATATTTTCTGGCAAGTTATCCAACGGCCCAGACTCCCATTGTAAGTTTATTGCCTTATCGACTCTTTCGAAATTTGGATTTCGAGGTGAATATCCATTTTCAACCGGGGGTGGACATTTGTTATAGACAACACTTGGTTTCTCACCAGAAATTTTCACTTCATCATCTTCTCTTGTCTCTGACTTCTTTTCTTCGGACATCTTCACTTCTTCAAATGTCTTCAATTTCTCCACAACCGGATAAATCCTGTCAACAACAAAAGTAGAACATGAGTAACTTTCTAATAGCTTGTTAACTCTCTCAGTTTCTATCTTTTGTGTTGCCAACTTTAACTCCAGATCAGCACATTTCTTTATGTGAAAGTTGACATCATCAACTTGTCTCAGGTTAGCTCTCTTTAGTGTATTCATTGCCATAACTTGTTCACCGTTTGAATCAATATACTTATTGATTTCTCTGTTCATTGTATCATAGGATTCTTTCAATCTGTTTATATTATGCAACAACTCATTGTTCTGCTTGATTAAAGAATCACAGTTCATGCATTTTTCAGAAACTTTGACAGGTTCTGCATCAACTTTAACTTCAAATTCAGGAACCTCTTTGACTGTTCTGTTTGATCGTAAAAATTCAGCTCTTCTCTTTTTCTCAACTTCTGCCTCAGCTTTTAATCTCTCTTCCTCTTCTTCAAGCTTTCTCCGTCTTGCTTCAGCAGCTTCCATTACTTTTTTGCACTTTTCGGCACATTTCAAATCGTAGGCATTTGCAATGAAAGCTTTAGCATATGAAGTATCTTTGGACATCTCTTTGGCTATAAGTTCTTTATCTGAACAAAAATCGTTCCAACAGAAACCTTCAGCCAACTTTTCATCATCTTGTTCTGCCAAACACACTTTGCTGTTTGTTGGAAGATATTTATCCCAGGTAAAATTATCATACTTGCCCTGATTAACTAGACATACTCTTTTTGACCCTTCAATCACATCTCTCCCGTGTGCAGTTTGTGCCTGATGCGGTGCTGTGACTTGATGATAAATCGCCTTTTTGTGATAATCGTTATTTCCAAAAGGATTCTGGACTCCACTAGCTTCACGATTTTTGCACTCCCTCTTGAAATGCCCCTTTTCCCTGCAACGAAAACATGTAACTTTAGATTTATCAAAACCTAAAGTTGAAACATTTGCATCACGGAAATCATCTCTTCCCGTAATTTGTTTAAACTTCTCAGCTCTTCTCAATACACTGGCCATGCACCATTTAATATCCATCAATTCCATTTCCTCAGCATCGATTTGATCGTAATCCTCTTTCGTCAGCATTGGATTACCTATCTTTCCGGCCACAAAACTACTATAGGATTCCAACACCATTCCCAACAAAGACATTTGATTTTTAGCTACTTCTTCAGAATTATCTTGATTACTTTCAAGATTTAATACAATATTGCATTGAAGTTTTCTTCCGTTCTTTGTTGCAGAAATGTTTGGATCGAATGATGAAAATCTTGTGCTGCTTGATCCCTGGAATGATTTCTTTTCAAAAGAATATTTTGCACTGTAAGCAGTTTTGACTTTTGGAGAAAAATTTGACTTTTCGTTGACACCAACTTTGTAATACAAGCTGATATCCTGTTCTCCATCGTAGTTCTTCATCCTGGCAATCTTCCTTTGCTCCATCTCTTGAGCTTCCAGGTGTTTGATGAAATCTCCCAGTGACATATTTTTATAATCTTTTCTGTTGGATCTCAGCATCATCAGAAACGTTCCCCAAGTTTCACATGGTAGTGCATCTGCAAGTTTTTCAATCAATTCATCAGTATCCTTTTTAATACCAAGTTTTGTCATATTTCTCACCAAGTTACAATATCTATCAATTATTTGCTTGGTGTTTTCAGATTTCAAACCACGGATTAAATCGAATTATTTCTTCATGAGAGACATTTTGTTTTTGAGCATATCATCACTTCCAACAAATTTTGCTTCCAATTCTGTCCAAATTGAATAAGCAGTTCCATCATGTTGAAGCAGTATTAAGATATCTTCTTTTATCGCTTGCTGAAGCAGACTCACCATCAGTTTCTCATCACAATATTTCTTTTTATCTTCCGTACTCATTTCTCTAATTGTTTACTGCACACCATTTTTTGTGGGTTTAACATAAGGTTCCTCGGTGTGTTCCCACGCATCCAAATGATAAGCTTCAACCCAATTTCCAAACCGTTCAGACCATGCATTGTAATCATCAATATCCATGAGTTTGGGCGGTTTCTGAGATGTCCCGGTTTCATTTTCCAGTATAGCATTCTGAGTTATTGTGATCGGGCTAGCAAAGGCGTTATAGAATTCGTTGTCCATTGTTCAATTGTCAAAAGTTCACAAATTTCCGAGTTTGGGCAAAAACAGGTTCTTGGAGCGAAATCCTGAGTGCCTTATGAGCGAAATCAACTCTTGAGTTGTTCACAAAAGCGAGACCCTAGTTGTCACTGAAGCGAAATCACACTGATCACTGGAGCGAAACCTAAGGTGACCGATGAGCGAAATTCCAAGGTGTCTTATGAGCGAAACCTCAAGTGTTCTTTGGAGCGAAACCAATGAATGTCACTGGAGCGAAACCACAATTTGCCTTATGAGCGAAATCAAGGTTAATAGTCCACAAAAGCGAAATCTGATTGTTCCAATAAGCGAAATCAAGACAAGATAGCTGCTGACATCATCAAATGTACGAGTCACAATGAGCGAAACCCTGAAAATCCTAAGTTCTAGATCGATTTTAGCTTTGAAACTTTCAAGGATTTATTAGTACATGATTACGAGTGCTGTGTGTGAATTTGAGCCGATTTTACTGAGAAAAATTTTGTAATTTTGAAGAAAGTGTAGAAAATCAGAATAAATGCAGCTGAAATGGCAAGAACTCTTCCTCCTGAGCTCTAATACCACTTGTAGGATCGTTTTCGGCCCTGTTTCAGTCGATCAGAAGAATTCCTATCCAAAACAAGAGGCGGAAACTAATGCTTTGGTGCGATTTCAGCCATATTCACTTTTAACTGTTGTTGTATTGATCAATAATGTGAGTACACGTTCTAACAACACTTCGGCAGCACTTCGTGGCTTACCGGAAGACAACACCTATAACTATACATGTGATTTCGCTCATGATACCTATATATAGGTGAGCAGGTTTCGCTTATAAGAACATGACACAAGAGCGAAACATGTCACTTGACAGATAAGCGAAATCATATGTTGACACATGAGCGAAATTAGTCCAATGACACATAAGCGAAACCTAGTCTAACACATGTATCTTGGATTTCGTGCCATTGTCTAACCTATACTCTACTGGACTCGATACAAGACGTAGTCGACAGACGTAGTGCACCAACAACTAAGGCACAAGTCCGCCTAAGTGTATCTTGACCATCCTATGCAACAGCTCCTGAAAACATATGTGAAAATAGGTACGTCAGCATAAAAATGCCTGTGAGATACATAGGTTTTGTTAAAATAGGATTCATAACTTAAGTGGAAATGCTTAATAAAAATTAGTCATGAATCTTGTTTAATGTTTTTCTTTTATAAATCTTATAAAAGTGATAAGAAAATCTGATGGTATATAAAAGAAAGATGTTTAGTTAAATAATTAAGTAAAAAATGAGTTTGTATAAAGTAAGTTGATTGTAAAACAATGTTTATGTGAAAATATGTTGTAAATGTAGCATGTCTAAACTGAAATGGTTTAAATAACACTACGATATGTAATACCATAAAAGCACTTATATATAGGAAGTACCCGCGGCGTATCCACCATGCTTTTATCATATTACACGTCGCCTAGTTATGTAAATCACTTACCCAAACAAACCACCATAATGTAATGTTCAAACAAATGTCAAAATGTTATTATGTAAACAAATGTAATGTATAGTGAATAAAAGTATTTACTCAACCCTATAAGAAGAATGTACAAAACAATGTAATTGATGTAAAACACATTTTAAACCAAATATATGTTTTGTAAAAATGCAGGCTATACTTGTTGGTCCCTTTGCACAGGATCTGATCGTAAGGAACTAGATGAATCGACTTTGTCTAATGTGCGGAATCCATTATGACAAATCTCCGATGTTCAACATAGAATTCAACGATTAAACACGACCTATGCTTTCTATTAGTCGTTCTGAAAGTACAAAGTTCCGGTAGAAGACAGACACTGATCAGTTTCTCTCAATAGTCAAAAGTCCCTAAAGTGATACCCGGACGAGGTATCTATAGGCAATCTCAGAAAGAGGTAAGTGTTGTCCGTTCGGATAACAAGCTATCCGATCGGATGACATGCTGTCCGAACGGATAACATGCTGTCCGGTCGGATGAGTGCTGTCCGATCGGATGGCAATCCGATCGGATGACACTAATCATCAAAAGTCAACACTTTACAGTTAAGCCCCGTTTCTTGAGTTGTCGATCTATCTACACACATAAAATACATAATTGTTTACAAAGACACAAATATACAAAACATGACTAGATGCTGACGGAAGCTACAGACGTATTTACTAACAGACTCCCCCTCGGATGTCGCTGTAGTTCCTTCCAGCATAGTCTCTTAATTCCTCCTATTGCGTCTTCGCTCTTTCGCTTTCTGTCTTCTCTTTTCTGCCTTTTCTTCTAACATTCTACGCCTTATATGTCTTCCTTCAGTTAACCACCATTTCATGTAGACAGGATCACCATCACGCTTTCGATCCTATTTGGGAATTTTGTTCTCTTCTGATTCAATCGGCATTTGATCTGTTGGAGGCACTTTACCCAACTTTCGTTTACCCAACTCAGCAGCTCTTTCAGCAATCTTTTTAGATCTTTGTTCATGCTTGTACTTTTTCAGAAATTCATAAATCTCGAGATCTCTCCATTTTGTCTTCCAGTATCTTCCTGAGTTAATGTCTTTAGCAAAACACACATCCACTATTATTTGATATTGCATCGCTTGCTCTTTATCAGGCCTTTCGTAGACTATCTTGTTATAGAATAGGCAGTCTATGTCTTTCTTTGAACAATTTACAAGCCACATAGGGTCTAACACACAAATCCGTCTTGCTTCTTTAGTGGACTTGTTGTATAAAGAAATGATAGCTTCTGCCATCGTTTGATTGTATAACCACCCTTTAAACTCTTCATGGAAATCTTGCTCCATTGCCCGTAAAGGCATATTCTTCAAACAACGAGGAGGCTTGATATCCAAAGTAATATCTTTTTCATCATTTTCTAAGATTCTAACAATCCGATCTGGGTAGTGTGGTTTCCAATCAGGATACCTTGCTTTTGCTTGCATCTTCACATAGTTCCATAAATGTTGATCATGTTGCTTCATATCTGGACCATGGTAAAATTCTTTAATGTTCTTCGTTTTCACCAACTCATCTATATCCCACCACGGAAGGGTTTTAATATCTGACAAATACTCAAAGTACTGCACCCCTTGTTCCCGTCTGATGGCATAAACTTGTAAATCTTCCAGATATCCCCAAGAAAGAATGTCACCCTAAGAATGATCTTTGTTGTGTGTGAAGAATTGAAGTGCCCTAAGTTTCTTTCTCTCCTTTGGCATAACTTTGAACCATTTCTTCCTTTCTTCAGCAAGATTTTCTCTGGATATGGTTTCTGGAATGCCTTCAGTAGACACCTTTTCAACAGTCTTTCTCCTGATTTCATCTTCATTTCGGTCTTTGAACATTTCAGCAAATGAAGGGAATGTTTCATCAATTCCAGCATAATGAAAATCAATTCCATCATCGGATGAATCTGAAGCGTCTTCAACAATGACATCATTGTAATGATCAGCTTCATAGGCATATCTTGGTTAAAAATCTTTCTCTGGAGACTGAGGAATCTCATCCTCAATATCAAACTTAAACTTTCCATCTTCCAAACCCAATTCCTCCAACATCTCTTCTCTTGACCTCCTAACTTCAATCACCTCCTCATGTTTGTCATGTAGGTAGATAACAGTAGGGTTTGTTAGGAATACCTGGTCTGCATGTTGTTTTCCAGATGATGAGGCTTCATGTTGTGTATCATCCTCCTGTTCGTTGATTTCGTTATTCATCAACTCTTCAATCCTTTCTTGAACATTAGGATTATCAATTAACAAGCCAGAAGACCCTTGATCATCATCATCGTTCGTCTTGTCATCATCATCTTTCTTATCATCTTTCTGATCAGACTCGTCTTTATCATCATTTTCATCTTCATTCTCTTCTTCATCATCAAGAATTTCTAGATCAGAATCACTAACAACTTCTCCACGTGCTTTCTTTGCTTCTTTTCTCCTTTCATTAATTTTCATTCTGCGAACAATCTCTGGTATGCTGTAAGGCACTGTAGAAGTTTTACCAACAAGAACAAATTGCTGTGTCTTCCATTCTAGCAACAACACTTCTTTGGCCTTTCTCTTCTTTTGGATAGCAATAACTCTACGAATAATTTCATCAGTATCAATGGATAGAGAAGACTCACCAATCAGCATAAAGTCTTGATTCTGTTCATCTTCAGCATCTTGTTCTTGAATATTTTCAATATCAACCATTTCAACATCAATCTGACTTGAAGATCCACCCGCTTCTTGAATTTCTTCAACAACACTTTTGTTCTTTTGAGTAGCTTCTTCAGCTAGTCGTCTTTCTCGTTCCATTCTTCTTTCTTCTGTTGTTCTAACTTCAAGATTATTAAATGCAGCATGAATATCAATCTTTAGATGACTTTCCAGAACCGCATATAACATGCTGAGCTGATTATCTTTCATTACTTTATCAGCTTTCATCGCTTCCATCTCTAACTTCATAGCATTCATTTCATTTGATGAAGCTTCACTCATTTCACTGAGAAGCTGATTCAGTGTCTGATTCACGTCTTGAATATTTTTTATCTTCACATTCAATGAAGCAATCTCTGATGTCAAAAGTTCGAACACTTTAGAATTATTATGAGCAACGTCTTTCATGTTCTTTATTGTCTCATCTTGATCTATCAACACCGTTCTTATTTGATCATGAGCTTTCATCGGCTGTTCAACATGTTTTTTTAAAACATCTCGTTCTGCTTCAGCTTTGTCTTTGGCTTTTTCAAGAGCAGCAACTTTCTTCAGTAATTCTTTTACATCTTCATTATTGAACATGTCGTAATCATCTTCTGGAATATCTTCACTAAAAACTCCAGTTGCAGGTGGAAGATTGCTAAAAAAATCATCTGTAACTTTGGGGCGTGAAGATTCTGGAATCTCAATATTTTCTGGAATTGGTGGAAATTTTGAAGTAAATACTCCACCCTCAGTCACTTCAACATAATCATCATGACCGACTTTCTTTTGAACTTCGGGTAATTTAACATTTTGCACTTCTGGTTCCTGAGCCTTTGATGATTCAGCATGCTTTTTACCTTTACCACCTTGATCTCTTTGAGCTTTAGCTTCACCTTTCTTTGCACGCACACTTCTTGGTGTGACTCTGGTTTGAACAGCTTTACGTTTCTTTAATAGTTTCTTTGGTTCATCAGGTTCAAAAGAAGAGTCTTCTTCGTCTGATACTTTCTGTTTCTTCAAAGGCTTTTTCTTCAGTTGAACTTTGCCTTTGCCAAGTGTAGTTGGGTCAAGTTCTGATTCTGACTCAGCAGCTTCAGAGTCTTCATCACTTGAAACATCTTGAACAACACCTTCTGGTACTTTGCCTTTGAAACCTTTATCTTGAACACTTGAACTTTTCTCTTTCTGAGCAGCAACATCTTCATTCCTTTTCAGAAAGCTTTTAAAAGATTGTGATAGTAAATTTGCTCCTTCTCGAATAACTTCAGATGGTTCCAATACTATGTCATCCACCAATCTCTGCTGTGGTTTTGAAAAATAGACATAGAAGATATCATTAAAATAATATAGTATTTTATCATTCTAACTTCTCTTATTACTCCCCCTTTTACTGTACCCTTAATAACAATTTCAGGAACTGGTTCCTTTGGAATCTGAACTGCAGGGCATGACTTGGGAGTTCTTTTTCTCTTCCCATCTTTTACACACCACCATCTGGTATTCTTTTCAGAAAACAAACTCATCTTCTCATCTTCATTGTCAGAATCACTGTTTTGATGTCTCCAAGCATCATTTTCTGGAGCAACATAAGCTGGTCTGCTAATTCTGCATATCATTCTTTTTGCTCCTGTGTTCGAACCTTTAATAAGTCTACTTATTGTTTCTGCTGACATGTGTCTCAGTCCCAAAATATCATCATTACTCTTCTCAAGATCCTTGAACTGATCATCAATTAACATTTGTACAAAACGAGGATACATGATGTACTTCTTGTTTTCAGCCTTTGCATTTTCAGTCATGTAGTCAAATATTACTTGAGAAACATTATATGGCCGGTTCAAAACGAGGCAAGTGATAATGTTCATGATATAGTCTGAAGCTTCATCATAGGTGTTTTGGTCAAAAATTACCGAAGCAATTTAGTGATCAAATTAGTTAAGTGAGGTAGTGTGCTAAAAAGTGTGTTGGAAATATGCTGGTTATATTGTTTGTGAAAACAGTTTCAGGATACGGCTCAGGATATTGAGTTGTATTGACGATCAACCTATGAGCAAAAAGTAAAGGAAATGACACGAGATGTACGAGGAAAGCCCTTGATCAATCTAGATCTCCGGCATAAAACCTCGGGAGCTGACAATCGCAGCTGCCTAGTTCTTCTTATTGCTTCAAATGTCAGGATACAGTGCAGGATATTGACCAGATCGCTAAGTGTTACTATGCTTTGTGTGAAAGTATAAATTGCGAGAGAACAAGTATGAGAGTGAAGTGAGTGTAGCTGTGATGTCCTATTCGATCTGATATACCCACCTATTTATAGTAACGAAATACAAACAAAAATCCCTACAAATATGGGATGCTCCGAATATTCCATTGTGAAAGTTGTAGACCGAGTAATGCGGCTTCAACGTCTTCATTTGAACGACTTGGACCGAGTCTCCTGGAGAAAGGGTCTTTGTGAACGTTGCTTCATCTGGACGCGTACTCCTGCACACAACCCGTTAGTAATCCTGAGGATACCATTCAGGATGTTACCAATATCCTGAATGAGCATCCTGGATATAAGCAGATATCACACAATCAAGATATAACTTAAGATATTTCCCAGGATATGGGCTCAGAATTTCACCCATAACAATTGTCCCCAAAAAATGTTACCGTTTAGTATCCTGGCACTAACGGTTATATTTTTTCCGGAGACCGAGGCAATTTAAGTGATTAGACTCATGATGTGACCGTTTGCAACTACTCAGCCTATATTTACTCATCACCACCCTATAACTTATCATTCTTATCCCATTTATCCTTGACCGAAGTGAAAAAGGGTAAAAAGCTTTCTCTCTCTTTTCCATCTTCTTCTCTCTTTCGGTTAAGCATTCCGGCGATAATATGACAAGGCAAACAAGATCGACTTCCGGAGACTCCGCCCCCACATTCATACAACAAAATCTTCTCCAGGATCCGGAAAAAGAAATATGTACCTTTGACAGCGCCCATTTGTCGGCCCTGAAATCCTCCGGTATCTTCCCGGAAGGGACGGTATTCCGGCCGTTTGACCGGGAAATCCGGTCGGACATGGTTTCTGAGGAATGGTTGTGCTTTAGTGCCTTTCCCTTCAACTTAGGGTTACGGTTCCCCTTTCCAGACTTTATCACTAAATTTTTCAACATCACAAAAATTTCTTTTAGCCAAACAATGCTGATGCTTTGGCGTGTTTTGTCCGTTCTCGACCAGATCAAGAAAAATCATATTCCCGAGCTTTCTGTTCATGACCTCCCCCTAGCTTACCGGCTTAGATGCCACGGATCCTGTAGATTTCTGTTTTACTCCTCCTCCGGGGAGCCGTTGATACTTCGTGCCACCAGGAACGAGGAGAAATGGCAATCCAAGTTTTTCTTTGTAAAAAGAGACTCAATCCCTGGTGGAACGGAATATCCGGTGAAATGGTTGAAAAAGGGTAGGACTTAGGGTTTAAGGATGATCCTGCCTCTTATCCTGTTCCATATCCTGAACTGACCAATTTTCTGTTTATTGTTTTGTATACAGTTGATTTTAGGAAGCTTGCACCTCCCCTTGCTGATTCACAGAAAAGGATTGACGCTATCAGACTCCTTCCAGAGGCTGAAAGAAGTTTTAACCCGTCTCCACCATCTCCAAGCCCTCTTTCCAGTGCAAACATGTCTGGTAAGGATCCTGAACATTATCCTGCATACATGTTTCTATTTGGCTTATTTAGGAAGAAATTCAACTCCCTGTATGCAGACTCCAGCAAAGTCCCAATCCTCCTCGATCTTGATGAGCTTGACAGTTACCCTACTCCAGTCATGGTCAAGAAAGAGACCCCTGCTGCCACCAGCTCCAAGCCACTCCCAACTCCCAAAGCTAATCCAAGGACTCGTGCTTCTACCTCAAATAAGAGGAAGAACTCTGAAGTTAGTGCTCTAGGCTCTGAAGGATTTTCTTATGATGAGCTCAGCTTCACTGATTCCTTAGAACCGATGACATCCTTCCTTAACAAGGTAATATCCTGACCCTACATCCTGCACATATATTCTGATAGAATATCCTGACAGGATATCCATGTTAGAGAATATTGATTCATACCTGAATTGCTTACTTACAGGGCCTCCAGCATCTGCTCCACCTTTATAATGATGCATGTGGTACCGCTGCACTCTATGATGCCAGGATTAAACAGCTTGAAACCACTGTTGCCGACCAAGGTGCCATTGCTGAAGCGAAGACTCAGCATTATGAGGACAAGCTGAAGAAAGTGACCCAGGATGCTGAAATCAATTGGCCACTATCCAAATAGAACATGAACAGGCCATGGTTGCTTTGCGGGAGGGAATCAAAGCTGCTGCCATTGTCTCCCTGCTACAAGCTCGTATAAAGATGGCCTGTGAGGCCAAGGGAACAGGGCTTGAGTGCCCATCCTGGCCGGTTGAATCCTGGGTGGCAAAGCTGAAGGAGCTTGGAGGCAAGGCTGTGCCCCTTCCTGCTGAAGCTGGTGAATCCTCAAAGTCAGCAGAGGTGGCAGACATGGCTGGAGACAAGAAGGATGCTGGAGCGAATGCTGGGATGGATGATGGTGAGGATGCTGGTGAGGATGCTGCTCAGGATGCTGGAGCGGAGAAGGCAGAGAAAGTCAGAGAAGATGCCACTGTGTGAGGGCATTCAGGTGGGCAATGATGGATATACGTGCCAAGGCTGGAGCCCACTTTTTTTAAATTTGATTGTTGGTCTGTAACCCTAAAACAATTTACTTTTTCTACACTTTATTTTCCTGCAACTAGACAATATGATGGCCAAAGGTGGGGGATCCTGAGTTTCAGGTCGAGGCCCTTGGTCATCAATGTTAGTATGTTTTGCTTTTTGAACAATATAACAGTTGGAGGCGGATGGGTCTCAGTTTGGGACAAAACCTTCAACTGTTAGGTAAATATGGTAAGGAACTAATTGTGCTCTTGGTGGATGGTCCTTGGTTTGAGGTGAAACCAAGAGCACAACTTTTGGTACGTTAATAATATAACCCTTTTCTATCTTTATTTCTGTTGTCATATTTTCACTTTATGAATTTTACTTGTAAAAAATAATTTCGTCTGAACATTCTTGGGAACACATTGTAAATGTATCCTGAAAGATATCCTGATCAGGATATTGATACACAATCTATAAGTTATCCAAATAAAAAAAAGAGATCATACCAGGAATTCCCTAAGGAATCACTTCCAATTTTCCACCATAGGAATGTCCCCAGTACATACTTACAAACTTGGATCCATCCTTTAAATTGTATGATATGTGTCCCCTGTGTTTAACATAGATGCAGTCATACTTTAGCTTTACTAGATAGATCTTGAATATCCAGGGGTAAACCCTCTACATCATGGGCATTAACCCTTAATATGCTGGGGGTAGACCCTTAATATACTAGGGATAGACCCTTAATATGTTGGGGATAAACCCTGATTTTCATGCGCTACAGGCGAGAGTGTATAAACTCCAAGTCTTAGAAAGGTGAAAACCTTTAAACCTTAGAGAGTATGAAAATACCCTTTCGTGAGAGAGGGTGATCAATCCTCATATACCTTTAGAATCCAGGATATAGCCAATAGTAACAAAATTGTCAGCGACTTTTACATGAACTGGTCCCGTTACCTTGAACTATCCCCATATGACTTGCGCTCCAGGCGGGGTGTTCAAACCCAACACAAAAGAAAGGTGAATACCTTTAAACCTTTGAAGGGATCAGGATCTCTTAAACGTGAGAGAGGGGGCCAATCCTCTAATCTTCCGAAATATCCTGAGCGTATATCCTGGAGTTATATCCTGACACATATTCTGCAAAACAACCTTAAACTAAGGTGGGTGTTAGCTTGGCTAACACCCCTCCGATGCGTAAGTCAGTATTGGGTTCAAGATAATAAACAAATTCAAATATATTTAAGAGAGATAGAACATATACCATTCTGGGATATAAATTAAATTCTATTCTTACTTGAAGTAGAGCTTTAAGTGTATAGCATTCCAGGATCTTGGTTGCATTTCCCCCTCCATGCTCCTGAGTCGATATGCTCCTTTTCCTGATTCTGATTCAACCTCATATGGTCCTTCCCATTTCGGAGCTAGTTTTCCATCGGCAAGATTAGTGGTATTTTGAAAAGCCTTTCTTAACACCCAATCTCCAACTTTGAACCTTCTAGTCCTTATATTCTTGTTGTATGCTCTGGATATCCTTTGTTGATATGCTGCCATCCTTAATCTTGCTGCATTTCTTGTCTCATCTATGGTGTCCAAATCCTGGCACAAAGTCTCAGGATTCTGCTCAGGATCCTGCAGGATAGATCTCGCAGTAGGTATCACCATCTCCGTTGGGATTACTGCTTCCGCTCCGAATACCAAGGAAAATGGTGTTTGGCTAGTTGAATTCTTTACCGTTGTTCTATCGGCCCACAAAATAAAGGGTAGTTCTTCTGCCCATCTTCCTTTTTTGGCTCCTAATCTCTTCTTCAAGTTGTTAACAATTATCTTGTTTGAAGACTCAGCTTGTCTGTTTGCTTGAGGATGTACCGGGGTGGATGTGATCATCTTGATTCCCCAACTCTTGCAAAAGTCAGTAGTTCTCTTGCTTATAAACTGAGAACCATTGTCACAGATTATTTTGGTTGGTACTCCAAATCTGGTCAGGATATTCCTCTTTATGAAAGATACTACTTCTTGGTCTCTGACTTGAACAAATGCTTCAGCCTCCACCCACTTAGACAAATAATCAGTCATTGCCAACATAAAAACTTTTCCTCCTGGAGCTTTTGGTTATTTCCCTACTATGTCCATCCCCCATTTCATGAATGGCCAAGGGGATACTATAGGATATAGTGGTTCAGCTGGTTGGTGCTGTATGTTACTGAGCCTTTGACATGCATCACATCTTTGAGCATATTCTGTAGCATCTTTCCTCATTGTTGGCCAATAGTATCCTGTTCTCAACACCTTTGAGAATAATGATCTGCCCCCAGTATGGTTACCACTTGTAACACCCCGAAAACGGGTTTGGTAATCAAACCACGTTTATACTAAAATACGGGTAATTTACCTTTAGTGGTAAAAGAAACCCGGTGAATATTAGGTTTCTTAAATAAACAAGAATTTGCTAACTAGGGATTTTAACCTAGTTAGCTAATAGTTTAGAAATAACTTATAATAGGGTTAAAATTAACCAAAGTTATTATAGAAACTAAAGTGGAGGGACCTAAGTTGTAAAACTTGAAACTAGAATTTGTTAAAACAAATTAAATAAAAAACCAAACACACAAATTAGTGTTTTGGTCGATCAGAAGCGCAGGAGAGCGACCAGGAACTCTCATCAAACCCTAACTCCACAAATTTGATCAATTGAAGGCTAATTCCTGTCCCAAATCGAAATCTGAACATAGATACGTGATCCTCATCACAAGGGGGTTACAAGGTATGTAAAATTTGGTGTTAATTCACTGTTTGAAAATCTCATGAAATTGGGAAATCTGAAAATTTATGATGCATGTTTGTTAATTGCATGGAATAGGAACAATATAGTGTCTAGGAGTAAGCCCTAGACAAGTATATGTTGAAATCATGCTTAGCTCAAGTTTTGTTGATACTAAATTCATGTATGAGATGTTTTTAGGGTTTTGATTGCAAAAAAATAGTGTTATGATGTCAAGAACAAGCTTAAATTGAAAGCTGAATTCAAACGATTCTTGATCAGAATTTACAGCCGATTTGTATTGGCTGTAACCTGGACAAAAATTGATAAAATAATGTGTTTCTTGAGTCTATAATGTAATTCCAGGAAATATCTTTAAAACCCCACTGGAATCGCATTTTTTCGACGAAAATCGAGCGTTTTATGAATTTTTCCGTATCAAAGGTTCAAGCTGCGTTTTCTGGCAGAAATTGCAGCCCATCACGAATGTCATAACTCAATTTAGGAATTGAGTTATGATCTCAAATTCCTACTGTAGAAAGTTTTAAGCGATTAAAAGAATCTTCAATTGGAATTTCGTCAATCGGATAAACGAGGAATTTTTAATGAATTTTTCCGTAAGCTGCAGTCAGAAGTGACGAATCTGATTGCAGCTTAGTAAATGAATTTTCACGAATTTTTGGTAAAGAGTTAGATCTTGAAATTTTAACTCAAGGGCTAACCCTCCGAGAGGTACGCCACATAAAAAAATCATAATTTTTGAAGACTTGTAAACAGGTTAAACAAGTCACCAAAAACAGCCAATTTTCATTGATATGAAATGCCTAAATGAAATCGCGGCTTACTAGTTAGTATGTAAAAATTTATTTTTGTTAAGAGTTCGGATGAAATATGCCTAAGTGAGTTCAATGAACCAAATGTGCATATGAATATGTTGGTAAGTCAATTGACTTTTAAAAGTCAAACTAACCAATGATAAAGTCAAATAGTAGTTTCGACATAGAAAATACGTGAGGTGGAATAGTCGTGAATTGAAATGACTAATCTAACCACCTTGTGAATGATGATAGTTTGTCGCCTAACGAGCTAGGTGGAGGCTTGGGAAAGAAGCGGTCAAACGAATCAAGCACGAGAAGAAAAGCATATTCGGATGCGAGGTAAGTGGAGCTTACGCCCCTTTACGTTGCTTGCAAAATTACTTAATTTCAAGTATTGCATATGAATGCTACTAAGTGGTTGGTATACAATGTTCCGACACGATTCAATGAGAGTCGGAACAAAGGAAAATGGTAAGAAATCATGAATCATGGTAAAAGGAGTAAAAAGGTAAATTAGTCATGTAATGACGAACAAATAAAAACGGTTTTAAGTAAAACAGGTTAAAGGAAAACCGGGTTAGGTTTAAATGGATGAAATGGTAACTAAGTACCATCTCATATGGATAAATGGCAAATTAGACTAAATGGGTCAAATGGTGTTGTTAGCAACATTTGACAATTACATTTGACAATCGCTTGTTGAGTTTTGTAATCACAGGAAATAACATAAGTATGCGTTGCTTTAACTAGAAAGATTTAAAGCAAAAGTTATGTAAACGGGTCAATACCTTGACCCGAGCCAGGTACGTTTAAATAAGCTTTTGGTTAAACATACAATTTTTGGTCAAATATTTAGCGAAAGTCCTTCGTCGTATAGTGAGGGACTAAAGTTGACCAAAACACCCTTGAAGGGTATATCGGGTAAACGACCAATAGGGGGGTTGATTAGGAACTTACATAAAGATTATGGAATCATTAAATATGAATAAAAGTCATAGGAATTCATATTCGTGGGTCAAATGCTCAAAAACGGTCATTTGCGTAAAATGATCAACCAATGGGTAAATTTGGGAAAAAGGGATTCATTATGTTAAATCCGCCACAAAATAGTTGTGGTAGAATATTTGTAGTTAATTAGACATGGACTTTTGTGGCGTCAAAAGAAAAGCACAAGTTCTAGACTAAAATGCGTAAATACCTCAAACGGGTCAAAATAAGCATATGGGTGAAATGGATTAAAGAAGGTATATAATTCTATAATCGGAACCTAATATGTTAGACATTATTGAATTTAATAGGTTTGTGAGAAATAAGGGTCGAACAAACTTGTATGTTTGATAAAATCACAAACGGGTCAAATTTTGGTAAAAGAGTATTAAGCCGAAGACTTAAAAGTCTTAAATTTTATCAAGCCGGATATCGGATTTTAACACCATATGATGGAGAATCAAATTTTAAACATGCAGGAAGAAACGGTAAGTCAAACGGATAAGCGGTTTGAAAGATACGAAAGATTTCGTGTCAAACTACGGCAAAATGGAAAAGCTGCATACAGGGCCCACCGTAACTTACGGTGCCACCGTAAGTTACGGTGGAGCTGATATGGTTACGGTGTTAACCTACTGTTGTACGGTAGAAGAGTATGAACTCAGGGGCCACCGTAACTTACGGTGCCACCGTAAGTTACGGTGGAGATTATTTTCAAGTCCTTGTTTTCTTTTGAACATCAATTGTTTCCCGTACTCGTTTGGACATGATTTAAACCCCGTAAGACTAAAGCATTTCTTGTTTATGAAATGTAGGTACACTTTGGGATGCCGGAAGACGATCAAGCTCAACGAAGAACCGAACACAATATAGATACACGCTTCCGCACTTTGCTACGTTGTAAATTTTAAACAACGAATTCAACCACGTGATGTAGAATAACTTATGATTTGTAAAAGTTTTAGTAAACCCGTATTTCCGATGTATATGTAATTGTAATTACATGATTGTTTTCGTAAAAGATTCATTAAACCTTAAATTAACTTAACGGGTGTTACACCACAATCCCCATCATGTATATCCTGAAGTACTTCATTTGTTTCGGGATCCTCCAAGCACCTTAGATATGGTCCTGCAAGAGATTTCTTATACAAGATATTATTTATAATGGTGAATCGTGATACCTTCATCCTAAGTGCCTTAGGATTTTCGTCTCTAGGGATGTGTCCTTCTTTGAGATATCTTACGATTGGAGCCGTCCAGGATTTAGGATCCTCCTCAGGATATTCAGCAACAGGATCCTGAATACTTACTACTTCTTTATCCTGAGGATTCGTTGCAGGATATAAGATATGCAATATTGGTATTTGGGTTCCTTCTGGTATCCTGACCGATGATCCCAGGTTTTCTAAGGCATCTGCTTCAGCATTATCTTCCCTTGGTACCTGTTCAAGTGTAAAAACATCGAAATATCCTGCTAATTTTTTGAGAATATCGAGGTATTCGATTAACTTCTCACCTTTAACTGCATAGGATCCATTGAAATGATTAGTAATTAACAAGGAGTCAACATATACTTGCAAATTCTTGATATTCATACTCTTAGCTAGTTCTAATCCTGCAATCAAAGCCTCATACTCTGCTTCATTATTAGTAGCAGGAAATTCACATCTAATAGCCTGGGGTAATATGTCCCCCTGTGGCGATTTTAATAGTATTCCCAACCCTACTCCTCTAACGTTAGATGTTCCATCAGTGTACAATGTCCGGGATCCTGAGGATTCTCCTAATTGTTGCACTTCTAGGTCTACCTCATCCTGAATGTCACTACTGAAATCAGCCACAAAGTCAGCTAGAGCTTGTGATTTTATGGCATTTCTAAGTTCGTATACTAAGTCGTAAGCACTCAACTTTACCGACCACTTGGCCATCCTGCCTGACATCTCAGGTTTCCTAAGCACATTCTTAACAGGATAATTTGTCTTAACATGAATTCTGTGTGTTTCAAAGTAATGTCTAAGCTTTGTTGATGCCATAACTAGTGCTAGTATCAATTTTTCTAAATGAGAATATCTAGTTTCTGCATCTAACAAGCTTTTACTAACATAATAAACAGGATATTGCTGACCTTCATGATCCTTTACAAGGACGGCACTTACAACATTCCCTGATACTGCGAGGTATAGGGACAGTGGTTCACCATTCTCAGGCTTCATTAACAGGGGTGCAGTTGAAAGGTATTGCTTCAAATCCTGCAGAGCTGCTTCATGCTTCTCACCCCATTCAAACTTCTTGTTCTTCTTCAGGATATCATAAAACTCTTTGCATTTCTTCGAGGATCTCGAGATAAATCTGTTCAATGCTGCAACTCATCCTGTTAACCGTTGAACATCCTTCATGTTCGAAGGTGATTTGATATCCAAGATAGCTTTAATCTGCTCCGGGCTCGCCTCTATTCCTCTTTTGGTGACCATATATCCTAGGAACTTTCCTGCCCCCACTCCGAAATGGCACTTAGCAGGATTTAGCTTCATGTTATATTGATCCAGGATATCAAATGCTCCCTTAATATCCTGGAGGTGATCCTCAGCCTTTTTGGATTTTACCACCATATCGTCAATGTATACCTCCATTGTGTCCCCCAGCTTATCTTTGAACATCATGTTCACCAATCTCTGGTATGTCGCACCTGCATTTTTCAAACTGAAAGGCATAGCAGTATAACAATAAATACCTGTTGGTGTCATGAAGGCAGTATCCTCTTGGTCCGAAGGATCCATTTGAATCTGCTGAAATCCTGAGGATGCATCCATGAAGGTTAACATCTCGTGCCCGGCGATAGCATCTACCATTGCATCAATATGAGGAAGAGGAAATGGGTCTTTGGGACAAGCCTTGTTCAAGTCTGTGTAATCTACACAAACTCTCCATTTCCCATTCTTCTTTTGAACCACGACCACATTTGCTAGCCACTTGGGAAATTTGACTTCTCTGATCATCTTGGACTTCAATAATCTCTCAACTTCTTCTTGGATAATTGCATTTCGTTCAGGAGCAAACTTCCTTCTCTTTTGCTGTACAGGCTTGAACGACCTGTCAATTCCAAGCTTGTGAGTGATAATGTCTTTGGATATACCTGTCATATCCTCATGCTTCCATGCAAATGTTGACATCCTGCACTTTAAAAAGTCAGTTAATTGATCTTCAGTATCCTGAGGGATATTGGTTCCTACGAGCACCGAGGTATCTGGATTATCCTGATCCAGGATAATTTTCTTCATATCCTGCTCGGAAGCCTCCATGATATCCTGGGCCCGCATCTTTAGTTGCTATGCTGGACTAGGTTTGGTTGAGGATTTCATCGAGGATGAGTAACATTCTTTCGCCTCCTGCTGATCACTATCAACCTTGACGACCCCCCAAAGGGGTAGGAATCTTGATGCATTGATGATAAGTTGATGGAACAGCCTTCATATTATGGATCCATGGCCTACCCAGTATGATGTTATAGCAGGATAGGGAGTCCATCACACAGAAACGTTGTATCGAGTTGACCCCTTCAACATATGCTGGTAACTTTATTTCTCCCACTGTGTTCCTAGCTTCTTCGCTGAAACCAACGAGCATAGTAGACTTCGAAGTAATGTCCATCGGAGATACATTCATCCTCTTCAATGTTTCCAGCTGAATTATATTGACAGAGCTACCGTTGTCCACCAATATCCTGCGTACAAAATGGTTAGCAACATACAATGTAATTACGAGAGCATCATGGTGAGGATCCTGCATAGTATCTTGGTCATCACTGTCAAAAGTGATCACTTTATCAGTTGTAAGGGTGGTCATCCTGGCTGGTTTGTCTCCCCTTTCAGTCTTAGCCTCCTTTGCATGCCTCTTGGCCGCAGAATACGAAGTTCCGCAAATGGCGGATCCCCCTGAAATAAAGTTGATAATCTTGGCATCTGCAGGAGGTGATGCTGCTCGTTCAGGATCCTTCTCAGTATCCTGACCCTTATTCTTCTTTCTTCCTAGGAGATCCTTCAAATATCCTTTGGTCAGAAGATAACTTATCTCTTTTCTTAGAGCAATGCAATCCTCAGTCATATGACCAAAATCTTCGTGGAAGGCACACCATTTGGATTTATCCTTCCAATCAGCTTTTTGTTGATTCTTTCGAGACCACCTAGCTTTTTCTCCTAAACCCTGCATAGCATACATTAATTCAGGAATGTTAACAGAAAAGCAATATTCAGATAATTCAGGATATTCTTCAGGATCCTCATCTTCAACAGCATTCACTTTCTTGTTGTCATTTCTACCATATGGCTTAGAGCGATATGGTTTAAATGAGGATTCTGACTTCCTATTAGTTGATTCGTAGGTAGTGGATGAGTTCATCCTTTCTTGCATCTTCTTATCATCCTCCAGTCTGATATATCTCAAGGCCCTGTTTTGAGCCTCGTCCAAATTCCTGCAAGGATTCATCACAAGATCCTGATAAAATTGGGAATCCTTTTGTAGCCCCATCTTGAATGTTTGGACCGCTGTGGCAACATCAAGGTGCGGGATATCCAAGGATTCCCTGCTGAATTTGTTCACATAATCCCTTAGGGATTCCTGAGGTCCTTGAGTTATCATGTAGAGATCACTTGTTAGTTTTTCAAAACTCCGACTACAAGAAAGTTGACTATTAAATAAATTCACTAGGTGAGCAAAAGATGTAATCGAATGTGGAGGAACATTTAAGAGCCATTTCAAGGCTGATCCTGTTAAAGTAGAACCAAAGCCTTTGCACAAGCATGCTTCCTTGAGCTCTGGAGGGATAGGATTAATCTCCATTCTTTCCTTATACTGGGCAATATGCTCTTCAGGATCCGTAGTCCCATCATAGAGTTTCATGTTGGGGGTTTGAAATCTTTTCGGAATTTCAGCATCACAGATAGGATATGCGAAACGAGATATCCTATGGCTGTCTTGGGACACTTCCGGAATTGGCTGGACCACCCCAGGTACACTGGATATCATGTCCTTCAATTTCTGAAGCTCCCTAGTAAATGTTGACGTCATACCTGCATCCTGCAAAGATCCACTATTGTTAGTAGCAAGATTATTATTATTTGACACGTTACCAGTCTGAGGATTCTGGCCATGTCCTGAAGCATATCCTGAGCTCCTCACAGTTGACATCCTGATCGAGGAGGGTATTTCAGGAGTATGATTCTGGGAATGACCAGGCACAATATTCCCCCTATTATCCTCAGTATACACAGCCGAACTGAAGTTTAAAGTTCTGGGTTGTAAAGGAGTAACAATATCCTCAGCAGATCTGCTTGAGCTAGCTTTTAACAGTTGTATTTCTCTTAACAACATTTAGTTAGTTTCCTGCTGCTGCCTCATTTGTTCCTGCACACTTCCAAATAAGGTTAGAATTTCATCATTAGAGGCTAAAACAAGAGCAGATCCCTGAATACTCCGAGTAGGGATAATATCCTGAGGTTGTGAAGAAGCTGGCATCCTTGGATGAGGTGGTGGAAGCACCGAACCAGTAGTAGCAGAAGTTGTAGCAGACACAGTGGAGGAGCTCATGTTTGATCTTGAGGCCATTGTGGACAATGTGGCAAAAAGTTTTGAAAACAGAAAACCGATTAACGATTTTACAAAGATTTTTAGTAAAGATAGCACCACTTGCCCCACGGTGGGCGCCAAATTGTTTTGGTCAAAAATTACCGAAGCAATTTAGTGATCAAATTAGTTAAGTGAGATAGTGTGCTAAAAAGTGTGTTGGAAATATGCTGGCTATATTGTTTGTGAAAACAGTTTCAGGATACGGCTCAGGATATTGAGCTGTATTGACGATCAAACTATGAGCAAAAAGTAAAGGAAATGACACGAGATGTACGAGGAAAGCCCTTGATCAATCTAGATCGCCGGCATAAAACCTCGGGAGCTGACAATCGCAGCTGCCTAGTTCTTCTTATTGCTTTAAATGTCAGGATACAGTGCAGGATATTGACCAGATCGCTAAGTGTTACAATGCTTTGTGTGAAAGTATAAATTGCGAGAGAACAAGTATGAGAGTGTAGTGAGTGTAGCTGTGATGTCCTATTCGATCTGATATACCCACCTATTTATAGTAACGAAATACAAACAAAAATCCCTACAAATATGGGATGCTCCGAATATTCCATTGTGAACGTTGTAGACCGAGTAATGCGGCTTTAACGTCTTCATTTGAACGACTTGGACCGAGTCTCCCGGAGAAAGGGTCTTTGTGAACGTTACTTCATCTGGACGTGTACTCCTGCACACAACTCGTTAGTAATCCTAAGGATACCATTCAGGATGTTACCAATATCCTGAATGAGCATCCCGGATATAAGCAGATATCACACAATCAAGATATAACTCAAGATATTTCCCAGGATATGGGCTCAGAATTTCACCCATAACAATATGCACCCTTCCTGTGTGATAAAGCATGAATAACACAGTGTACCAAAAACTTGTAGGCGTGACTGAAACTTATTTTCAAAATCTTTCCATTGATACTTCCTGTGAAACCCATTCTGCACCACAAACCTTTTGATAGACGTTCAGAGATAATGGTTGGATCATCATCAGAATCTCTTAAGTCTAACACACGTCTCACATCACCAACTGTTATCTTTATCTCCAAATCTACATTCTTTCCCTTTTTATCTTTCTTTGTTACTGCAGAGTAGATTGTTTTATCTTTCTCTTCGTATCTTGCAGAATTCCAAAATCTTCTAACATGTGATTCGTAAACTATGGTTTTATCAGTTAAAGCCTTTGCAATTCTACTCTCTCTTAAAAATTTTGCAACCTCTTCAATTACTAATTTCTCTGTATATTCTTTTTCTAACAGACAGTAGATATTATGCGTTTTCTCCCAGTCCTGCAGAAATTTTGACCATTAAGAAAATTTTTGGAATTTCTCAAAAATTTTCTAACTCTGAAGATCTCCCTCTACATAGTATAGAGACTCGGATGGCTATCCGACCGGATGGTCATCCGTTCGGATTGCTTTATGAATAGCTTAAATGGCTATCCGATCGGATTGTCATCCGAGCGGATAGATTTCTGAATGAATTTTGACTTTGATGTCCAGTATCCGAGACTTGTGAATGAAATGACTGTCCGATCGGATGGTAATCCGACCGGATTGTCATCCGTATCATGTGACGGCATTGGTATCCGATCGGATGGTCATCCGACCGGATTGTCATCTGTGCCATGTGAATGCATTGGTATCCGATCGGATGGTCATCCGACCGGATTGTCACCTGTGCCATTTGAATGCATTGGTATCCGATCGGATGGTCATCCGACCAGATTGTCATCCGAGCGGATTGCTATCCGAGCGGATTGCTATCCAATAGGATTAACATTTGCACAGATTTCAATAAACAAGTATTGGAATGGATTGCCATCCGACCGGATTGTCATCCGATCGGATTGCTATCCGATTCAAGCAACAGATGAATAACATTCAAGAATCATCAAAAAATTTTCTAAGGCAAAACTTCTAATTAAACACAGATCTTCACAGAGAATTTCATCGCAATTAAAACCCTATGTTCAATTTCGTCTAGATCGTCTTAAACAGGGTTTAATTCGACAAAAACACTACCGACACTCGTAACGTCCAAACATCAGATCTACTTGATTTTAACGTGTTATAACCAAAATTAATCCGGTGAATCTATAGATCTAATCATTCCGAACACAACCCTATGCTTAAATCTCATCAAAACTAACTCAAACTACCTAGATCTGTCCTAAAGACTCCGTCAGTGACGTCATCGTCAAGAATAAACATCAAACATCGATTTTGAACAGATTTGAGTAAGAAATACATACCTTTGCCATTGTAAAAGTTGTGCTAACCAACAATCCAATGATTTGTGCAAAGAAATCCGAAGAAAACAAGATCAGAAAATCAAAGTGTGTGAGAGAGAATGAAGGTTGTCCGAGCGAGTGACCTTTGACTGACCTTTGACTCTCTATTTATAGTGATACATGAGTCAGATGGTCATCCGACCAGATTGCCATCCGTTCGGATTGTCATCCGAGCGGATTGCTATCCGAGTGAGGCACACTTTTGACTTTTAGATCTTTGACATTTTGACCTTTTGACAATTTCTCAAATTTTATCAGTTTTTAGAGATCCACTTAAGTATCCAGGTCCAAGTCAATGACCCTAGGTACTTAATTTGTCGACCAAGTCCAACTTAATGACCTTGGTTGACCCGATTAAAAGCGTACTAACATTTTCTTCATTCTTGTTCAATCATTTTCCTGAAAATTACAAGTTTCAACTTAATGAACTTGTTTTTGCCATTTCATTTTCCCAATTAATCATGGTAAGCTCCCAACTCATCTGTCCGTCTTAGAAACTTCCTGTATCTTTCTCAAACTGTGAGTCTGAAGATCAGCTCTCCACTTTGGTTTGTCGGAAAAATAAAGCAAAAATGGAAAATCTTTTTGGATTTTAAGAAAAATTCTAGACTAGAAAGCTAAGAAATCTTTTTGATTTTAGAATGTTCAACAGAAATGAAAAGCAGTAAATGTAAACTATTTACAAACATATTTTTGGTGAGCGTGTTAGGGAATCATATCAGCTGTTGACAAGTTACAAGTACCGTTAAGCTAGATATCATACTTAGCATTAAGCAATTCGCTTAGATTGTCGATATACTGATCCACTTAAATTCTCACACACATTTCAATCTGTCCAAGATACGAATTAGGTTTATTAAGGACTTAAACTCATTCATGTGTCCCACCTCTTGAATATACTCCCGTATCCAGATCCCAATATTCAGTCTTACAGGTGAGTATACCACAGATGATATCTGTAATGGGGTTAAATTGCGAAACCGTGAGAGCTCAGGTCAGAACTTCCGTTCAGCAGAGAGATGACGTTTCGACTTAGGTGAGTCCCCTTTAGAGGATCTTTTTTACAACAGCATTGATTAGCAATTTTATTGTCTCATCATTTTATGCTGAGGGCGGCGCCATATTTCAAGCAAGCAGTAAAGTATTCTCCGGGGACTAGGCCATTGCTTCCGCATTATTAGAAGTCCTGGGATAATACCCCAGATATCACTGAGTATAAAGACCTAATATCTCAGAATAAAGGGATCTTTAAAACGAAATTTCAGGGGTTACCTATATATCCAAGTAGTGTTCCCCACGAAATAAGCAAGTAAAGATTTTAGGTTTATATCCCTAACAAACCTACTAAATGTGTAAAAACCTATCGGCACATCATTAGCGAGACTGTTTAACGCTTTTAAACTTTTCATTTCTTTAGCATACTGTAACTGTCTAACTGATGTACTATCATTTTCCCTTTTTACACAAGCTCTTTTCAGGTTTTCTATTGTTTTTGGATTTTAAATTTTTTATTGTTTTTGTATTTTCTGAAATTATAAACCTATCTCCCCCTAAAGACCAAAACCAGTAAAAAATCGACAAACCATTGCAGATTGCTTTTCAACATCATCTACAGTGGAACCTTCATCGACGCCAACGATTTCCTCCGCATCCGATAGTAACTTCATACCATTAAGTTTCAAAAGATATTGAAAACGTGTTTTGTCAAAAGCTTTGGTATGTAAGTCAACTTTTTGTTCATCGGTGTGGATTTTTTCTATTCGTATCAACTTCTTCTCGAAACATTCTCGGATGAAGTGATGACGAATCTCAATGTGTTTCGTTTTAGCGTGATGAACAGGATTATTTGTTATGTTTATAGATGCCTCGTTATCAACAAAGATAGGGGAGTTAAGAAATTGCAAACCGTAGTCTCTCATCTGTTGCTGGATCCACAAGATCTGAGAGCAGCAGCTGCTAGCAGATACATATTCAGCTTCACATGTGGATAAAACGACAGAGGTTTGCTTCTTGCATTGCCAGGTGACCGATCGTGGTCCGAAAAACTGGCACCCCGCTGTTGTTGATTTAGCGTTAACTTTGCAGCATCCGAAATCAGAATCGGAATAACCTTCGAGCATGAATTCACCATCTTTTGGATACCACAACCCCAGTGATGGAGTTCCTTTCAGGTAGCGTAATATCCTTTTAACAATTACCATGTGCGAAGCTCTCAGGTTAGATTGAAATCTTGCTGCGAGGCAGGTTGGATACATAATATCTGGTTTAGATGCCGTCAAATACATCAGCGATCCAATCATGGAGCGATATAACGTTTCATCTACCTTATCTCCGGTGAGATCAGGGTTTATCCCATGGTTTGTCGCTAACGGGGTGGACATTGATGACAATCCTGACATTCCGAATTTCTCCAGAACATCATGAACGTATTTTGTTTGATGTATGAACGTTCCCTCGGGTAGTTGATCAACCTGAAGCCCCAAGAAAAACTTCATCTCACCCATTGATGACATTTCAAACTTCTGCTTCATAACTTTTTCAAAATCTTTGCAAAGTTGTTCATTTGTAGACCCGAAAATTATGTCATCCACATAAATTTGGACTATCAGAAGATGTCCGTCGACTTCTTTGGTGAAGAGGGTGGCATCTATCTTTCCTCGGATGAAGTGATTGGCTAACAGATGCTGAGACAGAGTCTCATACCAGGCTCTCAGGGCCTGGTGTAAGCCGTATAACGCCTTATCCAAGAGATAAACTTTGTTTTTATGGATTGGGTCGGTGAAGCCCGGTGGCTGTCCGACATAGATTTCCTCCTTTACTTTACCATAGAGAAATGCCGACTTTACATCAAGTTGGTACACTTTAAATCTTTTCCATGATGCAAATCCTAGGAAGATTCTGATTGCTTCAAGTCTAGCAACCGGAGCATATACTTCAGTGAAATCTATCCCCTCCTGCTGACTGAAGCCTTGGACAACGAGGCGAGCTTTATTGCGAATAACAACTCCTCGATCATCCCTCTTGCACTTGAACACCCACTTAGTGTTTATCTTCCTCTGGCCATCAGGCAAGTCCACCAGTTTCTAGACCCCCAACTTCTCAAACTGACTTAGCTCCTCCTGCATGGCATTGACCCAAGAATCTTCAGTTAGCGCCTCTTTATACGTTCGAGGCTCAATCTGCGAAATGAAATAACTAAGTGAAAATTCTGTTTGTAAAGGAGTAACAGTAGAATAAAAACAAGTAAGTCCTTGGTCAATTTGTCGTCTGGTGCAGACTCCTGATTGCAGCTCTCCAATGATTAGCTCTTCTGGATGATATGAAAGAGTTCTTGGCATCACCTCGCCTGAAACATCTATTTCACTTTCCAAATTTGTAATGTTCTGATTTACGACTTGTTCACTTGTTGGATCGTTCCGGTGACCCTAAACAGTCAAGTTGAGTAGTTCATCATCATTTACAAAGGCGGAATCAATGCAAACAATGTCAAACAGTTTGTTTCCTTTCAATTCTTTTATATTACTGATTTTCTGAGCCTTTACAATGATTTCTGATAAAAATCCGGCAGCACCTCGACTCTTACACAATGACCAGGTTCGCTTGAAATGAACCAGCACAATCCTATTTATAGCCAGCATGATTTCGCTTGAATGTGTCACAGTCCTGTTCAAGTGAAATCACATGTATTGATTTCGCTTGAACTGGTTCATGTCACCTTCAAGCGAAATTACATACAAACATGTAATCTAACCCTAATTTCTATCCTATTGTGCACTCGTTCATCCTATCTAGACATAAGACTCAACTAAGACGAAGTTAACAGACACTAGATGCAACAACAGACTACCCCTTGGATGTTGATGAAGTCTTCGGCATCGAGTCTTTAGTCTTTGTCTCTTTCCAAATTTTGTCTTGACATTGTAAAAGCTCCCTTCAATCTTTATCTTCAAACTTTAAAGTTCAATCTCCCCATTGAATGTTGATCCAGAATCTTGACTCCCTATTTCACAGACTCCCCCTCTCGATAAGCTAGGGCTTTAAATTCTTGTTCAAACTTTAACATTTTCTTTGCCATGGGAAACTTGATTCCTGTACAATCTCTACCCAAATATAATATATATGACAATAATAATTTCAATTCAAACTTAACCTTTCAACCTTCAGTGTTAAGCAATCCACTTAAGTATTCAGGTCCAAATCAATGACCCTAATTACTCAATTAATCTACCAAGTCCAACTTAATGAACTTGGATGATCTGAGATAATTCAAACTGACATTTTGTTCAAACGTTTTCTGAAAATTTACAAGTTTCAAATTAATGAACTTGTTTTTAACTTTTCATCTTTCACAAACTTATCATGATTAGCTCACGACTCATCCTCCAGTC
The DNA here is from genome assembly GCA_030545235.1 of Helianthus tuberosus. Classification (NCBI taxonomy): domain Eukaryota; kingdom Viridiplantae; phylum Streptophyta; class Magnoliopsida; order Asterales; family Asteraceae; genus Helianthus; species Helianthus tuberosus. Next base: position 149,676,253 of record CM060367.1, on the reverse strand, counting down.
CAGAAACTTCCTGTATCTGCTTCAATTCAACTCTGAAGATCAGCTTTCCACTTTGGTTTGTTAGAAAATAAAGCAGAAATGTAAAATCTTATTGGATTTTTAATAAAGCTTCTAAACTAAAAATAATAACAGAAATAAAATGCAGTGAAAGTAAACTATATACAAACATATTTTTGGCGAGTGTGTTGGGAATCATATCAGCTATTCGACAAGTCACAAGTATCGTTAAGCTTTAAATTCATAATCAGAAGTAAACAATTCGCTTAGATTGTCGATATACTGATCCACTTAAATTTTCACGCACATTTCAATCTATCCAGGATACGGATTTAGAGTTTTAGAGACTTAAACTTATACATGTGTCCCACTACTTGAATATACTCCCGTATCCAAATCCCAATATTCAGTCTTACAGGTGAGTATACCACAGATGATATCTGTAAGGGGTTAAATTGCGAAGAACCGTGAGAGCTCAGGTCAGAACTTCCGTTCAGCAGAGAGATGACGGCTTCGACTTCGGTGTGTCCCCTTTAGAGGATCTTTTTTACAACAGCATTGATTATCAATTTTATTGTCTCATCATTTATGCTGAGGGCGGCGCTATATTTCTAGCAATGCAGAAAATATTATTCGAGGACTAGGCCATTGCTTCCGCATTATCAGAAGTCCCGGAATAATACCCCAGATATCACTGAGTATAAAGACCTAGTATCTCAGAAAGAGGGATCCTTCAAACAAGATTACAAGGGTTACCTATATATCCAAGTAGTGTTCCCCACGAAATAAGAAAATAAGGATTTTAGGTTTATATCCCGAACAAACCTACTAAATGTGCAAAAACCTATCGGCACATCATCAGCGAGACTGTTTAATCACATTTAAACATTCCATATCTTTAGCATACCGTAACTGTCAAGCCGATGTACTATCATTTTTCATTTTTACACAAGCTCTTTTCCGGTTTTCTATTGTTTTTGGATTTTGAAAATATCTCATGTTTTTGTATTTTTGTCATTTTTTATTGTTTTTGTATTTTCTGAAAGTATTACCCTATACATTCCCCCTAAATACCAAAACATGTAAAAAATCAACAAACCATTGCAGATTGCTTCTCAACATCATCTACAATGTCTCCTTCATCAACACCAAGAATCTCCTCTAACACTGATAAAAGCTTCATACCGTTCTGTTTTAGCAAATACTGAAAACGTGTTTTATCAAATGCTTTGGTATGTAAATCAGCTTTTTGTTCGTCAGTGTGGATTTTCTCAATTCGTATCAACTTCTTCTCAAAACAATCTCGAATGAAGTGATGACGAATTTCAATGTGTTTGGTTTTAGCGTGATGAACAGGATTTTTTGTAATGTTAATTGCTGCCTCATTATCAACAAAGATAGGGGTGTTTAGAAATTGCAAACCGTAGTCGCGCATCTGTTGCTGGATCCACAAGATCTGAGAGCAGCAACTGCTAGCAGATACATACTCCGCTTCACATGTGGATAGAGCCATAGAGGTTTGCTTTTTGCATTGCCAGGTGACCAAACGTGGTCCGAAAAACTGACACCCTACTGTTGTTGATTTAGCATTAACTTTGCAGCTTTCGAAATCGGAATCGGAATACCCTTCGAGCGTGAAATCGCCTTTTCTTGGATACCACAACCCTAATGATGGAGTTCCCTTCAGGTAGCGTAATATCCTTTTCACAATCACCATATGCGAAGCTCTTGGGTTAGATTGAAATCTTGCTGCGAGGTAGGTTGGGTACATAATATCAGGTCTTGAAGCTGTCAAATACATCAGCGATCCGATCATGGAACGATACATCGTTTCATCTACCTTCTCTCCGGTGAGATCATGGTTTATCCCATGATTCGTCGCTAATGGGGTGGAGGCTGGAGTAGAACCTGACATCCCGAATTTTTCCAAGATATCATGAACGTACTTCGTTTGATGTATGAAAATTCCCTTAGGTAGTTGATCAACATGATGTCCCAAGAAGAATTTCATCTCACCCATCGATGACATTTCAAATTTTTGCTTCATGACTCGTTCAAAATCTTTACACAAATTTTCATTTATTGACCCAAATATGATGTTGTCCACATAAATTTGAACTATCAGAAGATGACCGTTGACCTCTTTGGTGAAGAAAGTGGCATCCACTTTTCCACGAATGAAGTTGTTGGCTAGCAGGTGTTGAGACAATGTCTCGTACCAAGCTCTCGGGGCATGGTGTAAACCATACAGCGCTTTGTGTAACAAGTAGACCTTGTCTTTGTGGATTGGATCGATGAAGCCCGGTGGCTGTCCGACACATACCTCCTCTTTTACCTTCCCGTAGAGAAACGCCGATTTAACATCTAACTGATATACTTTGAAATTTTTCCAATATGCAAATGCCAGGAAGATTCTGATCGCTTCAAGTCTAGCAACCGGAGCATACACTTCAGTGAAATCAATACCCTCCAGCTGACTAAAACCCTGAACTACGAGTCGAGCTTTGTTACGAACCACAACTCCTCTATCGTCTCTTTTGCACTTGAACACCCACTTGGTGTTTATCTTCCTCTGACCATCAGGCAAGTCTACTAACTTCCACACACCTAACTTCTCAAACTGACTCAACTCTACTTGCATAGCATTGACCTAAGAATCTTCAGTTAGCGCCTCTTTGTATGTTCGCGGTTCGATCTGCGAAATAAAACAACTAAGTGAAAACTCAGTTTGTGAAGGTGCTACTGTAGAATAAAAACAAGTAAGGCCTTGGTAAATTTGACGTCTAGTGCGAACGCCTGATTGCAATTCTCCATTGATCAGTTCTTTTGGATGGTATGAAAAAGTTCTTGGCATCACCTCGCCTGAAACATCTACCTCGCCTTCCAGATTAGTAACATTCTAATTTGCACCTTCTTCACTGACTGGGTTTGTTTGACTTGAAATCTGAATTTGCTCCCCCTCAAAATCTGAATCACCACGATCAAATACTGGCATGTTCTCAGATTCTTGATTATCATTGACTATTGTCTGATTATCATGAGCAACTTCATTTTGTTGAATATCATCATGTTCTCCAGCATTGCTTGGGTCTGCTTCATCGTCATTCGAAGTTTGTCGCGGTCTTCTTGAATACTCAGCTGGGAACTTTTCCTGCGATTCTTCATATTCTCTCAGAATATCCAACTCGTCAAAGAAATCTTCTTCTTCTTCTTTTTCTTCTTCCATGTCAAACGAATCCCACAAAGTGTCATAATGAAAACGCCATGAAACTCCAGGATTCGGCGGTGGCATTGTGTGATCTTGACACTCAACATCGTGTGCTTCAATAATCCGCTTTAAGCTTGGAACAAAGACTCGTTTCAATGGACTTTGATAACCAATGAAAATTCCTCCAATGCTCTTTGGACCAAATTTCCCAAAAGGCTCTAGAACTGTGCAGGGAGACCCAAACGGTTCTAAATACTTCAGGTTCGGCTTGCGGTTATTGATCAGCTCGAAACACGTCTTATTGAATTTCTTTCAGCTACTCCATTCTGCTGCGGAGTGTAAGGAGCACTAAATTCATGCAATATACCTCTTTCATCACAATATTCAACCATCTTGTTGTTCTTGAACTCAGTACCATTATCACTTCTGATTCTTTTGTTACGCCTTTGGTACAAATTTTCAATTTTCCTGAACAACGCCATCAAACTTTCAAACGTCTCATCGTTCGTCTTCAGAAATGAAACCCATGAAAACCTTGAGTAGTCATCTGTTACCACCAGACAGTAGTAATCACCAGTGATGCTTTTGACGTTCACTGGACCAAAAAGATCCATATGAAGTCTCTCTAAAGGTCTCAAAACTGAATTAACTTTCTTTTGAGGATGTGATTTCTTCTTCTGCTTGCCTTTGATGCAGCTAATGCACTCCCCTTCAAGATGAAAACCTTTGACATGAACACCCATAACCAAATTATTGTGTACCAAGTGATTCATTTTTCGTAGGTGAATGTGGCCCATCTTGCGATGCCACAACTGCGATTCTTTCTCCGTTGCTCTAGACACAAAACAATGAGCCTGACCCGTGGTTGTAGTAGCTACGCTCATGTCTAACACGTACAGATCATTGACTCTTGGTGCCCTCATGATAATCCATTCTTCAGGGATAACAAATCCTGGTTTCAAGATCAAACATTCTTTGTCTGTAAAGTGAGTGGTATACATCCTATCACAGATCTGAGATATGCTCAGAAGATTGTTTTCAAGCTCAGCGATGTAGTTAACTCTTTCAAACGTAACAATCCCATTGGATAACGTTCCTTCACCAACTATTCTACCACCTTGATTTCCTGCGAATCCCACGTAACCACCATTGAAATTTCTAACATCATATAGCAATGTTGTCTTCCCTGTCATGTGCCGAGAAGCTCCACTATCCATAATCCATCTTGAAACGGATCTTGGAAGCTCCTGCACATATCAGAAACATTTTAATGAGATTTTGATGCTACCCAAGCCTCTTTTGACTCAGGTAACTGGACTTTAATGTGAGATTTTGTAGTGTAAAGTGGCGGAATTTTTTTATCATTCATCTTTAAGCTCTCTGCGGACCCAACCTCAACCTTTTTATATAAGAAAAAATCGTCTTTTTGAGGTTGACCAGATGGTTGGTCTTTCTTTGAAACACCTTTCTTCTCAGAAGTAATAACTTCTTTTGGATCAAGTTTCTCATAATATTCCAAAGGAACATCCATCTTTACCGAAGTGGTAGAAGACGATTGTTTTTCTGACACTGAAACCTTTGGTTTTGAAACACTTGATTTCTTTCCAACCACTTTTGGCTTCCATGTTTGTTGAGATGATGCAACCCGTTTGTAAAACTTGTCATTTTTAGTTACCACCTTTTTAACAAGTTCAGTTTTGATCTTGATGTTGTTATTTTTCAAAATCTTTTTCTCAACAACCAATGGAGCTTTTCCCTTCACATCAACTTTCTTCTTTTGACTCTCAACAATTTCAGACTTAGACTTGAAGTTGGTACACTTTCGTGCAATATGTCTAACTTTGTTGCATCTGAAGCATGTGCGAGTATCAATAACTCGACTTGTGCCTTCAGTCTGAGATTGTGAGGCCTTCTTTGAAAAAAAATTCTTCATTTGACTTCGAAAAAATCTCAGATTCTTCGTCAGAAAGTGAACTTGAACCGTTCACAAACACCCTTTTATTAGCAAACTTCTTGTTTTGAACATTTCTTCTTTGATAGTTCTTACCACCCTGATATCCACCCGACCATCTATTTCGATTGTTGTTATAAAAACGTGGTGGAACAACAAGTTTCTTATAGTAAGCTTTATCTTTTTCAAAATTCATTTGCCTCTTTGTCTGATTCAAACCTTCTATTTCAGATAAATCAATTACAACCAGTTTGAAAACGTTTTTCAATTTGTTCACATTAACATTCTCCAGTGGAAACTCAGAATCCGAATACAACTTATCAGATCCAACCATCTTGTACATCACAAGACCCGGTTCATCACCTAGGTTGTTTTTGGATTTTGGTTTCGGAATGTAATTGTCTAGAAAACACTCTTCACCCTCAGCTGAATCACTATCCAAAAGACTTTCAGCCATTCCTTTAACAATCTCAGTTTGAACACTATCATCAGATGATGATGAAGAAAATGTCACATCAATTGACTCTGGAAGTTTTATTTCATTCGTTTCATCTTCATCATTAACCAACCCGGACTTTTTCTTTGAAAAATTGTTGAGCACTGGCGGTGGAACCTGATGAAACCCAACCCCAGTTCCATCCGAGTAAACATCTTCACCTGCTTTGTTTTTCCCGATTGGTTTGGGAACAATGTGTTGCAAAACAAAGCTTGCGGAGCTGTAACTGGTTAATTTTAGATTGATACGCTCATTCTCAATCTTAGCTTCTTCAAATTGAAGCTTTAACTTAGCAATCTCATCCAGTTGTTGGTTGATTTGCTCTTCTTTGTGTCTCAGAACAACAGTTAAATGCTCATTTTCTTTATTGGTTTTACTGTTTCTTTTATCAGAATCTTTAACCGTTCGTTTTAATTTTTCAAAATTTTCTGAAATTTTACGATTTTCAAGAACTAATTTCTCATTTTCTTTCTTAATTCTTTCTACTTCAATTTTATCATTTTCAATTTTCTCAGTCAAATTTTTAGCTCGATCATTTGAGGCTTTGAGCATTTTATCACGATCTAGAATCTGATCTTCAACCTTTGCATTACTAGAGTAAGCAATTGTACTACAAAACTTGCAGTTTTTCATGCAACTTTTACAGTCACTATCACCTTTGACTTTCTTACCTGTCTCACTTGTTGAAACATTTGGACTGACCTTGCTTTTAGACTCAGATTCAGACTTAGAGTCTACCTCAAGTTCTTTTGCAGCAAACACTTTGTCAGCCATCTTTCCCAAATTTTCAGCTGTAAATTCTTTTGAAGTATCGATAATCCCATCATCAATCTTCTTTGACTGCAGTTCTTTTGCTGTCTCTTTCTCTTTCTCATCAGATTCTCCTCCTCCCCACCATTTTCTCTGTCTGACATCTTCTTTTGCTTTGAATTCCTCAATGAAAACTTCTATACTAAGAGTTTTCGCATCAATAGCAATGTTTCCTTGAGGATCAAGGTAACATTCTCTATCCGCATCCCATCTCTTTGCTCTCTTGGCTTCGTTGATCACCTTAGATAATCTGAGCATCTTGTATTCTGCTTTCTTGCTTGATATTTTTCTTCTTCAGTTCTGGTATCTTTAGGAACACGAATACCATCTTCTTTTGCTACAAACACATACCCTACTGCATCTTTCTCTCGTAAAAGTTCACTCCAATCAAAACCTTCATCATCATGAATAACAGCAAGAGCTCTTGATTTTTCTTTACAGGCATCCTCAAGCTGCTTCATTCTGGGCAGTACTGATTTATTCTGATGATAGATCGCTCTTTTGTAATAATCCTCCCGAACGGATTTGCAGTATCATCAGTATAAGCATTTCTGCACTCTCTCTTAAAGTGACCTTTCTGTTTACACTTGAAACATGTGACTTTTGATTTGTCAAAGCCAAGTTTTGTGGATGGTCCACCAATTGAATGTCTGCCCGTAATCTCCATAAACCTTTGGGCTCTCCGGACTGCACTGGCCATACACCACCTGATGTCGATCAGTTCCATCTCTTCAGGATCTATCTGATCATAGTCCTCCTTAGTTAGGTTGGTGTTTCCAATCTTGCCCACCACGAGGCTCTCGTACGATTCTAACACAAACGCTAAGAACACCATCTGTTGTTTTGCTGACTCTTCACTGAAATTTTGAGCGTTCTTCAGATCCACAGCAATGTTGCATTGAAACAGATTCTTTGATGCAGATTGTCTTGAAGTTGTTGAAGAAGATCCACTATGAAAACCACTATGAGGAGTTTCTTGATTCACAGAATTTGCACTCTCTGCAGAAAATGCTGTTCTTGGAGAACCAGTCTTTGGTAGATTTCCTCTGTAGTACAACTCCACATTCTGCTGATAAGATGTGTTGTTGACTTTGCTAGATTTCTTAATCTACAAATCGTGACTCTCCAGTCTTTCAATAAGCCGATCCACTGTCAACTCTTCAGACTTGATTGTATTCTTCAGCATTAATCCAAAGTACTGCCAATCTTCTTCATTCGGCAGTGAGTCGAACAACTTGTCTACCAGCTTTTCTTGAGTGTAAACAATTTCATGTCTAGAAAGCTCCAACTTCAGATGCCCAAATCTCTCAATCATCTTGGAAACTGACTCGTTCTTTAAACAACTAAACAAATCAAACTCTTTTCGTAACAGTTTCTTTTTGTTTTTGACTATTTCAGCACTACCTATGCATTTTACCCTCAGTTTTCCCAAAGATCTTTTGAATTTACATATTCAATCAATGAAATTATATCATCTCTCACAGACTAATGATTCAACGCGATACACTTTTGCTCAAAAATATATCTTTTAACTTCCTCAGGATCTGTCAAACTTTCACCAAATCTTTCTCCTCTTGTATAACCAATCTTTAAACTTTTCCAGCTTAGATATGCAAAAGCTTGAAGCCACTCATCAAATCTTGTAGCCCACCTATTATAATCTTCTATTGCCAGCAACTTTGGAGGTTTGTTATACGTCCCATACGCACTTTCAACACTTAATGTATCCGAAAGAGTCTTTCTCGCACTCAGAGTTTTCTCATTGGTATTGTTTAACGTGTCGTTTGAAGTATTATCTCCACCATTTCCAGCAAAGGCAAAAATATTACAAAATGAATTGAAATCATCCATCTTCACGTACATGAAAATGATCAACAAAGACTTAAGAAAATTCTTGAGTTTGAAAAATACAGATTCAAGCGGAATCTGTTCAAGCGAAATCAGCTTTAAACAAGATAACTTTTCAAGCGAAATCACAAATCAAATTCAAGAGAAATCAAGTTGAAACAAAATCTCTTATTTCGCTTGAATCTTTCAAGCAAAACCTGTATTCAAGCGAAATCTGACAACTATTTCAAGCAAAATGAGGAATATGTGTAATCTTCAAGCGAAATCACTCAAAACTTTCAAGCAAAATCAGTATGATGTCATCATTTTACGAACAGTTTCAAGCGAAAATACGTTTTTGATCAAATTTTAAGCCGAATTTTAGTCCAAAACTTTCAAGGATTAGTTAACACAATGTTTCGCTTGATATATGTCAAATTCAGGCCATTTCAACCGTAAAATTATGTCCAAATCAGAAAAGAATGAGTAGAAGTAAAGAAAATCCGATGATTTCAAGTTGCAATGGTATGAACTCCTCGTCCAGTGCTCTGATACCACTTGTTGGATCGTTCTGGTGACCCTAAACAGTCAAGTTGAGTAGTTCATCATCATTTACAAAGGCGGAATCAATGCAAACAATGTCAAACAACTTGTTTCCTTTCAATTCTTTTCTATTACTGATTTTCTGAGCCTTTACAATGATTTCTGATAAAAATACGGCACCACCTCGACTATTACACAATGACCAGGTTCGCTTGAAATGAACCAGCACAATCCTATTTATAGCCAGCATGATTTCGCTTGAATGTGTCACAGTCGTGTTCAAGCGAAATCACATGTATTGATTTCGCTTGAACTGGTTCATGTCACCTTCAAGCGAAATTACATACAAACATGTAATCTAACCCTAATTTCTATCCTATTGTGCACTCGTTCATCCTATCTAGACATAAGACTCAATTAAGACGAAGTTAACAGACACTAGATGCACCAACATCACTGATTGGGATAGAATGATCTTGAGACTGGATTTGCTCCCCCTCAGACTCTGAATCACCCCGATCAAAAGTTGGCCTTTCATCAGAATCTGAATTATCATTGATTGTTGTCTGAATGATATGAGCTTGTTCCCATTCTGGAGATGAAGGAGTTTGTTGAATATTATCATGTTCACCAGCATTGCTTGGACCGGCTTCATCATCATTCGAAGTTTGCCGTTGACGTCTAGAAAGCTCAGATGGGAACCTTTCTTGTGATGACTCATACTCTCTTAGAATATCCAACTCATCAAAGAGCTCTGGTTCTTCCTCTATGTTGAAAGAATCCCACAAAGTATCATAATTGAAACGCCATGAGTCGTCGGGTTTCTGCGGTGGCATTGTATGACCCTGACATTCAACATTGTGTACTTCTATGATCCGCTTTAAACTTGGAACAAAGACTCATTTTTGTGGACTTGAATATCCCACGAATATTCCTTCAATACTCTTTGGACCAAACTTCCCAAAAGGCTCTAAAACTGTGCAGGGTGACCCAAACGGTTCCAGATACTTCAGGTTATGTTTGCGGTGATTTATCAGCTCAAAACATATCTTGTTGAATTTCTTTGCTGTGAGAACCCGGTTGAGAGTATAACAAGCGGTTGACACTGCTTCTGCCCAAAAGTTGATTGGTAGTTTTGAATCAGCAAGCATTGTTCTGGCCGTTTCAATTAGTGTCCTGTTCTTTCGTTCTGCTACTCCATTTTGTTGTGGAGTGTAAGGAGCACTAAATTCATGCAATATTCCTCTCTCATCACAAAATTCTTCCATTCGGTTGTTTTTAAACTCTGTACCGTTGTCACTTCTGATTCTTCTGATACGAGCTTGGTACAGGTTTTCAATTTTTCTGAACAACGCCATCAAACTTTCGAAAGTCTCATCCTTTGTCTTCAGAAATGATACCCATGAAAACCTTGAATAATCGTCTGTTACTACTATACAGTAGAGGTCACCTGTTATACTTTTAACGTTTACTGGTCCAAAAAGATCCATATGTAACCTCTCCAACGGTCTAGAAACAGAATTAACTTGCTTATGTGGATGAGATTTCTTCTTTTTTTTTTCCTTTGATGCAGCTTATGCATTTTCCTTCCAGATGGAAACCTTTCAAATGAACTCCGTTGACTAAGTCATTATGAACCAAGTAGTTCATTTTTTGCAGGTGAATATGCCCCATCTTTCAATGCCATAACTATGACTCTTTTTCAGTTGCTCGAGACATGAAACAATGAGCATGACCCGTTGAAGTAGTTGCTATACTCATATCTAATATGCACAGGTCATTGACTCTGGGAGCTCTCATGATAATCCACTCTTCGGGTACGACAAACTCTGGTTTCAAGATCAAACATTCCTTATCCTTGAAATGCGTCGTATACATGCGATCACAGATTTGAGAGATGCTTATGTAACATATGTGCTTGTAATAATTGTGAACAGTTCGTTTATCAATAAAACAAAGTTATTTGATCCCAATGTTTGTTTGGTTATGTTTTACATTTTTCATGTTTTGACTTTTGTTCAATTTCAAACTCTATATCACTTTCTGGAGAGTTATACGCAAACTAGTGCGTAAACGCAATCAGTTTAATGCGACAAATACTCCAGAACATCAACATATACTTAACATACCTTAAATAACCTTTACATAACTTAGAAATAAGTTTTGAAGGCTTTGGTATGGCAAAAACAAGTTAATTCGCCTACAGGGACTAAATTTGACAAACTGCGAAAGTATGCCAATTTGTATCAATGTAACATGAATTACTTTGCAAAACATAACTTTTTGATATATTCAAAATGTCACACCCCCAAAATCCACACGCGGAGTATCACCGCTTGGAGGCGTGACTGGCCAGGATCAAACCACTAATCATATTGAACAAGCAAGTAATTAAAAGTAAAAGTCCAACCAACATAATTAGTGTCCAAAACAACCATAGTTTAAGTTACGAGCGGAAGCATAATGTTTAAAACCAAAACATAAGTTTAAATATCCAAAGGTTTAACATGGCACACAGCTGTCCATGTCCCACAACGACACTCCCCATGCAAGCTCCAGCTAAGTACCTATAGACCTGCAAAGCATGTAGTAACGAGTTAACAATAATGTCGAGTGAGTTCACTTTTGGTTGTCCAGTTTATAGTTGTTCTGAAAACACAGTTTGCTCTTTACCAGCTATCCAGCCGTGGGGGTTACCCCATAGTTTGAAAAACGTTTATTAGTTACCCGTTCTTACGTTGGCTATTCCAGCCCGGCTCTATAGCCGTGGGGGCTACCCCATGTTTAATTCACCAGACTCGTTACCATATCGACTACTAACGTTCGTCATGTTTAAGTGCCCTAACGTCTGTGTCTATCATCACTGACGTGCCATAGTCCATTAGTCCACGCTCGTCCTCTGCGGCACGGTGTGAGGTTTGTTAAACCTAATAGCGCTATTTAACTAATGACCCGTTCGCCATTGGCCTCGGCGATTAAGTCGATATAAAAGGAGGGACTTCGTTGATAGAGTTCTAGTCTAGTATAGTTAAATCCGTCTCATACTGGACGAGGAATCTACGTTCCTGAATACGTCTCAACAGGACGAGGAATCTATATTCCTTAACCCATTCCCAACCCCTGGGAACCCCATGCTTTGTAACGAAGTGTGAACTCACCTTGGTTTGCTCGGCAGATTACACAGAAAGGTCAAGTCTAGCAGCTAGTGGTCAACCACGTCCTAACATGGTTATCATACAAGTCAGGTTTAGGTTCAAGTATCGCACGTATGTTTACACATAAGCTATCAGTTACAAACACGTATAGATCATGGCAACCACGTAACTCAAACGAACAGTCAAGTCTATAAAATGCCAAACTTGTGCGATCAATCTTGTTACCCAGCCCAACATACGGCCCAAATGACAACTGATAAACGGTCTTGTGCGACTCAAATACACCTTGTGCGATTGGACTAATCCGGCCCAAACATATACCCGGCCCAATAGTCAAATAACATTACGACTTGTGCGACTAGACATGACTTGTGCGACTGGTCATGACTTGTGCGACCAAGAGGTCTTGTACGATTAGTTTAAATGTCCGGATTTTATGCAATCAGTTTTATGGTTTCCTTTTATGTAGTTATCCGTCAACAATTAACAGTTTCCAACCCAAACAATATTCAATCAAAACGGGTAATCATCATCACTAACAGTTACACAACAACCGCAACCCCAAACCACACTAACAGTTAATAATGATTCAATCGGACCAACCCTCTAATCATATAATCATTCTATTGGACCGTGATAATAGATCTGACAACTTATTTCTGAAACAATTGTTACAAGAATCCTTATGATGTCATAGTTGACTATTATTTAGATGGCCGACAACTAAATTAATTGGCACACATCAATTTGATTTCAATATTTAATAACCATGCAATACTTGCTGACAATTCCTTATGTTAACCACATGGCTTGGTCAGATTTCACATGCCTTTTTCTATCGCTATGTTAATGGCTTTTAAATGATTACCAACACTTATAAATTTCACAAGGCCACAATACTTCGATTACATTGGACCGATCACACAACTGATTTACTCATCGATTCCCTAGAAATATAAATGCTACACATACTTTAATATTTAACAGGATCATCATGACCTTATATTAAACAATCGCATAACAGATGCCACATGGTAACAACAAATAGTTCATGATAAAATCAATCAAGTAACAACTAACAACTAACAAATACCATAAAACCCATAATCATTATACAAGTATGAAATCATAAGCGAGAATCACTAACCGAAGACCCAATTAATCGAGATGCAATCACAAGTAGAAAGGGGGGGGGGGTGTCCACTGCCGTCGCACATCAAGTGAGGGGAAATAATTTCTAGGGTTTACAATATGGCAAGGAGTTGTGGAGTATGCCTACATGTTCACGTATACATAGAAAAGAGAGTGTTGGGCCGAACCCTTGTATGGGCTGCCTCTTATCTCGAGTTCAATCATAGTGGGCCGTGTGAGTAAAGACATAGTGTACGGCTCAAGAGATGTTGTGCGACTGGCTAGTGTTGCGCGACCAAGAATTATTCAATATTCTTACTAATAATACAATCACACAAAATACGTAACGTACAATTTATAGCTATTCATTAAAACCAATATATCACATAGTCACACAAAGTTCGCATACGTTACATTAAACACAAGGATATGTTCTGAAATACGAGTTGTCACATTATCCCCAAGTTGAAAGAAATTTCGTCCCAAAATTTAGCACGTACTCACTGAGGAAGCTAGTTAAGTTGCATGGTTTTCCTGGTTTTCCTGGGGTGTCACATCCTCCCCCCGTTGATCTGGAATTTCATCCCGAAATTCTGTAGCTTCAGCCTCAGTAGTGGGTGTACCGTTTGCGAACAGTTGGGGATACTTTTGTTTCATCTGATCTTCGCGTTCCCAGGTGAACTCTGGGCCGCGACGTGAGTTCCAACGAACTCGAACGAGAGGTATTCTAGTACGCTTGAGGACCTTGACATCCCGGTCCGTGATTTCGACTGGTTCCTCGACGAATCGCAACCGCTCGTCGATAGTGAGCTCCTTCAAAGGAACTATGAGGGTCTCATCTGACAGACACTTCTTCAGATTCGTCACGTGGAAAACGTTGTGAACTGCACTGAGTTCTGTTGGTAGGTTTAGTTTTTAGGCCACCCTGCCTATCTTCTCTATGATTTCGAACGGTCCAACGTATCGTGGGTTAAGTTTACCCCGTTTCCCAAAACGAACCACACCCTTCCAGGTGAAACTTTGAGTAGTACACGCTCCCCAACCTGGAGCTCTAGTGGTTTTCTGCCCTTATCGGCGTAGACTTTCTGACGGTCGCGAGCCGCCGCCATTCGTTGTCGTATCTGAGCAATTTTCTCTGTTGTGTCAACCACATGTTCTGGACGAGTAATCTGACTATCCTCCACCTCTGCCCAACAAAGAGGTGACCGGCATTTACGCCCGTACAATGCCTCAAACGGAGCAGCTTTAATGCTGGTGTGGTAGCTATTATTGTATGAAAATTCCACAAGTGGCAGATGCTTTTTCCCAGCCGTTGCCAAAGTCAATCACACATGCCCTAAGCATGTCTTCAAGGGTCTGGATGGTGCGTTCAGACTGCCCATCCGTTTGCGGTTGATAAGTTGTGCTCATATCCAAACGTGAGCCAAAGGACTTGTGCATTGCTTGCCACAGTTCTGAAGTAAAACGTTCATCTCGATCTGAGATAATAGAGGTTGGCACTCCGTGCCTCGAAACGACTTCCTTAAGATATATTTCTGCTAGTGTGGAGAATTTACCCGTCCCCTTGATAGCCAAGAAGTGAGCAGACTTTGTGAGTCGATCCACGATCACCCAAATAGTATCGTTACCCCGTTGAGATCTAGGCAGGCCAGTAACAAAATCCATGGAAATTTGCTCCCATTTCCATTGTGGTATCTCTGGTTGTTGAAGTGGGCCTGAAGGTTTCTGGTATTCTGCCTTGACTCTCGCACAAGTCAAGCATTTGCTAACGTACGTTGCTATGTGGGCCTTCATGCTAGGCCACCAATATGTCGTCTTGATATCATGGTACATCTTATCCGAACCAGGATGTACTGAGTAGCGAGACTTGTGTGCCTCATCCATCACAAGTTCTCGTAGGTTGCCATAAAGTGAGACCTATATGCGTCCTGTTACATAGTAAGCACCGTCTTCCTTCTGTTCTAAGCGTTGCCTTGAGCCGCGTAGGGCTTCAGCCCTGACGTTTTCTGGTTTCAATGCTTCTACCTGAGCATTTCGTATTTGAGAAGGAAGACTAGACTGTATCGTAAGTTGTAAAGCTCGTACGCGCTTGGGCGCAGTGTCCTTTCGATTGAGGGCGTCGGCCACAACATTGGCTTTGCCCGGGTGGTATCTGATTGAGCATTCGTAGTCGTTCAGTAGCTCGACCCATCGTCGCTGTCGCATATTGAGTTCCTTCTATTTGAAGATATGCTCGAGGCTCCTGTGATCAGTGTAGATAGCGCATTTGGTACCTTACAGGTAATGTCGCCATATCTTAAGTGCAAAAACAACAGCTCCCAGCTCTAAATCATGTGTAGTGTAGTTTTTTTCATGAACTTTGAGTTGGCGTGAAGCGTAGGCTATAACTTTATCCCTTTGTATCAATACACCACCAAGACCCTGAATTGATGCGTCGCAATAAACCACAAAATCGTCCGTGCCCTCTGGCAATGAAAGAATGGGTGCGCTGCAAAGTCTACCCTTTAGGTGCTGAAATGCTGATTCTTGTGCATTACCCCATCGATAAGTAACACCCTTCTGCGTTAGTGAGGTGAGAGGTTGCGCTATCTTAGAGAACTCCTTGATAAACCTTCTGTAGTAGCCCGCCAAACCAAAGAATTGGCGAATTTCCATTGGGGTACGAGGTGCAGGCCAGTTCTTAATCGAGTCTACCTTGGATGGATCAACATGGATCCCATCCTTGTTTACCACATGGCCTAGGAAATGGACTTCACGAAGCCAGAAGTCACATTTCGAAAGCTTAGCATAAAGTTGTTCTGTTCGTAGGAGTTCCAAAATAAGTCGTAAATGTTGCTCGTGTTCCTCCTGACCCTTCGAATAGATCAGGATGTCGTCGATGAAAACTATAACGAACTTGTCCAGGTAAGGCTTGCACACTCGATTCATCAAGTCCATGAAGACCGCAGGTGCGTTTGTCGGCCCAAAAGGCATGACCAAAAACTCATAGTGTCCATAACGGGTTCTAAAGGCTGTTTTGGAGACGTCCTCTTCTCGGACTCTCAACTGGTGATATCCTGATCTCAAATCAATCTTCGAGTAAAAGCTCGACCCTTGCAGCTGGTCGAATAGGTCGTCGATGTGTGAAAGAGGATAGCGATTCTTCACGGTCACCTTGTTGAGTTCACGGTAGTCGATGCACATTCTGAAGGTACCGTCTTTCTTCTTTACGAATAGCGCTGGAGCTCCCCAGGGCGAAGAGCTAGGACGAATAAAACCCTTATCCAGGAGTTCTTGTAGTTGCGTAGAGAGTTCTTTCAACTCTGATGGAGCTAGGCGATAGAGTGCATGAGCTATAGGTGCTGCTCCAGGAGCTAGCTCGATTTGAAGCTCGACCTGGCGGTGGGGCGGAAGACCAGGTAGTTCCTCAGGGAATACCTCAGGGTAGTCGCGTACGATTGGAAAATCTTCTATCTTCTTCTCTTTCTTCGAGGTGTCAGTAACGAGAGCCAGAATAGCAGTGTGGCCCTTTCTTAAGCACTTCTGAGCCTTAAGGAAAGAGATGATGCTCACAACAGCACCACTCTTGTCGCCACGAATCATGAGAGGTTCATCTCCTGGGCGAGGAATACGGACAATCTTTTCGTTGCATAGAATCTCTGCTTGGTGTTGGGATAACCAGTCCATACCAATAACGATGTCGAAACCATCATAACGTTGGGGTCATTCCTAGTATCACCCTGACCAATCACGAACACTCGATCCCTGGCACCATTGCCATCGTTATTACCCCCATTGTTGCCTCCATTATTGTTCCCATTTCCTTGGTTGTGGTTCTGATTCTGGTTCTGGTTCAACTGTGGCCAGTGTCTCTTGAAATGATCTTCAGCACCACACTGATAACATCCCTTGTTATCCTGCTGTTGCTGCTGATTTTGTGGAGCTTGTGGCTGCTGTTGTCGGTTCTGGTTTGCAGGACGTGAGTTTCTACAATCTTTGGCTCCATAACCAAGCTTGTTGCATCTCTAACGACGATCTCTGTTGCACTGCCCGCTGTGGTGCAAATTACATCGATTGCACCTAGGGTGGTTTCCCCGGTATCCACCCTGACTTCGATTACCAAAAGACTGCTGCCTGGGGCTCCTGTACTCATCCGTTTTTCGCTGCTGCGACTGAGACTGAACCGAAGTGGAACCCTTGCTAGAATTTTCCATCTCACTTGCGTTTGTTGTCACTGGGAGCATCCGAAGTAGTTGTTGCAGCATTAATACGTTTCGGCAGTTCATTCTGTCCTACCGCCTGATCTGAGAGACGTTGGGCAAGACGAGTAATATCCTGGATGCTTGCAAGGTTGGCCGATGTCACATGACTTTGAATTCTGGTACCAAACCTCTGAGGTACAGCTCAATACGATTGATAGGAGGATCCACCATAGTTGATCATAACCCTGTCAGTTCGTTGGATCGTTCCGTGTACACTTCTATCTCTGACCCCGTCATCCTCAGGTTTAAGAACTCCACTTCCAGCTGGTGGATGTCATCTCGACTACGGTATTCACGTTTGGATTAGTTCATTAAGAATCATTCCATGGGGTGGCATTAGTAGCCGCCAGCCCCAGCATCTGAACTTGCGCGTTCCACTAAGCTAGCGCAGTGCCTTCGAGAGTACCAGTGGTATATTTCACCCTACGAGCCTCAGGGCATTCACCCATCTCTAAGACATACTTGAGCTTTTCAAACCAATGGAGGAGTCCAACAGCTCCTTTAGTACCACTGAAAGTACTAGGACGACAGTCCATGAACATCTTAAATGTGCATACAGGTGGCTGAG
Source organism: Helianthus tuberosus (assembly GCA_030545235.1). Classification (NCBI taxonomy): domain Eukaryota; kingdom Viridiplantae; phylum Streptophyta; class Magnoliopsida; order Asterales; family Asteraceae; genus Helianthus; species Helianthus tuberosus. Next base: position 149,658,326 of record CM060367.1, on the reverse strand, counting down.
CGTGTTGGCTTGTCGTGTGTGCAAGAAAGGACAAAGTTTAACACAAAGGTTGGTTCACGAGAGTAGGATCTAAAGATCCTAGAGTGAGTTCAGACTGCAGGGTATACCTCCTGCGTGTGCGGCTGCAAGTGCCGCAGCAACTTGTTTGTTGATAAGAGCCGTCAGCTAGCTTGAGTTAGGTTCACACGTTCCCTCATGATCTCACATCGAAGGAAACACAAATAGGAAAGGTGTCGCGAATGTGTGTAAGTGTGGAGTGACAGAAGGAAGCAAGCACACATGTGTTTTCAAACTATAGTTTCTACGTTTATCTAAGCATACCATGAGCATCGTTCTATGTAATTTACCAAGTAGGCAATAAAACATAAACCATATCACGTAGAATGTCGAGCCTTGCACGTGGAGTGAAGCGTCGTTATGGATCGTAGAGCACTGTACAGGTTATAGTTTGGTTTTAACAAAAATCATTTTCCCTTATTAAAACCAAGTTCTCTATAACCAATAGCTCTGATACCAATCTGTCACACCCCCAAAATCCACACGCGGAGTATCACCGCTTGGAGGCGTGACTGGCCAGGATCAAACCACTAATCATATTGAACAAGCAAGTAATTAAAAGTAAAAGTCCAACCAACATAATTAGTGTCCAAAACAACCATAGTTTAAGTTACGAGCGGAAGCATAATGTTTAAAACCAAAACATAAGTTTAAATATCCAAAGGTTTAACATGGCACACAGCTGTCCATGTCCCACAATGACACTCCCCATGCAAGCTCCAGCTAAGTACCTATAGACCTGCAAAGCATGTAGTAACGAGTCAACAACAATGTCGAGTGAGTTCACTTTTGGTTGTCCAGTTTATAGTTGTTCTGAAAACACAGTTTGCTCTTTACCAGCTATCCAGCCGTGGGGGTTACCCCATAGTTCGAAAAACGTTTATTAGTTACCCGTTCTTACGTTGGCTATTCCATCCCGGCTCTATGGCCGTGGGGGCTACCCCATGTTTAATTCACTAGACTCGTTACCATATCGACTACTAACGTTCGTCATGTTTAAGTGCCCTAACGTCTGTGTCTATCATCACTGACGTGCCATAGTCCATTAGTCCACGCCCGTCCTCTGCGGCACGGTGTGAGGTTTGTTAAACCTAATAGCGCTATTTAACTAATGACCCGTTCGCCATTGGCCTCGGCGATTAAGTCGATATAAAAGGAGGGACTTCGTTGATAGAGTTCTAGTCTAGTATAGTTAAATCCGTCTCATACTGGACGAGGAATCTACGTTCCTGAATACGTCTCAACAGGACGAGGAATCTATATTCCTTAACCCATTCCCAACCCCTGGGAACCCCATGCTTTGTAACGAAGTGTGAACTCACCTTGGTTTGCTCGGCAGATTACACAGAAAGGTCAAGTCTAGTAGCTAGTGGTCAACCACGTCCTAACATGGTTATCATACAAGTCAGGTTTAGGTTCAAGTATCGCACGTATGTTTACACATAAGCTATCAGTTACAAACACGTATAGATCATGGCAACCATGTAACTCAAACGAACAGTCAAGTCTATAAAACGCCAAACTTGTGCGATCAATCTTGTTACCCAGCCCAACATACGGCCCAAATGACAACTGATAAACGGTCTTGTGCGACTCAAATACACCTTGTGCGATTGGACTAATCCGGCCCAAACATATACCCGGCCCAATAGTCAAATAACATTACGACTTGTGCGACTAGACATGACTTGTGCGACTGGTCATGACTTGTGCGACCAAGAGGTCTTGTACGATTAGTTTAAATGTCCGGATTTTATGCAATCAGTTTTATGGTTTCCTTTTATGTAGTTATCCGTCAACAATTAACAGTTTCCAACCCAAACAATATTCGATCAAAACGGGTAGTCATCATCACTAACAGTTACACAACAACCGCAACCCTAAACCACACTAACAGTTAATAATGATTCAATCGGACCAACCCTCTAATCATATAATCATTCTATTGGACCGTGATAATAGATCTGACAACTTATTTCTGAAACAATTGTTACAAGAATCCTTATGATGTCATAGTTGACTATTATTTAGATGGCCGACAACTAAATTAATTGGCACACATCAATTTGATTTCAATATTTAATAACCATGCAATACTTGCTGACAATTCCTTATGTTAACCACATGGCTTGGTCAGATTTCACATGCCTTTTTCTATCTCTATGTTAATGGCTTTTGAATGATTACCAACACTTATAAATTTCACAAGGCCACAATACTTCGATTACATTGGACCGATCACACAACTGATTTACTCATCGATTCCCTAGAAATATAAATGCTACACATACTTTAATATTTAACAGGATCATCATGACCTTATATTAAACAATCGCATAACAGATGCCACATGGTAACAACAAATAGTTCATGATAAAATCAATCAAGTAACAACTAACAAATACCATAAAACCCATAATCATTATACAAGTATGAAATCATAAGCGAGAATCACTAACCGAAGACCCAATTAATCGAGATGCAATCACAAGTAGAAAGGGGGGGTGTCCACTGCCGTCGCACATCAAGTGAGGGGAAATAATTTCTAGGGTTTACAATATGGCAAGGAGTTGTGGAGTATGCCTACATGTTCACGTATACATAGAAAAGAGAGTGTTGGGCCGAACCCTTGTATGGGCTGCCTCTTGTCTCGAGTTCAATCATAGTGGGCCGTGTGAGTAAAGACATAGTGTACGGCTCAAGAGATGTTGTGCGACTGGCTAGTGTTGCGCGACCAAGAATTATTCAATATTCTTACTAATAATACAATCACACAAAATACGTAACGTACAATTTATAGCTATTCATTAAAACCAATATATCACATAGTCACACAAAGTTCGCATACGTTACATTAAACACAAGGATATGTTCTGAAATACGAGTTGTCACACAAAATACTTTGTTTTGTACATTTTTACAATTTGTTTATGTAACAACACACTACTTACCAGACATAACATTTGCAACACATTACTTGACTACATTTGGACTATCAACATTTGGTATGATTTATACAAGGACTTTTGACAATTGGTTTAAACATAGACTTTATACATTGGTGGTTTGTTTAAGTGACTTAAGTAACGAGATGTGAGTAATATGATACAAGCATGGTGGATACGCCACTGGTACTCCCTATATATAAGTGTTTGTATTACATTACATATCATAGCGTTATTTATATCATTCAATTTGGACTTAAACATTTTATACAAGTAACACGATTCTCACAAGACTTTGGTTTACAAACAATTTACTTTATACAACTCATTTTACTTGGTTATACATTTAACCATACATTATTCTTTTATTTATACATATCATTTGATCTTATCGCTTTTTAAATGATTTACAAAACTTAAACAATTTACAAGGTTCATGACTGACTTTTGCTAAACAACTTTTTTCTAAACTTATAAGTCATGAATCCTTTTTTCACAAAACCTATGTATCTCACAGGCATTTTTATGCTGACGTACCTATTTTCACATGTGTTTTCAGGAGCTGTCGCTTAGGATGATGATCGTGACACTAGGGCGGACCTGTGCCTTAGAGACATAAAAATAAAGATAGAACTAGTTTAATTGTGTTCTGAACTCTTTATTTCCTGTTTCGAGACAATGTAACACTCTTGTTCGATAAATAAAATATAACTTTGTATGCCATGGTTGTGAAACAATAATTCTGTTACAACACTCCCCGACGTTTCCGCCACGATTTGATGTTTTACGTGGTCGGGGTGTGACAGCTTAGAAGATTGTTTTCAAGCTCTGCAATGTAATTTATTCTTTCAAATGTGACAATGCCATTGGATAGAGTTCCTTCACCGATTATACGTCCTCCTTGATTTCCTGCAAAACCCACGTAACCTCCATTAAACCCTCTAACATCATACAATAGGGCTTTCTCTCCTGTCATGTGCCGAGAAGCTCCACTATCCATAATCCAACATGAAACAGATCTTGGAAGCCCCTGCACATATAAAAAATTCTTAGTTAGATTTTGATGCCACCCAAGCCTCTTTCGACTCGGGTAACTTGACATTGATGTGTGTTTTAGCAGTGAAAAGTGGCAGAAAATTCGTATCATTTATCTTCAAGCTCTCTTCAGACCCAATCTCAACCTCTTTCTATAAAGAGAAATCCTTTTTCGGAGGTTGACAAGATGATTGATCTTTCTTTACCACATACTTCTTTTCAGAAGTCGATTTTTGTTTCTCATATAAATCCAAAGGTACATACATCTTCTTGGTTGAAGATGATGATTTTTCAGTCTCAGATACCTTTGGTTTTGGAGAACTTTCATTCTTGTCAACACTTTTTGGCTTCCATGTTTGTTGAGACGAGGCAACTCGTTTGTAAAATTTGTCATTTTTAGTTACCACATTTTTTACGGATTCTGTTTTTATTTTTGTGTTTTCATTTTTCAAAACTTTCTCAACAACCATTGGAGCTTTTCCTTTTGGATCAACTTTCTTTTTTTGGCTCTTAACAACTTCAGACTTAGGCTTTAAGTTGGTACACTTTCGTGCAATATGTCCAACTTGATTGCATTTGAAGCATGCTCGAGTGTCAACTACTCGACTTGTGCCTTCAGACTGAGATTGTGAGGCCTTCTTCTCAAAGAACTCTTTGTTTGATTTTGAAAAAAATTTAGATTCTTCATCAGAAAGTGAACTTGAACTAGAAACAAACACTTTCTTCTCTACAAACTTCTTGTTTTGAGCATTCTTTCTTTGATAATTCTTACCACCCTGATAACCACCCGACCTTTTGTTTTGATTGTTGTTATAAAAACGCGATGGAACAACAGGTTTCTTGTAGTAAGCTTTATGTTTTTCGAAATTCATTTGCCTCTTTGTCTGATTTAAAGCTTCTACTTCAGACAGATCAATTTCAATCAATTTGAACACTTTTGTCAATTTAGCAACATTAACATTTTCCAGTGGAAACTCACAATCCGAATACAACTTATCCGACCCCGACATTTTGTACATGACAATAGTAGGTTCTTCATTTAAGTTGTTTTTGGATTTTGGTTTCAGAATGTATTTGTCCAGGAAACATTCATCATTATCAGCTGAATCACTATCAGACTTCAAAACACTTTCAGCCATGCTTTTAACAATATCAGTTTGAACACTATCGTCAGATTTTTTCTTCGAAAAATTGTTTAGAACTGGTGGTGGAACCTGGTAAAACCCAACCCCGGTTCCATCAAAGTATACATCTCCGTCTGCTTTGTTTTTCCCAATGGGTTTGGGAACAATGTGTTGCAAAACAAAGCTTGCAGAGTTGTAACTGTTCAATTTTTACTGGATACGTTCATTTTCAATTTTAGCTTCTTGAAATTGAAGCTTCAACTTAGCAATTTCATCCAGTTGTTGATTGATTAACTCTTCTTTCACTCTAAGAACACCTGATAGTTGAAGATTTTCTTTGGTTGTTTTACCATTTCTTTCATCAGAATCTTTAACCGTTCGTTTTAGCTTCTCAAAATGTAGGATCGTATTCGGACCCGAACGATTCTATTAGAAGAGTTTTACTCAGTTTCAGAGGCAGAAACTAAGAAACTGGGTTCAATTCAGCAAGGAATACACTTTAAACTGTCAAATTGTATTGATAGAATGACGTTTATAGCAACTTGACACTTCGGCAGCACTTCGTTGCAAACCGGAAGAACTCACATACTGATTTCGCTCCAAGACACCTATTTATAGGTGATGGGGTTCAGCTTGAACATGCTATGTGTATTTCGAGCGGAATCAGAACATAAACATCTCGAGCGGAATCAGGATATTTATGTGATTTAGCTTGAAATGACAAGGTGTCATTTCGAGCGGAATCACTCCTAGAAACCACTATCTCGTTTTTCGTGCCCTGATCTAATACATTCTATACAAGATTCGATACAAGACGTAGACGACAGACGGATGCACCAACAAACTCCCCCTCGGATGTTGACGGAGTCTTCAGTGTCAAGTCTTCGCAACTTCAGTCTTTATCAGTCTTTGGGCTTCTCTTTGAAGTATCTGACGCTGTAAGTATCCTCAATCTCTATCATCTTTTCTCTTTTCATCATCAACATACTCCTTTCTTTAAGTATCTTCAGACTCCCCCTTTTGATATGCTGGGATCGCAGCCTGGCTTGTTAAACTCACAGAGTCCTCGGGTATCGGAACCTGGCTCTTCCTCAAACCTGTACATTCTCTACCACAAACATAAGTTTTCTAATATTAAACTTTAACATACTCAGACACCACTTGTAAATATCACAAAAATGATCTAACATTTATAGTCTCTGATGAACCACTTGAAGAAATATCATTTTCTTTACTTTCGATGATCACTTGTAAGATTTAAACTCTTAAACACATTCTCCCAAACCAATTGTCATCATGTCTAGCATTTGGAATTTTGAAAATCAGCTCTTCAACACCAGTTTTCGAATATCTTTTTAGATTTTTTTTCAAAATTTTATGATAAAACACACTGAAAATCTTTTTGGGATTTTTGAAATTAAACGAAATGCAATAAAGAAATATTTACAAACAATATTTTTGTGAGTTTTGTGTAAGAGGATCATATCAGTTTTTGAGACAAATCACCAACATCGTTAAGCTTCATTTCATTTTAAGTTCTAAACAATTCACCTAGATTGTCAGTATACTGGTCCACTTAAATTTTCACACAAAGTTCAATTGTTTCGAGATACGAGATTAATGTCTTAGATACTTAAACTTAGTCGCGTGTCCCACCTCTTGAATATACTCCCGTATCCAGATCCCAATATTCAGTCTTACAGGTGAGTATACCACAAATGATATCTGTAAAGGAATAAATTATAGTGCTAAACCGTGAGAGCTCAGGTCAGAACTTCCGTTCAGCAGAGAGATGACGGCTCGACTTTTGGTGTGTCCCCTTTAGAGGATCTTTTGTATTACAACAACAATGACTATCAATTTTATTGTTTCATCAATTTGCTGAGGGCGGCGCTATATTTCAAGCAAGCCGAAAGTATTCTCCGGGGACTAGGCTATTGCTTCTGCAAAATCAGAAGTCCCGGGATAATACCCCAGATATCACTGAGCATAAAGACCTAGTATCTCAGAAAGAGGGACCTTTCAAACAAGATTTCGGGGGTTACCCATATATCCGAGAGATGTTTCCCCACGATATAAGCAAGTTTGAATTTAGGTTTATATCTCGTCACAATCTACTAAATGTGCAAAAACCTACTGGCATATCATCAGTGAGACCGTTTATCACTTTTAACTTTCCATTTCTTTAGCATGTTGTGATCGCCCACTGATGTACTATCATTTCCTCTTTTTCATAACAAAACTCATTTTTGATTTTATCATGTTTTTGACTTTTTCAAATTTTCTAATGTTTTTGGATTTTCTGAAATTTTTACTCCCCCTAAAATGCAAACACATTTTAGGAAATTTGAAAATAAACTTTGATACTCTACCTGTACAGTTTGTTTTCAAAAAAAAAAAATTGACAACCGATATCAAATCACTTCAATTCGCCATCCACTTGGCATAAACAATCAGAACTCCCCCTTTCAACAAACTATTTTCTCATTTAGATTTCAAAACACTTAAGTTTGTTTTAATCAAAATGATTTTTCCGGAAAATAAGTTTGTTTTTACCACTTGTAGGGTCATGGTTCATCATATTGTCTTCCAACCACTTGTATGAAGATTACATCAAGTTCAAATTAATGACCTTGAGTAATCACTATGTCAGGACAAACCTCTGTACCACTTGTATGATGAACTTATCAAAGTAAATTTCAAGATAAATGCCGATACCTACTCCATACTTACCAACCTGGGAGTTCTGGCAAAGTCCATCACCTGTATACATCTAAACACTTTTTTAAAAATTTTCACAAACAACAATTTTTATGAATGATGCCGATTCCTGATCCACGATTACCAACTTGGGATCTCCGGCAAGTCAGGTTTTTTCTATTCAAAGAGAATATCCACCCAAGTCTGACCATCCTTGGGTGTTACCAAGTCATCATCACTCGGTTTCTTACCTTTCCTCTTCTTCTCATAGAACTCTTTAACCCCTTTGACTTTTCGATCAATCATTTTTCCAAAAATATGTTTTAGAGTGGGGTTAAAGGCCTTTTCAACATCAAAAACCTTTTTATCATCATAAAATTGGTTTGATATCTCAACTTTACCAATTTTCTTTTTAAAATTCTCAACTCGAAGTGGTGGAAAATTCTCATCATCCACAGTCGAAACTGATGCTTCACTTTTTGAAACAACTTATGGCTTCTCTGATTTTGTGGAATCAGACTCATCACCAGAAAATAGCTCCTCTGATTTTGACCTTTCAGAATCATCACTAGAACTATCAACAGACTTCTTAACAACCCATTTCTGGTTGTCAGATTTAGTTCTTTTGTTGTAAAACTTGTTTGAAAATTCACCAATTTCAAATTTTGAGTTTTTGAATAATTTGGTTCGGTCAATTGGTGGTTCAAACTCAATCACTTTCTCTTTCTGTTTATGAGAAACTCCCTGTTTTGATGGTATTGCCTTAGAACAATCTCTAGAAATATGTCCAACAGTGTTGCATTGGAAACAGGTTCTCGTATCTTTCCTCTGTCCAGCAAACTTCATCTCTTCTTGCTTCTTTGCAAGGAACTCACTGTTTGACTGCCTCCAGAATTCTTTATTTTCTTCGTCATCTGCTGAGGTACCTGAAACAAATGTCATCTTTGATTTAAAATCACGAACATATTTTTCATTTTTCTGTTTTTCTGTTGGATTAAATCCAAGACCTTTCTTTTTTAAATTACGGTTTTGGTTTGGTTTCTTTTGACAACCAGAACCAGAACTGTAACCGTTTTTCTTGTTTAAACGTTGTTGAACTCTTGAGGTGTATTTTTTAGGTTTTTCGTTAAGATTTGAATCTTTTATTTCAGCAATATTAATTTCTGTTAATTTGAAAACCTTTTTTATCAATTCATTTTTGACACCTCTTATTGGAAATTCCTCATCAGAATATAATTTGTCCGAATCATTTAAAGTGTATGCAACTTTAAATGTTTCATCATTCAAATTAGATTTTGATAACAAGAATTCTTTGTCATAAACTCTTTTTCCCTGTTTTCCTATTTGACCTGAAGTGCTTGACTCAGACTTTGACTCTGACGTGGACTCCAACTTTGACTCCTCTATTTCATCATTATCTAACACATGATCCACCACTTTCTTCATCAATTGAGATTGTTGATCAGTGTCAGACGATGTAAACACGACATCTATACTTTCTGGTAAATTGACTGAGGACTCCGACTCCCACTATAAATTAGTCGCCTTTTGTACTCTTTCAGAATTTGGATTTCTAGGCAAATATCCATTTTCTAGCGGGGGTGGACACTTGTTGTAACCGACATCTTGTTTCTTACCAGAATCCTTCTTGTCAGTTTTTTTCTTTGTGTCACTCTTCTTCTTGTTCTTCTTTTCTGGAGTCTTTTCTTCAGCCACTTTTCCATCATCATTCTTTTCTTCAGTTACTTCATCCTCTTCAAATGCCTTCATGCCTTCAACAGTTGGATAAATCCTGTCAATGACATAAGAAGTACATGAGTAACTTTTCAACAAACTATTTACTCTTTCAGTTTCAATTCTTTGTAACTCCAATTTTTGTTCAAGAGCATCACACTTCTCGATGTAGTTGTTCACAACTTTCTGCTTGATCATGAACGCTCCCTGAAGTGTCTTCATTGCAGTTGCTTGCTCTTCACTCGTGTCATTGTACATATTCATCGCTTTGTTGAGCACATCATATGATTCCTTCAACCTATTCATGTTGTTGATTAATTCACTATTTTTCTTCTTCAAGATTTCACAGGTTTCACAATTAGCAGGAATCTCTTTTGCAATAACATCTTCATTAATCTTGAACTTTGGAACCTCTTTCACTTTCTTTCGAATCACCGGAGTTTCATCATCACTGCTTACCGGTGTCTTTACCTTTTTCTTTTTCTTCTTTGCTTTCTCATCTTCACTGTCACACTCAGCCATCATTTTCAAATGATCTGCCATTTTTCTTGACCAATACTCACGATCATCATCACTATCTTCAACTCGAGCGACAAAAGCTGTGTGAACTGGAGCTTTGTTAGGATCATAATCATCCCAAGTGAAATTCTCCCAGCTAAATCCCTCGGGTAGCTTTTCATCATCTTGATCAATCACACAAGCTTTTCCATCAGCTGATATATATTTATCCCAGTTGAATGCTGTTGAAGACTTCTCATCTTGATTCACCACACAAGCTCTTTTTGAAGATTCTTCAATCACATTCCTTCCATGTGCAGTTTGTGCTTGATGTTGATGTTGTTGCGGTGGTTGTTGAGCAACTTGATGGTAGATGGTTTTTCGGTAGTAATCATTGTTGTTGTTTGTAACACCCATGATATTATTTTGAAATTTATCGTAAATAAACTATATCAAACATGTAATTACCATTAAGTATCCTTATGAAATACGAGTAATTTAAAACTTTTACAACTTAAAAGTTTTCAACATAAAATAAATAAGTTCGCCATTTAAAAGTTATGACGTAACGCCGTGCGGAAGCTTTAATCTTGTGTGTTCGGTTCTTCATAGCTGCTTGATCGTCATCCATAGCATGACCAACATCACCTGTGATCAAAACCAACTTAAAAGTTAGTTTTGATAGTTAAATAATAAGTTTAAACAAGTTCCATGGGTCAAACAAACAAAAAAATAACATTTTTCAGGAACTAGGGGGCGTCGCGTGACGCCTAGGGCCGTCGCGTGACGCCTAGCCCCCTTTTCAGCAGAATGTTGTTAAACAGTTGCTGTAAATTCCCAGCAATACCCGATTTCACGGAAACGAGCATAACTCTCTCGTTTTTAATCCGTTTTACCCGATTCTTTTTCCTACGCGTCCATAATTTAATTCTCCATCTTATGGAGTTAAAATCCGTCATCCGGATTAACAAAATTTCAGACTTTTAATTCTTCGGCTTACTACCCTTTTTACAAATTATTGACCCGTTCATGATTTTATCACACCAACATGTTTATTAGACCTTTAAACTCATGAAATTCATTATTTCAATATCTCCTATCATTTTAATCTCAAATCACGGGTTTCTTACATAATAAAATCTCGTTTATGCTTAAATGCTTATTTTGACCCATTAAGGGTATTTACGCATTTTAGTCTAGAACTTGTGCTTTACTTTTTATGCTACAAAATTTCATGTCTAATTTACTACAAATATTCCACCACAACTATTTTGTGGTGGCTTTAACATAATAATCCCCTTTTTCCCTATTTTACCCATCGGTTGGTCATTTTGACCCACGAATGTGTATTCCTATGACTTTTGTTCATATTTAACAATTCCATAATCTTATTGCAAGTTCCTAAACAACCCCTATGGGTTGTTTGCCCAATATACCCTTCAAGGGTGTTTTGGTCAACTTTAGTCCCTCACTATACGACGAAGGACTTTCGCTAAATATTTGACCAAACTTGTATGTTTAACTAAAAGCCTATTTATACGTACATGGCTCGGGTCAAAGTATTGAACCGTTTACATAACTTTTGCTTTAAATCTTTCTAGTTAAAGCAACGCAAGCTTATGATATTTCCTGTGATTGCAAAACTCAACAAGCGATTGTCAAATGTTATTGTCAAATGGTGTTAACAATACCATTTGACCTATTTAGTCTAATTAATCATTTGTCCGTATGAGATGGTATTTAATTACCATTTCATCCCTTTAAACCTATCCGGGTTTTTCCCTTGAACTTGTTTTACTAAAAACCGTTTTTATTTATTCGTCATTACATGACTAATTTACCATTTTACCCCTTTTTCCATAACTCATGATTTCTTACCAATTTCCCTCGTTCCGACTCTTATTGAATCGTGTCGAAACATTCTATACCAACCACTTAGTAGCATTCATATACAATATTTGCAATTATGTAATTTGTACATAATGTAAAGGGGCGTAAGCTTTACTTACCTCGCATCCAAATTACGCTTTTCCTTTCCTTCTTGATTCGTTTGACACGCTCACTCATCAAGCTTCCACCTAGCTCGTTAGGCGTCAAACTATCATCATAATTCATAAGATGGTTAGATTAGTCATTATCAATTATTACTACTCCATCTAACGGGTCTTATGTCGACTTTATCACTCGATTAAATCATTGGTTAGTTTGACTTCCTAAAAGTCAATTGATCTATCAACACATTCAAATGCACACTTCACATGGAATTTCAACATTTTAGCTTCGTTTAGGCATTTTAACAAACACCTAGTGGGCATAATTTTTACATAACCATTACTAGGTTCTTGACATGTTACTTTCATCTACTTTCACTTCAATTAACAAATCTATACTAATTTTTTTTTACATCTATAATCTCAGATTCGCCACACGAATTCAGATTTCACTAGAATAAGAACCATAATTCTAGTGTTTATTTGGTTTCTACAAACTAACTAATCACCTACAATGGTGATTATAAACCCCACAAGTATAATGCTAGGTTTTAACAAGAAATCATCTAGGGTTTATCCCTAGATGCCATATTACTTCTAATTTCATCCATGTAAGAGATAATCAAGCTCAATTTCAGTTTTTCACAATTAACCTATAATTCAAGATGAATCAAAACATCAAATTTTTGCATACCTTATGATCCCCTCACCAAGGTGATCACTAATTCGTGCTTGAAAATCGATTTGGAGCTGATTTGAACCCTCAATTTGATCAAGTTTGACATACACTAGGGTTTGGTGGGGAGCATGTGTCGCCCCCTGTGTTCTTGTTCGACCAGACATCTTAATTGAGATGTTTGGTTTTGTTTTTAATTAAAATTAATAATATAAGTTTCAATTTTAACAACATTGGCCCCTCTAATTTGGTTAGTTAATTAAGTAGGGCACAACCTACTTATTTCTAACAATATTCCCTACTTGTTAACTAGGTTAAACATTCCTAATTAAATTAGTGGGTTTTGGGGAATCTATGACTAAGTTTAGTTTAAGTCCCGTTAATTCGGGCCTTCTATAAACTTTATTTCCCAAACGCATTCTTTTTCTCTTTTTATTAAATATTAGATTTAGTTATATAAATCCTAATATTTTCTGACTTAATTTTACCACTAACGGTTCTTTAGCCGTCTTTTAGTGTTAACGTGGTTTGATTACCAAACCCATTTTTGGGGTGTTACATTGCTGAAAGGATTCTGAGCTCCACTTGCTTCACGATTGGTGCATTCTCTTTTGAAGTGTCCTTTTTCCCTGCAACGAAAACAAGTGACTTTAGATTTATCAAAACCTAAAGTAGAAACATTAGCCTCACGAAGATCATTTCGTCCTGTGATCTGCTTGAATTTCTCAGCTCTCCTCAACACACTAGCCAAACACCATATTATATCCATTAGCTCCATCTCTTCAGCATCTATTTGATCGTAATCCTCTTTTATAAGCATTGGATTCCCGATCTTTCCTGCAACAAAACTGCTGTATGATTCTAAAACCATTCCCAATAAAGACATGTGATTCTTAGCAACTTCCTCTGAGTAATCTTGATCATTCTCAAGATTTAATAAAAATTTGAATTGAAGTTTTCTTCCATTCTTTGTTGCAGAAATGTTTGGATCGAATGATGGAAATGATGAGAAACTTGTTTTGCTGCTTGATCCTGTTGATGAACTTCCTGATGAACCTTTAGCATTGAATGCAGTTTCCACTTTTGGAGACAAATTTGTAGTTTTCTCATTCAACCCTGTTTTGTAATACAACCCAATATCCTGTTCACCATTAAAATCTTTCATTCGAACAATCTTCCGTTGCTCCATCTCTTGAGCTTCCAACTTCTCAATGAATTTACTCAAAGTTAGCGTATTAAATCCTTTCTTGTTTCTGAGCATCATCAGATATGTGCCCCAAGTTTCGTGTGGTAACGCATCTGCTAATTTTTCTATCAGCTCTTCATTGTCTTTGTTGATGCTTACCCTCCTCATGTTTACCAACAAATTGCAGTATCTTTCGATGATCTGCTTTGTGCTTTCATTCTTCAAACCACGAAACAAGTCAAACTCTTTCTTCAGAAGTGATTTCTTGTTCTAGATCATTTCCTGACTACCAACAAACTTTGATCTCAACGCTTTCCAAATCGAATAAGAACTTCCGTTGTGTTGCAACAATACCATGATGTCTTCTTTCACAGCTTGTTGTAGTAGACTCAGCATAATTTTCTCATTCTTGTATTTCTTTTTGCCATCCGCACTCATATCCTTTATAGCAATTTCCTCTTCATCGTCATTCAAAGGTCTCACATACTTAGTCTCAACACATTCCCAAGCATCAAGATAATTAGCTTGTACCCAGTTCTCGAAACGACCTTCCCAACCCTTATACTCCTCGATGTTCATGAGTTTGGGCGGTTTCTGCATAGTTCCCGTTTCGTTTTCCAACATCGTATTTTGTGCAAAACTGATCGGGGTAACCGGAGTAGCGAATGCGTTATAAAATTCTTCGTCCATGTCTTGAATTTAAAAAAAATTCCAAACAGTATGTTCAAGCGAAATTATCAACTTCAAACAACAACTGTTCAAGCGGGATATCAAGTTTTAAGAAAGACCCTTTTCAAGCGAAACTACTGATTTGAAGCGGAATCAGTCAACCAGTTCAAGTGAAATAGTACTTTCGAGCGGAATCACCGGGTATTTTCAAGCTGAACCTGGTTCAAGCGGAATCAAACTAATCTTTCAAGCGGACCCTGAATTTCAAGCGGAATCTGTTGTACAAGCGGAATCAAACCCAAATTTTCAAGTGAGATCTCAATTTCAGGCGGAATCAACTGAGATTTCAAGCAAAAAGTCGATTTGGAGCGGAATCAGAACCAAATCTCAAGCTGAATCACTGTGACGTCATGTTTCTCTCGAGTGATTTCAAGCGGAACCTCAAAAATGACCAGTTTTAGTTCGAATTTCCACTTGAAACTCCTAAGGCTTTGTTAACTATCAATTCCGAGCAGTGTGTGAAAATTTGAGCCAATTCTGACCGTGAAATGATGTTCAGGTTGAAAAAGAAAGGTGTAGAAACAGAATTCGCAGCTGAATTGTATAGAACTCTTCCTCGACGAAAACGGAAAACCAACGAAAACCCTTGGTGATTTCGTTGCTGGGTGATTTCGTCACTAATGGTGTTTTCATCGCCATGCATGTGATTTCGCCTTGTGTCTGATATATTAGTTCTGTTAAATGATAACTCTGCTAAGTTAAATATGTAACTCTGTTTAGTCTCTTAACTGAGTTAAGTTAGTAACTCAGTTAACTTTATTAACCCCGTTAAGTAGGTAACTCTACTAGCTTGTTAACTCTGTTAATTTATTTAACACTGTTAGTTATTATTCCTGTTATGTAATTCTGGGAAGCTTGTTATCCTTGCTAAATATATTAACCTTGTTAAGTCTGTTAACCCTATCAGGCATGTTAATTGATTAATCATGTTAGAATTTACTAAAAACTCAGTTATATGGAGTATAACTGTATGAACATGAACTAACTGATATGTGCTACTTGATGATGATTGCATAAACACATTATGTGACATAAATGGCATGTGAATCATTACGAATTGGAACTGATTATATACGTGCGTACTATAGGTCGTGATTGATTAATTGTGAGCGTGTGTATTCCTTTAGCATCCCGAGCAAACCAAGGTGAGTTCACACTCTTACCAAGTCATGGGATTCCCCGGTGGGTTGGGAATGGGATTGAATGATTACCTGTACTCACATCACTACTAGACTACTTACCACGGTCCTCGGATTGGGAAGCATGCCTGTGCCAAAATCTACGTAAAACCTACGTACTGTCCTCGGTTTGGGAAGGACACTAGTGTTAAAACCTACATAAATCCTACGTACCATTGTCCTCGGATGGGGAAGGACACCAGCGCTAAACCTACGTACTCGCTACGTACTGTCCTCGGTTGGGAAGGGCACTTACGTAAAACCTACGTGTCACACCCCGACCACGTGGAACATACAAAACGTGGCGGAAACGTCGGGGAGTGTTGTAACAGAATTAATGTTTC
This sequence comes from Helianthus tuberosus, assembly GCA_030545235.1. NCBI lineage: Eukaryota > Viridiplantae > Streptophyta > Magnoliopsida > Asterales > Asteraceae > Helianthus > Helianthus tuberosus. The sequence goes on along the minus strand of CM060367.1, from coordinate 149,642,129 downwards.
AAATCCATGGCAATTGAAGTTTCGTTTTATTAATTAAAAGTGTTACAATGTCTTAACAAACAAGGAAAATACAACATAATTAACTAGTCTTGCATCTTTTATTGTCACTAAAGCCCAAGTCTGCCTATGTGTATCTTGATCATCTTATGCAACAGTTCCTGAAAAACACATGTGAAAATATGGTACGTCAGCATAAAAATGCCGGTGAGATACATAGGTTTTGTGAAAATAGGTTTCATGACTTATGTTTGAGAAAATGTTTAGTCATGAACCTTGTTATTTGCTTTGTTTTGTAAATCATTTGGAAATCGATAAGATCAGATGATATGTATAAATAATGTATAATGTATGGTTAAATGAATAACCATGTAAAATGAGTTTGTATTAGATAAGTTGTTTGTAAATCAATGTCTTGTGAAAAATATGTTATTTGTATAAAATGTTCTATGTCTCAACCTGAAATGATTCAAATAACGCTACAATATGTAATACAATACAAACACTTATATATAGGAAGTACCAGCGGCGTATCCACCATGCTTGTATCATATTACACATGCCTCGTTACTTAATCACTTACTCAAACCAAACCAAACAATGTAAGATGTCTATGTTTAAACCAATTGCCAAATGTATTGAATAATATGTCAAAATGTTATGTCAAGATGTAAACCATGTAATGTGTAACCAAAATGATATGTATGGCTAGTGAAATGTATCAACTAAACCATATGCACAAGAACATAATATTGAAGTAAAACTTGGTTTAAATCAAAGTTATGTTTTGTGTAGTAAATGCATGATCAATGTAAATCATGTAATATGCATCCAAAATGTAAGTATGTGATGAATAACAAATGTACTAAGTATGAAGAACAATGCAACGATTGAACATACATAGCATGTGAACTGTACTAAGTATGCAACAACATACATACGTAGCATGCGACCTGTACTAAGTATGCAACAATAGACATACGTAGCATGTGATGTAATGTAAAACAATGTACTAAGTAATGCACACAATGGCACACCTAGTATGAAATGTAATGAAATCATGTACTATAATGTACTAATGAACATAGGAAGTATATGATGTGAAAACGGAAAGCATGAAAGTAACAAGTAGGCACATGTGTTCCACCCCAAACGAATAATCCTGTGGTGAATTAACTTGACTGCAATAGAGTCTCTTTAACAAGGTCACCAAAGGATTAGATAAACAACAATCTTTTCAGCTAAACTACCCAAGAGAAATATTTAACTACACCGACGTAGGATGTATTTAACTTTAGATCGACGGAGGATCTATTTAACTTTACTACCTAAGAAAAACATTTAACTACACCGACGTAGGATGTATTTAACTTTAGATCGACGGAGGATCTATTTAACTTTACTACCTAAGAAAAACATTTAACTACACCGACGTAGGATGTATTTAACTTTAGATCGACGGAGGATCTATTTAACTTTACTACCTAAGAAAAACATTTAACTACACCGACGTAGGATGTATTTAACTAGATTGTCGGACCAATCTATTTAACTTTATCAACAAATGTTGCCCTTAAACTTTGGAATAGTACTTTATAATCCAAGGAACTTAACTACTAAGTAGAAGTCCAGTAAGGATTTAAATAGTACCCTTTTGAATATCCTACTACGAATCCTTCATATGAAGATAAGAAAGATTCTATGAGGATTTGGATAACGAATACCCAGAGTATACAAAAACACAGAATGCATAAACACAATGTCACACAACCACAAAATTGTTTATCTAGATCTTTAATTTGTAAGTTTTGTTTTGTTAATTACGTACATGCATTTAAAGCACACTAGGAATCCATTTCATGGATTTCATTCGGCACTTTAAACATTAACAAGAATCTAACTATGAAGATAGAAAGATATTCCAAAAATTCGATTTCGTTTTCAAGAAAACGCAATGTTCGAATTAAGGTACAATAATTTGAAGATACGGAAATACCCTTAGGTACCCTATTAAGAATTTATAGTGGTACTTTGGGTATTCATACAGGGTTGTAACTTGCGCCTTGTACTTCGTTTCTTTGCAAGAGACGGGTACTAAGGATTTCCGTGGAAAACGCAAGAGATAATAAAATGGAAGAAATTACGGGGTAGTCTGTTCTTCAAGGAATACGATTCCTTGATTGTCAGTATTGTAGGGAATACGTTGTTTATACATGCCATCATAATTGTACATTGCAATGCAAAATAAAAGATTTATTTATAAACAACAACAACTGTTTCATGGACCTTGACAATAAAAGAAAATAATACATAAGGTTTGATTATTTCCAAATAACATTGTCTTCTAGTTGGTCCGATGCTCATCCCTTCGCTGGATTAGCATTAGCATTCTTTGGGCAATTTCTTCGGAAATGGCTCATCTCGCCACAGTTGAAGCAAGGACCTCGTGGAAGACGAGCTTGAGCAGGATTTACTTGAGGTTGGTTTGGACCAGCTTGGTTCGGGGTAAAACGACAAGCATTTGCCAGGTGACCGAGTCGCCCACATGATGCACACAAACGACACTGTAGGTGAGCTAAGTGGTGTGCATTACATTTGTCGCATATCGGTGCGGTACCGGCATAAGGTTTCCTTGCAGGAGGCTGAGCTGGTTGGTGGCGGATGTTTTGGTTGGGTTGAGCAGCAATCGCAAAATTCTGCGAAGCCTTACGCTTCTTCTCCTTGGACGCCTCAGCATGTTCTTCCTTTGGTTCTACTTGAGCAGTTTTGTCGGATGGTCTTGGGTCGCCTTTTCGAAAAAGCTTCTTCTTCCTGATGTGGGATTCTGTTAGGGTGGCAGACAGTTCAATGGCTTGTCTGACAGTAGTAGGGTTACTGCCAGTAACAATATCCTGAACTAGGTCAGGAAGACCATCAGTATATTTCTCGATCGCCTTATCCACAGGAGTAACCATAGCGGGACACAACAGGCTCAATTCTTCAAAACGGTCAGTATAGGCTCGATGTTCACCACTGTCTTGCTTCAAATCATCAAACTCCCTCTCCAAAGCTCGCAATTCATGACGAGGACAGAACTCCCTCATCATAAGAGCTCTAAGCTCGGCCCAAGTCTGTGCTAGTGCAACTTCAGCACCCCGGTCTCTCATAATCCCGTTCCACCACGTAAGAGCCCTCTTCTGAAACACACTCGAAGAAAACTCGACCTTGCGATTTTCAGGACACTGAACGTGACGGAATGTATTCTCAATGCTCTCGAACCACTGTAGAAGCCCAGTTGCTCCCTCGGAACCACTAAACTTGAGCGGTTTGGCCGAGTTGAAACTTTTGAAGTTGCATGGAGCATTGTTGTTGTTGATGGCTTGTATTACTTGAGCACAAAGATTTGGGAAGGCAGCAGCCATTTGCTGCGCGATGATTTCCGCCAGCTCGGCAGGCGCCATCTGATTTTCGCGTCGAGGAGGCATTCTAAAAGAGGAACATGAAAGGAAACGAGTGAGTGATTTAGACGAAAAGAATGAGATGAAACAAATCTGATGAAGGCAAGGATAGTGGTCATTTGTTCGCTTTACAAAGCAAACAATCTACACACAGTGACTAATCAAAGTAAATGGGTCAAAAATAATGTATTGCGAAGACATGCTCGCCTATAAGTGAACACTCATCCCAAGAATTCCCAGGTAAGCACAACTGGTCTCGCGTCTGATGAGATGTATACGAAGTGCTTGCCTAGACAGAAAACCCAGAATACAGGCATTCACCCTTCCAGTTTGCACGTGTTCACATTATTTAAAACCCAAAACCTTGTCGAGATTTTGAAAATTTAAAAGGGTTCAAAACCATATAATAGAGAGTTCAAAACCTTACAATAGAGGGTTCAAAACCTAGTAATCAATCATCCTAGAACAGATGATTAGTTTTCCAAGCGGTTTTGAAATTTATGTTCTTGTTGTGGTCGTCGCCTAAGGATAGGTGACGGTATTGTTTTATGACTAAACGCAAGTAAACTCGCGTTAGAGTCCTAAGAAAGTTATAGACTAGGTCAAAGCATTACTAATAACCTAATTCCCTATAACCATTGGCTCTGATACCATCTTTTCTGTCACACCCCGACCACGTGGAACATACAAAACGTGGCGGAAACGTCGGGGAGTGTTGTAACAGAATTAATGTTTCAAATCCATGGCAATTGAAGTTTCGTTTTATTAATTAAAAGTGTTACAATGTCTTAACAAACAAGGAAAATACAACATAATTAACTAGTCTTGCATCTTTTATTGTCACTAAAGCCCAAGTCTGCCTATGTGTATCTTGATCATCTTATGCAACAGTTCCTGAAAAACACATGTGAAAATATGGTACGTCAGCATAAAAATGCCGGTGAGATACATAGGTTTTGTGAAAATAGGTTTCATGACTTATGTTTGAGAAAATGTTTAGTCATGAACCTTGTTATTTGCTTTGTTTTGTAAATCATTTGGAAATCGATAAGATCAGATGATATGTATAAATAATGTATAATGTATGGTTAAATGAATAACCATGTAAAATGAGTTTGTATTAGATAAGTTGTTTGTAAATCAATGTCTTGTGAAAAATATGTTATTTGTATAAAATGTTCTATGTCTCAACCTGAAATGATTCAAATAACGCTACAATATGTAATACAATACAAACACTTATATATAGGAAGTACCAGCGGCGTATCCACCATGCTTGTATCATATTACACATGCCTCGTTACTTAATCACTTACTCAAACCAAACCAAACAATGTAAGATGTCTATGTTTAAACCAATTGCCAAATGTATTGAATAATATGTCAAAATGTTATGTCAAGATGTAAACCATGTAATGTGTAACCAAAATGATATGTATGGCTAGTGAAATGTATCAACTAAACCATATGCACAAGAACATAATATTGAAGTAAAACTTGGTTTAAATCAAAGTTATGTTTTGTGTAGTAAATGCATGATCAATGTAAATCATGTAATATGCATCCAAAATGTAAGTATGTGATGAATAACAAATGTACTAAGTATGAAGAACAATGCAACGATTGAACATACATAGCATGTGAACTGTACTAAGTATGCAACAACATACATACGTAGCATGCGACCTGTACTAAGTATGCAACAATAGACATACGTAGCATGTGATGTAATGTAAAACAATGTACTAAGTAATGCACACAATGGCACACCTAGTATGAAATGTAATGAAATCATGTACTATAATGTACTAATGAACATAGGAAGTATATGATGTGAAAACGGAAAGCATGAAAGTAACAAGTAGGCACATGTGTTCCACCCCAAAACAGTTTGGAAAACAGTAAAAGAGGGGTCTATGTACTCACTTGAGATTGCTCAGATGTCTAAAGATAATCACCAAGCAATGCTAGAGATCACGGAAATCAACCGGCACCTAAATAGGTAACTATGTTAATTAACCGGACCTAAATCGGAAGATCGGGTAGCATGAGGGTTCGTAAACCAAACGAGTATAGAGACTCGTGTCATTTGGTTTAACAAAGCCTACATACTAATTGAAACTTAACCTAAGTGTCTACGACCCATTACGACCCGTTTAGGTAGCTTATGCTACTTTAACGCGTCGTTCGCGTGAAACGCGTTCGGACCGCCTAACTAGTCCTATGACAAGTGTTATATGCCTAAACATGTTACATAATCAGTTATGTGACAAAAGTTTAGGTTACATATGCTTAATTACCAATTATACATGAAAAGGGTATTCTGGTAATTTACCTAAGGCATATAAACTACCTATCATACAACTACTTAAACGAAGTGACCATAGGGTATAACCTCGGAAGGTTATTCCCTACCTACTATGGCCACCTAATGTATTTGGTCGGATCCTAATGATCGACCAAATGGGTCGAGTTCGAAGGTATAGGCGATTTATCAGATCGCCTACCCTACGACTCTAGACAACGTGGTAATCAGTGGGCATAGTCCCAAAGGACTATGACCAACGTGATTACACTCACGTTGCGAAGTTCAAACGAACTTCGCATTGACCATTACTGGTCAACGCTGAAAGTCAAACAAAGTTTGACTTTCGGACTCGAAAAGCAGTAAAAATAAGGAAAAGAACGAAAGAATACTAACCCAGGGTCCCCGAATGCTAATCCCGACTTCAAGAACTCAGGTATGAAACAATGGTTTCAACTTAGAGTTCTCAAAATCAGAATTCTTGTAAGTTTTGCATTGGGGTGTTGGGGTATTTATAGTATTCGGGTAACCGTTGAGATCGTTTCTTGGAAAAGGGGAAACGATCAAGGCCGTACACTTGTCGGAACCTTATGGTGCCTAAAAGTGATCCTTATCTTCATGACTAAGCAATTAGGAACTTGTGGTTGTGGGTTAAACTGCTGCAAACAGGCTGTTTGGTACTCTGCATCTGGTCTGCAGACCCCTAGCGCACCGCTACGCTTAAAGTGTAGCGCACCGCTAGGCACTATTTCGGCAGAATTACACTTTTGGTCCCTGAACTGTATTTAGGCCATTTTCGACACGTTTAAGGCCCGTTAACCCCATTTCAAAGCTCTAAAATGAAGTTAAAATATAGGGAACTTAAAATGTGCTCAAAAATATCTCGGATGTCGGTTCGTTTGGCCGTACGAACGCGATGTTCGCTTAATTACGACGGAATGCGCATAAGCGCGAAAAACGATCCAAATGACGCGACGAATGGATTTTTCTTAAGGCGAACACTAAAATATAATATAGTCATGCTCACATAAATTTTTGGAGGTCCGGATGTATTCAGAACGTAAGATACGCGTAAAAATGCAAACTTGTGCACTTTTTGACGCTTTTAGTCCCTGAATGACACAAAAGTTTATTTTAGCATACCGAACACCTCAAAGCCTATTTCTAAGCTATGTGAAGGATATTTATGGTATGTTTAACTTATGGTCATGCTCCGGAAGGTCTGTTACAGTTCAAATTGGCATACTTTCGCAGTTTGTCAAGTTTAGTCCCTGTAAGCGATATAACTTTGATTTCACCACACCAAACCTTCCAAAACTTATATATAAGTTATGTAAAGGTTATTTAAGGTATGTTAAGCCTATTTCACTATTCCGGAATGTTTGTTGGATTAAACTGGTTATATCTACACATCAGAGCGTGTATAACCCTCCAGAAAGCGATTTAAAGCTTGAAATCGAACAAGAATTGATATGTGTAAACGATACACATATTTTTACAAATCCCAAGCATGAAATACTATATTTCATTGGTTTGGAGTTTGTTTGATGGTTGGAGTGACACAGGTGTTACAGTCTCCCCTACTTTAGGAAATTTCGTCCCGAAATTAAATTTTAGGAGAAACTTGTGGGGACGACGGTGATGTTTTCGCTTTGAATGAACCCCTTGAATCCTAAGTAGAACTCTGGGCCATGTTTGGATTCTTAGCGAAAATGTCAACTCTCAAAGTGAAGTCCTTGTAGTAACAAAACATGGAGTTTTGAACTACTGACAGAAGAACGTTTCTTATGACGACTTATCATAGGAAACTGTGTGTGCTCGAATCAGAATTGGGAAGTGTGAGAATAAATGACATTGGTCGAAGTCCAAGACTTCTCCCGTATCATTACTCTTGCCACTGTTGGTCTTAACACATGACAAAACTTTCTGTGGTTTCTGTGCACTGAATTCCATAATTATGTAGGCCTCCATAATTACGTAGTTCCTTGCACAGTCTGCACAGTTCATTTCATAATGCGTATAGGAAAAATCAAACGAATAATCCTGTGGTGAATTAACTTGACTGCAATAGAGTCTCTTTAACAAGGTCACCAAAGGATTAGATAAACAACAATCTTTTCAGCTAAACTACCCAAGAGAAATATTTAACTACACCGACGTAGGATGTATTTAACTTTAGATCGACGGAGGATCTATTTAACTTTACTACCTAAGAAAAACATTTAACTACACCGACGTAGGATGTATTTAACTTTAGATCGACGGAGGATCTATTTAACTTTACTACCTAAGAAAAACATTTAACTACACCGACGTAGGATGTATTTAACTTTAGATCGACGGAGGATCTATTTAACTTTACTACCTAAGAAAAACATTTAACTACACCGACGTAGGATGTATTTAACTAGATTGTCGGACCAATCTATTTAACTTTATCAACAAATGTTGCCCTTAAACTTTGGAATAGTACTTTATAATCCAAGGAACTTAACTACTAAGTAGAAGTCCAGTAAGGATTTAAATAGTACCCTTTTGAATATCCTACTACGAATCCTTCATATGAAGATAAGAAAGATTCTATGAGGATTTGGATAACGAATACCCAGAGTATACAAAAACACAGAATGCATAAACACAATGTCACACAACCACAAAATTGTTTATCTAGATCTTTAATTTGTAAGTTTTGTTTTGTTAATTACGTACATGCATTTAAAGCACACTAGGAATCCATTTCATGGATTTCATTCGGCACTTTAAACATTAACAAGAATCTAACTATGAAGATAGAAAGATATTCCAAAAATTCGATTTCGTTTTCAAGAAAACGCAATGTTCGAATTAAGGTACAGTAATTTGAAGATACGGAAATACCCTTAGGTACCCTATTAAGAATTTATAGTGGTACTTTGGGTATTCATACAGGGTTGTAACTTGCGCCTTGTACTTCGTTTCTTTGCAAGAGACGGGTACTAAGGATTTCCGTGGAAAACGCAAGAGATAATAAAATGGAAGAAATTACGGGGTAGTCTGTTCTTCAAGGAATACGATTCCTTGATTGTCAGTATTGTAGGGAATACGTTGTTTATACATGCCATCATAATTGTACATTGCAATGCAAAATAAAAGATTTATTTATAAACAACAACAACTGTTTCATGGACCTTGACAATAAAAGAAAATAATACATAAGGTTTGATTATTTCCAAATAACATTGTCTTCTAGTTGGTCCGATGCTCATCCCTTCGCTGGATTAGCATTAGCATTCTTTGGGCAATTTCTTCGGAAATGGCTCATCTCGCCACAGTTGAAGCAAGGACCTCGTGGAAGACGAGCTTGAGCAGGATTTACTTGAGGTTGGTTTGGACCAGCTTGGTTCGGGGTAAAACGACAAGCATTTGCCAGGTGACCGAGTCGCCCACATGATGCACACAAACGACACTGTAGGTGAGCTAAGTGGTGTGCATTACATTTGTCGCATATCGGTGCGGTACCGGCATAAGGTTTCCTTGCAGGAGGCTGAGCTGGTTGGTGGCGGATGTTTTGGTTGGGTTGAGCAGCAATCGCAAAATTCTGCGAAGCCTTACGCTTCTTCTCCTTGGACGCCTCAGCATGTTCTTCCTTTGGTTCTACTTGAGCAGTTTTGTCGGATGGTCTTGGGTCGCCTTTTCGAAAAAGCTTCTTCTTCCTGATGTGGGATTCTGTTAGGGTGGCAGACAGTTCAATGGCTTGTCTGACAGTAGTAGGGTTACTGCCAGTAACAATATCCTGAACTAGGTCAGGAAGACCATCAGTATATTTCTCGATCGCCTTATCCACAGGAGTAACCATAGCGGGACACAACAGGCTCAATTCTTCAAAACGGTCAGTATAGGCTCGATGTTCACCACTGTCTTGCTTCAAATCATCAAACTCCCTCTCCAAAGCTCGCAATTCATGACGAGGACAGAACTCCCTCATCATAAGAGCTCTAAGCTCGGCCCAAGTCTGTGCTAGTGCAACTTCAGCACCCCGGTCTCTCATAATCCCGTTCCACCACGTAAGAGCCCTCTTCTGAAACACACTCGAAGAAAACTCGACCTTGCGATTTTCAGGACACTGAACGTGACGGAATGTATTCTCAATGCTCTCGAACCACTGTAGAAGCCCAGTTGCTCCCTCGGAACCACTAAACTTGAGCGGTTTGGCCGAGTTGAAACTTTTGAAGTTGCATGGAGCATTGTTGTTGTTGATGGCTTGTATTACTTGAGCACAAAGATTTGGGAAGGCAGCAGCCATTTGCTGCGCGATGATTTCCGCCAGCTCGGCAGGCGCCATCTGATTTTCGCGTCGAGGAGGCATTCTAAAAGAGGAACATGAAAGGAAACGAGTGAGTGATTTAGACGAAAAGAATGAGATGAAACAAATCTGATGAAGGCAAGGATAGTGGTCATTTGTTCGCTTTACAAAGCAAACAATCTACACACAGTGACTAATCAAAGTAAATGGGTCAAAAATAATGTATTGCGAAGACATGCTCGCCTATAAGTGAACACTCATCCCAAGAATTCCCAGGTAAGCACAACTGGTCTCGCGTCTGATGAGATGTATACGAAGTGCTTGCCTAGACAGAAAACCCAGAATACAGGCATTCACCCTTCCAGTTTGCACGTGTTCACATTATTTAAAACCCAAAACCTTGTCGAGATTTTGAAAATTTAAAAGGGTTCAAAACCATATAATAGAGAGTTCAAAACCTTACAATAGAGGGTTCAAAACCTAGTAATCAATCATCCTAGAACAGATGATTAGTTTTCCAAGCGGTTTTGAAATTTATGTTCTTGTTGTGGTCGTCGCCTAAGGATAGGTGACGGTATTGTTTTATGACTAAACGCAAGTAAACTCGCGTTAGGGTCCTAAGAAAGTTATAGACTAGGTCAAAGCATTACTAATAACCTAATTCCCTATAACCATTGGCTCTGATACCATCTTTTCTGTCACACCCCGACCACGTGGAACATACAAAACGTGGCGGAAACGTCGGGGAGTGTTGTAACAGAATTAATGTTTCAAATCCATGGCAATTGAAGTTTCGTTTTATTAATTAAAAGTGTTACAATGTCTTAACAAACAAGGAAAATACAACATAATTAACTAGTCTTGCATCTTTTATTGTCACTAAAGCCCAAGTCTGCCTATGTGTATCTTGATCATCTTATGCAACAGTTCCTGAAAAACACATGTGAAAATATGGTACGTCAGCATAAAAATGCCGGTGAGATACATAGGTTTTGTGAAAATAGGTTTCATGACTTATGTTTGAGAAAATGTTTAGTCATGAACCTTGTTATTTGCTTTGTTTTGTAAATCATTTGGAAATCGATAAGATCAGATGATATGTATAAATAATGTATAATGTATGGTTAAATGAATAACCATGTAAAATGAGTTTGTATTAGATAAGTTGTTTGTAAATCAATGTCTTGTGAAAAATATGTTATTTGTATAAAATGTTCTATGTCTCAACCTGAAATGATTCAAATAACGCTACAATATGTAATACAATACAAACACTTATATATAGGAAGTACCAGCGGCGTATCCACCATGCTTGTATCATATTACACATGCCTCGTTACTTAATCACTTACTCAAACCAAACCAAACCAAACAATGTAAGATGTCTATGTTTAAACCAATTGCCAAATGTATTGAATAATATGTCAAAATGTTATGTCAAGATGTAAACCATGTAATGTGTAACCAAAATGATATGTATGGCTAGTGAAATGTATCAACTAAACCATATGCACAAGAACATAATATTGAAGTAAAACTTGGTTTAAATCAAAGTTATGTTTTGTGTAGTAAATGCATGATCAATGTAAATCATGTAATATGCATCCAAAATGTAAGTATGTGATGAATAACAAATGTACTAAGTATGAAGAACAATGCAACGATTGAACATACATAGCATGTGAACTGTACTAAGTATGCAACAACATACATACGTAGCATGCGACCTGTACTAAGTATGCAACAATAGACATACGTAGCATGTGATGTAATGTAAAACAATGTACTAAGTAATGCACACAATGGCACACCTAGTATGAAATGTAATGAAATCATGTACTATAATGTACTAATGAACATAGGAAGTATATGATGTGAAAACGGAAAGCATGAAAGTAACAAGTAGGCACATGTGTTCCACCCCAAAACAGTTTGGAAAACAGTAAAAGAGGGGTCTATGTACTCACTTGAGATTGCTCAGATGTCTAAAGATAATCACCAAGCAATGCTAGAGATCACGGAAATCAACCGGCACCTAAATAGGTAACTATGTTAATTAACCGGACCTAAATCGGAAGATCGGGTAGCATGAGGGTTCGTAAACCAAACGAGTATAGAGACTCGTGTCATTTGGTTTAACAAAGCCTACATACTAATTGAAACTTAACCTAAGTGTCTACGACCCATTACGACCCGTTTAGGTAGCTTATGCTACTTTAACGCGTCGTTCGCGTGAAACGCGTTCGGACCGCCTAACTAGTCCTATGACAAGTGTTATATGCCTAAACATGTTACATAATCAGTTATGTGACAAAAGTTTAGGTTACATATGCTTAATTACCAATTATACATGAAAAGGGTATTCTGGTAATTTACCTAAGGCATATAAACTACCTATCATACAACTACTTAAACGAAGTGACCATAGGGTATAACCTCGGAAGGTTATTCCCTACCTACTATGGCCACCTAATGTATTTGGTCGGATCCTAATGATCGACCAAATGGGTCGAGTTCGAAGGTATAGGCGATTTATCAGATCGCCTACCCTACGACTCTAGACAACGTGGTAATCAGTGGGCATAGTCCCAAAGGACTATGACCAACGTGATTACACTCACGTTGCGAAGTTCAAACGAACTTCGCATTGACCATTACTGGTCAACGCTGAAAGTCAAACAAAGTTTGACTTTCGGACTCGAAAAGCAGTAAAAATAAGGAAAAGAACGAAAGAATACTAACCCAGGGTCCCCGAATGCTAATCCCGACTTCAAGAACTCAGGTATGAAACAATGGTTTCAACTTAGAGCTCTCAAAATCAGAATTCTTGTAAGTTTTGCATTGGGGTGTTGGGGTATTTATAGTATTCGGGTAACCGTTGAGATCGTTTCTTGGAAAAGGGGAAACGATCAAGGCCGTACACTTGTCGGAACCTTATGGTGCCTAAAAGTGATCCTTATCTTCATGACTAAGCAATTAGGAACTTGTGGTTGTGGGTTAAACTGCTGCAAACAGGCTGTTTGGTACTCTGCATCTGGTCTGCAGACCCCTAGCGCACCGCTACGCTTAAAGTGTAGCGCACCGCTAGGCACTATTTCGGCAGAATTACACTTTTGGTCCCTGAACTGTATTTAGGCCATTTTCGACACGTTTAAGGCCCGTTAACCCCATTTCAAAGCTCTAAAATGAAGTTAAAATATAGGGAACTTAAAATGTGCTCAAAAATATCTCGGATGTCGGTTCGTTTGGCCGTACGAACGCGATGTTCGCTTAATTACGACGGAATGCGCATAAGCGCGAAAAACGATCCAAATGACGCGACGAATGGATTTTTCTTAAGGCGAACACTAAAATATAATATAGTCATGCTCACATAAATTTTTGGAGGTCCGGATGTATTCAGAACGTAAGATACGCGTAAAAATGCAAACTTGTGCACTTTTTGACGCTTTTAGTCCCTGAATGACACAAAAGTTTATTTTAGCATACCGAACACCTCAAAGCCTATTTCTAAGCTATGTGAAGGATATTTATGGTATGTTTAACTTATGGTCATGCTCCGGAAGGTCTGTTACAGTTCAAATTGGCATACTTTCGCAGTTTGTCAAGTTTAGTCCCTGTAAGCGATATAACTTTGATTTCACCACACCAAACCTTCCAAAACTTATATATAAGTTATGTAAAGGTTATTTAAGGTATGTTAAGCCTATTTCACTATTCCGGAATGTTTGTTGGATTAAACTGGTTATATCTACACATCAGAGCGTGTATAACCCTCCAGAAAGCGATTTAAAAGCTTGAAATCGAACAAGAATTGATATGTGTAAACGATACACATATTTTTACAAATCCCAAGCATGAAATACTATATTTCATTGGTTTGGCGTTTGTTTGATGGTTGGAGTGACACAGGTGTTACACTACGTAAACTTATACTTACTACTATCCTCGGATTGGGAAGGATACTCCTGGATACAACTAGTCTAGTAACTTACAACATGGGAAGCCCCCACTAATTGAACTTACAACATGGGGAAGCCCCAACTAATTGAACTTACAACATGGGAAGCCCCCACTAGATGAACATACAAATGGCCTAGTGATACACGGCATGGTTTTAAACGAACTTACGATTTGTTAAACGAACTTATTACTGAACAACCAACTGTGAACTTGCTCAACTTTGTTGTTGACTCTCTGTTACATGCCTTGTAGGTCGTTAGGTATCTATGGAGCTTGCATGGGAGCGCAGAGGAGTCGTTGTGGGACATGGACAGCTGTGTGCCATGCTAACATTTGAAACATTTAAACTTATATTGGGTTTACATATTTATGCTTCCACTAAATGCTTAACTATGTTATGGTTTTGAACACCTTTCGTATTGATGAATGATTTTTATTTATTACTTACAATGTTCAATATGATTGGTGGCTTGATCCTGGTCAGTCACGCCTCCAAGCGGTGATACTCCGCATGTGGATTTTTGGGGGTGTGACAGATTGGTATCAGAGCCATTGGTTATAGTGAACTTGGTTTTAATAAGGGAAAAAGTTTTGTTAAAACCAGACTATAACCTGAACAGTGCTCAACGATCCACAACGACGCTTCGCTCCACGTGCAAGACTCGACACTATAGGTGATATGGTTTATGTTTATATTACCTACTTGCTAAATACATAATTACATTGCTCATAGTATGCTTAGATGAACGTAACAACTACTATTTGAAATCTTGTATGCTCACACTCTTCTGTCATCCCACACTTGCGTATTGATACGACACACTTCTCACTTGTGTTCTCTTACTTGTGAAGATCATGAGTGGACGCGTTAACATGACACAAGCCTAGCTGACGGCTTTGATCAACCAACAAGTTGCTGCGGCACTTGTAGCCGCTCAAGCAGGAGGTATACCCTGCAGTCGTAACACACACTAGGATCTTTAGATCCTACACTTCTAAACCAACTCTTGTGTTTAACCTTGCCCTGATTCTTATTCACAACAGGTCAACACGCTCAGCCACCTGTTTGCACCTTCAAGACTTTCATGGACTGTCGTCCTAGCACATTCAGTGGCACGGAAGGAGCAGTTGGACTCCTCCATTGGTTTGAAAAGCTCGAGTCTGTATTTGAGATGTGTGAATGCCCTGAGGCTCGCAGGGTGAGATGTACGAAAAACATATAATTACCAGAGCCCCAGTCAGCAGTCTTCTCGTAGTCAAGGGCAGGGTGGATATCGAGGAAATCACCCAAAGTGCAACATATGCAACAGACACCACAGTGGTCAGTGCAACAAGGTTCGTTGTTAGAGATGTCTCAAGATGGGTCATGAAGCCAAAGATTGCAAGAGCTCACAACCTGCACATCAGAATCGTCGGCAGCAACAGCAAACACCGCAGAACCAGCAACAGCAACAGGGTAACAAGGGATGCTTTCAGTGCGGAGCTGAAGGTCACTACAAGAGACACTGTCCTCAGTTAAATCAGAATCAGAACAATAACAACAATAATCGGGGCAATGGGAACAACAACGGGGGAAACAATGATGGAAACAATGGTGCCAGGGGTCGAGCGTGCGTGATCGGTCAGGGTGACGCAAGGAATGATCCTAACGTAGTGATGGGTAAGTTCCTTCTCGATGACTTTTATGTTACTGTTTTATTTGATTCGGGTGCCGATACTAGTTATGTGTCTCTAAAAGTTAGTCAGATGCTTAAACGCGCACCAACACTTTTGAACACCAAACATGTTGTAGAGATAGCAAATGGTAAAAGCTTAGAAGCCACATACATAGTTAAGGGTTGTAATCTTGTCTTGGCTGGTCAGACTTTCTCTATCGATCTCATTCCTATAGTTCTGGGTAGTTTCGACATCATCATTGGGATGGATTGGTTATCCCAACAGCAAGCAGAGATCCTATGCAAAGAGAAGATTGTTCGTATTCTTCGCTCTGGCAAAGAACCTCTCGAAATTCAAGGCGACAAGAGTGGTGCTGTGGTAGGCATCATTTCCTTTCTCAAGGCCCAGAAGTGTTTGCGAATGGGCCATACGGCTATGCTAGCCCTCGTTACTGATGCATCAACGAAAGAGAATAAGATCGAGGATATCCCAGTAGTACGCGATTCTCCTCAGGTGTTTCCTGAAGATTTACCTGGGCTACCGCCTCATCGCCAGGTCGAATTTCAGATCGAGCTAGCTCCTAGAGCAGCACCCATAGCTCGAGCACCCTATCGCTTAGCTCCAACCGAACTGGAAGAACTGTCCAAGCAATTAAAAGAACTCTTGGATAAGGGTTTCATTCGTCCTAGCTCTTCGCCCTGGGGAGCTCCAGTATTATTTGTGAAGAAGAAAGACGGTACCTTCAGGATGTGCATAGATTACCGCGAACTAAACAAGGTGATCGTAAAGAATCGCTATCTTCTTCCACGCATTGACAACTTGTTCGACCAGCTGCAAGGGTCGAGCTACTATTCAAAGATTGATCTGAGGTTAGGCTACCATCAACTGAGAGTCCGGGACGAGGACGTCTCCAAAACAGCATTCAGAACACGCTACGGCCATTACGAGTTTCTGGTCATGCCATTCGGATTAACAAACGCACCGGCAGTCTTCATGGACCCTATGAACAGAGTGTGCAAACCTTATCTTGACAAGTTCGTTATTGTTTTCATCGACGACATCCTGATCTATTCGAAGAGTCAGGAGGAACACGAGCAACATTTACGACTCATTTTGGAACTCCTTCGAGCAGAACAGCTATACGCCAAGTTTTCAAAATGCGATTTCTGGCTTCGTGAAGTCCACTTTCTAGGCCACGTGGTAAACAAGGATGGGATTCATGTTGATCCATCCAAGGTTGATTCGATCAGGAACTGGCCTGCACCTCGCACACCAACAAAAATTCTCCAATTCTTGGGTTTGGCGGGCTACTATAGAAGGTTCATCAAAGACTTCTCCAAGATTGCGCAACCTCTCACCTCACTAACTCAGAAAGGCGTTATCTACCATTGGGGTAATACACAGGAATTAGCATTCCAGCACTTAAAGGATAGACTTTGTAGCGCACCTGTTCTTTCTTGCCAGAGGGCACAGACGATTTTGTGGTCTATTGCGACGCATCCATTCAGGGTCTTGGATGTGTGTTGATGCAACGGGATAAAGTCATTGCTTATGCTTCGCGCCAACTTAAGATTCACGAACGGAATTACACTACACACGATTTAGAGCTGCGTGCTGTTGTTTTTCGCGCTCAAGATATGGAGACATTACTTGTACGGTACCAAGTGCACCATCTACACCGATCACAGGAGTCTCGAGCATAACTTCAAGCAGAAAGAGTTGAACATGCGACAACGTCGATGGGTCGAACTATTGAACGATTACGAATGCGCGATCAAGTACCATCCAGGCAAGGCCAATGTTGTGGCCGACGCCCTCAGTCGAAAAGATACTACACCCAAACGCGTGCGAGCATTACAACTTACCATCCAGTCTAGTCTTCCTGCACATATACAAGATGCTCAGGTAAAAGCATTGAAACTAGAAAATGTCTGGGCTGATGCCCTACGCGGTTCAAGGCAACGGTTGGAACAAAAGGCAGACGGCGCCTACTATGTAACGGGATGCATCTGGGTCCCACTCTATGGCAACTTACGCGGGCTTGTAATGGATGAAGCTCATAAATCTCGCTACTCAGTACATCCTGGTTCGGATAAGATGTACCACGACTTGAAAACTACATATTGGTGGCCTAGCATGAAAGCTCATATAGCAACTTACGTTAGCAAGTGTTTGACTTGTGCGAGAGTTAAAACGGAATATCAGAAACCATCGGGCCTACTCCAACAACCAGAGATACCACAATGGAAATGGGAGCAAATTTCCATGGATTTCGTTACTGGCCTGCCTAGATCTCAACGTGGTAACGATACTATTTGGGTGATCGTGGACTGACTCACAAAGTCTGCACACTTCTTGGCTATCAAAGAAACAGACAAGTTCTCTACTTTAGCAGACGTTTACTTGAAGGAAGTGGTTTCGAGGCACGGGGTGCCCACCTCTATTATTTTCGACCGTGATGCACGTTTCACTTCATAACTTTGGCAAGCGATGCACAAATCCTTCGGCTCACGATTAGACATGAGCATAGATTATCACCCTCAAACGGATGGGCAGTCTGAGCGCACTATTCAAACTCTAGAAGACATGCTTCGGCCGTGTGTAATTGACTTTGGCAACGGCTGGGAAAAACATCTGCCACTTGTGGAATTTTCGTACAATAACAGCTACCACACCAGCATTAAAGCTGCTCCGTTTGAGGCATTGTACGGGCGTAAATGCCGATCACCTCTTTGTTGGGCAGAGGTGGGGGATAGTCAGATCACTGGCCCAGAACTTGTGGTAGACACAACAGAAAGGATTGCTCAAATACAACAACGAATGACGGCAGCTCGTGACCATCATAAAAGCTACGCCGATAAGGGTAGGAAACCTCTGGAATTCTAGGTCGGGGATCGGGTTCTACTCAAAGTCTCACCCTGGAAGGGTGTGGTTCGTTTTGGAAAAAGGGGCAAACTTAATCCGCGATACGTCAGACCATTTGAAATCATTGAGAAAATAGGCAAGGTGGCCTAC
Source organism: Helianthus tuberosus (assembly GCA_030545235.1). Taxonomy (NCBI): domain Eukaryota; kingdom Viridiplantae; phylum Streptophyta; class Magnoliopsida; order Asterales; family Asteraceae; genus Helianthus; species Helianthus tuberosus. The sequence continues at coordinate 149,623,474 of CM060367.1, read as the reverse complement.
AAACTAAACCTACCAACAGAACTCAGTGCAGTTCACAACGTCTTTCACGTGTCGAATCTGAAGAAGTGTCTGTCAGATGAGACTCTCATAGTTCCTTTGCAAGAGCTCACTATCGACGATCAGTTGCGATTCATCGAGGAACCAGTTGAAATCACGGACCGGGATGTTAAGGTCCTCAAGCACACTAGAATACCTCTTGTTCGAGTTCGTTGGAACTCCCGTAGTGGCCCAGAGTTTACCTGGGAATGAGAAGATCAAATGAAACTCAAGTATCCCCAGTTATTTGGAAACAGTACGACTATTACTGAGGCTGAAGATACTACAGCATTTCGAGACGAAATTCCAAATCAACGAGGGGATGATGTGACACCCAGGAAAACAAGTAAACTAAGCAACACTACTAGCTTCCTCAGTATCCACGTGCTAAATTTCGGGACGAAATTTCTTTCAAGTTGGGGATAATGTGACAACTCGAGTTTCCAAGATTCCATTTTCGCATTCATTGCACGTTAATTGTTTAGATTGTTTGTTTACATGACTTGTTTGTTCACAACTGTACACGTTTGTAATATGTTAAATCGTGTTGTGATTTATATGATTTACATGGTGTGCATTAAGTGTGTATGTAATATATGTTTTGTATTAGTGACATGTTTAATATCATGCTTAATATCATATAAATTGGAACCTTTGGCCGAAATCACCCCTTAGCCGAAATCACTCCCACCCACGAAAACACTCCCGGATGAAAACACATAAGTGTTTTCGTCCACTAGTGTGGCCAACAAAAAACAAAGGTGGGCTTTGGCCCAGTAACGAGTGATTATAAGGATTTGTTTTATCTCGTGCACGAAACGGATAACTTAGAAAACCCTAACCACCTCTCACATTCTCTCTCGCTCTCCTGTGAAACCCGATGGCAATCATCACTATTTTGGAGTCATTCCAATTTCTTTTTCCGGTCACAACCCACCTCGGTCAGTAATATCATTTCCTATTTACTCATGTTGACTAAATAACCTATATAAATGCATGTGTGATGTCTTGATAATGGAGTCAATAGGATAAGGATCCTTCATGATTGTCGGCTATTGTTCCCATATTGCATGTGATTGTCTTAAGTAATTTGCTATATGTGTTTGCTATATGTGTTTTTTTTAAATTGGATATAATATGTAAGTGCTATCATTAGTCAAACCCACCCAAACTAATTGGTCCAATAACCTCTTAAGGTGATTAACATTTGTTGGCCATGATTGATTATAGGGATGGTGATTGTAGAATAGATCTAATGTTATGAAGGTTGTTGTGTAGGCCACGGTACATGTCCAGTTAATGCATGATGATTACATTTGTTGGGTGTTGAAAGATTGCGTATTACTGTTTGGTATGTATGGATGATATGGTCCTTGCATTAAACGAGTTGCTGGAGGATTTAAAAGTACTGATAGTTGCAATTGTATGAACTTTATGTCGATGATGATGATTAGGGTTACCAGATGATCTTGCTTAACTGGTACCTCACCTAACGAAATCACAGGAACAGCGAAAACACAAATGTTTTCGCCATGCCTCTCGCCGACGAAATCCCTCCCTCGACGAAAACGGAAAACCAACGAAAACCCTTGGTGATTTCGTTGCTGGGTGATTTCGTCACTAATGGTGTTTTCGTCGCCATGCATGTGATTTTGCCTTGTGTCTGATATATTAGTTCTGTTAAATGATAACTCTGCTAAATTAAATATGTAACTCTGTTTAGTCTCTTAACTGAGTTAAGTTAGTAACTCAGTTAACTTTATTAACCCCGTTAAGTAGGTAACTCTACTAGCTTGTTAACTCTGTTAATTTATTTAACACTGTTAGTTATTATTCCTGTTATGCAATTCTGGGAAGCTTGTTATCCTTGCTAAATATATTAACCTTGTTAAGTCTGTTAACCCTATCAGGCATGTTAATTGATTAATCATGTTAGAATTTACTAAAAACTCAGTTATATGGAGTATAACTGTATGAACATGAACTAACTGATATGTGTTACTTGATGATGATTGCATAAACACATTATGTGACATAAATGGCATGTGAATCATTATGAATTGGAACTAATTAAATACGTGTGTACTATATGTCGTGATTGATTAATTGTGAGCGTGTGTATTCCTTTAGCATACCGAGCAAACCAAGGTGAGTTCACACTCTTACCAAGGCATGGGATTCCCCGGTGGGTTGGGAATGGGATTGAATGATTACTTGTACTCACATCACTACTAGGCTACTTACCACGGTCCTCGGATTGGGAAGGATGCCTGTGCCAAAATCTACGTAAAACCTACGTACTGTCCTCGGTTTGGGAAGGACACTAGTGTTAAAACCTACGTAAATCCTACGTACCATTGTCCTCGGATGGGGAAGGACACCAGCGCTAAACCTATGTACTCGCTACGTACTGTCCTCGGTTGGGAAGGGCACTTACGTAAAACCTACGTAAACTTATACTTACTACTATCCTCGGATTGGGAAAGATACTCATGGATACAACTAGTCTAGTAACTTACAACATGGGAAGCCCCTACTAATTGAACTTACAACATGGGAAGCCCCCACTAATTGAACTTACAACATGGGAAGCCCCCACTAGATGAACATACAAATGGCCTAGTGATACACGGCATGGTTTTAAACGAACTTACGATTTGTTAAACGAACTTATTACTGAACAACCAACTGTGAACTCGCTCAACTTTGTTGTTGACTCTCTGTTACATGCCTTGTTGGTCGTTAGGTATCTATGGAGCTTGCATAGGAGCGCAGAGGAGTCGTTGTGGGACATGGACAGCTATGTGCCATGCTAACGTTTGAAACATTTAAACTTATGTTGGGTTTACATATTTATATTTCCGCTAAACGCTTAACTATGTTATGGTTTTGAACACCTTTCGTATTGATGAATGATTTTTGTTTATTACTTACAATGTTCAATATGATTGGTGGCTTGATCCTGGTCAGTCACGCCTCCAAGCGGTGATACTCCGCGTGTGGATTTTTGGGGGTGTGACATGGTAGAACCTCCTTTCTACATTGCAAACAAAGTTAAAGAGTTTGAAGATTGCTATACAAATCCTGAACTGAAGTTTTCTCAAGCGCTAATGTTTTGAAGACTCGGTGATTGGATGCATCAGCTTAGGGGGAGTCTGTTGCTGACAGAAGATGTTAAAGCTAAAGCTATCCAAAGACCAAAAGGCTGTGAGATTCTGAAGACTAAAGTTACCTTTGCGAGCTATTGTCAAGGGGGAGTTTGTTGGTGAATATTTGTGACAACAGCTTAGATTTGGTCTTTGGATATCTTGTAATTAGTAAAACGATAAACAGTTAGCGAGTTTAGCATTGTAATAGTTAATTAAGAGTGATTGGGCCAAACCAAACCCACATATGGGGGATGGTAGGCGAAATGGGCCTTGCCCATGACCTAGCCCATATGCAAGCTTGTCCTATATAAACAAAGCTTAGCATTAGGGTTTAGGTTAATCATCTAATCACCTTAATCACTTTCGGAGAGAATTCCTGAAAGACAAAGGCTTGGACGAATTGGAGATCTTGATTGATTGTAATCATTTGAAGATAATCAATAAAGATCGGGTTTATATAGATTTCTGTTTCTACTCGTTTTTTGTTTAATCTTATCTAGGGGAGTCCGCATTCTAGGTTAGATCGACGATTCTGTTATGATCCATATGGTTTAGGGGACCTACACATATGTTACTTAGCATATGAACACATTGATTTACATTACATTTCTGCTATGTATGTTTACTGAGCATGCTAGCACATTGATTTACATTACATTTCGGTTATGTATGTTTACTGAGCATGCTAGTACATTGATTTACATTACATTTCTGCTTCGTATGTTTACTTAGCATACTTAGTACAATATTTTCATATAACATGCTTACATTTCGTATGACATTTGGTTTGTTTAACGAAACTAAAGAAGAGTTTTACATAATTCAGCCGAGAAATCTGTTTCTACACCTTTCTTTTTCGAAAAACAAAAATTTTTTCGGTCGAAATTGTTTAAAATTTACACAGTAGGTTCGTAATCATATACAAGTAAATCCTTGAAAGTTTCAAAGCTTGATTCGACCAAAATCTTAGTATTTTTGTGATTTCGCTCTTAAGGACTCGTGAGAATGATGATGTCATGTGTTGATTCCGCTTTTGTGACATTTTGATTCCGCTTTTGTGACCAAGAGTGATTTCGACTTTGTGACATCTAAGGTCATAGAACAGTGTACTCATGTGATCTGCTGCATCGTTTCATTCATGTGTTTGAACATTAAGTAGTGTGAACCGTTTGAAATATACATCGAGCTGTGCATAAAAATTGAAAGTTGATCAATATCATTTATAGTTTGATCATGTGAAAATGACAGATTGCATGTGATTGCATATATTGGTAAATGTGAATGTTCATTGCTTTGTGATACTATTTTGACAGCAATTTTAAAAAAAATGTCGTTTTACATGTTGTCAGTTAATCAGAATTGCATGTGATTCAAAGTCTTAGTGTGTCAGAAATCATTGATAGTCATCAACAGTTGTCGGCATTTAAAATTGGTATATGGTGATTAAGTAAAGTGGTCATTTACATGTGAGTGTCATCGAGTAGTGAAGTGGTAAAAACAATTGTCGGTTCAGTGGACTTTGAGGCCCAATCTTTATTCAACAACAAAAGAAATTGTTGTCACGGGTTTGTTTGTGAACAAGAAGTCAGGCCTGTCATGTGATTAAAAAAATGGACGGCCCAATCACAATATTTGATTAAGTCATCAGTAATATTTGGTCAAAGCACTTTGTCGGTTCATGCGCATGTGAAGAAAGATAATTTTGTTAGTTGTCTTAAAGTCTTCTACATCGGCACTTGTGTAGTGTGTTACATTATCCTTGTTGTCAGAAATTGTTGGTCAAAGTCTACTTGAAGATCAGATTGAGACAAAGCGGTTCAACCAAATTGATTTGTTATTTGATATGTGTTAAGTGTTTGAAGCCCATGTCAATAGTTCGTCCATGTGATTCATTGTTTACGGCAAATTGAAAGCCCAAATTTTGCGGCCCAATCAAGTAATACCGAGGTCTATCAAGTTGTTGGGTGCAATATAGTCAAAGTTTATCGACTCATAAGTTGTGAATTTTTTTTAAAAAAAAATCCGCGAATCTTCGACACGAGTCCTAGATCAATTTCGCTCTCACACTTTTACGTATACAGTTCATTTAAACTGATTGTGTTTGTTTGTTTGTCCAGGTGATTCAAGATGGCTAAAATGTTTGATGAACTGGAAAACACTAAATTTGAAAGAATAAACAATTGGACTTGTTGTTCTTCTTTTGAGAAAAAGGAGGTTTTGGTTGAAAGATTTGAATATTTCATGTGTCAAAAGGATGAAACGTTGGATGAGTTGGAAATACGGTTCAAAATTTTAATGGACAGTTTGAGAAACAAGAATATTAGAATATCAAATGATGAACAGATATCGAAATTGGCAAATGCATTACCTGCTAAATGGGATGAATTCTTGGTTGAGCTAAAAAGGAAAGATTTTTTTCAAGAACTTTATCCAAAACAGTTTTTTAATGAGGTTAATGCAGAGTTTCGTAAGGAATATAAGAAAAAGAAGGAATTTTTGACCGAAATGGAAAAGAATTTACAAAAATTGGAATTGGATGTAATTACTGAAATTGATAATAGAATTCGTGTGTGTCTTGCAACAAAGAGTATTCTGAAATATGATATTAAAAGGAAATGTTATATTGATGAAAGTATGAATCCTTTTGATTTCGTTAAACTCTTTTGTGCAGGAACATATAAGATGGAAACAAAGGATATTCCAAAGAACGAAGAATCTTTGAAGCTTGGATCTTCAAGTTCAGAATCAGTGTGTTCTAAATGTGATAACTTTAAGGCTGACAATGACAAACTTTTGAAGGATGCAGAAAGTTTGACATCGGAAGTCGAGAAGTTGAGAGATGAGAAGCAAGCTGATGATAAGCAGATTCTTATTTTGAAAGATGGGAAGAAAGTTTATGATGAACAGATTCTGGAGTTGCGCTTGAACTGTGAAAAACTAAAATCTGAAAATATCAAACTGTTGAGTGATGTGGACAGTTTGACATTGGATAACAAGATTTTGAAAGAAAAAGAAAAAGATTTTGAAAAGATTAAAATTGAAAATAAAGATGTTTCTTGGATAAAATTAGAAAATGAAGCTTTAAAAGAAAAAGAAACAAATTTTCAAAATCAAATAAAGATTTTAGAAGATGAGCGAGATATTTTTGGTAAAGATAATCTTGAAAAACAAATTGAAATCAATTCTCATCTTGCTAAAATCATTCAGCTTGAAAAAGAAGCTGAAAAAGCTCGGATTAAAATCAAAGAGCTTGAAGTGAAATTGAAAGGTTTTGTGAATTTTACATCACATGATTCTTCAAAACCTATCAATTCTGTTCCAATAAGTGACAATGTCACAAATTTTGACAAAGTCAAAATTGAAGATTGTGATGAAATATCTGATGATGAAAAAGAAAAGAAAAGAAAAATATTTTTAGATTTACAAGAAAAATTTAAAAATACTGTTTTGCAATCTACTGAAACAGGTGAATGTTCTAAACAAAAACCTGTTAAGAAGAGTGTAGAACAGAAACAAAAAGATAAAAATTTGAAAAATTCTAAAATTGAAAATAAAAGCTCATCAGATAAGTCATCCAATCATTATCAAAAATCACAAAAATCTAAAATTGAAAACTCACAAAATGTTGGTAATAAGTGGTGCAGGTTTGACAACAGTGCTCAAAAGCCAAATCCAGCATTGAGGAGGAGAAATGACTATAACCAAGCCAAACAATGTTATGATCTTAAGGTTTGGACAGATAGAAGTGGATGGCACGATAACAGAGTGTGTTACACATGTGGTGTGAGAGGACATATTGCTGTTAACTGTCAGAATTGGAATTATGAAACAAGAAGATGCTATAATTGTCATATCAGAGGACATATTGCCAGAGATTGCCCAAGGAGATCGATGGGAAGATCAAGGGTTGAATCTCATAGAACGATAAAGAAACCAGTCACTGTCCAGCCCAAAGAACAGAAAGTGGAAGATAAGAAAGTAAAGCTTTCACAGGGGCAGAGAGACAGATTGAGGAAAAAGAGGAAGAAGGCAAGAGAATACTTGGAGAAGATTTTGTCTTCAGGTTCATAAGTTGGTTCGAATAAAAGTTCTGATGAATCAATTCACTCGACTGCAAAGTCAAGCAAATCGAATTCTTCAGATGCAAATATGAGGACAAACAAGAAGAAAAAGAAAGTTATTGGCGATGAATCTGGCTCATCCAAGTCAGACAAGCCAAGTTCGGGCAATGAATCTGATTCCACAAAATCAGATGAACCACAAGTTGAGGTAAAGAATGAAGAGACAGTTCCATTAATGAATGATGAGAATTTTCCACCATTACGAGCCACAAACATAAAATCAAAAGGTGTTGATGCTGGAAAAATGTTTAATAGCAATGTTAAACATATTTTTAGCAAGATGGCAGATGGAAAGGAAAAAGGAGTGAAAGAGTTTTATGAAGAAAAGAGAAAAGCTCAAAATGCGCCTAAGGCTGGTCAGGCTTGGGTGTCAAAATCTGTTGGTTGAATTCCTGACTTGCCGGAGCTTCCAGGTTGGTAAGTGTGAAGCAGGTATCGGCATCATTCTTGAGAAATTCACAGGATGGTAACTGTGATATTTCGTCTTACAAGTGGTTAATCAAGGACATTAAGTTGTACTTGATTTTCTACAAGTGATAGTGGTGTTTGATCTTATAATGTTAAATTTTTCAAAATTGGTTAAAAGAGAACAAGGTGATGAGATGACCCCGAACCCACAAGTGTTGGATAAACAAACTAATTTTTCCGGAAAAACCATTCTGATTAAAACAAACTTAAGTGTTTTGAAATCATTATGGGAAAATAGTTTGTTGTAAGGGGGAGTTTTTGATTGAATACGCCGAAACCCTCACGGCTGAACAAACATGATTACTTTCATCAGATTGAAAAACGGTTTTCAAACTGTTAAGATCAATGTGTTGTAAATCATGGGGGTATGTTAGATTTTCTGCAAATCAGTACACTTTTAGCAGAAAATGGATGGCGAGACAACGCTATCAGTGTTGGTTGTCAAATTTTCTTTAAATGGTTTTGCATTTTAGGGGGAGATATATTGTTGTTAGAAAATACAAAAACATTTGAAAATTTGAAAAAGTAAAAAACATGATAAAATTCAAAAATTGAGTTTTAAATGGTTTTGCATTTTAGGGGGAGATATATTGTTGTTAGAAAATACAAAAACATTTGAAAATTTGAAAAAGTAAAAAACATGATAAAATTCAAAAATTGAGTTTTTGAGTAGAAAGAGGAAATGATAGTACATCAGTAGACAGTTACAATATGCTAAAGAAATGGAAAGTTTAAATGTGTTAAACGATCTCACTGTGGATGTGTCGGTAGGTTTTTATACATTTAGTAAACTTTTTCGGGATATAAACCTAAATTCAAACTTGCTTATTTCGTGGGGAACACTACTTAGATATATAGGTAACCCCTGAAATCTCGTTTGAAAGGTCTCATAATCTGATATACTAGGTCTTTATACCCAATGATGTCTGGGGTATTATTCCGGGACTTCTGCTGAACGGTAGTTCTGACCTAGTCCTCGAATAATACTTTCTGCAAATGCTTGAAATATAGCATTAAACCCTCAGCATGCCGATGAAACAATAAAATTGATAGTCGCTGCTGTTGTAAGCAAAAAGATCCTCTAAAGGGGACATACCGTAAAGTCGAAGCTGATATCTCTCTGCGTATACGGAAGTATCGACCTGAGATCCCTCGGCCCTCGCATACCTAATTTATATACAGATATCATTGTAGTATACTCACCTGTAAGACTGATTATTGGGATTCTGGATACGGGAGTATATTCAAGAGGTGGGACACATGAATAGGTTTAAGTTATTAATACACCTAATTCGTATCCTGAATCAGTTGAAGTTTGTATGAAAATTTAAGTGGATCAGTATATCGACAATCTAAGTGAATTGTTTAATGCATAATGTGTTAAAAAGCTCAACGGTACTTGTGACTTGTCATAAACTGATATGATCCTCTGACGTATACTCAAACAAAAATATTGTCTGTAAATATGTTTGTACATATTTCTTTACTGCTTTATATTTTCAGAAAATACAAAAAGATTTTGATTTCTGCTTTATTTTCGACAACCGATGTCTGAGTGCTGAGTTTCAAAATCTAAGTAAGCTGATTGTGTTTCTGAAAATAAAACAAGTTCATTAAATTGAAACTTGAATTAAAATTTAAAATTTCAAAAACAGTTTGTGATATCTCTAAGGTCATTAACTTGAACTTGGATGATAAACTGTGAGGGAGTTGGATTCTTTAATACTGCCAAATCTGTGAAGTTTGTTGATAGGGGGAGTGAATTAGAGAATTTGATTGATAATACGAAAACATTGTATTTATAGATGTTTGAGTGTTGCAGATAGTCCAGACTACGATCCCGAGAGCAGAGTCTAAGGGGGAGTCTGAAGACAAGCTTGAAGCAAAGAGAAGCTTGTAGATAGAAAGCTAGGTGTCGATCCCAAAGCACGGAAGCTTGATGAAAGGGGGAGCCTGAAGCTGATAAAGACTGAAGACTAAGAAGACTTGACACTTAAGACTCGTCAACATCTGAGGGGGAGTCTGTTAGTGCATTCATCTGTCAACTTCGTCTTATATCGAGTCTCGGTTCGTTGCGAAGTTGTTCAAGCATGATGTCATGATGACATCATCAAAGTGACATCATCAATGACATCATTACACATAAGACAAAAGGTTTAGAATGTGAAAGTATGAGATTTCGCTCATGTGACTGTTCTGATTTCGTTTATTTGTCAACTAGCATGATTTCGCTCATGAGTCATGTTGATTTCGCTTATGTGTCAATATGTAATTTCGCTTTTGTGTCAAGTGTGATTTCGCTTTTAGGACATGTATGTATAAGCGAAATCATCAACATTATAAATAGGAGCATAGGGGCGAAATCAGTAGATAGATAGAGGTGTTGTCTTCCGGTGAGCCACGAAGTGCTGCCGAAGTGTCGACAGGTTGTAAACATTGTCCAGATCAATAATATCGACATATTAAATTGAATTCTTGCGGAATTGTACTCGGTTTGTCTGTTTCCGCCGTTCAAACTGAGATAAACTCTTCTACGCGACTCGTTTAGGTCCGAATTCGATCCTACAAACACTGATCATGCTGCTCGGTAGTATGTAGTGGTACCATAGGAATTGACAACTCCCATTCCTGGAATCCTAGGCTTGTTTGGACGTAAGGAATGACAGAATCCGAAAACATTTTGATAAACCTTTAACTTGTTAAGGGTTTGTACGTCAGTCTCCAGGCTTAGATGTATACGACAAACATTACCATATAAACGTTCTTATCAGTAAAAGCATTGATTTTTCAAAACATAACTTTTGACTTAAACTATGATTTATTCAAAGAAATTGTTTTGTACATTTTACCTATGGGATTGAGTAGATACTTTTTACTTGCCATACATAACATTTGATTATACAAGACATGATTTACATTTGATATTGTTTACATATAAACATTTTGACATTGGTTTAAACAAGACATTTTGGTGGTTATTGATAAGTGATTTACATAACGAGGTGTGTGTAATATGATAAAGCATGGTGGATACGCCGCTGGTACTTCATATATATAAGTGCTTTTATGATAATACATATCGTAGCGTTATCTAAATCATTTCAACAAAGACATGATACATTTTATACAAATAACATATTTTCACAAGCCATTGTTTTACAAATGACATATTTTGTACAAATTCATTTTTACTTGGTTATATATTTAACCATGCATTATTCTTTTATATCATCTGATTTCTTATGGATTTTCGTATGATTTCATAAACGAAAACATTTTATAAGGTTCATGACTACTTTTGTTAAACATTTCTTTTAACTACAAGTCATGAATACTTCATCAACAAAACCTATGTATCTCACAGGCATTTTTATGCTGACGTACCTATTTTCACATGTGTTTCAGGTGCTGTTGTTAGATGATCATGATGCAAACATAGGATCGGACGAGGCCTTAGTGACTTAAAACTATGAAAGACAGTTTAATTCATGTTATGCTTCTTAAATTCCTAGACAATGTAAACATTTTAATTCAATAAAACCAAACTTTAATTACCATGTGTTGTGAAACAATGATTCTGTTACTCCACTCCCCGACGTTTCCACCGCGGTTTGTTGTTTTACGCGGTTGAGGTGTGACACAAAGACGTTGGATGGAAATTCATAGTGATTATGATTGTGATATCCAGTATCATGCAGGAAAAGCTAATGTTGTAGCTGATGCTTTAAGTCGAAAATATCATGAAAAGCCAAAACGAGTATGCTCTCTCAGGCTAAATCTGCAGATAGATTTAAATGAGCAAATTAAAGAGATACATGAAACAACAATCAAGGACGATGCTGAAGGGTTAAAAGGAATAATTAAGGAATTAGACCAAGGAACAGATGGAATTTGGAGATTCCATAAGATAAGGATCTAGATACCTATTCAAGGAAACCTAAGAAACCAAATTTTAGAAGAAGCCCATAAGTCTAAATATACGATACATCCTGGTAGTGATAGGATGTATCAAGACTTAAGAAAGAATTTCTGGTGGATAGGAATGAAAAAGGATATAAAAAACTATGTTGCTAAATGTCTAACCTGTTCACAGGTTAAAGCTGAACATCAGAAACCCTTAGGGTTATTGCAGCAATTAGAAATGCCAATTTGGAAATGAGAATTGATAACAATGGACTTTGTTACCAAATTACCCAAGACACGAAAAGGTAATGATACAATCTGGGTGATTGTAGACAGATTAACCAAATCTGCTCATTTCCTACCTATGAAGGAAACTTTCAGTATAGAACAATTAGCCAAGTAATATGTAAATGAGATAGTTTCATTACATGGAATTCCTTTATCTATTGTGTCTGATAGAGATAGCCGTTTTACATCTCATTTTTGGACAAGTTTCCAAAAAGCAATGGGAACCAGGTTAAATCTAAGCACAACTTATCATCCTCAAATGGACGGACAAAGCGAAAGGACAATTTAGACAATGGAAGATATGCTTAGATCCTGTGTAATTGACTTTGGAGGAAATTGGGATGATCATTTACCATTAATAGAACTTTCCTACAATAACAGATATCATACCAGTATCAATGCTGCACCATTTGAAGCACTTTATGGACAAAAGTGCCGAACTCCAGTTTGTTGGGCAGAGATTGGCGAAAAGCAATTATCTGGACCAGAGATAATACAAGAAACAACGGACGAAATTATTCAAGTCAAGGAAAGACTAAAAGCAGCACGAGATCGTCAAAAGAGTTATGCAGATAACAAACGAAAACCATTGGAATTTCAAGTGGGAAACAAGGTATTATTAAAAGTTTCTCCATAGAAAGGAGTGGTCAGATTCGTTAAAAGAGGAAAGCTAAGCCCAAGGTATGTTGGACCTTTTGAGATTATCAAAAGAATAGGGCCAATAGCTTATCAACTACAACTGCCGGAGGAAATGGCAGGAATACATGATGTATTTCATGTATGTAACCTCAAGAAGTGCTTAGCAGACGAATCATTAATGATACCTCTTCAGGACATAGAGGTAAATGAAAAACTTAAGTTTGTAGAGAAACCACTACAGATCGAAGATAGAAAGATCAAGAATCTCAAACACAAGAGATTAGTTCTGGTCAAAGTAAAATAGGATTCCAAGAGAGGACCAGAATAAACTTGGGAGCTCGAGTCAGAAATGCGACAGAAATATCCACACCTGTTCCAGTAGATCTCGAGGATGAGATTTAAAATATCCCGAATACACCTAAACAAACCTGGATAACCTTACTTTTAATAAAAAAACAAATACAATAAAGAAAATAGGGTGCTCATGGGCCGCGACCCTCTTGGTCTTACGAGTCGCGGGCCGCGACCGAGTAGCATCTGGCGAAACCTCAGGCGGCCACGTGTCCGGGTTATGTGTGAGACCTACCTGGTGACTAACCAGACCTAGCCCTACTAGGTCTGGCTCGCGGGGTGCGAAAGAGAGATGGTGGGGGCTCGCGGGGCGCGAGGGAACCCAGAATCAACCTATAAATAGAGGCCGTTGGCCTCAGTCTCAAATCGTTCACAAATTCTTTCTCTCTCAACTTCTTAATAGGTGAAAATTATCGGGTATTATACCACTAAAACACGAAGCTCTGCCTCGTTGTAAGTATTTTAATCCCCGATCATTAATTCGTTACCCTACCCGGTTTATCTAGGGCTCCGTAACGCATGTCGAGGCTCTGCCTGACTAAGTTTGTTGGAGTTCTGTCTCGTGTTGTATGGCTAATGTGATTTGGGTTATCTTACTAACACGTGTGCATTTTTAATTTTTAATAGATAATAACCAGGAAAAGCAACAGGAAGCTATAGTATTACCTAAGTTTACAAAGTGAGTCATTCTCTTTTTCTACCAACTGTTTTACCAAAACCTCAAATGTTTTCAATTATACTTACAGTGATTGAGTCTATATATTCTACAATTGTTGTCGGTATGTTCCGTTACTATTGGACGACGACTTAGCCAATGAGTACCATGACCACAATCATGGAACTGTGAGCATGACAAATACTGAATGAGTATATTGGTAGATATAAACATTGTAATCGCTCTTAATACTATAAAGTTACAAAAGTTGTTTTGATTAAACTGGGATGCACTCGCCAGTATTTCTTGCTGATAAAATCTTTTTAAAACGCATTTCAGGTAACTTAATGTGAAGCTAATAGAAGCCAGCAGGGGAGCACTGAAGGCTTAAAGAAGTGGCTATAAAAAGTTACCTAAATAAAAAGGAGATTATGTTTTCAATAATTAGTGTTTATCCCTATAAATGTATTGTGAATGAAACTTGGGTTTTATCCCATTCATTTATTATAAAACTTTGTTGTTTGGAAACTCTGAAACTATTTCCTAGCTACGATCCTGATGTTTAAATTCCGCTGCCAAATTAATAAACAACGATACCACTTGACTGGTTAACAACTTCCGATCCCGGGGTAGGGGTCGGGGGCTACGAGATGCATGATGAAAACTAATCTTTCCTTGATTGTGTTATAAAGTTTTACATTATTCCGTTGCAAATTATTTCTCTGTTTTTATCTTCTTCCATTTCCATCTTATTAAAACAACACAATCAAGTAAACTCAGATCCTAACAATTGGTATTAGAGCATAGGTCAGTCAAATTCAATTTCACAATCAGTTTGACATAAAAGATCAGCTCAATTTCCTTAATACTATGTTGGTTCGTGTTTGTTGAAAAACATAGTACAAGGGTAATCACATTCAAAGTTGATAATTCAAAAACTTTTGTAAAACAACCAAGATGTCTTCACATTCACAGGACCCTCACAACACCGACACACTCTACAAGCCACCTATGCTTGTTAGATCTGAATTCAATATCTGGCAACGTAGGATGGGCCATGTGTTAGCACAACAAAACACGGGTTGCTGGAAGTCTGTCATCTTTGGACCTCATGTTCCAATGGTACCAAGTGCAGAAGATCTCAAGGTCCAAGTACGTAAAAGCCTTGAAAATTACTCTAAGCAGGATTTTCAAAAGATTGAGTTAGATGCTAAGGCATTTAGTATAGTGGCCACAGCACTACCCAATGACATATATGTTGGCCTGTTACACTGTAACAGTGCTAAAGAACTATGGGATGCACTTAAAGAGCAATTTGGTGGGACAAAAGAGGTTATTGAAAACAACAGAAAGGTCTTAAACCAACAATACAAAACATTTTCTCATGTTAAGGGAAAGTCATTGACCCAACTGTTTGAAAGGTTTAGCTGTCTCATTAGTGAACTAAAACTGGTTAATGTTGAATATGCTAAATCCACTTTAAATAGTAGGTTTATTAGATCATTACCAGAAAAGTGGGACACTATAGCTTTTGTGACCAGAAATTCTGTGGGGTTCAAAGAGTTAAGCCTGACCCAACTTCATGGTAGGCTTCTCACATATGAAAGAGGGCTGAATCAGAAAAAGAAGTTGTAGGAATCTGGAAAAGTGGCTGATGATTCATCGTTTGGTAATACAACACTTTTGGGTTAAGAAGAGTCATCTGGTGGAAGTAAGGACCAGAGTTATGATCATTATATTGACATAACTGCAGGTGGAGCCTTCAACTCTGAGCCTTACTCACCTAATTATGCTTTCACAGCTAATGGGGAAAACCAGATCTCTAATAGCTTATCCTTTGAACTGAATGTCCTTTAACATTTTGATCCCACTGATCTGGAAGAGATGGACATTTTGCATCAGCTTGCCTTGTTGAGTGTTAGAACAAGCAAGTTTTATAAAAGGACTGGTAGAAAGTTTCAAGGATTGCATGGGAATTTGAAGTGGGGTTGGATAAGTCAAAAATCAAGTGCTATAAGTGTAACAGGCTTGGTCATTTTGCTAGGGAATGTTGGAGTCAAAACAGTGGACCAATTATCACTCACCCTACTCCAAGATCTCAAAACACTCAAAGCACTGTGCACTATTGCCAATATACCCCTGCTCCTCATATGCAAAACACTGCCCATTTTGCACATCCATTAAACATTGTTCCTGTGCAGTATTTTCAAACCACTGTTCCACAGATTCAATATGTTCAAGCCCCTGTTTTTCAGGTTCAAGTGCAACCTACACCACAACAAGCTACACAAACATCTGCTCTAGCATAGACCAGTCAACAGAGTTTCTTTACACAAGGCTTTGTTGATTCGAGTAGCTTACCTGAGGAATTAACTGATAAAAATTTTGCTCTAATTGCTAATCCTGATTGTTTCTCCTAATGAATTTTGTTTCATGGCATTAGAGTCAATACCAGAAGGGCAAGAATCTGAGTAAGTGGAGTCCAGATCAAAATAGTAGATGGAATTGCTGAAGTAGTGGTTACTGCTATTGTTGGTGAACAGATGTTAGAAGAGATGGAAACTAAACCTCTGTTGGAACCTCTTGCTGATCCATGGGATGCTAGAGTGTGTGAGGATGAATGTGACTGTGCCATGATGGCTGCTGCTAAGGTATCACCTCAGATCTTAAAAGATTTGTGTTCAGATAAATGCATTATTGCCTTTGCTAACATAAAAGAGGTGAATGAAAACCTTAGAGACAAGATCTTAAAAGATGAAGTACAATTTGAGAAAACTTTCAAAGAGTTGAAAAAAAAATTGTTGGAAAAAGATAATGAAATCAGCAGTCTGAAATATGAACACATCATAACCAAAGACCAACTCCAAACTATGGTAGAAAAATACCAAGTTTGTAAAAAGGAGCTTGAATCCACCCAAATCACTTGTGAAAAAAGGGTGGAGTCTTGTAAAGGTTATGAACTGATGTTGGAAAAGCAGATCAAGAACAATGTAAAGTTTAGCATTGGCTTTAGAAAACATGACCAAACCGAAAACACTGCTGAAATTGATTCTGGCTTAGTTGAAGTAATCCCCAATAATGTGACAACCCGAGTTTTCAGGGTCTTTCCTCGACACGTCACTTGTTTGCAATTCAGTTTTCGTAATTTTTTTGCGTTATAACATGTGTATGATTTGCTGCATGATTAAGGTTACGATGGTTAATATAGTTGTGTTATATGTAATTGTTAATATAACTTAGGACTAGTACATGTTTCATACGCTACGATGAAACACCTCTGCTCGGCGAATCATTGGTTTTTCACCATCATCTTGAACCCGACGAAACATGGGTAATTCGCCATATGGGCCTTCGGCCCAGGTAAGGCCCAGAAACGAGCCCGGCTGTTATTTACGTGTATAACCTACATTATCTAACCCTAAACACTCCTCTACTCCCTTGCAAAACTTAACGGCTGCCTCCAATTATTTGAAGTCTCTCGTTTTGATCGAACCAATCTACTCGATATCTTGGTTAGTGTTTCATCTATGTTACCTTGTTGTATTCTGGATGTGATGATTGTTATGATTATATATGATGGCTTAGGGTTTCATACTAGTAGAATAATAAGTCTTTGGCAATGTTTGTTAACATGATGATGATTGGTTGATGAAATTGATATACGTAACATATTGGACGAAATTGATAATCCTGGTTCATGAATTCGTTTCTTGACAGAATAATAATCTGTTTGTATGATTAGTTGATGATGATTAGGGACTGTTGTGAATGACGAAATGATTCGTATTAATAAACGAGGGTAACTATAGACTGATTATATGAATATAAGGATGTACTGAACCATGTTGTTGATCTGCGACTGTTAATATGAAATTGTATGATCTTGAACGATAACTAATTGAAATATATGGTTTGATCCGTTGTGGTTGGATTACTGAATGTGTTTGCTGGATTGGAAAGTTGTAACTGTTATGTGCGCGATGAAATTCCCTCCTCGGCGAACCATCCATGTTGACGAAAGATAGGTTTTTCGTCGACAGGATCATGGTGAGCAGTGGCGGTGTTTCGTCACACACCTGCCGACGAGCAACCTAAGGTTTCGTCACACACAAACCAACAAATAGCTCTGATGTTTCATCGATAGGAAGGAACTTTATCAGTAGACTGTTGTTTAGATTGTGCATGATAATAAAACACAAGGTTACCACCTGCTAATAATGTTAGTGATGATTGAGGATACTAGGGAATGTGAAGCTGTTCCATGAACCAATATATATATATATATATATCAAATAACTAGAGTGTATCGTTATATCATGTGATTAGGTATATGTGAATCGAATACTTACCCATGATAAATAGCTCACTTAACTGTTAAGTACTTTTTCGAAACATGCATGCGAATAGAGAACTTATCTGTTACGTGTGTTATGAATGATTGTTATCTGTTTTGCGATGATCCTTGCTACGAAATACACACTATGAACATACGTGAACAACGTGAACGTAAACTGATTTCGTGTACATGAACATCATAGGCTTTGACTGATTATGTGTGAACAAGTAACTAATCTTACTGAGCAAACCAAGGTGAGTTCACTGCTCTTTTCCCAAGCATGCGTCCCGGGGAGGGACATCTGGTAATCGTTACGGGGAGGAACGTCGGGTTATTGGGATGTTGGTTATTACACTCATTTCTATCATTAAGTCCCCTTACATATACCGATTGGTTGCCAGGGAGGCAACGGGGTTATTAGTTGATAGCGTTATTAGGTTTGGCACCCTCACACCGTACCGGCGAGGACGGTTGTGAGCTAATTACCTTAACCACTTGACCAATGTGTGATAAAGCATTGGGTTTGGGCAAATAAATCTAGAGCCATCTACGGTAATCGAGTTAATAACAACATCAAATAAATGAAACGTTTTATTCTCATAACTGTTAACTAAACACGTTAACAAAACTTTGAACTCACCAGCGTCGTCTGACACACTTGTCTGCATGCTTGCAGGTCTATAGGTTTATATCATTTGGAACTTGCTGTCTGGGATGCTGGAGTTGTCATGAGTCGAGATACATGGAATCGCAAGACAAGTCTAACTTTTTTGTACATGTGGTTTATGAAACACTTAACAAATGATTTATGCTTCCGCTGTATACGATGAATTACACTTGACGATTTGTAACACTTTATCTTAATGAATGAAAGTTTTATTTAAATATAGTTATGAGTTCAATGTGATGGGTGGCTAGATCCTGGAACGTCACACGTCCTGCGGTGTTTCCACAAGTGGTATTTTGGGGGTGTGACAGTTTGGTATCAGAGCCACTGGTTGTAGTGAACTTGGTTTTAAAACGTTTTTATAAAACTAGACTATAACCGAAGAGTTCTGAAAACGAGAATACGACCATGACACTCAGCTCCAGAATGCAAGGTTCGTCTTTTCATCTGTGATATACATTACATGAGTAGTGTACATTTGTTTATGATGTAGCGTGCAGACACACACTCGTCACTATAGCATGATTACACGAATTGCTTGCTTACATTATGACGCGTTGATAGCATGTCATAGTCCTTAGGTTCTTGTGACCTTAACGTATTGATAACCTCTGTTTGATATCTGAGTTTGAAGAACCATTTGACATGAGTTAGGAGGAACTGAGGCGAGCATGCAAATCACAATATTATTGTGGGTGCACACATAATAATAGTGTGGGGTGCATATGGGTCCCAGTGAGCCTTAACAAGTGAAGAAGGGGTTCTGATCTGTTATTTAACCAATGAGAAACGTAACAAACCTATAGGGGTCATAGCAGTGATTGTGTCCTACTAGAACGTCATCTTTTCACTCCTCTCTGAATCTTTTCGAATCTCGATGCTATCGAGTAATGCCTGAACACCCATCTGAACGCCTAGAGAACTGTGTAGAATATTAGGTGCTTGTGCGAACATCCCTGAGTTGGATGTTGCAGCGTCAATGATTGGTCTATACCTCTCTCACTCCTCTTTGTTTGCGGGAACTCAATGTACTGACGTCTTAGACCCCGAAGTGCGATCACTTCTGCAACACTCTGGAAATATACCGTGTATTACTCAGTCAACTTGCAAGAATGATGGACAAGAGGATGAGCATAGTGCCTTACCAACCTCGGTATTAGAATGACCCTGGTTACCGACAACGAACACCAGCAAATTGACTTCAATCAAATCCTTAATCCTAGTCAGCGACTTATGGGAACCAACTATTACGAATCAATCGGGACATAAAACGGTGACAATTGACTATAGTGTGTTATGGCAGCACGAGTAGTGCCTTAGGACGTGACACGGAATAAGAAATGATGGCCCTGTTGATGAAAGGCCGCAAGACACCGTTACAAGCAACGACATTAGAGGCAACAGTCACGGAGACATCAAGGTACTCGTAATCGTAGCCTATGATTTGGAAACGAAGGTGAATTCGATAAGGATTGACTAATGTTAAGTCAAAATGTCAACAATTAAGAGAGCAATGACAGTATTGAGAACCCACGTGACCGTAACAACAACACTGGTAGTGGAGCTCATGGAAGGGCATTTAGGATTGGCGTGGGTGACGCCAGGACCATAACAACATGGTGGCCTGCATGTTCTTGGTAGCTAATCGCTTCGTCTCTGTTCTGTTTAACCCTGATGCTTCTTGAAACCGAACCAGTTGTGGAATCGGCTGATGCCAAGACAAATGAAACCTCATATGTTCGTTGGGATGCAACCTCGACCTTGTGGGACAAATGTTCGACATCAACCTTCCTTCTACTATCTTTGATGGTTTCGACATTGTAGTTAGTGTGGATCGGTTATCCAAATATCGCGCAGATACACCCGGTGAGGAGTAAATTTTGTGTATCCCTCTCCCTAGTGGAGAATCATTATCTGCACCAAAGCGTCAGAGTGGTGCAAAGGTTAGCGCCATTTCAGCTATGAAGGCCTAGAAGTGTCTACGGAGGGATTACCCCGCTACGTTAACAACCGTTAGTGACATTAAGGCTAAGGAGGTGAGGATCAAGGATCCACAAATTGTTCGTAATTCCTCTCGGTGTGCTACCCGAGGAACTTTCAGGTTTACTTCCATAACTGTTAGGCAGAATCTCAGTTTGATCTCAAGCCAGAGGCAGCCCTGATTACTCATACTCTTACCGTCTTGCACCAGTAAGGTTACAAGAGCTGTCTAATCAAATACAGGAACTATTGAACAGGAGTTTGTCGGACCTAGTTTTTCGCTTTGCGGAGCCCCAGTTATATACGTGAAGATAAGCCTTTTCGTATGTGCACTGACTATCGAGAACTCAGCAAAGTGACAGTCAAGAACCGTTCACCTCGACCATGTATTGACAGCCTGTTGACAAGTTGCAAGGGTTAAGATCCTATTCGAAGAATGATTGACGAACGAACTAACATCAGATGGAAGTCCAAGGTTGAGAACGTTCCTAAAACGGCATATCGAACGCGATGCGGCCATTTCAACTTTGTATTCCATCACCTTTGGGTTAATCAATACACCAGCAGTGTTATGGATCACATGAATCGACAGTGTTTATTGAGGACGTTTTGAATTATTTCCAGGAGAAAGGAACATCATGAGCGGCATTTGTGTCTTATTTTAGAGCTCCTGAAGGAGGAGCCACACCACGCGAAGCCCTGTAAAATGTTATGTAATCAACGAACTGGAGAAGTATGCGTGGTTCTCGCTAAGATCCATTTCATTAGAAACTGATCGACACAAAAGATTCCTGCGGGGATGCAGCAATACCTTGGTTTCGCTAGAGACTATCGTAGTTTCATTATGGGATTTTTGAGGATTGCGCAGCTTTAATGCCTTTAGCACAGCAGGGTGTTGTGTATTCATGGGAGACAAAACAGGAGAATGTCTTTTCAGCTTTTGAAATCCGACTCTACAATGCACTGAGCAGCGTCTTTACCCGAGGGTACGGGTGACCTAGTGGTATACCATGGTGGTTCGAATCGGAGATGTCACACCCCCAAAATACCACCTAGGGAATATCCCTATTAGGCGTGTGACGTACCAACAACGAGCCACTAATTACATTGAACCCATACAAGTGAATAAATAAAATCCTCAATTATTAATGAAAAATACCATCAACAAGTTTAAATGAAAACCAACATGTTCAGTGGAAGCAAATAGTAAACCAAAGTTAAACTGTTTCAAAACCAATGTATGGTATCAAGAATCCAATCACATGAAATCCCTCCAGTTGACCCATGACCACTCCAGCTACTCCAAACCGCAAGTTCCAAATCCAAAACATCTAAGGACCTGCAAGCATGCAACAAGTGTATTAGACAACACTGGTGAGTTCACAGCTATTTCGAAAACGTTAGTTACCAAGTGTTTATTCTAGTTCATTAAAAAATCCAAAAGTAATATTGATAATATCTCGATGCTGAACAAGACGGCTCCTGATGTATGTTTTGCCCGTTCCCCAGTGCTCCTATCTAAGCACTGGGCATGACTAGGTCATTAGTTCACACCCGTCCTCTCCGGTACGGGGTAAGGGTGCCAAACCTAAGTAGCGCTACCAACTAATACCCGTTACCTCTCCGGTAACAAAAAGATGGGACTTAAGAGTGATAGAGTGAGATTATTATCCAATATTCCAGTTTTACCCAAAAGACTTATCCTTCCCCGGGATACCCACTGACTGTCCCAACCACCGGGACGCATGCTCAAGAGTAGTGAACTCACCTTTGGTTTGCTCGGTAAGATTAAAGTATGTGTTCCCAGTTGGTCAATTAACCCCTATTATGGTTACCAAATCAGTCAGTTTCGTGCAAACATAACACATGTGTTCTTTGCATTCATTACACAGGTTGCAATCAAGCAAAACATATTTCATTACGCAATTCACAGTAAGTATTCGTGTCCCACTTTCAATCACAACATAAGTACATATCACAACATGGCACATGTCAAGTGGTTCAGTTCCTGTTTAAGCATACATGCAAGTTGTATCCAACAATCACGCAGCACAAGTATTCGTATCATTAAACACCATATTCATAACATAGTGAGTGTTTGGTTCATATCACCATTCCACACAACTCGTGGCAACTAAATCCATTCAACGATTACCCTAGTGTTTGACTTAACCGAATTAACAGCCCAAATACATTTTATAATTCCCACCTTAATATTACTACTTGTTTACCAATTAAGGTTAATAACAGTCCATTTGGTTTCAAAGATCTTGTATCGAAACCACATAAAACCCAGCCCAAGCACTTAATCCCCCCCCCTATCTAATGCGCGGCCCCCTTAATATTGGCCCAACTAAGCAATCCTGACGAAGCCCAGCGGAGGCACCTAAATTTATCCCGGTCCACTACATAAACATGTATATTCCAGCATTGTTAATTAGGCTCATGTACCTTAAGACTTCGGCCCACTAACTCATACCCCTATTTCACATTCTTCATGTATACATAATCTACTGTTGATCGAGATCAATATATGATAAAATCATTCAACCCCAATCCTCAAATATTCATCATTCACATGTGATTATTCGTCCATTTACATAATAGTTTATTATCATTAGAATTTACCACAATACATTAATCATGCCACACCATACATATATTGCAACCTAAACTATTAATAATAATGTAGGCATACATCAAACCAAGAAATCATACTTCAACCATTCTCTCCAAGTTTGTAACACATGTCAGAAGGTCATACATATCTCCAACTATCATGCATTCCTAACTATTAATATCTAATAACAACATATTCGCAAATAATCCCTCAACTGATTCTCATAACAAGTTGGTAACAATTACAACAGGAAGTTAAACAAGATGTTTATTACAATCCTAACATTATGCGATCAAGGTCACACACAACAAGACTATCAATACAAATTAAACATGATAATTCACTAACCCAACAAGCTTGATCCAAGAATGTAATGTCTCGAAGGGTGGGGGGGTCTGCCACACGTACGAATTGGGAGAAGTAGGGTTTCTTTTGTTTGAGTTTTGTGTTAAGTCACAACATGATAATATTACGTTCACTAAATAATAGAAGTTGTGGGCGATTAAGACTTAACCGAGTGGGCTTAAGCCCTTGTAAGTGGGATGCCGCCACACTGTACAAAATGGCAGTTTGGGCTTAGGTACATGCTGGGCCGAGGGTTGAGTCACAAATATCCACCGAGCCCAAAAGCTACTAGGGTGTGTTGAATGTGCTTCTAGTGTGTGTTGAAAGTGTTTCTAGTCATGTGTAAAACAATGTCGGCCCATACCTATATATTATAACAATTAACCGTGCTAATTTAACAAGTAAGAAGTAACAAGCATCCACCACAACATATGATAAAAAACGTAGTGTGAAAGGAATGACACAAGATTAAATAAATTACGAGGTTAGACGACACCAACCTTGAAAGTTCGGGTTGTCACATCATCCCCAACTTGAAAGAAATTTCGTCCTGAAATTTGACAAGTAAGCACATAAGAGTGAAGCGATAGAAACTCTAATTAAACTATATGTAATACTACACAAATAATAATCAAGCATTACACACCATCACTAAGCATCCAGATAACTGCACCACGTAAAACAGGATTGCGAAATCAGTTGGGTGCCACATCATCCCCAACTTGACAGGGAATTTCGTCCCGAAATTCGCCAATGATATCAAAAGTTGATTCCACCATTTAAACAATCGGGGATAACAGTGCTTCACCTGATCTTTGCGTTCTCACGGGAACTTCGGTCCACGTCTTGAGTTCCAACGAACTCTCACGATTGAAATTCGACTATGTTAACAGTGGGTTCCTCAACAAGGGTATCACAAGTGTTGCGTCGAACAGACGCTTCTTTAGGTTCGAGACGTAAATGACATCGTGTACGTTACCTAATTCGTCACATAACTCGAGTTCGTGAGCCATATCATCAATCCGTTCCAGAATCCAAATGCCCCATTGTACCCCAAACTAAGTTGGTCACGTTTCCTATAGCGTACCGCACCCTCCCAGGGTGAGACTTTTGAGTATGATACGTTCGCCCACAGCAAACTACTTGTTGGATCGTGTACGTGACCCTGAAAGTCAGTTAAGGTAGTTCAACATCGATTACTAAGGCGGAATCAAAGTAAACAACGTCCAAAACAACTTGTATCCTTTAATCTTTCTTTTCTGATTGATTTATGTGCTTGTACAATGTTTTCTAATACAAATCCGGCAGCACTTCGTGATTCACACAATGACCATCCTACTGTTCCGTACCGTTCCGTTTGAAATGTGACAAACATACTCCTATATATAGACATAGACCCTTCCGTTTGAAATTAACATAATCTGGTTCAAACGGAACCCTATCTCAAACGATTGTTTCAAACGGAACCCTCTAATCTCAAACGGAACCCTCTAATCTCAAACGGAACCCTTTAACTCAAACATCAGTTTCAAACGGAACCCTTATAAACACTTCATAAAACAAAACTAAACCCTAATTTGACTTATAAGTTCCAATCTTGACTTTCTTGATATAAGACTTAATGAAGATGCAGTCAACAGACATTCTTGTGCATCAACAGACTCCCCCTTAGATGTTGATGTAGTATTCAGATCCTGAGTCTTCAATCTTAGTCTTTTCTCTAACTCTGTCTTTTCATCATAAGCACTCTATCTTCACACTCCCATATACTGTTGATCCAGACTCCCCCTTTCACAGACTCCCCCTCTCGATATGCTAGAATCTGAGATATCTGGTTCAAGCTTTGACAATTTGCTTCCATTGGGAATAATGAAGTCCAAATCTGTTACTCAACCAATAAACATTACAATTCTATCTTTTCAACCACAAAAACACAAAATCAATCAGTTTTAGAAATCCACTCAAGTATTCAGGTCTAAGTTAATGACCCTGATCACTTGATTAATCTACCAAGTCCAAATTAATGACCTTGGTTGATCTTTTGACGAATCAATACTGATTTTAAAAACAACAATTTCAAACATTTTCTGAAAATAACAAGTATCAAATTAATGAACTTGTTTTTAACTTTTCAAACAATTTAAACTTCTTCAAAGATAAGCTCTCCTCATTCTTCAGTCCAGAATCTCCTGCATCTGCTTCAAACATCTGAGAATCCAACAATCAACTCTCCACTTTGGTTTGTCGGAAAATAAAGCAGAAATAAAATCTTTTTGGATTTTATCAAAATGTTCTAAACTAAGAAATGAAATACAGAAAACTTAAATTGCAAAAAGTAAACAAAGTAAACTATTTACAAACATATTTTTGGCGAGCGTGTCAGGGAATCATATCAGCTTTTCAGACAAATCACAAGTACCGTTAAGCTACATTACATACTCAGATTTAAACAATTCACCTCGATTGTCGATATACTGATCCATCTTAAATTCCCACACAAATTTCAATTTACTCAGAATACAATTTAGATGAATTAAGAACTTAGCTCATTCATGTGTCCCACCTCTTGAATATACTCCCGTATCCAGAATCCCAATAATCAGCCTTACAGGTGAGAATACTACAATGATATCTGTATATAAATTAGGTATGCGAGGGCCGAGGGATCTCAGGTCGATACTTCCGTATACGCAGAGAGATATCAGCTTCGACTTTTCGGTGTGTCCCCTTTAGAGGATCTTTTTGCTTACAACAGTAGCATTTATCAATTTTATTGTTTCAGCATGCTGAGGGTTTAATGCTGTGTTTCAAGCATTACAGCAAGTATTAGCCAGGGACTAGGTCAGAACCACCGTTCAGCAGAAGTCCCGGAATAATACCCCAGACATCATTGAGTATAAAAACCTAGTATATCAGATTAAGAGACCTTTCAAACGAGATTTCAGGGGTTACCTATATATCCAAGTAGTGTTCCCCACAAATTCACAAGTTTGAATTTAGGTTTATATCCCGAATAAATTTACTAAGTGTGTGAAAACCTATCGACACATCATCAGTAAGATTGTTTAACTCTTTTATACTTTTCAAATCTTTAGCATACTGTAATCATCTAGCTGATGTACTATCATTTTCCCTATATACACAAGCTCTTTTTCAGATTTTATCATGTTTTTGTATTTTATCATTTTTTACTGTTTTTGTATTTTCTGAAAACATAACTATGTACAAATATCTACTCCCCCTAAATACCAAAACAAGTAAAAATTCGACAAACCATTGCAGATTGTTTCTCGTCTTCATCCACAACAGTACTCTCATCAACACCAATTATGCCATCCGACACCGACAGAAGCTTCATACCATTCAGTTTTAACAAATATTTAAACCGATTTTTATCAAAAGCTTTGGTATGTAAATCAGCTTTCTGTTCGTCAGTGTGAATTTTCTCAATTCGTATCAACTTTTTCTCAAAGCAATCACGAATAAAGTGATGACGAATTTCTATGTGTTTAGTTTTAGCGTGATGTACTGGATTCTTAGTTATATTTATAGCGGCCTCATTATCAACAAAAAGAGGTGTGTTAAGAAACTGCAAACCGTAGTCGCGCATCTGTTGCTGTATCCACAAGATCTGAGAGCAGCAACTGCTAGCAGAAACATACTCCGCTTCACAAGTAGATAACGCCACAGACGTTTGTTTCTTACACTGCCAGGTAACCAATCTAGGACCAAAGAACTGGCATCCTGCAGTTGTTGATTTTGAATTGACTTTGCAGCATCCGAAATCCGAATCGGAATACCCTTCGAGCGTAAAGTCGCCTTTCCTAGGATACCACAACCCCAATGAAGGAGTAGGAAACTCAAAAATTGAAATTAGGGATACATATATATCCTTAACATACTAAAGCGGCTCCCATTATTGGTGTCAAACCAATAGCGATTCATACAAGCTAAATCCTCTAATCGATAATTAGGCCAAAAAAAGAACTTTAATTTTATTAATTCATTTTTTTTTCTGTCAAAATTTTCACTTTCATCCAAAAATTGACTCCTGTTTTTTATCTTGTTCTCCTTGCAAAAGAATTTCTTTCTGTGCACATTATTTTGATTCTTTAAATTGAAGGAAATTAGAATTCTCAATTCTCTACGACGTCTAGACGATAAAAATTTTTCAGGAACAAGCAAATCAGAATTCTTTTTGTCTCTATTTAGAGTTTTATGTCTTGGAATGGATTCATCAAAATGATTCTTAGCAACATTTTGGGGGTTTCGGTATCTTTGATTACTTTGGTGCTTACTTTTATGAACCAACGAAATACCTATGATTTGATACATAAAAAACTGTCCGTCATTTTTTACAGATAGACGGGCGGGTTCCATAATTAATATTCCCTTTTTTGTTAATTGTGTAAGATTTAAACGTCTCCTCATTATATCCAAATTCATTTCTTTCCTTTGAATATAGGATATAGAAATTTTTCTTACATTTATTAGGCTAACCAGGAGACCATATATCTGGATATTATTCATCATTTTTTGATTCAATTGATTCAAACGTCCAGTCCATCTTAATTGCAAAGGAAAATCTCCTTTGAGTAATATTTGTAGTTTTTCGATCGATTCTAAAAGGGATTCTTCAATATTGTTTTGATTCTTTAATTCAAAATATTGTTTTGAATTGGATGGACTAAAATTGAAAAAATCCTCATCCTCTTCGTGCTTTCCCTTGATATTTTGATTTTCACTAAAATTTGGATTGATATTCAAATTAAAAAGAAGTAAGTTGCTTGGAATAAACCAAGGTTTCTCTTTATATTTATGATAAAGTATCAAAAACTCTGGAAATAAAAAAAATTTCGGATTTGATATGGGGCGATTTAAGATTAAGAATTTTTCATTCATTCCCATCCAATCAAAAGACATTCCCATCCAATCAAAAAAGACCCTTTTGTAATTGATTTCGGAATTTGAATCAATCGGAAGATAAAAAAGACCATTATTCGGAATTTTATCCCTTATTTGGATTTGGTCCTTATTAGATTCAACCTGAATATTTGTATTCAATTTCCAACCCAAATATTTTCTATCTGTATTTTTTTCCATATATATAATATCACTTTTTCCTAGATAATTCTTGATAGGAATATTTTTGAGTATGTTAACAGTTTTTTCTTTATTTCTGGTGGAATTTTCTTGCTTCTTATTTGGTTCTAATGATGATCTATAAATATAGGACTTCTTATTAGTTTCAGAATGAATATATTTATATGATAAACGATCATATCTATAGTTTTTTTGAAAATTCACTTCTTTATTTGATAATAAATAGACTTTCAAATTTTTTTTTTTTTTGTAATCAAATAATTGGTCTTTTTCATAGGAATACCATTTATTTAGATCCTTATTTTGAGATGGCTGGCATTGATTTTTTCCATTTCGCCATTTTTGTGGGACTAATCTAGACCATGTAATCTGAGATAAATCGTATTGATAATGACCTCTTAACCAGTTTTTCCATGGATTCATTCCATAATTTGGAAGTTTCTTATGTCTTACTTCGTAATCAAAGATTCCTTGTCTTCCAAAAAAATCCTTTATTTCATTCTTAAGAAAAAAAGACGGTCCATTGTACTGAAGAATAGATCTTAACTTATTGAAGTTAATAGTCTGGGTTTGTGATAATTTTAAAAATACATATTTTTGTGACAAGTAAGAAAACTCAAAAAAAAATATTTGACTTACTATTTCTAAGATTATCAAAAGCCTTTTTTATAGTCCTAGTCGAAATAAAGTCAATTTGATTTTGTTTTGTTTTATTAATCTTTTCTTTATTTGTTTCGTTATTGTCAATGTATTTCTCAATAATTTTTTTTGTTGATTCCATAAAAAGTTGTAGAGCGATTCTGCGCATATTAATGATACATAGAAAGATATCTATGTATATTTTTTCAATGAAAATTTTAACTATTAATTCAATATTATTTCTTTTTAATATTTTCCAAATTTTTGGGAGTGCTTCTCCATTATTCTTTTTATTTATTTTTTTTTCAGCGTTACTGTTTTTTTTATTTTTTTTCATTATTTCTATTTGATTTCTGATTGTGTTTCTTCTATCAATTCTATGTTTCATTTCTTCTTCTGTTTGTGAATAATTTGTCAAACCTTTAGGTCGATTTTGACTAAGTGATTCATGAATTATCTTATTGCTGATTATAGAATCCTTTTCTCTTTCAGTTTCATTTGATTCATATATTTCTCTCGTTATAAATAATGGAATTTTCTTTCCTTTTAAAAGTTCTTTTAGTATTTGTTTTACAAAGAAAAAGACTTTTGCTTCTTTTTTTTTATTTTTTTAAAGCTCTTCAAATTCTAAAATTGAATTTTCTGATTTCGACTTTATAGTCTATATCTTTAAAAATGGGTTCAAAAAAGGAAGGTGTTTTTCGCGGAGGACCAAAAGGATATTTCGTTTCCATTCCCAAAACTGTTAAAAAACAAGAATCAAAATCATCTTGTTGCTTTCGATCTCTATCAGAGAGTCGTAGCTTAGATCTGTGCCAAGGTTTCAAATGAAAAGGATATAGGATTTTTATCTGAAAACCTTCGATTAACCAATTTTTAGGAAATTCCGTTTTGGAGAATTGAAGACCGTTATAGTTGCACTTTAGATAAATTTCTCTATTCCAATCTTGAAAATCCTCGTACCATTCCGGAGATTGTCGTAATAAAATACGACCAATATTCTTAGCTATTATCAATAAGGGTAATTTAATATATCTTCTAAAAATTGATTGAGCTAGTAACAGAACACTTCTTGATTTTTGTGCATATGGAATGTTCTCCCAGAATTCTATTACGTCCTCCTGGTTATTTTTTTTATTTGGAATTGTTGATCTAAAATTTCGAATTCTGACTTTTTACCTAACCAATCTCTAATATTAAAAAAAAGTTTCATTAGGTCGGATATAGGAAAAGGAAAATCTTCCATTAAGAATTAATCAATAAACAACTGGATGAAATCGCTAAATTGAAACTTAAAGTTCAAGAGGCTGTAATCGAAAACGAGCGAATCCAGTTGAAGCTTAACAGTTACAGCTCCGCAAGCTTTGTTTTGCAACATATCATTCCCAAACCCATCGGGAAAGACAAAGCGGGCGAAGATGTGTATTCTGATGGAACTGGGGTGGGTTTTCATCAAGTACCACCACCTGTTCTTCATAATTACACTAAAAAGCAGTCTGGATTGGTTGAAATTGAGGAAGAAAAAGAAGTTATACTTCCGGAGAACATTGATGTTACTTTTTCTACATCATCTGATGATAGTGTTCAGACAGAGATTGTTAAGAGCACAGCTGAAAGTGTTTTGAATAGTGATTCAGCTGAAGATGATGGGTGTTTCTTGGACAAATACATTCAGAAATCAAAATCCAAAAACAACTTAAGTGATGAATCGGGTCTTGTGATGTACAAGATGGCTGGATCTGATAAGTTGTATTCGGATTCTGAGTTTCCGATTGAGAATGTTAATGTGAACAAATTGACAAATGTTTTCAAGTTGGTTGAAGTTGAGTTGTCAGAAGTGAACAAGTTCAGTCAAACAAAGAGTCAAATGAGTTTTGAGAAAGATAAATCATACTACAAGAAATCTGTTAATTCATCACATTTTCATAATAACAATCGAAATAACTGGTCGGGTGGTTATCAGGGTGGTAAGAGTTATCAGCAAAGAAGATTTCAAAACAAAAGATTTGCTGAAAAGAAGGTGTTTGCGAACAGTTCAAGTTCACGTTCTGATGAGGAAAATGAATTTTTTTCAAAATCAAATAAAGAGTTCTTTGAGAAAAGAGCTTCACAATATCAGTCTGAAGGCACAAGTCGAGTTGTTGATACTCGTACATGTTTCAGATGTAATCAAGTTGGTCACATTGCACGAAAGTGTACCAATGCGAAGCCTAAGACTGAAAATGTGAAGATTCAAAAGGGTAAAGTTGATGTGAAGGGTAAAGCACCAATCATTGTTGAGAAAAAGCATGTGAAAAATGACAACATCAAAGTGAAAAATGAACCTGTAAAGAAAGTGGTAACTAAAAATGACAAGTTTTATAAACAGGTTGCATTATCTCAACAAGTTTGGAAACCAAAAACTGAAATGAAAATTTCAACTTCTGAAGTGAAAAAGGCTGATGAATCAATTTTGGTTGATTATGATGCAAATTTTCCACCTTTGAAGGCTGAAAATTTCAAAATACAAATTGCAAGAGTCAAGGTTACACCTAAGGCTGATGAGGCCTGGGTGGACACCATGTTCGAATAAGCAGTTTGAATGGCCGGAGCTTCCTGGTTTGCGAAGCATGAATCGGCATCTTTATTGAAATGTTTTGAAATCAACTTGTGGTATGTGCAGGATCTTCCAAGAGCCATTTCAAGATGGATCATGGATAGTGGCGCATCTCGACATATGACAGGAAAAACTGCATTACTGTATGATGTGAGGAATATAAATGGTGGTTATGTGGGATTTGCTGGTCATGAAGGTGGTAGAATTGTTGGTGAAGGAACGTTATCCAATGGGATTGTAACGTTTGAAAGAGTTAACTACATCACTGAGCTGGAGAACAATCTGCTTAGTATCTCGCAGATTTGTGACAATCAGTATACTACTCACTTCACTGATAAAGAATGTTTGATTTTGAAACCTGGTTTTGTTGTTCCTGAAGAATGGATTATTATGAGGGCACCTAGAGTGAATGATTTATATGTGTTAGATATGTCTATAGCAACTACAACTACTGGTCAAGCACATTGTTTCGTGTCTAGAGCAACTGAGAAAGAATCAAGATTGTGGCACCGAAAGATGGGGCATATTCATCTTAGAAAAATGAATCACTTCGTGCACAATGATTTGGTATTGGGAGTTAATATCAAAGGTTTTCATCTGGAAGGGGAGTGCATTAGCTGCATCAAAGGCAAGCAGAAGAAAAAGTCACATCCTACAAAGCAAGTCAATTCAGTTTCGAGACCTTTGGAAAGACTTCACATGGATTTGTTTGGTCCTGTGAATGTCAAAAGTATTACAGGAGATTACTATTGTTTGGTCGTTACTGATGATTATTCCAGATTTTCGTGGGTTTCTTTCTTGAAGACGAAAGATGAAACATTTGACAGTTTGATGGGTCTGTTCAGGAAGATTGAGAATTTGTACCAAAGACGTATCAAGAGAATTCGAAGTGACAATGGTACTGAATTCAAGAACAGCAAGATGGAAGAATTTTGTGATGAAAGAGGTATTTTGCATGAGTTTAGTGCTCCGTACACTCCGCAGCAGAATGGAGTCGCAGAACGCAAAAACCGGACGCTAATCGAGACGGCTAGAACTATGCTCGCAGATTCAAAGTTACCGATTAATTTTTGGGCTGAAGCTGTTTCTGCCGCATGCTATACACTTAACAGGGTTCTTACTGTCAAGAAATTCAACAAAACATGCTTTGAGCTAATCAATAATCGCAAACCGAATTTGAAGTATCTAGAACCGTTCGGGTCACCCTGTACGGTTATAGAGCCTTTTGGAAAGTTTGGTCCGAAGTGCATTGAGGGTATATTTGTTGGTTATGCAAATCCGATGCGACGTGTCTTCGTTCCAAGTGAGAAGCGGATTATTGAAGCTGCAAATGTTGAATGTCAAGATTACACTATGCCGCCGCAGAATCCTGGTGATTCATGGCGTTATCATTATGACAAACTTTGGGATTCGTTTAACATGAGAGAAGAATCAGAGGATGATGAAGATTTCTTTGATGAGTTGGATATTTTGCGTGAATATGAGTCACAGTTAAGATTCCCAGCTGAGTATTCAAGGAGACCACGGGAAACTTCAAATGATGATGAAGCAGGTCCAAGTAATGCTGGTGAACATGATGATGTCCAACAGAATGAAGTTGCTCAGGATAATCAGTTGGATCAGAATGATAATCTAGAAGCTGAAAACATGCCAGTATTTGATCATGGTGATTCAGATTCAAATTCTGAGGGGGAGCAAATTCAGATTTCAAGTCAAACAAACCAAGTTGGTGAACAAGATGCAGAGCAGAATGTTACTAATCTGGAGGGAAATGTAGATGTTCCAAGCGAAGTGATGCCACGAACTTTTTCATATCATCCAGAGGAGTTGATCATAGGAGAATTGCAGACAGGCGTTCGCACTCGAAATCAGATTGATAAAGGGCTTACATGTTTTTATACAAAAGTTGCTCCTTTGCAAACTGAATTCTCATTGAGTTGTTTTATCTCGCAGGTTGAGCCAAGAACTTACAAAGAGGCGCTTACTGAAGACTCTTGGATCAATGCAATGCAGGAGGAACTTAGTCAATTCGAGAAATTCGGAGTGTGGAAGTTAGTTGATTTGCCGGATGGTCAGAGGAAAATTACCACCAAGTGGGTGTTCAAGTGTAAGAGGGACGATAGAGGAGTTGTTGTAAGGAACAAAGCTCGACTCGTTGTTCAGGGATTTAGTCAACAGGAGGGAATTGATTTTACCGAAGTCTATGCTCCTGTAGCACGACTAGAGGCAATCAGAATTTTCCTAGCATTTGCGTCTTGGAAGAACTTTAAAGTTTATCAGTTAGATGTTAAATCGGCGTTTCTTTATGGGAAGGTTAAAGAGGAGGTTTATGTCGGTC
This sequence comes from Helianthus tuberosus, assembly GCA_030545235.1. Taxonomy (NCBI): domain Eukaryota; kingdom Viridiplantae; phylum Streptophyta; class Magnoliopsida; order Asterales; family Asteraceae; genus Helianthus; species Helianthus tuberosus. The sequence continues at coordinate 149,589,240 of CM060367.1, read as the reverse complement.
AGCCGCCAGGCTTTACCGATCCTATCCACAAAAACAAGGTCTACTTATTGGACAAAGCGCTGTATGGTTTACATCAGGCCCCGAGAGCCTGGTACGAGACTTTGTCTCAACACCTACTAGCCAACAAGTTCATTCGTGGAAAAGTGGATGCCACTCTCTTCACTAAAGAGGTCGATGGTCATCTTCTGATAGTTCAGATTTATGTGGACGATATAATCTTTGGGTCGACAAATGAAAATCTATGCAAAGATTTTGAATCAGTGATGAAGCAAAAGTTTGAAATGTCATCAATGGGGGAGATGAAATTCTTTTTGGGTTTACAAGTTGAACAACTTCCTGAGGGAATTTTCATTCATCAGTCAAAGTATGTTCATGATATTCTAGAGAAATTTGGGATGTCAAGTTCTACTCCAGCTGCTACCCCACTTGCAACAAATCATGGGATTCACCCAGATCTCACCGGAGACAGGGCTGATGAAACGTTTTACAGATCCATGATAGGTTCTTTGATGTACCTAACTGCTTCATGTCCTGATATCATGTACCCAACGTGCCTCGCAGCAAGATTTTAGTCTAACCCGAGAGCATCGCATATGATCATTGTGAAGAGGATATTGCGCTACTTGAAAGGAACTCCTTCATTGGGGTTGTGGTATCCTAGGAAAGGCGACTTTACGCTCGAAGGGTATTCCGATTCGGATTTCGGATGCTGCAAAGTCAATTCAAAATCAACAACTGCAGGATGCCAGTTCTTTGGTCCAAGATTGGTTACCTGGCAGTGTAAGAAACAAACGTCTGTGGCTTTATCTACATGTGAAGCGGAGTATGTTTCTGCTAGCAGTTGCTGCTCTCAGATCTTGTGGATACAGCAACAGATGCGCGACTACGGTTTGCAGTTTCTTAACACACCTCTTTTTGTTGATAATGAGGCCGCTATAAATATAACTAAAAATCCTGTACATCACGCTAAAACTAAACACATAGAAATTCGTCATCATTTTATTCGTGATTGTTTTGAGAAAAAGTTGATACGAATTGAGAAAATCCACACTGACGAACAGAAAGCTGATTTACATACCAAAGCTTTTGATTAAATTCGGTTTAAATATTTGTTAAAACTGAATGGTATGAAACTTCTGTCGGTGTCGGATGGCATAATTGGCGTTGATGAGAGTACTGTTGCGGATGAAGACGAGAAACAATCTGCAATGGTTTGTCAAATTTTTACTTGTTTTGGTATTTAGGGGGAGTAGATATTTGTACATAGTTTATTTTCAGAAAATACAAAAACAGTAAAAATGATAAAATACAAAAACATGATAAAATCTGAAAAAGAGCTTGTGTATATAGGGAAAATGATAGTACATCAGCTAGACGATTACAGTATGCTAAAGATTTGTAAAGTATAAAAGAGTTAAACAATCTTACTGATGATGTGTCGATAGGTTTTCGCACACTTAGTAGATTTATTCGGGATATAAACCTAAAATTCAAACTTGTGAATTCGTGGGGAACACTACTTGGATATATAGGTAACCCCTGATATCTCGTTTGAAAGGTCTCTTAATCTGATATACTAGGTCTTTATACTCAATGATGTCTGGGGTATTATTCCGGGACTTCTGCTGAACGGTAGTTCTGACCTAGTCCTTGGCTAATACTTGCTGCAATGCTTGAAACACAGCATTAAATCCTCAGCATGCTGAAACAATAAAATTGATAAATGCTGCTGTTGTAAGCAAAAAGATCCTCTAAATGGGACACACCAAAAAGTCGAAGCTGATATCTCTCTGCGTATACGGAAGTATCGACCTGAGATCCCTCGGCCCTCGCATACCTAAATTATATACAGATATCATTGTAGTATACTCACCTGTAAGACTGATTATTGGGATTCAGGATACGGGAGTATATTCAAGAGGTGGGACACATGAATGATCTAAGTTCTTAATTCATCTAAATCGTATCCTGAGTAAATTGAAATTTGTGTGAGAATTTAAGATGGATCAGTATATCGACAATCGAGGTGAATTGTTTAAATCTGAGTATGTAATGTAGCGTAACGGTACTTGTGATTTGTCTGAAAAGCTGATATGATTCCCTGACACGTTCGTCAAAAATATGTTTGTAAATAGTTTACTTTGTTTACTTTTTGCAATTTAAGTTTTCTGTATTTCATTTCTTAGTTTAGAACACTTTGATAAAATCCAAAAAGATTTTATTTCTGCTTTATTTTCCGACAAACCAAAGTGGAGAGTTGATTGTTGGATTCTCAGATGTTTGAAGCAGATGCAGGAGATTCTGGACTGAAGAATGAGGAGAGCTTATCTTTGTAGAAGTTTAAATTGCTTGAAAACTCAAAAACAAGTTCATTAATTTGATACTTGTTATTTTCAGAAAATGTTTGAAATTGTTGTTTTAAAATCAGTTTTGATTCGTCAAAAGATCAACCAAGGTCATTAATTTGGACTTGGTAGATTAATCAAGTGATCAGGGTCATTAACTTGGACCTGAATACTTGAGTGGATTTTTAAAACTGATTGAGTTTGTGTTTTTGTTGTTGAAAAGATAGAATTGTAATGTTTGTTGGTTGAGTAACAGATTTGGTCTTCATTATTCCCAATGGAAGCAAATTGTCAAAGCTTGAACCAGATATCTCAGATTCTAGCATATCGAGAGGGGGAGTCTGTGAAAGGGGGAGTCTGGATCAACAGTATATGGGAATGTGAAGATAGAGTGCTTATGAGGAAAAGACAGAGTTAGAGAAAAGACTAAGACTGAAGACTCAGGATCTGAAGACTACGTCAACATCCAAGGGGGAGTCTATTGATGCACAAGAATGTCTGTTGACTGCATCTTCATCAAGTCTTAAATCAAGAAAGTCAAGATTGGAACTTAAAAGTCAAATTAGGGTTTAGTTTTGATTTAGAAAGTAATTAAAAGGGTTCCGTTTGAAACTGGCGTTTGAGATTAGAGGGTTCCGTTTGAAACAATCGTTTGAGATAGGGTTCCGTTTGAACCATTATGTTAAGATTCAAACGGAAGGGTCTCATTGTCTATATATAGGAGTGTGTTTGTCACATTTCAAACGGAACGGTGGAATGGTTGTGTGTGTGAGCGAAGGTGCTGCCAAAATTTCATTAGAACTCATTGTAAAAGCTCACGGTGGATAATAGAAAGAAAGATTAAAGGATACAAGTTATTTCGGACGTTGTTTACTTTGATTCCGCCTTAGTAATCGATGTTGAACTACCTTAACTGACTTTCAGGGTCAAGTACACGATCCAACAAAACTCCCAATGTTTCCTAAGCTTAACAGCTTCCTAAGGGGTTCGAGTACAAATCCTGGATCTGCGATTAGGTTGTCACCCTCCTTGGTCCAACAATAAGATTGGAATTATCGTCCATGCGATGCTTCAGCCAGAGCTGCCTGAATACTAGAATAGTAGCTGTTGCAGTAAAGCCAACCATAGGTAGGTGTCCTTTTCAAATTTTTACTAAGTCATTCACATACATGCTCGCAGCATGTCTTCAGAGGTTCGCTTACTCCAACCGTTGTCCTATGATGCTGAGTAATGCTCATGTCTATACGTGAGCCAAGAGTGTTGTATACTGCCTGTCATAAGTCAGGTATGGATCAAACTCAAAGGTAACAGGAGTTGGCACCTCGTGCCTAACAACCGCCTCTCCCAGAGGGATATTCACAAGCTATGAAGACTCGTCAGTTTCCTTGGTTGCAAGAAAGTGTGCTGGTTACGTGAGGCAATCGAAAATCACCTAGGTGATAACGATAATGTTTCCATTTCGAGTTTTAGGTAGACTAGCGACAAAATCCATGGCAGTCTGTTCTCATTTTCATATGGGTGTTTTTGGTTGCTGATACTCCACCTTGACTTTCCTTACAGGTCAAGCATCACTCACATACATTGCCAGGTGGGTCTTCATGCCCAATCACCAGTACAAGATTTAGAGATCCTAATATCTCTCATCAAAATCCAGACGACTAGAATATCGAGGTCGGCGTGCTTTGCTCGATACGAGTTCCCTACAGTTGCCGTATAATAAGATCCACATTCGTTCCATGAGGTAGCGCATATCGTCCGACCTGCCAAAGGTTGCTTCTCCATGCCCCGCATGGGTTCTACTTGAAAATCCTCTTCCTTCAGTTCTCAAGTCTGAATAGAGCGAGTTTGATCAGGTGGGTTAGAGTCGATAATGAGATGCAGAGCTCGTGCACATTCAAGTTTCACAGTCGTAATCATTCAAAAATTCCATCCAGTGATGCCATTAACTGATTTAGCTCTTTCGAAACCAGGGTACACGGGAGGCCCTTGTGATCGGTCTAAGTAGTGCATTCGGTACTGTCCAAGTAATGCCTCCAACTTACATCCAAAGACCATGGTTTCCACCGCAGATTGTGTGTCGTGTAATTCTCCTTGTAAGTCTATTACGTAAGCTATCACCTTCTCGTGTTGCATCGGCGTGTAACTAGGACTCTGCTTCGAACCATCATGATATACCACTAAATCAGCCGCATCCTAGGGTAGAGACGATGCTCAGTGTATTGCAGAATTGGGATTCGAAAGCTGAAAAGACGTCCTCCTGTTTTGTCTCCCACGAACACAGCACCCTGCTGTGCTAAAGAGATTTAAGCTGCGCGATCTTCGAAAATCCTGTGATGAATCTGCGATAGCATCTAGTGAGACCAAGAAATTGCTGTATCCTCGAAGGGATCTTTGGTGTCGATCAATTTCTAACCAAAACGGGTCTTAGCGAGATCCACGTGTATTCCCACTTCTTTAATTATATGACCAAAAAGGTATCCCTCGCATCCAGAAGTTACATTTATCAAGACTTCGCACGGTGTGGCTCCTCCTTCAGGAGCTCTCAAAAAAGATACAAAGCTGCCCATGATGTTCCTTTCTCCTAGAAATGATTCAACACGTCGTCAATAAGCATGGTCGATTCATGTGATCCATACAGCTGCTGGTGTGATGATTAGCTCGAAGGTCTTGGAATACAACGTCGAAATGGCCGCACTGCGCTTGGTATGCCATTGCAGGCACATTCTCCCCTTATAATACCTTCTAACAATAGCTCGTTCGTTATTCAATCCTCGAATGGAAGCTCGACCCCCGCAACTGGTCATCAGGTTGTCAATATATGGTCGTGGCAAATGGTTCTTAGCTGTCTCCTTATTGAGTTCTTGAAAATCAGTACACATACGAAAAGGCTTATCTTCACGGATATAACTTGGGCTCCACAATGAGAAAAGCTAGGTCCGACAGAACTCCTGTTCAACAATTCCTGCAGTTGATTAGACAGCTCTTGCAACCCTCCTGGTGCAAGACGGTAAGAGTGCGTGTAGTCAGGGCTCCCTCTGGTGTGAGATCAGACTGAGATTTCACCTAACAGTTGTGGAAGTAAACCCGAAAGTTCCTTGGGTAGCACATCGAAAAGAATCACGAATGATTGGTGGATCCTCGATCCTCTGTTTCCTTAGCCCTAACATCAGTAACGGTTGCTAGTATAGCGGAGTAATCCCTCCGTAGACACTTCTGGCCTTCATAGCTGAAATGGCGCTAACCTTTGCACCACTCTGACGCTTTAGAACATATAATGATTCTCCACACAAAATTTTCTCCTCACAGGTGTATCTGCGCGAGCTCTGGATAACCAATACACACTAACTACTGTATTGCAACCATCAAGGGTAGTAGAAGGAAGGTTGACGTCGAACACTTGTCCCACAAGGTCGAGTTTACATTCCAGCGGACATATGAGGTTTCATTTGACTTTCCATCTGTTGCTGCCATAACAAGTTCGGTTTCAAGAAACATCATGGCAAACAGATCGGAGACGAAGCGAATAGCTACCCATCCAAGCTATCGTGTTGCTATTACGCCTGGTATAGCCTATGCCAAAACTAAATGTCCCTCCATGAGCTTCATTTCCAGTGTTGTTTTTGTCACGAAAATTTCCAGTACTGCCGCCGTTCCCTTGGTTGTTGTCACCTTGACTTAACACAGTCAATCCTTGTCGAGGTCACCTTCGTTTCCATACTGTAAGCTACGATCACGAGTACCTTGATGTTGCCGCGACTGTTGCCTCTAATATTGTTGCCTGTAATGGTGTACTGCGTCCTTTCACCAACAAGGTCTATCTTTTCACATTCCGTGCCACGTCCTACGGCACTACTCATTGTGCGGGCGGTTACACATTCCGCTCTACAGTCAATCATCATCGATTTTGTCCCAATTGGTTCGTAAGAGTCGACTCCCATGAGTCGCTGGGTTTAAGGATTCGATTGGAGTCAAATCGCTGTTGTTCGTTGCCGGTAACTAGGGTCGTTCAAATGCTGAAGTTGGTAAGGTACTACGTTTACCCTCTTGTCCATCGTTCTTGTAAGTTGACAGAGTAATACACGGTATGTCACGAGAGTATTGCAGAAGTGATCGCACTTCGGGATTTAAGACGTCAATACATTAAGTTCCAGCAAACGAAGAAAAGTGAGAAAGGTATAGACCAATCATTGTTGTTGCAACATCCAACTCAAGGATGTTCGTACAAGCACCTAACATTCTACACAGTTCGCTAGGCGTTCAGATGGGTGTTCAGGTACTACTCGATAGCATCGAGGTTCTAAAGGATTCAGAGAGGAGTGAAAAGATCACATTCAAGTAGGAAACAATCACTACCACGACTCATATAGACTGTTGTATTTCACATCGATCAAATAACGGAACGGAACCCCTTTTTCACTTGTTAAGCCTCACTGGGACTCGCATGCACCCCACATTATTATTATGTGTGCACCCACAATAATATTGTGATTTGCATGCTCATCTCAGCTCCTCCTAACTCATGTCAAATGGTTCCTCAACCTCGAGTAGCAAACAAAGAGCATCACGAAACGTAAGTCATGAATGTTTAGGGAAATACCACCCTATCAGTCACATAACACATGCAAGTAATACATGAATTCATACTGTTGTGCTAAACATGCAATATCATATGTAAGTGTTCACTAGTTATGCAGTACAATGAGTATACGAGATACGAACCTTGCAGTCTTGAGCTGAGTGTCATGGTCGTATTCACGTATTCAGAACTATTCAGTTATAGTCTGGTTTTACAAAAACGTTTTAAAACCAAGTTCACTATAACCTGGCTCTGATACCAAACTGTCACACCCCCAAAATACCACCTAGGGAATATCCCTGTTAGGCGTGTGACGTACCAACAATGAGCCACTAATTACATTGAACCGATACAAGTTTATAAATAAAATCCTCAATTATTAATGAAAAATACCATCAACAAGTTTAAATGAAAACCAACATGTTCAGCGGAAGCAAATTGTAAACCAAAGTTAAACTGTTTCAAAACCAATGTATGGTATCAAGAATCCAATCACATGAAATCCCTCCAGTTGACCCATGACCACTCCAGCTACTCCAAACCGCAAGTTCCAAATCCAAAACATCTAAGGACCTGCGAGCATGCAACAAGTGTATCAGACAACGCTGGTGAGTTCATAGCTTTTTCGAAAATGTTAGTTACCAAGTGTTTATTCCAGTTCATTAACAAATCCAAAAGTAATATTGATAATATCTCGATGCTGAACAAGACGGCTCCTGATGTATGTTTTGCCCGTTCCCCAGTGCTCCTATCAAAGCACTGGGCATGACTAGGTCATTAGTTCACACCTGTTCTCTCTGGTACGGGGTGAGGGTGCCAAACCTAAGTAGCGCTACCAACTAATACCCGTTACCTCTCCGGTAACAAAAAGATGGGACTTAAGAGTGATAGAGTGAGATTATTATCCAATATTCTAGTTTTACCCAAAAGACTTATCCCTCCCCGGGATACCCACTGACTGTCCTAACCCCTGGGACGCATGCTCAAGAGTAGTGAACTCACCTTTGGTTTGGTCGGTAAGATTAAAGTATGTGTTCCCAGTTGGTCAATTAACCCCTATTGTGGTTACCAAATCAATCAGTTTCGTGCAAACATAACACATGTGTTCTTCGCATTCATTACACAGGTTGCAATCAAGCAAAACATATTTCATTACGCAAGTCACAGTAAGTATTCGTGTCCCACTTTCAATCACAACATAAGTACATATCACAACATGGCACATGTCAAGTGGTTCAGTTCCCGTTTAAGCATACATGCAAGTTGTAGCCAACAATCACGCAGCACAAGTATTGGTATCATTAAACACGGTATTCATAACATAGTGAGTGTTTGGTTCATATCACCAGTCCACATAACTAATGGCAACTAAATCCATTCAACGATTACCCTAGTGTTTGACTTAACCGAATTAACAGCCCAAATACATTTTATAATTCCCACCTTAATATTACTACTTGTTTACCAATTAAGGTTAATAACAGTCCATTTGGTTTCAAAGATCTTGTATCGAAACCACATAAAACCCAGCCCAAGCACTTAACCCCTCCCCCTATCTAATGCGCGGCCCCCTTAATATCGGCCCAACTAAGCAATCCTGACGAAGCCCACCGGAGGCACCTAAATTTGTCCCGACCCACTACATAAACATGTATATTCCAGCATTTTTAATTAGGCCCGTTTACCTTAAGACTTCGGCCCACTAACTCATACCCCTATTTCACATGCTTCATGTATACATAATCTACTGTTGATCGAGATCAATATATGATAAAATCATTCAACCCCAATCCTCAAATATTCATCATTCACATGTGATTATTCGTCCATTTACATAACAGTTTATTATCATTACAATTTACCACAATACATTAATCATGCCACACCATACATATATTGCAACCTAAACTATTTATAATAATGTAGGCATACATCAAACCAAGAAATCATACTTCAACCATTCTCTCCAAGTTTGTAACACATATCAGAAGGTCATACATATCACCAACTATCATGCATTCCTAACTATTAATATCTAATAACAACATATTCGCAAATAATCCCTCAACTGATTCTCATAACAAGTTGGTAACAATTACAACAGGAAGTTTAACAAGATGTTTATTACAATCCTAACATCATGCGATCAAGGTCACACACAACAAGACTATCAATACAAATTAAACATGATAATTCACTAACCCAACAAGCTTGATCCAAGAATGTAATGTCTCGAAGGGTGGGGGGGTCTGTCGTACGTACGAATTGGGAGAAGTAGGGTTTCTTTTGTTTGAGTTTTGTGTTAAGTCACAACATGATAATATTACGTTCACTAAATAATAGAAGTTGTGGGCGATTAAGACTTAACCGAGTGGGCTTAAGCCCTTGTAAGTGGGTTGCCGCCACACTGGACAAAATGGCAGTTTGGGCTTCGGTACATGCTGGGCCGAGGGTTGAGTCTCAAATATCCACCTAGCCCAAAAGATACTAGGGTGTGTTGAATGTGTTTCTAGTGTGTGTTGAAAGTGTTTCTAGTCACGTGTAAAACAATGTCGGCCCATACCTATATATTATAACAATTAACCGTGCTAATTTAACAAGTAAGAAGTAACAAGCATCCACCGCAACATATGATAAAAAACATAGTGTGAAAGGAATGACACAAGATTAAAGAAATTACGAGGTTAGACGACACCAACCTTGAAAGTTCGGGTTGTCACAGGAGACCTAGTTATACACCGATGCAACCCGAGAAGACGAGGACGCACGTAGTCAGTCTACGAAGGAGAATTTCATGAGTCACAACCTGCGGTGGAAACCGTGGTCTTTGGATCTAAGTGGGAGGCATTACTTGGACGGTACCAAATGCACTACTTAGACCGATCACAAGGGCCTCCCGTGTACCCTTGTTTCGAAAGAGATAAACATGTGATGACATCACTGGATGGAACTCTCGAGTGGTTACGACTATGGAACCTGAACACGTAGGAGCATGCAGCACACTATCGACTATAGCCTACCCGATTAGCTTCGCCCTGTTCCAACCGAAGTATTAAAGGAAGAGGAATTTCAAGTTGGGTCAATGCGGGGCATGGAAGAGCAACTTTTGGCAAGTTGGACGATATTCGCTACTTCATGGAACGCATACGTTTTCCCCATTATACTGCAACCGTAGGGAACTTGAGTGGAGCAAAGCACACCTGCCTCGATGTTCTAGTCGTCTGGGTCTTGACAGGGGATACTAGGATTTATAAATCCTATACTGGCGACTGGGCATGAAGGCCCACGTAGCCGAGTATATGAACGATGTTTGACTTGTACGAAAGTCAATGTGGAATATCAGAAACCTACTGCTTTGTGCCAACAACCAGAAACACCCATATGGAAATGAGAACAGACTGCCATGGATTTTGTCACTAGTATACTTACAACTCGAGAATGGAAACAATATCACCTGGGTGATCGTTGATTGTCTCACATAGCTAGCATACTTTCTTGCAATCAAGGAATCTGATGAGTCTTCACAGCTTGTGAATATTCCTCTGAGAGAGGCGGTTTTAGGAACGAGGTGCCAACTCCTATTACATCCAATTTTGAACTATACCCGATTTATGGCGGACAAAACACAACACCCTCGACTCACGTCTAGACATGAGCATTGCTTATCACCATAGGATAAGCGGTCTGAGTAAACGAACCATCCTGACACTCGAAGACATGTTGCGAGCAAGTGTGTGATTGAATTTAGTAAGAGTTAGAAGGACATTTACCTTTGGTTGGTTTCTACTGCAGCAGTCACCGTATTAGTATGTAGACAGCTCTGTTTGAGGCATTGCATGGACAATAATGCCATCCGTGTGGGGTTAACGTGGGTGACAACCTAATCACAGATCCAGGACGTGTGCTCGAAACTCTCGAAGATTTCTTAGATCGGAAATTGTTTGACGGCATCGCGTGACCGTCAGGAAAGCTGATAAGCTTAGGAAACACTGGGAGTTTGCTAGAGGCGAGCGTATCATAATCGAAGGTCTCACCCTGGGAGGGTGCGGTACGCTTTTGGGAAGCATGGCAAGCTTCATCTACGAAATGTTGGGACAGTCAGAATTCTAGATGGAATCGGTGACGTGGCTCACAAACTTGAGTTACCTAGCGAATTGGATAACGTTTGCGATAACATTCATGCCTCGAATCCAAGGAAGTGTTTGGCTGCTAAAACACTCATGGTACCCTTGCATGAACCATAGATTGATATTAATTTGCAAATTGTTGAGGAACCAACTGGGATCATGGACTAGGAGGATAAGGCCCGAAGGCACAGTCGAATTCTAATCACAAAAGTTGTTGGAACTCATGACGTGGACCGGAGTTCATGTGGGAACACAAAGATCAGATGATGCTCTATTACCCTCGATTGTTCAAACTGTTGAATCTACTTCTGATGTCATTGGCAAATTTCGGGACGAAATTCCCTTTCAAGTTGGGGATGATGTGGTACCCGGGGAAAATCCACAGTCATCCTGATCTAACACCTTACTTTTTGGGGTTACTTATAAAATTTCAGGATGAAATTTCTTTCAAGTTGGGGATGATGTGACAACCCGAGTTTTCAGGGTCTTTCCTCGACACGTCACTTGTTTGCAATTCAGTTTTCGTAATTTGTTTGCGTTATAACATGTGTATGATTTACTGCATGATTAAGGTTGTGATGGTTAATATAGTTGTGTTAGCTGTAATTGTTAATACAACTTAGGACTAGTACATGTTTCATGCCCTACGACGAAACACCTCTGCTCGGTGAATCATTGGTTTTTCGCCATCACCTTGAACCCGACGAAACATGGGTAATTCGCCATAGGGGCCTTCGGCCCAGGTAAGGCCCAGAAACGAGCCTGGCTGTTATTTACGTGTATAACCTACATTAGCTAACCCTAAACACTCCTCTACTCCCTTGCAAAACTTAACGGATACCTCCGATTATTTGAAGTCTCTCGTTTTGATCGAACTAATCTACTCGATATCTTGGTTAGTGTTTCATCTATGTTACCTTGTTGTATTCTAGATGTGATGATTGTTATGATTATATATGATGGCTTAGGGTTTCATACTAGTAGAATAATAAGTATTTTGGCAATGTTTGTTAACATGATGATGATTGGTTGATGAAATTGATATACGTTAACATGCTGGACGAAATTGATAATCCTGGTTCATGAATTCGTTTCTTGACAGAATAATAATCTGTTTGTATGATTAGTTGATGATGATTAGGGACTATTGTGAATGACGAAATGATTCGTATTAATAAACGAGGGTAACTGTAGACTGATTATACGAATATAAGGATGTACTGAACCATGTTGTTGATCTGCGACAGTTAATATGAAATTGTATGATCTTGAATGATAACTAATTAAAATATATGCTTTGATCCGTTGTGGTTGGATTACTGAATGTGTTTGCTGGATTGGAAAGTTGTAACTGTTATGTGCATGACGAAATTCCCTCCTCGGCGAAACATCCATGTCGACGTAAGATAGGTTTTTCGTCGACAGGATCATGGTGAGCAGTGGCGGTGTTTCGTCACACACCTGCCGACGAGCAACCTAAGGTTTTGTCACACACAAACCAATAAACAGCTCTGATGTTTCGTCAATAGGAAGGAACATTATCAGTAGACTGTGGTTTAGATTGTGCATGATAATAAAACACAAGGTTACCACCTGTTAATAATGTTAGTGATGACTGAGAAATAGCTCACTTAACTGTTAAGTACTATATCGAAACATGCATGCGAATAGAGAACTTATCTATTACGTGTGTTATCAATGATTGTTATTTGTTTTGCGATGATCCTTGCTACGAAATACACACTATGAACATACGTGAACATAAACTGATTTCGTGTACATGAACATCAAAGGCTTTGGCTGATTATGTATGAACAAGTAACTAATCTTACCGAGCAAACCAAGGTGAGTTCACTGCTCTTTTCCCAAGCATGCATCCCGGGGAGGGACATCTGGTAATCTTTCCGGGGAGGAACGTCGGGTTATTGGGATGTTGGTTATTACACTCATTTCTATCATTAAGTCCCCTTACATATACCGATTGATTGTTGGGGAGGCAACGGGGTTATTAGTTGATAGCGCTATTAGGTTTGGCACCCTCACACCGTACCGGGGAGGACGGTCGTGAACTAATTACCTTAACCACTTGACCAATGTGTGATAGAGCATTGGGGTTTGGGAAAATAAATCTAGAGCCATCTGCGGTAATCGAGTTAATAACAACATCAAATCAAGGAAACATTTTATTCTCATAACTGGTAACTAAACACGTTAACAAAACTTTGAACTCACCTGCGTCGTCTGACACACTTGTCTGCATGCTTGCAGGCCTATAGGTTTATATCATTTGGAACTTGCTGTCTGGGATGCTGGAGTGGTGATGGGTCGAGATACATGGAATCGCAAGACAAGTCTAACGGTTTTGTACATGTGGTTTATGATACACTTAACAAATGATTTATGCTTCCCCTGTATACGATGAATTACACTTGGCAATTTGTAACACTTTATCTTAATGAATGAAAGTTTTATTTAAATATAGTTATGAGTTCAATGTGATTGGTGGCTAGATCCTGGAACGTCACACGTCCTGCGGTGTATCCACAAGTGGTATTTTGGGGGTGTGACAAAAAACATGGTTGGTCAAGAGATAAAAGTCACTGATAAAAATGGAAACAAAATCATTTTAGAAAAACAAGAAGGGTCATCGAAGAGATAGAAAAATATCAATTCAAACCCACCTGGTCTGATGAATGTCACATCCTTGAAAACTTTAAGCCAATGGATTTTTCCACAATTAAGGGTGTCAAAGCACCCAAGGCTAAGGTCATTCCTTTGAAAGACATCCTAACAGAGGTTAAAAAATCTGTTGAAAAGGAAGTTGAAAAGAGGAAGAGAAGAGAAAATATTAAAAACATGTTTTATGATTTTTGTGAGAAAAGAAACCATGCTACAAAATACTATTTTCTTTTAAAAGCATATGATATCAACAAAACAAGTGTCATTGAGCCTGCACCTAAGTACACAATTTGTGGAAAAACCAACCTTCTTACTCAAGAGGGTGTGTACCTCAAAACTTTTGAGGTTAAAACAAAAGAGTACACTTCAAAAACACTGGAGAGTCCACAAAAACCTTCCATAAAAAACAAACAGACTTTTGTGCCTGTCCAAATAGCTGTTACAAAACATTTGAACAAAACCTCTGCCCCTAGAGAGGTATAAGTGATAGATGCACCACCATCAAACCAGTTCCCAAGAGGATATGGTCAACCACCATACCAAAGGTGTCACACCCCCAAAATCCACACGCGGAGTATCACCGCTTGGAGGCGTGACTGACCAGGATCAAGCCACCAATCATATTGAACAAGCATGTAAGTAAACATAATTCAACCAAACAATATGAAAGGTGTTCAAAGACCAAAGCATAGTTAAGTGTTTAGCGGAAGCATAATTTCAAAACCCATTGTAAGTATAAAATACGAAATAAGGTAATGTTTATAGCATGGCACACACTGCCATGTCCCACAACGACCGTTCCTCCCTGTGCAAGCTCCATAAGTACCTATTGACCTGCAAGGCATGTAGCAACGAATCAACAACAAAGTTGAGCGAGTTCACAGTTGGTTGTTTAGTTAAAGTATTCGTTTTGTAAATCGAGTGTCGTTTTGTAAACCATGTATCGTATTAATTCGTATCGCGGTCATCCTGACATGTTTGCGATGATTAGTGGGGGCTTCCCGTGTGTAATTAGACCACGCGTATCGACTGCTACGAAAATGTAAGAGATGCCCTAAGTTAATGTCTATCAGCATTAACCCTTTGCCCATAGTCCATTAGTAAACACCCGTCCGACTGGCACTGTGTGAGGTTTGTTAAACCCTAATAGCGCTATCTACTAATGACCCGCTCGCCATAGGCCTCGGCGATTAAGTCGATAAATGAGCGACTTAAAGTTGATAGAGTTGATGGTCTTATGATCATGTACGTAGGTTTTACGTACGTGCCCTTCAATCCGAGGACAGTAATCAGTATAAGTGTACGTAGGTTTTACTTACGTGCCCTTCAATCCGAGGACAGTAGTAAGTAGTTTAGTAGTAATGGTTGTACGAGTAGTTATTCAATCCCATTCCCAACCCACCGGGAATCCCATGCCTTGGCTAGTGTGAACTCACCTGGGTTTGCTCGGCAGATACACAGAAAGGTCAATCAAGCTAGTTGAGGCTAACCACGTCCTAACATGGTTTCCATACAAGTCAGGTCTAGGTTCAAGTAAAGCACGTATGATTACACTTAGTCTAACTGGTTATGAACACACATTGATCATGGCAAACATATAATACATGTTAACACCAAACAGTAACAGTCAAGTACTCATCATGTCCAATATGTACAATCCAAAGGATAAAGCCCAATAACAGGCGGCCCAACATGTTGTGCGTTCAGCACAGCCTTGTGCGATCACAAGATGTTGTGCGATTCCAGCATATACCCGGCCCACACGAACAGAAAACCCAAACATACAAGTACGGCCCAATAATTAGCAAAGGTGGGTCTTGTACGGTTCGGACAGAATTTTGCGATCCGACCTACTTGTGCGATCCAGTAACAACCTGGCCCAACCATATACACCCGGCCCAACTATATACACCCGACCCAACTATTAAACAGAACAACATCTTGTGCGACTGTGGGTGCCTTGTGCGACTAATGACATCTTGTGCGATCAGGTCATCTTGTGCGAATGGACCTCTTGTGCGACCAAGAGGTCTTGTGCAAATGGTTAACAAATTCTCGTGATTCATGCAATCAGTTACATCCATTCAATTAGTTTCCAAATTCACAATTTATCAATAAATGCTAACAACTTCCAAACCAAACAGAAATCGATCAAACAAGGTTTTTAATATCAATTTCTTATGAACCCTAGACGTGATCAAACACAATATCGACTAGAAAATTTGTGTTCTTGACTACGAGCATGCAATCTAATCATAACAATACCACGAAATCATTCGCACATAAACACCTTACAGCTGATTAATCATCTATTCGGTTCTAAATTAGCGGTAATATCATCACATCATCAAATCTTATAATAATCATAGTCAACATACATGTGAGCCGATTAACAAGAACACTATCATTCAACATCATAATCAATCATGTTAACAGAAACCCTAGATTATCATGCAAAATTGTAATAGCACACACATCAAAACATCATCAAACATGTAGTCGATGAACCCAAACACTAACCGATTAGAGATATGTTGGTGCATTAAATGTCTGCTGATTACGTCATTATCAAGTCTTGTGTCTAGAATTGTTTGAATGATCACACATTAGGGTTTAATTAGGGTTTGTATATGTTAATCTTGAAGATTTCGCTTGAAACAGCTTCAAGCGAAATCAACATATGATGATTTCTCTTCAAGCAGTCTCAAGCGAAATCTCAAGTCTATAAATAGGTTGTGTGGTTCATTTGTCAAGTAACTTGGTCATTGTGTGAAACACGAAGTGCTGCCGGATTTGTATCAAAAAACATTGTATAAGCACGAATATCAATCAGTAAAGAAGGATTAAAATGATAATAGCTGTTATGACTTTGTTTACGTTGATTCCGCCTTCGTACGCAAAGATGAACTGCCTTAACTGACGGTTTAAGGTCGTAGAACGGTCCACCAAGTGGTATCAGAGCTCAGGACAAGGAGTTCATACCATAGCAGCGGATTCTCTTCTTTCTACTCATTTCGTTTTATATTTTTCAGATCTGAACAAGTTCCAACGGTCGAAATGGTCTGATTTTCGAGTATCTTGTGTAAAACAGTGTTTTAACAAAGCCTACAAAGATTCGGACTAAAATTCAGACTAAAACATGTTAAAAATGACCTAAAACTAGATTTCTCTTGAAAGTATTCGAAATTAATGGTTGATTTCGCTTCAAAACAGAAAAGTTTGGCTGGATTTCGCTTGAAGTTGTTGAAGCGAAATTGATTAATTGTGGTTTTCGCTTGAATCAGATCTGTTATCGGATTTCGCTTGAATCATCCGAAGCGAAATAGTGGTTTTCGCTTGAAATCAGTTGAAGCGAAACTGATCTTGTGGATTTCGCTTGAATCAGAATTGTTAGCTGATTTCGCTTGAACAAGTTATATAGTGCTGATTTCGCTTGAAGTCATTTCATTTCAAGGAATTTCGCTTGAACTTGCTGATTTTTCAAAACCTAAAAAATTTTATAAGGGTTTGACTGATTTTTCAGGTACGTTCAAGATGGATGATATTTTCATGAACCCGTTTAGCGATATGTACGCGTTCGCTGGAGATTCCGGAAACAATGACACTTCATCAAGCAATGTGAATGATAACCCGCCAAAGGAGAAGAAAAAGGAAGCTTGGGAATCGGAAAGTGCCTTCGGAACGTTTAATAAACGTCCAAAATTAATGGCTATTGAGGAGTATAGTCGGTGGTCCAGAAAGTTTGAAGACTGGTTGATGGCATTCGCATTTCCTAGCTGGAAAAGTTTGAAAAACGGTTATGCCAATGGAAAGAAACATGGTGAAACTTTAAGAGCAGCTGAGGAAATTGAATCGTTTGTAGCTGAACAAAAGTGTGTGGCGTTGTTATTTCAATCCGTCCGGGAAGACATAATCTCATTGATCGATTATTCAAATGCAAAAGATCTTTGGGAAAAGTTAGAAAAGAAATGTTTAGGAAGTACTGATATCGTGAAAAACAAAAAGAAACTTCTTAGGAAAGAGTTTGATATGTTTGGTTGTCTTAAGAATGAGTCAGTGTGTAAAATGATTGAAAGGTTCGGTCATCTGAAGCTGGAATTAGCAAGACATGATATCAGATATTCTGATAATGAGCAAGTAGACAAGTTGTTCGATTCGTTGCCAGACGAGATGGAGTGGAGATATTATGCTCTCATGCTTAAGAACACTATTCCTTCTGAATTGTTGAAACCAGATTTGGTGATTGAGAAACTTGAAAGTCATGAACTGGAATTGAAGAAGACGTACAAAGTTAATCATTCATCTTATCAACAGAATCTGGATCTATACTATCCAAAAAGCATGATGCCAAAAGCAACTTCACCAAAAACTGCGTTCTCTGTTGAAAATGTGTCGACAGCCGGCAAAGAAAATCAAAGAGGTAAAAGCAGTGGAAGTCATAGTGGTTATCACAGTGGATCTTCATCTTCTGAAAGTCATTCTGATGCAAAGAATCGTTTTCAATGCAACATCGCAATAGACTTGAAGAATGCTCAGAACTTTGATGAGGAATCGGCCAAGCAGCAGATGATCTTTCTAGCATCGGTGTTGGAATCATATGAAGGGTTGGTAGCTGGGAAGATAGGCAACACAAATCTGACGAAAGAAGATTACGATCAGATTGATCCGGAGGAAATGGAACTGATCGATATTCGTTGGGCTATGGCAAGTGTTGTTCATCGTGCACAAAGATTCATGGAAATTACTGGCAGAAAAACAATTGGTGGTGCTTCTACTAAGCTGGGGTTCGATAAATCCAAAGTGACATGCTTCAAGTGTAAGCAGAAGGGTCACTTCAAGCGAGAATGCCGAAACGCTTATGCTGATGAGTCGGAGAACCCTTTCAGAGATGATTACTACAAGAAGGCGATTTATCACCAGATAAATCTGAGCCGCCTAGATTGAAGCAGGTTGAAGACAACAGAGAGAAATCTAGAGCTCTTGCAGTGATTTACGATGATGAGGGTTATGACTGGAGTCAAGAGGTTCTACCGGAAGAAGATGCGGTTGGTTACGCATTCATGGCGAAAAATGACAATCCTATTCCGTGGAAAGACGATCGAACTGAAGAGCAAAAGTATAGATACAGAAAAATGATAGCTGAAAACAAAATCATTAGAATATCTCGTATCTTTCTGGAAGCAAGAAGAGCTAATAGATGGGATCTAGATAGAGAGTGCTATCTTGATGAGTATGGAAATATTGCAATTGATGATAGTACGCTTGATATCGAAGCCATAATCCAGCAATACAAAGAAGATGATGATTACTGGCAACACAAATGGTGGGGAACTCCAACTTCGAAAATGATTGAAGAAGAGAAAGAGAAAGAGAGAAAGGAGAAAGAAGAGATCGAGAAAGCAAAGAAGATTGATACTGGAGTTATTGACACAACGCAGGAGTTGACTGCTGAAAATCTTGGAAGAATGGCTGACAAAGTGCTAGCTGCTAAGGCACTTGAGGTAGACTCTAACTCCATGTCTGAGTCAAAAAGCCAGGTCAGTTCAGATGTGTCAACGAATGCGTCAGGTAAGAAAATCGATGGAAATGCTGATTGCAAAAATTGCAACAAAGAGTGCAAATTTTGTAGCACAGTCACGTATCTCAACGGGAAGAAAGTTGATGATCTGACAGCTAAGGTCAGAAGCGTTGAGAATCAGATTCTTGATCGTGACAAAACAGTTAATGCTTCAACTGAACGGATAAGAGAATTAACTAAACAAATTGAAAATGATAAAATTGATCATGACAAAATTAAACAAGAAAATGAAAAGTTGATTCTTGAAAACCGTCAGATTTCTGAAAAATTTGAAAAACTAAAAAGCACATTGAAAGATTGTGATGATCGAAATGGTAAAACTTTTAAAGAAAATGAACATCTAAGAGCAGTGCTTAGAGTCAAAGAAGAATCAATCAATCAACAACTGGATGAAATCGCTAAATTGAAACTTAAAGTTCAAGAGGTTGAAATCGAAAATGAGCGAATCCAGTTGAAGCTTAACAGTTACAACTCCGCAAGCTTTGTTTTGCAACATATTATTCCTAAACCCATCGGGAAAGACAAAGCAGGCGAAGATGTGTATTGTGATGGAACTGGGGTGGGGTTTCATCAAGTTCCACCACCTGTTCTTGATAATTACACGAAAAAGCAATCTGGGTTGGTTGAAATTGAGGAAGAAAAAGAAGTTAAACTTCCGGAAAACATTGATGTTACTTTTACATCATCTGATGATAGTGTTCAGACAGAGATTGTTAAGAGCACAGCTGAAAGTGTTTTGATGTCTGATTCAACTGAAGATGATGGGTGTTTCTTGGACAAATACATTCAGAAATCAAAATCCAAAAACAACTTAAGTGATGAACCGGGTCTTGTGATGTACAAGATGGCTGGATCTGATAAGTTGTATTCGGATTCTGAGTTTCCAATTGAGAATGTTTATGTGAAAAAGTTGACAAATGTTTTCAAGTTAGTTGAAGTTGAATTGTCAGAAGTGAACAGTTTGAGCCAAACAAAAAGGCAAATGAATTTTGAGAAAGATAAAGCTTACTACAAAAAGCTTGTTGTTCAACCACGTTTTTATAATAACAATCGAAACAATTGGTCGGGTGGTTATAGGGATGGTAAGAGTTATCAGAAAAAGAGTTTTCAAAACAAAAGGTTTGCTGAAAAGAAGGTGTCTGTGAACAGTTCAAGTTCACTTGCTGATGAGGAAAATGAATTTTTTTCAAAATCAAATAAAGAGTTCTTTAAGAAAAGAGCTTCACATTATCAGTCTGAAGGCACAAGTCGAGTTGTTGATACTCGAACATGTTTTAGATGTAATCAAGTTGGTCACATTGCACGAATGTGTATAACTGTGAAGCCTAAGACTGAAAATGTGAAGATTCAACAGAAGAAAGTTGATGTGAAGGGTAAAGCACCAATCGTTGTTGAGAAAAAGAGTGTGAAAAATGAAAAATGAACCTGTAAAGAAAGTGGTAACTAAAAACGACAAGTTTTATAAACAGGTTGCATTATCTCAACAAGTTTGGAAACCAAAAACTGAAATGAAAATTTCAACTTCTGAAGTGAAAAAGGCTGAAGAATCAATTTCGGTTGATTATGATGCAAATTTTCCACCTTTGAAGGCTAAAAATTTCAAAATTCAAATTGCTAGAGTCAAGGTTACATCTAAGGCTGATGAGGCCTGGGTGGACACCATGTTCGAATAAGCAGTTTGAATTGCCGGAGCTTCCTGGTTCGCGAAGCATGAATCGGCATCTTTATTGAAATGTTTTAAAATCAACTTGTGGTATGTGCAGGATCTTCCAAGAGCCATTTCAAGATGGATCATGGATAGTGGCGCATCTCGACATATGACAGGAAAAACTGCATTATTGTATGATGTGAAGAATATCAATGGTGGTTATGTGGGATTTGCAGGTCATGAAGGTGGTAGAATTGTTGGTGAAGGAACGTTATCCAATGGGATTGTGACGTTTGAGAGAGTTAACTACATCACTGAGCTGGAGAACAATCTGCTTAGTATCTCGCAGATTTGTGACAATCAGTATACTACTCACTTCACTGATAAAGAATGTTTGATTTTGAAACCTGGTTTTGTTATCCCTGAAGAATGGATTATTATGAGGGAACCTAGAGTGAATGATTTATATGTGTTAGACATGAGTGTAGCAACTACAACTACTGGTCAAGCACATTGTTTTGTGTCTAGAGCAACTGAGAAAGAATCAAGATTGTGGCACCGAAAGATGGGGCATATTCACCTAAGGAAGATGAATCACTTGGTGCACAATGATTTGGTATTGGGAGTTAATATCAAAGGTTTTCATCTGGAAGGGGAGTGCATTAGCTGCATCAAAGGCAAGCAGAAGAAAAAGTCACACCCTACAAAGCAAGTCAATTTAGTTTCGAGACCTCTGGAAAGACTTCACATGGATTTGTTTGGTCCGGTGAATGTCAAAAGTATTACAGGAGATTACTATTGTTTGGTCGTTACTGATGATTATTCCAGATTTTCGTGGGTTTCTTTCTTGAAGACGAAAGATGAAACATTTGACAGTTTGATGGGGCTGTTCAGGAAGATTGAGAATTTGTACCAAAGGCGTATCAAAAGAATACGAAGTGATAATGGTACTGAATTTAAGAACAGCAAGATGGAAGAATTTTGTGATGAAAGAGGTATTTTGCATGAGTTTAGTGCTCCGTACACTCCACAGCAGAATGGAGTCGCAGAACGCAAAAACCGGACACTAATCGAGACGGCTAGAACTATGCTCGCAGATTCAAAGTTACCGATTAATTTTTGGGCTGAAGCTGTTTCCGCCGCATGCTATACGCTCAACAGGGTTCTCACTGTCAAGAAGTTCAACAAAACATGCTTTGAGCTAATCAATAACCGCAAACCGAATTTGAAGTATCTAGAACCGTTCGGGTCACCTTGTACGGTTATAGAGCCTCATGGAAAGTTTGGTCCGAAGAGCATTGAGGGAATATTTGTTGGTTATTCAAATCCGTTGAGACGTGTCTTCGTTCCAAGTGAGAAGCGGATTATTGAAGCTGCAAATGTTGAATGTCAAGGTTATACTATGCCGCCGCAGAATCCTGGTGATTCATCGCGTTATCATTATGACAAACTTTGGGATTCGTTTGACATGAGAAAAGAATCAGAGGATGATGAAGATTTCTTTGATGAGTTGGATATTTTGCATGAATATGAGTCACAGTTAAGGTTCCCAGCTGAGTATTCGAGGAGACCATGGGAAACTTCCAATGATGATGAAGCAGGTCCAAGTAATGCTGGTGAACATGATGATGTCCAACAGAATGAAGTTGCTCAAGATAATCAGTCGGCTCAGAATGATAATCTAGAAGCTGAAAACATGCCAGTATTTGATCATGGTGATTCAGATTCAGATTCTGAGGGGGAGCAAATTCAGATTTCAGGTCAAACAAACCAAGTTGGTGAACAAGATGCAGAACAAAATGTTACTAATCTGGAGGGAAATGTAGATGTTCCAAGTGAAGTGATGCCGCGAACTTTTTCATATCATCCAGAGGAGTTGATTATAGGAGAATTGCAGACAGGCGTTCGCACTCGAAATCAGATTGATAAAGGACTTACATGTTTTTATACAAAAGTTGCTCCTTTGCAAACTGAATTCTCATTAAGTTGTTTTATCTCGCAGGTTGAGCCAAGAACTTACAAAGAGGCGCTTACTGAAGACTCTTGGGTCAATGCTATGCAGGAGGAACTTAGTCAATTCGAGAAATTGGGAGTGTGGAAGTTAGTTGATTTGCCGGATGGTCAAAGGAAAATTAACACCAAGCGGGTGTTCAAGTGTAAGAGGGACGATAGAGGAGTTGTTGTAAGGAACAAAGCTCGACTCGTTCTTCAGGGATTTAGTCAACAGGAGGGGATTGATTTTACCGAAGTCTATGCTCCTGTAGCACGACTAGAGGCAATCAGAATTTTCCTAGCATTTGCGTCTTGGAAGAACTTTAAAGTTTATCAGTTGGATGTTAAATCGGCGTTTCTTTACGGGAAGGTTAAAGAGGAGGTTTATGTCGGTCAGCCACCGGGCTTTACTGATCCAATCCACAAAAACAAGGTCTACTTATTGGACAAAGCGCTGTATGGTTTACACCAGGCCCCGAGAGCTTGGTACGAGACTTTGTCTCAACACCTACTAGCCAACAAGTTCATTCGTGGAAAAGTTGATGCCACTCTCTTCACTAAAGAAGTCGATGGTCATCTTCTGATAGTTCAGATTTATGTGGACGATATAATCTTTGGGTCGACAAATGAAAATCTATGCAAAGATTTTGAATCAGTGATGAAGCAAAAGTTTGAAATGTCATCAATGGGGGAGATGAAATTCTTTTTGGGATTACAAGTTGAACAACTTCCTGAAGGAATTTTCATTCATCAGTTAAAGTATGTTCATGATATTCTAGAGAAATTTGGGATGTCAAGTTCTACTCCAGCTGCTACCCCACTTGCAACTAATCATGGGATTCACCCAGATCTCACCGGAGACAGGGCTGATGAAACATTTTACCGTTCCATGATAGGTTCTTTAATGTACCTAACTGCTTCACGTCCTGATATCATGTACCCAACGTGCCTCGCAGCAAGATTTCAGTCTAACCCGAGAGCATCGCATATGATCATTGTGAAGAGGATATTGCGCTACCTGAAAGGAACTCCTTCATTGGGGTTGTGGTATCCTAGGAAAGGCGAATTTACGCTCGAAGGGTATTCCGATTCGGATTTCGGATGCTGCAAAGTTAATTCAAAATCAACAACTGCAGGATGCCAGTTCTTTGGTCCTAGATTGGTTACCTGGCAGTGTAAGAAACAAACGTCTGTGGCGTTATCTACATGTGAAGCGGAGTATGTTTCTGCTAGCAGTTGCTGCTCTCAGATCTTGTGGATACAGCAACAGATGCGCGACTACGGTTTGCAGTTTCTTAACACACCTCTATAGAAATTCGTCATCACTTTATTCGTGATTGCTTTGAGAAAAAGTTGATACGAATTGAGAAAATCCACACTGACGAACAGAAAGCTGATTTACATACCAAAGCGTTTGATAAAAATCGGTTTAAATATTTGTTAAAACTGAATGGTATGAAGCTTTTGTCGGTGTCGGATGGCATAATTGGCGTTGATGAGAGTACTGTTGCGGATGAAGACGAGAAACAATCTGCAATGGTTTGTCGAATTTTTACTTGTTTTGGTATTTAGGGGGAGTAGATGTTTGTACATAGTTTATTTTCAGAAAATACAAAAACAGTAAAAAATGCAAAAATACAAAAACATGATAAAATTTGAAAAAGAGCTTGTGTATATAGGGAAAATGATAGTACATCGGCTAGACAATTACAGTATGCTAAAGATTTAAAAAGTATAAAAGAGTTAAACAATCTTACTGATGATGTGTCGATAGGTTTTCACACATTTAGTAGATTTATTCGGGATATAAACCTAAATTCAAACTTGTGAATTCGTGGGGAACACTACTTGGATATATAGGTAACCCCTGAAATCTCGTTTGAAAGGTCTCTTAATCTGATATACTAGGTCTTTATACTCAATGCTGTCTGGGGTATTATTCCGGGACTTCTGCTGAACGGTAGTTCTGACCTAGTCCCTGGCTAATATTTGCTGCAATGCTTGAAACACAGCATTAAACCCTCAGCATGCTGAAACAATAAAATTGATAAATGCTGCTGTTGTAAGCAAAAAGATCCTCTAAAGAGGACATACCTAAAAGTCGAAGCTGATATCTCTCTGCGTATACGGAAGTATCGATCTGAGATCCCTCGGCCCTCGCATACCTAATTTATATACAGATATCATTGTAGTATACTCACATGTAAGACTGATTATTGGGATTCTGGATACGGGAGTATATTCAAGAGGTGGGACACATGAATGATCTGAGTTCATAATTCATCTAAATCGTATCCTGAGTAAATTGAAATTTGTGTGAGAATTTAAAATGGATCAGTATATCGACAATCGAGGTGAATTGTTTAAGTCTGAGTATGAAATGAAGCTTAACGGTACTTGTATTTTGTCTGAAAAGCTGATATGATTCCCTGACACGCTCGCAAAAAATTTGTGTGTAAATAGTTTACTTTGTTTAATTTCTGCAATTTAAGTTTTCTGTATTTCATTTCTTAGTTTAGAACACTTTATAAAATCCAAAAAGATTTTATTTCTGCTTTCTTTTCCGACGAACCAAAGTGGAGAGTTGATTGTTGGATTCTTAGTTGTTTGAAGCAGATGCAGGAGATTCTGGACTGAAGAATGAGGAGAGCTTACTTTGAAGAAGTTTGAATTGTTTGAAAAGTCAAAAATAAGTTCATTAACTTGATACTTGTTATTTTCAGAAAATGTTTGAAATTGTTGTTTTAAAATCAGTTTTGATTCATCAAAAGATCAACCAAGGTCATTAATTTGGACTTGGTAGATTAATCAAGTGATCAGGGTCATTAACTTGGACCTGAATACTTGAGTGGATTTCTAAAACTGATTGATTTTGTGATTTATTGTTGAAAAGATAGAATGGTTATGTTTGTTGGTTGAGAAACAGGTTTGGACTTCATTATTCCCAACGGAAGATAATTGTCAAAGCTTGAACCAGATATCTCAGATTCTAGCATATCGAGAGGGGGAGTCTGTGAAAGGGGGAGTCTGGATCAACGGTCAAAGGGAAGATTGAAGTTTAAAGTTTGAAGATAAAGATTGATGAGAGTTTTACAATGTTTGAAGATTGTTAAAGACAAAGACTTGAAGCCAAAGACTTCATCAACATCCAAGGGGGAGTCTGTTGGTGCATTAAATGTCTGCTGATTACGTCATTATCAAGTCTTGTGTCTAGAATTGTTTGAATGATCACACATTAGGGTTTAATTAGGGCTTGTATATGTTAATCTTGAAGATTTCGCTTGAAACAGTTTCAAGCGAAATCAACATATGATGATTTCGCTTCAAGCAGTCTCAAGCGAAATCTCAAGTCTATAAATAGGTTGTGTGGTTCATTTGTCAAGTAACTTGGTCATTTTGTGAAACACGAAGTGCAGCCGGATTTGTATCAAAAAACGTTGTATAAGCACGAATATCAATCAGTAAAGAAGGATTAAAAGGATAATAGCTGTTATGACTTTGTTTACGTTGATTCCGCCTTCGTACGCAAAGATGAACTTCCTTAACTGACGGTTTAAGGTCGTAGAACGGTCCAACAAGATAGAATGATGATGATCCGAGCACCAAAGCTTCAAGAGATGGGGATGTGTGACGTTGGCTTCGAGGGGAGATAAAGCGAGCGAGTAGGGTTTTGTGTGTGTAAAGTGTTTTGCAAGTTATGAGAAACAAAACTCTCTAAGGTTCAATGTATGCGTATAGTAGGAGTGGGTCGAACCCTTTACATGGGTTGCCCATTTGGTTCAAGTTCACAAGAAGTGGGCCGAGAGTAGTAAAGCCCAAAGGCTTGTGCGTTCGAGTTGCTATTGTGCGATTGGTTTACTTCGTGTGGTTATACATACATATACATACAAGCACAACAGATTTTCACATAACATTCACTTATAACATTCATTAAACCAACATGTCAACTAACATTCAAGCATGTTACATCAAGATACAATGAAGGGTTCTAAATTACGAGTTGTCACATTATCCCCAAGTTGAAAGAAATTTCGTCCCGAAATTTGGTACGTACTCACTGAGGAAGCTAGTTAAGTTTCATGGTTTTCCTGGTTTACCTGGGTTGTCACATCCTCCCCCCGTTGATCTGGAATTTCGTCCCGAAATTTCGTAGCTTCGGCCTCAGCAGTGATTGTACTGTTTGCGAATAGTTGGGGATAATTTTGTTTCATTTGATCTTCGCGTTCCCAGGTGAACTCTGGGCCGCGACGTGAGTTCCAACGAACTCGAACGAGAGGTATTCCAGTGCGTTTGAGGACCTTAACATCCCGGACCGTGATTTCAACTGGTTCTTTGACGAATTGTAACTGCTCGTCGATAGTGAGCTCCTTCAAAGGAACTATGTGGGTCTCATCTGACAGACACCTCTTCAGATTCGACATGTGGAAAATGTTGTGAACTGCACTGAGTTCTGCTGGTAGGTTCAGTTTGTTGGCCACCTTGCCTATTTTCTCGATGACTTCGAAAGGTCCGACTTATCGTGGGTTAAGTTTGCCTCGTTAACCAAAACGAACCACACCCTTCTAGGTGAAACCTTGAGTAGCACTCGCTCCCCAACCTGGAGCTCGAGTGGTTTCCTGTCCTTATCGGCGTAGCTTTTCTGACGGTCACGAGCTGCCGCCATTCGTTGTCGTATTTGAGCAATTCGTTCTGTTGTGTCTACCACAAGTTCTGGGCCAGTGATCTGACTATCCCCCACTTCTGCCCAACAAAGAGGTGACCGGCATTTACGCCCGTACAATGCCTCAAACGGAGCAGCTTTAATGCTGGTGTGGTAGCTGTTATTGTACGAAAATTCCACAAGTGGCAGATGCTTTTCCCAGCCGCTGCCTAAGTCAATTACACATGCCCTAATCATGTCTTCAAGGGTCTGGATGGTGCGTTCAGACTGCCCATCCGTTTGCGGGTGGTAAGTTGTGCTCATATCTAAACGTGAGCCAAAAGACTTGTGCATTGCTTGCCATAGTTCTGAGGTAAAACGTGCATCACGATCAGAGATAATAGAGGTGGGCATTCCGTGCCTCGAGACAACTTCCTTAAGGTATACGTCTGCTAGTGTGGAGAACTTATCCGTTTCCTTGATAGCCAAGAAGTGAGCAGACTTTGTGAGTCGATCCACGATCACCCAAATAGTATCATTACCACGTTGAGATCTAGGCCGGCCAGTAACAAAATCCATGGAAATTTGCACCCATTTCCATTGAGGTATCTCTGGTTGTTGGAGTAGGCCTGAGGGTTTCTGATATTCCGTCTTGACTCTCGCACAAGTCAAGCACTTGCTAACGTAAGTTGCTATGTGAGCTTTCATGCTAGGCCACCAATAGGTAGTTTTGATATCGTGGTACATCTTATCCGAACCAGGATGTACTGAGTAGCAAGACTTGTGTGCCTCATCCATCACAAGCTCTAGTAGGTTGCCATAGAGTGGGACCCAAGTGCGTCCTGTTACGTAATAAGCACCGTCTTCCTTTCGTTCTAATCATTGCCTTGAGCCGCGTAGGTCTTCAGCCATGATGTTTTCTGGTTTCAATGCTTCTACTTGAGCATCTCGAATCTGGGAAGGAAGACTAGACTGTATAGTGAGTTGTAAAGCTCGTACGCGCTTAGGCGCTGTGTCCTTTCGACTGAGGGCGTCAGCAACAACATTGGCTTTGCCTGGGTGGTACCTGATCGAGCATTCGTAGTCATTCAGTAGCTCGACCCACCGTCGTTGTCGCATATTCAGTTCCTTCTGTTTGAAGATATGCTCGAGACTCCTGTGATCTATGTAGATGGCGCACTTGGTACCGTACAGGTAATGTCTCCACATCTTAAGTGCAAAAACAATAGCTCCTAGCTCTAAATCGTGGGTAGTGTAGTTCTTTTCGTGGACTTTAAGTTGGCGTGAGGCGTAGGCTATAACTTTATCCCGCTGCATCAATACACAACCATGACCCTGAATGGATGCATCGCAGTAAACCACAAAGTCGTCTGTGCCCTCTGGCAATGAAAGGATACGTGCACTGCAAAGTCTATCCTTTAAGTGCTGAAATGCTAATTCCTGTGCGTTTCCCCATCGATAAACAACGCCTTTCTGCGTTAGGGAGGTGAGAGGCTGTGCAATCTTGGAGAAGTCCTTAATGAATCTCCTGTAGTAACCTGCCAAGCCCAAGAATTGGCGAATTTCCGTTGGTGTACGAGGTGCAGGCCAGTTCTTGATAGAATCTACTTTGGATGGATCCACATGAATCCCATCCTTGTTCACCACATGGCCTAAGAAATGGACTTCACGAAGCCAGAAGTCACATTTCAAGAACTTGGCATACAGCTGTTCTGTTCGAAGGAGTTCCAAAATGAGTCGTAGATGCTGCTCTTGTTCCTCCTGACTCTTCGAATAGATCAGGATGTCGTCGATGAAAACTATGACGAATTTGTCCAGGTAAGGCTTGCACACTCTATTCATCAAATCCATGAAGACCGCAGGTGCGTTTGTCAGCCCAAAAGGCATGACCAAAAACTCATAGTGTCCATATCGAGTTCTAAAGGTTGTTTTGGAGACGTCCTCTTCTCGGACTCTCAGCTGGTGATATCCAGATCTCAAATCAATCTTTGAATAGTAGCTCGACCCTTGCAGCTGATCGAATAGGTCGTCGATGCGTGGAAGAGGATAGCGATTCTTCACAGTCACCTTGTTGAGTTCACGGTAGTCGATGCACATCCTGAAGGTACCGTCTTTCTTTTTCACAAACAAGACTGGAGCTCCCCAGGGCGAAGAGCTAGGACGAATAAAACCCTTATCCAAGAGTTCTTGTAGTTGCGTAGAAAGTTCTTCCAACTCTGATGGAGCTAATCGATACGGTGCACGAGCTATGGGCGCTGCTCCAGGAGCTAGCTCGATTTGGAATTCGACTTCGCGATGAGGCGGAAGACCAGGTAATTCCTTAGGGAATACCACAGGATAGTCGCGTACAATCGAAAAATCTTCTATCTACTTCTCTTTCTTCGAGGTGTCAGTAACGAGAGCCAGAATGGCTGTGTGGCCCTTAAGCAAACACTTCTGGGCCTTAAGGAAAGAGATGATGCTCACGACAGCACCACTCTTGTCACCACGAATCAATAGAGGTTCATCACCTGGGCGAGGAATGCGGTCAATCTTCTCATTGCAAAGAATCTCTGCTTGGTGTTGGGATAACCAGTCCATCCCTATGACAACGTCGAAACTACCCAGAGTGATAGGAAGGAGGTCGATTGAGAAAGTATGACCAGCAAGAACAAGGTTACAACCCTTGACTACGTGCGTGACCTCTAAATTTTTACCATCAGCTAACTCTACCGTGTGCTTGGTGTTCAATAGTGTTGGGGTACGCTTAAGCATTTGACTAACTTTTAGGGACACATAGCTAGTATCAGCTCCCGAATCAAATAAGACAGTAACATAAAATTCGTCGAGAAGGAACTTACCCGTCACCACGTTGGGATCATTCCTCACTTCACCTTGACCAATAACGAATACACGACCCCGTGCACCATTGCCATTGTTACCCCCGTTGTTTCCATTCCCCTGATTGTTATTATTGTTGTTGTTCTGGTTCTGAATCAGCTGGGGACAATTTCTCTTGATGTGACCTTCAGCTCCACACTAATAGCATCCCTTGTTGTCTCGTTGTTGCTGCTGCTGGTCTTGTGGAGCTGGTGGTTGTTGTCGCTGGTTCTGATTCGCAGGTCGTAAGCTTTTACAATCCTTAACTTCATGACCCATCTTGAGACACCTCTGGCAACGACCCTTGTTGCACTGACCACTGTGGTGTCTGTTGCATCTGTTGCACTTTGGAAGGTTTCCTCGATCTCCACCTTGCCCTTGACTACCAGAAGATTGCTGACTAGGGCTCTTGTAGTCATCAGTTCTTCTCTGCTGAGACTGAGACTGAACAGAAGTTGAAACTTTGCTTGAAGTTCCATCCCACTTACGTTTGTTGTCAGTAGGAGCATCTGAAGTAGCTGTAGCACTAATACGTTTTGGTAACCTGTTCTGCTCCACCGCCTGATCAGTGAGGCGATGAGCCAATTGTACAACTTGTTGGATGGTGGCTAGGTTGGCTGAAGTCACATGACTTTGAATCTCGGGCACTAAACCCTTAAGATATAGTTCGATGCGTTTGATGGGAGGATCCACCATAGTAGGACAAAGAATAGCATGCTCATTCGATCTTTTCGTGTATGCTTAAATTTCTGACCCAGTCATCTTGAGGTTGAAGAACTCGACTTCCAGTTTGTGAATTTCATCACGATTGCAGTACACTTCCTTGATCATTTCCTTAAAGTTGTTCCATGGAGTGGCGTTAGCAGCAACCAACCCCAGCATTTGAACCTGAGCGTTCCACCATGTGAGCACTATACCCTCGAGGGTACCGGTAGCATACTTCACCCTGCGAGCCTCAGGGCATTCACACATATCGAAAACAGATTCGAGCTTCTCAAACCAGTGGAGGAGTCCAACTGCCCCTTCAGTGCCACTGAAAGTTCCAGGATGACAGTCCATGAAAGTTTTAAAGGTGCACATAGGAGGCTGTGCAGGTTGACCTGTCGTGAGAGTAAGAAAGGACAAAGTTTAACACAAAGGTTGGATTCATGAGAGTAGGATCCAGAGATCCTAGAGTGAGTCGGGATGGCAGGGTATACCTCCTGCCTGAGCAGCTGCAAGTGCCGCAGTAACTTGTTGGTTAATCAGAGCCGTCAACTGGGCTTGTGTCATGTTAACGCGTCCAGACATGATCTTCATATCAAGAGAAACACGAGTAAGAAAGGTTCGCGAAAGTGCGATGACAGAAGAGAGTAAGCACACATGTGTTTTCGAACTATAGTTGCTACGTTCTCCTAAGCATACCATAAGCAAAGTTCTATGTAATCTAGCAAGTTCGCAATAAGACATGAACCACATCACCTAGAATGTTGAGCCTTGCACGTGTAGTGAAGCGTCGTTGTGGATCGTAGAGCACTGTACAGGTTATAGTCTGGTTTTAACAAAAACGTTTTCCCTTATTAAAACCAAGTTCACTATAACCCATGGCTCTGATACCAATCTGTCACACCCCCCAAAATCCACACGCGGAGTATCACCGCTTGGAGGCGTGACTGACCAGGATCAAGCCACCAATCATATTGAACAAGTATGTAAGTAAACATAATTCAACCAAACAATATGAAAGATGTTCAAAGACCAAAGCATAGTTAAGTGTTTAGAGGAAGCATAATTTCAAAACCCATTGTAAGTATAAAATACGAAATAAGGTAATGTTTATAGCATGGCACACACTGCCATGTCCCACAACGACCGTTCCTCCCTGTGCAAGCTCCATAAGTACCTATTGACCTGCAAGGCATGTAGCAACGAATCAACAACAAAGTTGAGCGAGTTCACAGTTGGTTGTTTAGTTAAAGTATTCGTTTTGTAAATCGAGTGTCGTTTTGTAAACCATGTATCGTATTAATTCGTATCGCGGTCATCCTGACATGTTTGCGATGATTAGTGGGGGCTTCCCATGTGTAATTTGACCACGCGTATCGACTGCTACAAAAATGTAAGAGGTGCCCTAAGTTAATGTCTATCAGCATTAACCCTTTGCCCATAGTCCATTAGTACACGCCCGTCCGACTGGCATGGTGTGAGGTTTGTTAAACCCTAATAGCGCTATCTACTAATGACCCGCTCGCCATAGGCCTCAGCGATTAAGTCGATAAATGAGGGACTTAAAGTTGATAGAGTTGATGGTCTTATGATCGTGTACGTAGGTTTTACGTACGTGCCCTTCAATCCGAGGACAGTAATCAGTATAAGTGTACGTAGGTTTTACGTGCATGCCCTTCAATCCGAGGACAGTAGTAAGTAGTTTAGTAGTAATGGTTGTACGAGTAGTTATTCAATCCCATTCCCAACCCACCGGGAATCCCATGCCTTGGCTAGTGTGAACTCACCTTGGTTTGCTCGGCAGATACACAGAAAGGTCAATCAAGCTAGTTGAAGCTAACCACGTCCTAACATGGTTACCATCAAGTCAGGTCTAGGTTCAAGTAAAGCACGTATGATTACACCTAGTCTAACAGGTTATGAACACACATTGATCATGGCAAACACATAATACATGTTAACACCTAACAGTAACAGTCAAGTACTCATCATGTCCAATATGTACAATCCAAAGGATAAAGCCCAATAACAGGCGGCCCAACATGTTGTGCGTTCAGCACAGCCTTGTGCGATTACAACATGTTGTGCGATTCCAGTATATACCCGGCCCACACGAACATAAAACCCAAACATACAAGTACGGCCCAATAATTAGCAAAGGTGGGTCTTGTACGGTTAGGACAGAATTGTGCGATCCGGCCTACTTGTGCGATCCAGTAACAACCTGGCCCAACCATATACACCCGGCCCAACTATATACACCCGGCCCAACTATTAAATAGAACAACATCTTGTGCGACTGTGAGTGCCTTGTGCGACTGATGACATCTTGTGCGATCAGGTCATCTTGTGCGAATGGACCTCTTGTGCGACCAAGAGGTCTTGTGCGAATGGTTAACTAATTCTCGTGATTCATGCAATCACTTACATCCATTCAATTAGTTTCCAAATTCACAATTTATCAATAAATGCTAACAACTTCCAAACCAAACAGAAATCGATCAAACAAGGTTTTTAATATCAATTTCTTATGAACCCTAGACATGATCAAACACAATATCGACTAGACAATTTGTGTTCTTGACTACGAGCATGCAATCTAATCATAACAATACCACGAAATCATTCGCACATAAACACCTTACAGCCGATTAATCATCTATTCGGTTCTAAATTAGCGGTAATAACATAACATCATCAAATCTTATATTAATCATAGTCAACATACATGTGAGACAATTAACAAGAACACTATCATTCAACATCATAATCAATCATGTTAACAAAAACCCTAGATCATCATGCAAAATTGTAATAGCACACACATCAAAACATCATCAAACATGTAGTCGATGAACCCAAACACTAACCGATTAGAGATAGAATGAGGATGATCCGAGCACCAAAGCTTCAAGAGATGGGGATGTGTGCCGTCGGCTTCGAGGGGAGAGAAAGAGAGCGAGTAGGGTTTTGTGTGTGTAAAGTGTTTTGCAAGTTATGTGTAAAGTGTTTTGCAAGTTATGTGTAAAGTGGGTTGCCCATTCGGTTCAAGTTCACAAGAAGTGGGCCGAGAGTAGTAAAGCCCAAAGGCTTGTGTGTTCGAGTTGCTATTGTGCGATTGGTTTACTTCATGTGGTTATACATACATATACATACAAGCACAACACATTTTCACATAACATTCACTTATAACATTCATTAAACCACCATGTCAACTAATCACATAACATTCAAGCATGTTACATCAAGATACAATGAAGGGTTCTAAATTACGAGTTGTCACATTATCCCCAAGTTGAAAGAAATTTCGTCCCGAAATTTGGTACGTACTCACTGAGGAAGCTAGTTAAGTTGCATGGTTTTC
This sequence comes from Helianthus tuberosus, assembly GCA_030545235.1. Classification (NCBI taxonomy): domain Eukaryota; kingdom Viridiplantae; phylum Streptophyta; class Magnoliopsida; order Asterales; family Asteraceae; genus Helianthus; species Helianthus tuberosus. The sequence continues at coordinate 149,554,728 of CM060367.1, read as the reverse complement.
CTGGTTTACCTGGGGTGTCCCAAAAGGGTCCCACATGCTTATGAAGCCTACAAAAGGCCCTCTAAGCCCAAAGTGAATAGGCATCCTTTTGGTTTTCAACATTTAATAGGAGATGGTTCACAACAGTGGTTATAGAAAAATGCTCAAAAATCTGTTCAAAATCCTGACCTAACCACTGTTCATTCTCCTGGATTTGAGGCTGACCTATTTGTGACCCCATCCAAAGCCTTATTGGCTTTGGAGACCCACCTGAACTAATTTGTTACTTGATGTGCAGGGAGCTTCTGCATGCTTAGATAGTTTATGGTATGTAGATAGTGGAGGCTCCAGGCACATGACAGGTTGTAGAGCCCTACTCAAAGATTTCAGAAAACATGGAGGGGGTGAGATATCCTTTGGTAACAACTCAAAAGGGAAGGTGTTGGGGTCAGGGACTGTTCAGGCTGGGAAGCTCATGTTTGAGAATGTCAATCTTATTGACAATCTGAAGTTTAACCTCCTTAGTGTTTCAAAAATGAGTGACAAAGGCTATGGGTCATTCTTCACTAAGGATAGCTATAAGATTGTTGGGCCAGAAATGGCAAAAAAAAGATTGAAGAAATCATAGCCGGGGGTTAAACACAGCTTGTTGCTCAAAGGAGTGGCAATGTGTATGTACTTGATATGTCAAAAGATAACCCAATGGTTGATGCTTGTCTGTTCTCAGCTGCCTCTAACAAAGGGACAGAATTATGGCACAGGAGACTTGGGCACACAAATCTTAAGACTATCACCACACTCTCAAAACAAGGCCTTGTAAGAGGCCTCCCACAAAAACTTTTTACTTGTTCTGAGCATTGTGTTTCCTGTCTAAAAGGTAAACAACATAAAAGCTCATACAAGTCCATTGAATAGTCCAAAACAACCAAGTGTTTGCAAATGCTACACATGGATTTGTTTGGCCCAGTAAAAATAATGAGTTTGAAAAAGAAAAGATACTGTTTGGTCATTGTTGATGATTTTTCTAGGTTTACATGGACTTACTTTTTACACTCTAAGGATGAGACTGCAGGTATCTTACAAGACTTTGTTAAACAGGTTGAAAAGCATTTTGACTGGCCAATAAAAATTTGTAGAAGTGACAATGGAAAAGAGTTTAGAAACAAGGAGTTGGATGAGTTCTGTGTGGCAAAAGGAATTTTAAGGCAGTACATGTGACACCCCGTACTCTCGATCCCAATCATCGAGAGGAGAATATTCGAGTTTATTATTATTATTATTACTACTGCTCTTATTATTATTTATTAAAATAATAATTTAGATTATTGATATGTTATTATTAAATAACCGAGCCAGTATAATTGAGCGAGATGCGTAGTTGTTTAAACAGGTTTACGCACATGGGCTAGGCCCAACCCAACTAACCTAAGCCTAAACCCTAGACCTATATAATACTACTTATACCCTCACCTCCCCCACTTTGATTTTAAAAACCCTAAAACTCTCATTTCATGCTCCAGCCGACACCCACACTTTCTCTACCTTTCCGGTGACCGGAGCCGCATCTCCGGCGACTTCCGGCACCCCCCCTTTTTCTCGACTGATGATCTTTTTCGCACACCCCTCCCCCTCGTTCCTTTTTCCGGCGACACCCATACAAACCACACGACAACCTCTGTCACCCTAGCTCTCCACCGTCAACCACCGATAACCACCGTCCGACACCCTCCTTCGCCGACACCCACACCCGCACCCGTACCTCGCCGGGTAGCCGTAAGAGAGAGAGAGAGAGAGAGAGAGAGACTAAACCTAAGCATGTAGGTGTGTTACAATTTACTATTCCTTCGAACCTCCCGATCAAACCCGAAACGCTCTAGTAGAAACTCTGAAAGCGGAAAATTCTTTGGTTGAGTCCATGCGTGACATGAAAAAGCCGCTCGAACTCAAGGGCAACTGCGTTCACTACTTTATGGAACGTATCTGGGTTCCATCTTGCGGGAATCTCTGAGAACTTGTGATGGGTGAAGCACACAAGTCTACATGGTACATCCCGACTCTGACAAGATGTATCAAGACCTCAAGGCCCATCTGGGGAATCATAAATCATTTAACCAAGCTTACGCACTTCCTTGTGAGCAAGGAAAATGACAGGTTTTCGAAACTTGCAGCCGTCTACTTGTTAAGAAGCAGTTACCAGGCCGGGGTGCCAACCTCTATTATCTTTGATCGAGACCCGCGTTTTACTTCCGAGTTGTGGCAGACTATTCATAATTCCTTCAGCTCACAGTTAGGCATGAGCCCCATTTATCACTCGCAAACTGATGGTTAGACCGAACGCATTTTCCGAAAACCCTTAAGAGTATGTTGGGAGCATGGGATATCGACTTTGGAAAACAAGTGACTCTTCACTTTACTAGGAATCCCTTCTAACAACAGTTACCGCACTAGCCATCAGGCAGCACCATTTAGGGCATTGCACGGACGCAAATGCAGGATACCTCTATGTTGGGCGGAAGTTGGCGGAAGCCAAATTACCGGCCCAAGACTTGTACTTGACACAACGGATAAGATCGCCCAGACCAGACAACGCATGGCGACAGCTCGTGATCGTCAGAAAAGCTACGCTGATGAGCGTAGGAAACCTCTAGAGTTCCAGGTCGGGGACCGGGTCCTACTTAGAGTTTCACTCTGAAAGGGGTATAGTGCGTTTTGGCAAACAGGGCAAGCTTAATCCGTGATACGTTGGACCATTCGAGGTTACAAAAAGGATCGGTAAGGTTGTTTACAGGCTAAACCTGCCTGAAGAGCTTATTACAGTACACGACGTCTTTCGCAGGCCTAATCCAAAGAAGTATCAGTCAGATGAAACATTCGTTGTTCTCTTAGGAACTCATGATCAACAACCAGCTACGCTTCATTGAAGAACCGGTTGAGATCAGGGATCAAGAAATCAAAACCCTCAAGCGTGGTATTATATACCAACAGACCGAGTTCGTTGGAACTCACGCCGTGGCCCAGAGTTTACCTAGAAACGGGAAAACCAGCTAATGCGCATGTATCCCCAGTTGTTTACAGACATTACTTCCAGCACTGAAGCTACAACTGAATTTCGGAAAAAAAAAATTTCAAGCCAACAAGAGGATGATGTGACACCCCACGAAAACGCTTAAGCACCCTATCTTGTCAGTAGATGCGTGCTAAATTTCGGGACGAAATTTCTTGAACTTCGGGATAATGTGACACTTCGGGTTTTCCTGTACGTTTCTTGGATGATATAGTTAAATTTGAGAAATTCTATACTATGTGAAATACGTACCAACTCTGTGGATCTTGTGCTACATAATTTTTCGTGCTATGTGACTGTATGTACTATGTGGCTTACATGTTCGTTCTGTGGACTTTCATGAAACTGCTTGTATCTACGTATAGTAATGGAAATCTAAGTATACATTTAGAGTGAATCGCATGACTTTTTCTTAAATTTCGAGGACGAAATTCCTGTAACATGGGGAGAATGTGACACCCCGTACTCTCGATCCCAATCATCGAGAGGAGAATATTCGAGTTTATTATTATTACTACTGTTCTTATTATTATTTACTAAAATAATAATTTAGATTCTTGATATGTTATTATTCAATAACCGAGCCAGTATAATTGAGCGAGATGCGAAGTTGTTTAAACAGGTTTACGCACTTGGGCTAGGCCAAACCCAACTAACCTAAGCCTAAACCCTAGACCTATATAATACTACTTATACCCTCACCTCCCCCACTTTGATTTTAAAAACCCTAAAACTCTCATTCCATGCTCCAGCCGACACCCACACTTTCTCTGCCTTTCCGGTGACCGGAGCCGCATCTCCGGCGACTTCCGGCACCCCCCTCTTTCTCGACTGATGATCTTTGTCGCACACCCCTCCCCCTCGTTCCTTTTTTCCGGTGACACCCATACAAACCACACGACAACCTCTGTCACCCTAGCTCTCCACCGTCAACCACCGATAACCACCGTCCGACACCCTCCTTCGCCGACACCCACACCCGCACCCGTACCTCGCCGGGTAGCCGTAAGAGAGAGAGAGAGAGAGAGAGAGAGAGAGAGAATCAGAGGATGAGAGAGAAGACAACAGAGGAGTAACAATGTCAGCAGTGGCGGCCGGTTTCGACGGCAAATGGCAAGCGACAGCGATGATTCTATTTTGGTCCGATTCGGGCAACCCCAGTCAGCGATGATCCTGATTGGTTGTGATTCGGGTCTGACCCGACAGTAATTTGCGGAGGCAGTAGAGAAGATCACCAGCAGCAACAGCCGTCGGAGCTCCGGCTCGTGCACAGTAGCCGTGGCAGCAGGTCTTCCTCTTTGTCTCGAATCGATTGGGTTTGGGTGACCAACGTAACACAAGTAAATTGACTGCCGAGCAAAGCAAAGGTGAGTTCACACACTAAAAGCATGCGTCCCAGGGAGGGACACGAACAAACTGCCATCTTTGTGAAGAATACTTTCAAACTAATATTTCCGGGGGAAAATACGAATGGGTACTTTTAAATTACTATCTCCGGGGGAGATACGTTTGGATATTATTTATAAATCACAACTAGCCAAACTAAACGAATCTCTATCATGTAAAGTCCCTGCTTACAGTACCGATTAATCACCGGGGGCGAACGGGTTATTAGTTGATAGCGCTATTAGGTTTGACAGCCTCACACCGTGACCAGGGGAGATCAGGCGTGAACTAGTAGACCTTGCATCTTGGTCAATGACGATAGATATTGACTCGGGGCACAAAATCTTCTCGTCAATAGTTTCGGTAACACCAGTTTAGTAGCTTTCATATGGGGTAGCTCCCCATGATGTGATTGTAAATGTTTTATCTAAACAACTTACGTTATCAAAAACTAAAACTGGACAACTCGTGAACTCGCCAACTTTATGTTGATACCCTACTGCATGCTTTGCAGGTTGCTCGATACAGTTTAGGACGGACATTGTAATCGGCTGGAGTGTGTGGCTTGTAAGTTCATAATTAATAAACTTGTGGTTTTAAATTACGATATGTTCTCTTTTCCCTTCCGCTGCAAACTTAAACTATGTTTTGAAAATTTAAATTGGTCGCTAATTATACCGTTATTTGTAATAATAACTAAACCGTTCAAAATAATTATTGGCTGGATCCTGGTCATGTCATACGCCTCGCGGTGGTACTTCGCATGTGGATTTTGAGGGTGTGACAGTACAACATCCCAAGAACACCAGAACAAAATGGGGTGGTTGAAAGGAAAAACAGAACTTTGATTGAAGCTACCAGAACAATGCTTGCAGACTCAGGTTTACCCTTTACTTTTTGGGTAGAGGCTGTAAACACTACTTGTAATGTGCAGAACAGAGTTTTAATCAACCCCAGGCATCAAAAGACTCCCTATGAAACTCTGTTCAAAATCAAACCATTGATCTCATACTTCAAAATCTTTCGTTGCCCATGTTTTATTCTAAACTTAAAAGATTCAATTTCAAAATTTGCAGCCAAAGTAGATTGTGGTTACCATCTGGGATACTCAACCACTACCAAGGCCTACAAAGTGTTTAACACAAGGACTAGATGTGTGGAAGAGACTTTGAATGTGTAGCTCATTGAACTTTCATCACTGAAAATCCCAGCAAACCTTGCTGAACTGTTTAACCTTGATAAATTTACATTTGAAGATGTGTATGTCAAGACTAACCCGGCAGGTACCCCACAATCTGTATCACAAGACTACGGATGTGATATTGTGATCCCATAATACAAAATCACTACCACCACAAGAGCAGTAGATGTTCAAAACAACTGTCAAAGCTCATTGTAACAATCCTCAATAAAACCAACACCCTCATAATATTTTCCGACACCCTAGTATATTTTAAAATATCTCAATATATCTTTAAATACATCCCGTATGTGAAAACCGAGCCCCAAATACATTAAATAGTATTTAAAATAATTCAAAACTGAAAAAGCAAGTTGAGGCAGGCCGCGTAGGACCAACCCCAACCCTTACACGGGCGGTATCAGGGTTGAAACCTGATTTCGTTGATTTTCTTAAGTTCAAGCGGGCCGCGTAAGACCCCCGTTTAGCTAACGCGGGCCGCGTGAGATCAAGATAGTGGCGCAGCCCGGTGATGACACGTGTCATCATCGTGTCAAGTCTAGTTGGTGATCCGGACGAGCTACGCATTGACCGGAGGTCAACGTGGGCCGCGTAAGCCATTGCTTACTCTTACGCGGGCCGCGTGAGAACCAGATTTCAGCACTATATAAAGAGGCCTCGGGATTTCACTTTCAGTCGCTCATTTCTTTCTTTCTAAGCGAATTTTTGAAGTTATAGGCATAATATTCGAGTATAATACCCCCTAATTAGCGAGTTTCTTCTCCGTTGTAAGTATTATAACCCCAGTTTCGTACTAGATACGTTGCCCGATTGATTTAGGGTTCCGTAACAACTGTCGTGGTTCTGCCCGACGTAGTTGTTGGAATATCGTCTCGGGGAGGGTATTATTAATATTATCAAAGGGTTATTATACTAACCTATATACATTTGTATAAATTATAGATTAATCCTAGGAAACCCTTACGCGAAGTCTAAGATAGCAATGTGAGTTTATCCGCTTTTTGTTAACCTTTTTGTAATATTTTACAAAACCTTAAATGTTTTACAATGTGATTAAGCGGTGATTGAGTCTTTGTAGTTCTTCAATTACTGCCGGTATGTTGGGGTTTTGTATACAAAATTTACTACACTGTGAGTAGTAAGTCGGGACGACAATACGTTACCATTGGGCAACGAGTTAGCCTATATGTAATATGACCCATCAGTCAGGATTGACAGTACTGAATGAGTAATTGTGTAGAAATAAACAATGTGATCGCTCTCAATACTTTTTTAATTGATAAAATGTTTCTTGATTAAACTGGGATTCATTCACCAGTATTTTCCACTGACAAATGTTTTTAAAACGCGTTTCAGGTAACACAATGTGACAGCTAGTTAGTAAAAAGCCAGCTGGAGAGCACTGAATGCTTGGGAAAAATGTGGCTATAAAAGTTACCCAAAAGACGATGTTTTAAATTCAATAAAATAGGGTTTATCCCTATAAACATATTGTAATAAGAAACTTGGGTTTTACCCATGTGATTATTAATATTAAATATGGTGGTTTTACTCTGATAACCATTTCCTAACTACGGTCCTGATGTAATTTCCGCTGCCAATTTAACAAGCTGATACCACCGAAATTCTGAGTTCGCGTCCGCCCGTTTCCGGGACAGATAAGGGATCGGGGGTTGCGACAGAAGGTGGTATCAGAGCCTAGCCACTGGTCTAAGCCAAAGAAGTGTTCTGCTGACACTTAAAATCTAAATTTTGTGTTAGGAAATAATTTATGTAATTATGTGTTTTGTGTTATTTGACTATTTATTAGTTTACAGTATGAGTGATCAAGGACCCTCAGACATGTGTCGTCAGTTGTCTGATTCACCTAGGAGTGAAGGTACCTCTTCACAGCCTGCCCTTTCTGGGTATTCTGCTGATCAGGAAGAAGGGATGTTTGCCTTTAAAGCTCAGTCAGAAGAGCCATTCCCTCATAAAAAGAGATGATGGTTCAGTAAGGAAGCATTTACACGTAGGAAAAGAATGCGAAAGTTGCAACAGCAAAGAGTTCTAGCGGCTGCTAAGTGAAAAACATATGCCCATACACAGGATATGCTTAATAGAAGCCTAGCCAATTTCCATATCCTAGCAACAACTGCTGCTGACCCAAGTCTGGAACAACTAGTAGCCCCCACAACCCTTACCTTTGATTCCCACTCAACCAATGGAGGTAGAAATGCATGATTTTAACCCTGAGGGGATACCTAGGATACCAGCCCCTAATCCTCTTGATCCATATTATGATCCATGGTTTGACGGTCTTAGGGATTATGTGCCACGCTATAACTTAAATGAAGAAACCTTGCCGAACTTAGCAACATATCCAGGTTTGGACCCTCTAGATCCCTATTTTGACAATGATGAATATATTAGGGAGATTTTGGAGAATCCATACCCTCAGGAGAATCCAGTACCTCAGTACCCAGAGCCAATACCAGTACCTGCACCCCCAATGAGTGTAGAGAATTTGCAAGAACTCCGAAATTTTGGAGAAGAAATAATAGAAAGTAGCGAGAGGATGAGGTATGTAGGAGAGCAACTCGTATGGAAATACGATGAGCGCCAGATGGATTTGGGGGGAAATCCATATCCATAAAGGAGATTGTCACACCCCCAAAATCCACCATGCGGAGTACCACCGCTTGGAGGCGTGACGTAACCAGGATCGAGCCACCAATCATATTGAACAACGTATTTTAGTAAGTAAAACCAATCACAATACAATTGGTGACCAAAAGGAAGTTAACCAAGTTCAATTTAAACGGCGGAAGCATAAGACGTTAAACCAAAACATAAGGTTGTAGTTCATAAGTTTATAACGACCCCAAACATAAGTTTCATAAGTTTATAACGTTTATTTAGTAAGTACGGGACATATTAGTTCGCATTCCACAACGACCACCTCCATGTGCAAGCTCCATAGCATCTAACGACCTGCAAGGCATGTAACAACGAGTCAACAACAAAGTTGAGTGAGTTCACGTTTGGTTGTTTAGTTTTAAGTTGTTTATGAAAAACATGGTTTGACTTTTGTTGGCTTAATTGCCGTGGGGGTTACCCCGTAGTTGGAAGTATGTTTAACCAGTTCCTTTTTTCATTACCCAAACCATAACCATAATCAGTGGGGGCTTCCCATTATGTATGTTACTAGACTAGGCGTATCCATAAGTGTCCTTCCCAATCCGAGGACGGTGTTAAGTATGAGTGTACGTAGGTTTTACGTACGTGCCCTTCTCAATCCGAGGACAGTAGTAAGTATGAGTGTACGTAGGTTTTACGTACATGCCCTTCTCAATCCGAGGACAGTAGTAAGTATGAATGTACGTAGGTTTTACGTACATGCCCTTCTCAATCCGAGAACAGTAGTAAGTGTGAGTGTACGTAGGTTTTACGTACGTGCCCTTCTCAATCCGAGGACAGTAATAGGTAGTCTAGTAGTGTTGATAATATAAATAGTTATCCAATCCCATTCCCAACCACCGGGAATCCCATGCCTTAGTAAGGGTGTGAACTCACCTCGGTTTGCTCGGTTAGACTCTCAAATATAGCTAACAGTCAAGGTCGGTCAATCACGTCCTAGTATGATTTACCAGTTAGTCATTTAGTGATTTTCAAATAGAGCACAAAGTTTCTACACGTATCTATCATATAGCATGCTTTACTTTAACTGTTTATGCCCATATATACTTCCCATCCATTCCCCACTCATAAGCAAACATACGATAGTGCACGTAACACATATAACATGTTAGATCGTTCACCGAATAGCATACTCGACATTTAGACACGCAAATCACAACTTATGTCATTTCCGCATTAATATTCAAAACCGGGCTGTTTTCGGACATTTTAATAAAATAGTTAAATTATTCCAAAAATTCCCAAATTTTTACAGAATGTCTTAAACGTTCCAAATTTTATTGTGTAAAAATATCAGGGTCCGGTTCATTACCAATATTTTATAAAAATTCATTTTCCCGACTGAACTCAGATTCATATTTTTCTTACCACGGTCCACGGGATAATTTATTTAAAATTCATCGAGCATCCGATTTACTAAATTCTAGTGGCGTAATTACAAATACATCGGTGGTCATCTACAGTACAAGTTTCATAATCCAACTCTACACAGAACCCAAGTTATGACAGAAAACAAAACACATATTTTCAGCAGAAAAATGCAGCTCTCGCTGCTGTTACGAAATGACGCTTTAAAAATAGTAAACGAAGTCCAAAAATTACGATTCTGGTGCCATTAGAACCGTATTTCATAATAACACGTTTTAGACTCAAAATATCAGTTTTTTCGTACAGTTTATGACCTGTTTACAGTTTACAGCCAACTGAAGTTGGCTGTAAAACTTGGACAGATTCTGTTTTCATTCTTTAATCTTCTAAGACGCGTTCGATTGATTCCATTAGCATGATTAGTGATCGTAACAACATCAAACATCAATATTAACCAGCAACACATCAGATAATCAACCAAGAATCATAACAAAACAAGATCCAATAATTTTACACTAATATTCATTCTTTAACCAACATGTTCATCATTTTTAGTAGACTTTAAACTTTGATCTTATATGTTCATGATTTTTATCCGACAAATTTCTTATTAGCCACTTTAGATATGAACAATAGGGTGTTTAGATTCACTTACTACTAGCTCGTGGCTAGGGAAGAAACTAGACGAAAAACGGTTGGTTAATAGCGTTGTGGTGAGGTCCATGGCAATCCGTAAGCACCGAGCTTCCTTATACGTGATCCTTCACACTTGAGTGTATGTAAAATAACAAGATTGAAGTTGGGAAGTGATGGTGGTTGTGGGTGTGCTCTCAGCCGAGAGTAGCCAAGAGAGGGAGAGAAGGCAATTTTTTTTTGTTGTTTAGTGTTGATGAATGTAATGGTGCTTATCCCTCATGTCTTATTATAAACCACAATTTCCTAAAATCCATTAGTCAATGTGTAAACTAGATATTAGGCACATGATATTAAAATAATCATGCAAAAGTGGTGTGTGTTCCCCAAGGGAACCTTTCGGTTCAAGGGGTGAGGGTATTTGTTCAATTTCAACTAAATAGGTTAGTGCTAGTTATTTTATTAGGAAAAATAATTAAGTTACTAGTGTGTAGTAATTTATAACGGGTGTTAGGGTATTCGGGGACCCTAACTGGCTCAGAAAAAGAAAAACAATGTCAATGTCAGTATTTTTATGTTCAGGGTTAAGTCCGGTTGTTCGGTTGGATATTGATCCGTTAAAGTGCTAAATTAATTCGTAAGGCGTCCTATTTATATATTTTTGTAACGTTTTTACTTTCTAACACTTAGGGAATCATAATGGACTATTTAATGACTTTTCTATACATTACTAGTGTGTTAACAGGCACATGTAAATATAACACAAATATCAGAAAGCAGTTACGTAATTCCACACAGTCGTCAAGCACATTAATTATCATTAATAAATTGTACGGAATACATGGAATTATGAGGGTTGTCACATTCTCCCCCTGTTAAGAGAATTTCGTCCCGAAATTTAGCGCGTGGTTACTGAGGAAGCTAGTTAAGTTGCTTTGTTTTCCTGATTTTCCTGGGGTGTCACATCATCCCCCCGTCAATTTGGAATTTCGTCCCGAAATTCTGCAGTAGCTTCAGCCTCAGTAGTGGTTGCGTTTTTCTTAAACAGTTGGGGATACTTGAGTTTCATTTGGTCTTCTCGTTCCCAAGTATACTCTGGGCCACGACGAGCATTCCAATTAACTCGGACCAGAGGTATCCTGGTATGCTTGAGGATCTTAACGTCTCGATCCGTAATCTCTACTGGTTCCTCGACGAATCGCAGCTGATCGTCGATTGTGAGTTCCTTAAGAGGAACTATGAGGGTCTCATCTGACAGACACTTCTTCAGATTCGACACATGGAAAACATTGTGAACTCCGCTGAGTTCTTCAGGTAGATTCAACCTGTAGGCGACTTTTCCAATTTTCTCGGTGACCTCGAATGGTCCGACATAACGCGGATTGAGTTTGCCTCGTTTGCCAAAGCGGACTACACCTTTCCAAGGTGAGACTTTGAGTAGCACTCGATCCCCAACCTGGAGCTCGAGTGGTTTTCTTCCCTTATCAGCATAGCTTTTCTGACGGTCACGAGCTGCCGCCATTCGTTGCCGTATCTGGGAAATCTTCTCGGTGGTATCTACCACAAGTTCTGGGCCAGTGATTTGGCTGTAACCAACTTCTGCCCAACAGAGAGGTGATCGGCATTTGCGTCCGTACAATGCCTCGAACGGAGCGGCTTGGATGCTGGTGTGGTAGCTGTTGTTAAATGAAAACTCCACCAGCGGGAGGTGCTTTTCCGAGCCATTACCAAAATCGATTACACATGCCCTAAGCATGTCTTCAAGGGTTTGGATGGTGCGTTCAGATTGCCCATCCGTCTGTGGCTGATAAGCGGTGCTCATATCTAAACGTGAGCCAAAGGACTTGTGCATTGCTTGCCACAGTTCAGAAGTAAAACGCGCGTCACGATCAGAAATGATGAAGGTTGGCACTCCGTGCCTTGATACCACTTCCCTTAGGTAAATGTCTATGAGAGTAGAAAACTTATCCGTTTCTTTGATAGCCAGAAAATATGCAAACTTGGTCAGTCGATCTACGATAACCCAAATGGTATCGTTTCCGCGTTTCTGATATTCAGTCTTGACTCTCGCACAAGTCAAGCATTTACTGACATAGGTTGCTATGTGGGCTTTCATACCCGGCCACCAGTATGTAGTCTTTAGGTCATGGTACATCTTATCCGAACCAGGATGTACCGAATAACGAGACTTGTGTGCTTCGTCCATCACAAGCTCGCGTAGGTTTCCATAAAGTGGAACCCAGATGCGTCCGTTAACATAGTAGGCACCGTCTTCCTTTTGTTCTAGCCACTGCCTCGATCCTCGTAAGGACTCGGCCCTGATGTTCTCTGCTTTCAATGCTTCAACCTGAGCATCTCGTATCTGGGCAGGGAGACTTGATTGGATGGTAAGCTGTAACGCACGTACACGCTTAGGTATAGTATCTTTTCGACTGAGGGCGTCGGCCACAACATTGGCCTTGCCCGAATGATATTTGATAGCGCATTCATAATCCTTCAAGAGTTCGACCCATCGGTGTTGACACATGTTTAACTCCTTTTGCTTGAAGATATGCTCGAGACTCCTGTGATCGGTGTAAATGGTGCACTTGGTACCGTACAGGTAATGTCTCCATATCTTAAGTGCGAAAACAACTGCTCCCAGCTCCAGATCGTGAGTAGTGTAATTTCTTTCGTGAACTTTGAGTTGGCGTGATGCGTAGGCAATGACCTTGTCACGTTGCATCAACACGCAACCAAGTCCTTGGATGGAAGCGTCGCAATAAACTACAAAATCATCTGTGCCTTCAGGCAATGAGAGGATAGGCGCGCTACAAAGTCTATCCTTTAGGTGTTGAAATGCGGACTCCTGTGCATCACCCCAGCGATAGGTGACACCCTTCTGAGTCAGTGAAGTGAGGGGTTGCGCAATCTTGGAGAAATCCTTTATAAACCTTCTGTAATATCCGGCCAAACCCAAGAATTGGCGGATTTCTGTTGGTGTGCGGGCTGCAGGCCAGTTCTTGATTGATTCAACCTTAGATGGATCCACATGAATTCCATCCTTGTTTACCACATGGCCTAGAAAGTGGACTTCGCGAAGCCAGAAGTCACATTTCGAAAACTTGGCATACAAATACTCTTTTCGAAGAAGTTCCAGCATAAGTCGTAGATGCTGCTCGTGTTCCTCCTGACTCTTGGAATAGATCAGGATATCGTCGATGAACACAATAACGAACTTATCCAGGTAAGGCTTGCACACTCGGTTCATGAGATCCATGAAGACCGCTGGTGCATTCGTCAACCTGAATGGCATAACCAGAAACTCGTAATGGCCGTAGCTAGTTCTGAATGTTGTTTTGGAGACGTCCTCATCTCGGACCCTCAGCTGATGGTATCCCGACCTCAAATCAATCTTGGAGTAATAGCTCGACCCTTGCAACTGGTCGAACAATTCGTCAATACGTGGAAGAGGATACGATTCTTCACAGTCACCTTGTTGAGTTCGCGGTAGTCAATACACATTCTGAAAGTACCGTCTTTCTTCTTCACAAACAAGACTGGAGCTCCCCAGGGCGAAGAGCTAGGACGTATAAAACCCTTTTCCAAGAGTTCTCGTAATTGCGTGGACAGTTCTTCAAGTTCTGATGGAGCTAGACGATAAGGTGCTCGAGCTATGGGCGCTGCTCCAGGAGCTAGCTCGATTTGAAATTCAACTTGACGATGAGGCGGAAGACCAGGTAATTCCTCAGGAAATACCTAGGGAAAGTCACGTACAATAGGGATGTCTTCAATTCTCTTTTCTTCCGTTGAGGTGTCAGTAACGAGTGCTAAAATGGCAGTGTGGCCCTTTCGCAAACACTTCTGGGCCTTAAGGAAAGAGATGATGCCTTCGACAACACCACTCTTATTGCCGCGAATCACGAGAGGCTCTTTACCAGAACGAGGAATGCGGACGATTTTCTCCTTGCAAACAATCTCCGCTTGATGATGAGATAGCCAATCCATCCCAATAACGACGTCGAAACTACCCAGTGTGATAGGGATAAGATCGATAGAGAAAGTCTGACCAGCTAAGACGAGGTTACCACCTTTAACTACGTGTGTGGCTTCAAGACTATTACCGTTAGCTAGTTCTACCGTGTGTTTGGTGTTCAGAAGTGTTGGAGTGCGCTTAAGCATTTGGCTAACTTTTAAGGACACATAACTAGTATCGGTACCCGAATCGAACAAAACAGTAACAAAGAAGTCATCCAGAAGAAACTTACCCATCACAACGTTGGGATCGTTCCTTGCTTCTCCCTGACCAATCACGAACACCCGACCTTGGGCGCCATTGCCATTATTTTTTCCTCCATTGTTGCCCCCATTATTGTTCCCGTTTCCTTGGTTGTGATTCTGATTCTGATTTAACTGCGGGCAGTGTCTCTTGAAGTGATCTTCAACACCACACTGAAAGCATCCCTTGTTGCCCTGTTGCTGCTGACGATTCTGATTCGTAGGCCGTGGGCTCCTGCAATCCTTGGCTTCATGACCCATCTTGAGACACCTCTGACAACGTCCCTTGTTGCACTGACCACTGTGGTGTCTGTTGCATTTGTTGCACTTTGGGTGGTTTCCTCGATATCCACCCTGCCCTTGACTACCAGAAGAGTGCTGACCAGGGCTCCTATGGTCCTCAGTCCTTCGTTGCTGAGACTGAGACTGAACAGAGGTAGAGCCTTTGCCCGAATTTCCATCCCATTTTCGCTTGTGATCATTGGGGGTATCAGTAGTAGCAGTACCAATACGCTTGGGTAATCTGTTTTGTTCCACTGCCTGGTCGGTGAGACAGTGAGCCAACTTGATGATTTGTTGAATGGTACCCAGGTTAGCCGAAGTCACGTGACTCTGAATCTCGGGTACAAGGCCCTTGAGGAAAAGCTCAATACGTTTGATGGGAGGGTCCACCATAGTAGGGCACAGGATGGCCAGTTCATTCGACCTATTAGTATACGCCTCAATCTCAGACCCCGTCATCTTTAGATTGAAAAAATTCCACCTCTAGTTTGTGGATGTCATCACTGTAGGATCATGTTTTGACTCGAACAAGTCTATCAGAGGAGTTTTGATCAGATAGAGGTGCGGAAAACAAGTACCTGACGTAGAAACAGCTAGATCTTCACTTAAATCACTTTTTTGATTGATATTACAACATTTACATTCAAATCTCACACCGGCAGCACCTCGATATGGAATCTCATCAAAATCTTATGAGGTTCGCTTATGTGCACCTATTTATAGGTGACGAGGTTCCCTTCAAGGGACATGTCTGAATAAGCGAACCTGACAAATAAGCTAACCTGACAAATAAGCTAACCTGACAAATAAGCGGACCTCCTATGTCCATATAAGCGGATCTATCAGTTTAGACCTATATGCTATCCTATTTTCTCGTAAAATGTGCCCTGATCTAACAATCTAAAACTAAGACTAGATACAAGACGAAGTCAACAGATGTAATGCACTAACAGACTCCCCCTCAGATGTTGACGAGTCGCAGTGTCGAGTCTTTGACAATGTCACGCCTTCACATCTTCAGTCTTGATCAGTCTTTGGGCTTCTCTTTCTCAATCTTTTCTTGCAGGTCTTTAGACTCCCCTTTGCGATATGCTGACATTTCTTCAGTTCATCAGCATCATTAGCTTTAGGATCGTTGTCTGGCTTTCCATCTAACAGCTTCTCACGATCAATCAGCCTGGCTCTTCATGTCTCAAGATCATTGCCTGGCTTGTTAAACTCACAGAAACCTCAGGTATCAGAACCTGACTCTTCCTCAAACCTGTACATTCTCTACCACAAACATAAGTTTTTCTAATTTTAAACTTTAACACACTCAGACACCACTTTGTAAAAATCACAAAAATGATCTAACATTTATAGTCTCTGATGAACCTCTTGAAGAAATATCAAATTCAAAACTTCTGATGACCACTTGTAATAAGATTTAAAATTCTTTCTCACACAACACTCCCAAACCAGTTCATCAAGTTTAGCACTTGAAATTTTGAAAATCAGCTCTTCAACACCAGTTGTCAAAAATCTTTTTGATTTTTTTTCAAAATTTATGCTAAAACACACTGAAAATCTTTTTGGATTTTGTAATAAAAGAAACATGAAATGCAGTAAAGAAATATTTACAAACAATATTTTTTGTGAGTTCGTGTAAAAGGATCATATCAGTTTATAACAGATCACGAGTACCGTTGAGCTTAGTTACACATTAAGAATTAAACAATTCACTTAGATTGCCGATATACTGATCCACTTAAATTCTCACACAAATTTCAACTGATTCAGGATATGAGTTAGGTGTTTTAAAGACTTAAACTCATTCATGTGTCCCACCTCTTGAATATACTCCCGTGTCCAGATCCCAATATTCAGTCTTACAGGTGAGTATACCACAGATGATATCTGTAAGGGGTTAAATTGCGAGGGCCGTGAGAGCTCAGGTCGATCTTTCGATACGTAGAGAGATGACGGCTTCGACTTTTGGTGGGTCCCCTTTAGAGGATCTTTTGAATTACAACAGCAATGACTATCAATTTTATTGTTTCATCAATTTGCTGAGGGCGGCGCTATATTTCAAGCAAGCAGAAAGTATTCTCCGGGGACTAGGCCATTGCTTCTGCAAAATCAGAAGTCCCGGGATAATACCCCAGATATCACTAAGCATAAAGACCTAGTATCTCAGAAAGAGGGACCTTTCAAACGAGATTTCAGGGGTTACCTATATATCCAAGTAGTGTTCCCCACGAAATAAGCAAGTTTGAAATTTAATTTATATCCTGAAAAAGTTTACTAAATGTGTAAAAACCTATCGGCATATCATCAGTGAGACTGTTTAACGCTATTTAATCATTACAAATCTTTAGCATACTGTAACTGTCTACTGATGTACTATCATTTCCTCTTCTCACAATGAAACTCATTTTTGATTTTATCATGTTTTTGTATTTTTCAAATTTTCTAATGTTTTTGGATTTTCTGAAATTTTCCACTCCCCCTAAAATGCAAACACATTTTAGGAAATTTGAAAACAAACCATACAACAACCTTGACAACCGATATCAAATCGCTTCAAATCGCCATCCACTTGGCATAAACAATCAGAACTCCCCCTTCACAAACCATTTTCTCATTTAGATTTCAAAACACTTAAGTTTGTTTTAATCAAAATGATTTTTCCGGAAAATGAGTTTGTTTTTTACCACTTGTAAGTTTGCCACTTGTTTAAATACGGGGATATGGTTCATCATCTTGTCAGTTTTATCAACTGTAGTAAATCAAGTACAACTTAATGTCCTTGATTCTCTGTTTGCAATCAAGCAACTTCTAAACCACATGTAAGAATAACCTCTTGCAGATATAACCAATCAATACCAATTGTAGGAATGAGTCATCTACATTTTACCCATCAAAGTGCCGATTCCTGCTTCGCACTTACCAACCAGGAAGCTCCGGCGTAGTCATTCAACCTGTAAAATTTTAACAATTTCAAGCATTTTCAAAACTACTTTATTAATCATGAAAGATGCCGATTCCTGATCCACGATTACAAACTTGGGATCTCCGGCAAGTCAGGTTTTTCAATGAAAGAAAATATCCACCCAAGCCTGACCAGCCTTGGGTGTTTTCAATTCAGAAGCAGTTGGAGTGTAAGTTGCTTTCTTTTTAGCATAAAACTCCTTTACCCCTTTCACCTTTCCATCAACCATTTTTCCGAAAATCTTCTTAACTTTCCCATTAAACGCTTTCTCAACATCAAAGTTATCCTTCTCAGAATAACTCTGATTTGAAATTTCAGACTTTCCATTTTTCCTTTTAAAATTTTCAGTTCTCAATGGTGGAAAGTTCTCATCATCCATTGAAGGAACTGAGTTTTCATCACTCTCATCAAACTGTAGCTCCTCTGATTTTGTGGACTCAGATTCATCGCCAGATTTTACCTCTGATTTCTTAACAATCCAAGTTTGGTTGTCAAGATTTCCCCGTTTCTTGTAAAATCTTTTGGAACACTCACCAACTTCATATGTAGAATTTTTAAACACTTTAAATCGTTCAGTTGGTGGTTCCGTATTATCAACAACTACTTCTTTGAGTTTTTCTGAGACTCCCTGTTTTGTATTGGTTACTTTGGGATAGTTACATGCAATATGACCAACTTCATTGCATCTGTAACAGGTTCTTGTCTCTTTCCTTTGAAAAGCTCCATTCTTCATCTTTTCAGCAAGAAACTCCTTGTTTGACTGTTTCCAGAATGAGCTCTTTGCTTCTTCTTCATGACTAGTTCCTGCAACATATGTCATTTTTGATTTAAAATCTCAAACATATTTTTCATTTTTATAGTTTTCAGGTGGAATAAAACCTAATCCTTTCTTTTTGAAATTACACTTATGGTTTGATTTCTTTTGAAAATCTGAACCATAATTGTAATTCTTTTTCTTGTTTATCCGCTGTTGAACTCTTGAAGTGTATTTTTTAGGTTTTCTATTAAGATTTAAATCTTTTATTTCAGAAATATTAATTTCTGTCATTTTGAAAACCTTTTTGATCATATCAAAACAAACACTTCTTATTGGAAACTCTTTATCAAAATATAATTTGTCAGAATCATTCAAAGTATATACAACTTCAAATGTTTCATCATTCAAATTAGATTTTGACAATAAAAATTCTTTACTATAAACCCGTTTTCCCGACGATTTTGAACTCTTTTCGGATGAACTCGAACTCCCGACTGACTGACACGAACTTTTAGACTTGGACTTTGACTCTGACTCTTCATCTTTATCCAACACCTAATCGACCACTTGTTTTATCAGTTCTGACTCATGATCTGTGTCGGACACTGTGAACGTGACATCAATACTATCCGGTAAAACATCGGTTATCTCGGACTCCAACTTTATATTGACTGCCTTTTTTAATTGCTCCTCATTTGGTTTTCTAGATGAATACCCTTCCCAAATCGGAGGCGGACACTTATTATAACAGACACCCTGTTTCTTACCAGTATCCTTTTTCTTCTTTGGCTTTGTTTCTTCACCTTTAAACGCTTCAAATCCTTCAACTGTTGGATAAACTATATCAATTATGTAGTCACAACCTTTGTAGCTTTGCAGTAATCTTCTGATTCTTTCATTCTCAGTTGCTTCACTATCCAACTCTTTCTTCCACTTTGCACATTCTTCTATGTACAAGTTGATCTCTTTCTGCTTTGTCATCATGGTAGCATTCAACATCTTCAAAGCTTTCTCTCTTTCAGAATTAGTCTTTTCCAGACTATTCACAGTTCTGTTCAATACATCATATGATTGTTTCAAATTTTTTACATCAAACAACAATTTTTCTTTCAACTTTTTTAACTCACTAAACCTCTCATCTTTCTCTATACATTGTTTACAAGACTCTAAACATGTAAGACAAGTTTTTGTGATTT
Source organism: Helianthus tuberosus (assembly GCA_030545235.1). Lineage (NCBI taxonomy): Eukaryota > Viridiplantae > Streptophyta > Magnoliopsida > Asterales > Asteraceae > Helianthus > Helianthus tuberosus. Next base: position 149,534,955 of record CM060367.1, on the reverse strand, counting down.
CAACAATCTTCTCGACTTCAACTATCTTTTCAACTTCCACAATCTTCTCAATCACTTTGACTTCTTTTAAATCTTTTGCAGCTTTCCTTTCTTTCAGTTTCTTCAATTTTTTTGCAAAATAAAATTCAAAACTGTCAGAAGATAAATGAGATTTTCCAATGTTTATCTGTTCAACTTCTTCATCATCATCACTGCTTTCAGAAGAAACATATTTTCCATCTTGACTCTCCTCATTATCCGACATCACATCCATCCACTCCTTCAACATTTCTGGTTTTTGAATAATATGTGCAATAAAAGCTTTAACATTAGAATCAGCTGGAATGTACTTGTCCCAGCTAAAACCATCAGCCACTTTCTCGTCATCTAGATCCATGATGCCATAGTAAGCTTTTTTGTTTGCATCCTCGATCATTCTTCCATGTGCCGTTTGAGCTTCTTTTTCTTGATGTGGTTGATGAGTGATTTGCTGATAAATGGATTTCCTATAATAATCATCTTTCCCAGACGACTCCTTTGCTCCTCTCGGTTCCTGATTCTTGCATTCTCTTTTAAAGTGGCCATTCTCCCTGCAACGAAAACAGACAACTTTAGATTTATCAAATCCTAAATTAGACAGGTTTGCATCCAAGAAATCATTTCTTCCTGTAATCAATCTAAATTTTTCTGCTCTCCTCAAAACACTAGCTAAGGCCCATTTAATATCCATCAGTTCCAGCTCCTCTGCATCGATTTGGTCATAATCTTCTTTTGTGAGCATCGGATTACCAATTCTTCCGGCAATCAACCCTTTATAAGACTCTAATGCAGTGACCAATAATCCCATATGATGCTTTACAACTTCTTCAGAATAATTTTGACCATTTTGAAGATGTAGAGCTACATTACACTGAATTGAATGCCCATTTCCAGCAGATGCACTTTGAACACTTGGAGGATTCACCGTTGAGAACCCACTAGTGTTGACTCATCCTTGACTGCTTGGTGTAGACTGATTTCCAACACTAAATGCAGTTTGTATCTTTGGACTTGCTTCAGCAGTTTGAACATTTCCTTTATAGTATAATTTAATATCTTGTTGATGAGTAGAACTATTCATTCTAGAAATTTTCTGCTGCTCCAGATCTTGTGCCTCCAACTTCTCTATAAACTGTGCAATCGATAACCTTTTAAATTGTCCGGAATTCTTTAATATCATCAGATATGTACCCCATTCCATTTGCGGTAACGCGTCAGCAAGCTTTTCAACCCATTCTACTGGAGTTTTTGTAATCTTCAACTGTGACATGGTGCGTACAAGATGACAATACCTTTCAATAAGACTCTTTGTTGTTTCACCAGTCATGCACGCAAATAGTTCAAACTCCTTTTTCAGCAATGCTGCTTTACTTTGAAGCACCTCAGTACTTCCTTCGAATTTCATTTTAAGAGCTTCCCAAATAGAATAAGCGTTTTCATCATGTTGAAGCAACACAAATATATCTTCTTTAACAGCTTGTTGTAACAAATTGATCATCATCTTTTCTCCTTTGTAACTCTCTCTTTCTTGCTCCGTGAACTCTGAAATTATTTTATCAACTCCCGCTGAATTCTTTGGCCTCTCATATTCAGTTTCGATGCTCTCCCAAGCTTTTAGATGATTCGCCTGAACCCAAATCTCAAACCGTTTCTTCCATCCGTGATAATCTTCAATTCCCATAAGTTTCGGGGGTTTTTGCATTGTTCCGGTTTCATTCTCCATTGTCATGGTTTTAGTAAAGTCGGATGAACTAGTTGGGGTTGTAGCAAACGCGTTGTAGAATTCAGAATCCATGTTTCGGTAACGAAGAATTTCTTAAACAAGCATTCAAACGAACTTGTTCACCTCGTAAATCACCTGACGTACACAAACAAACAAAACACAATCAGTTTAAAACACTTATCAAAGCAACTAAATCAAACTGATACTCTATGCGAGCTGAAACCCTCGAACTGATGAATATTCCGTACGGACTGAAAATTGACACACTGTGCGGACTGCTATGACCCGGATCAAAATAAAACGACCTTTTCCAATGAGTTGGCTAAACCACACGACCTTGAACGAGTTTGAAATCAAACGGACTGAACTTTTTGAACAATTAATGAGCTAACAAACTTCAAATGTTGTTGATTAAGGATTGGGCCTTTCGATTTCAATTAACTGACAAATTGATACTTGATTGAGCAGCCTTTTGAATGTTGCTTATTGAAACATTGGACCGTTAACATGAACCAATCACATGGGCCGCAATTATGAACCAATCATATGGGCAAACTAATTGTTACGAACAAATCTGAAAACAATGATTGGGCCGAAAACTTAATCATATCACATGCACAATGCCCGACAAATATTATCAAACCAAGCAACCTAAGCTTCAATTTACGAGACCTGACAGGTTAATGTCACATGAATTTAACCGTGAACTTTAACTTTAGGAATGATGTAAGCACATGCAAAGTCTGATCAACCGATACAACCTCGTGCAAACTAACACAAAAGCGAAATAGTTGAAGTACTTAAAAGCGAAACTATGATTATCGGAGTCACAAAAGCGGAACCAGATGTTGGGTTGACATAAAAGCGAATCTAGATGTCTTAGATGGTCACAAAAATGGACCTAGGTGTTGAATTGACATAAAAGTGAACCTAGTTGTCTAATGAGCGGACCATGATGTCAAATGAGCGAACCATTGGAGCGGACTTGATTGTTCTTTGTAGCGGACCTTTATGCAATTTGAAGCGGACCTTCATGCAATTTTAAGCGGACCTTCTCAAAATATGTCTCAGGAGCGGACTTGAATGATTACCCAGAAGCGGAACTACTGATAATTTGTCAAATGAGCGGACTTGAACTGTTCAAATGAGCGGATCTAGCAAATGTTCAAATAAGCGGAACCTAGTTCGAAGGTGTTTTTGTCCATTTTTAGTTCGAATTTCAAACTCAAACTCTCAGGGATTTGTCTATGTTCAATTACGTACAATTTGTGAAATTTTGATCCAATTTTGACCGTTAAAACTTTCTGAAATAATGAAAGAAGGTGTAGAAGTAAGAAAAATTGATGAAATTCAGCTATTCTCTGCAGAACTCCTCCTCCTGAAGCTCTGATACCACTTGTAGGATCGTGTTTTGACTCGAACAAGTCTATCAGAGGAGTTTTGATCAGATACAGGTGCGGAAAACAAGTACCTGACGTACAAACAGCTAGATCTTCACTTAAATCACTTTTCTGATTGATATTACAACATTTACATTCAAATCTCACACCGGCAGCACCTCGATATGGAATCTCATCAAAATCTTATGAGGTTCGCTTATGTGCACATATTTATAGGTGATGAGGTTCCCTTCAAGGGACATGTCCGAATAAGCGAACCTGACAAATAAGCTAACCTGACAAATAAGCGGACCTCCTATGTCCATATAAGCGGATCTATCTGTTTAGACCTATATGCAATCCTATTTTCTCGTAAAATGTGCCCTGATCTAACAATCTAAAACTAAGACTCGATACAAGACGAAGTCGACAGATGTAATGCACTAACAATCACGATTGCAGTACTCTTCCTTGATCAGTTCCTTGAAGTCATTCCATGGGGTGGCATTAGCAGCAACCAACCCCAGCAACTGAACCTGAGCGTTCCACCACGTGAGCGCTACCCCTTCAAGAGTACTACTAGCATACTTCACCCTACGATCCTCAGGGCATTCACACATTTCGAAGACCGACTCGAGCTTCTCGAACCAGTGGAGGAGTCCGACGGCCCCTTCAGTGCCACTGAAGGTACTAGGGCGACAGTCCATAAAAGTCTTGAACGTGCACACAGGTGGCTGGGTAAGCTGGCCTCCTGTTTGAGCGGCTGCAAGTGCCACAGTAACTTGTTCTTTGATCAAAGCCGCCAGCTGGGCTTGTGTGAGGCTGATTCGTCCACTCATGATCTTCACCATACGGAGAACACAAGTGAGAAGTGCGTCGTATCATTACGCAAGTGTGGAATGACAGAAGAGAGTGATCACACAAAGTTTTCAAGCAGTAGATACTATGTTATCTAAGCATATCATAAGCAATGTTCTATATAACTAACAAGCAGGTAATATAAACATGAATCGTATCACCTATAGTGTCGAGTCTTGCACTTGGAGCGAAGCGTCGTTGTGGATCGTTGAGCACTGTACAGGTTATAGTTTGGTTTTAATAAAAACTTTTTCCCTTATTAAAACCAAATTTTCTATAACCAATGGCTCTGATACCAATTTGTCACACCCCCAAAATCCACCATGCGGAGTACCACCGCTTGGAGGCGTGACGTGACCAGGATCGAGCCACCAATCATATTGAACAACGTATTGTAGTAAGTAAAACCAATCACAATACAATTGGTGACCAAAAGGAAGTTAACCAAGTTCAATTTAAACGGCGGAAGCATAAGACGTTAAACCAAAACATAAGTTTGTAGTTCATAAGTTTATTACGACCCCAAACATAAGTTTCATAAGTTTATAACGTTTATTTAGTAAGTACGGGACATATTAGTTCGCATTCCACAACGACCACCTCCATGTGCAAGCTCCATAGCATCTAACGACCTGCAAGGCATGTAACAACGAGTCAACAACAAAGTTGAGTGAGTTCACGTTTGGTTGTTTAGTTTTAAGTTGTTTCTGAAAAAAGTGGTTTGACTTTCGTTGGCTTAATTGTCGTGGGGGTTACCCCGTAGTTGAAAGTATGTTTAACCAGTTCCTTTTTTCATTACCCAAACCATAACCATAATCAGTGGGGGCTTCCCATTATGTATGTTACAAGACTAGGCATATCCATAAGTGTCCTTCCCAATCCGAGGACGGTGTTAAGTATGAGTGTACGTAGGTTTTACGTGCGTGCCCTTCTCAATCCGAGGACAGTAGTAAGTATGAGTGTACGTAGGTTTTACGTACGTGCCCTTCTCAATCCGAGGACAGTAGTAAGTATGAATGTATGTAGGTTTTACGTACGTGCCCTTCTCAATCCGAGGACAGTAGTAAGTGTGAGTGTACGTAGGTTTTACGTACGTGCCCTTCTCAATCCGAGGACAGTAGTAGGTAGTCTAGTAGTGTTGATAATATAAATAGTTATCCAATCCCATTCCCAACCACCGGGAATCCCATGCCTTAGTAAGGGTGTGAACTCACCTCGGTTTGCTCGGTTAGACTCTCAAATATAGCTAACAGTCAAGGTCGGTCAATCACGTCCTAGTATGATTTACCAGTTAGTCATTTAGTGATTACGTACGTGCCCTTCTCAATCCGAGGACAGTAGTAGGTAGTCTAGTAGTGTTGATAATATAAATAGTTATCCAATCCCATTCCCAACCACCGGGAATCCCATGCCTTAGTAAGGGTGTGAACTCACCTCGGTTTGCTCGGTTAGACTCTCAAATATAGCTAACAGTCAAGGTCGGTCAATCACGTCCTAGTATGATTTACCAGTTAGTCATTTAGTGATTTTCAAATAGAGAACAAAGTTTATACACGTATCTATCACATAGCATGCATTACTTTAACTGTTTATGCCCATATATACTTCCCATCCATTCCCCACTCATAAGCAAACATACGATAGTGCACGTAACACATATAACATGTTAGATCGTTCACAGATAGCATACTCGACATTTAGACACGCAAATCACAACTTATGTCATTTCCGCATTAATATTCAAAACCGGGCTGTTTTCGGACATTTTAATAAAATAGTTAACTTATTCCAAAAATTCCCAAATTTTTACAGAATGTCTTAAACGTTCTAACTTGTTTTGTGTAAAAATATCGGGGTCCGGTTCATTAACAATATTTTAAAAAATTCATTTTCCGGACTGAACTTAGATTCATATTTTTCTGACCACAATCCACGGGATAATTTATTTAGAATTCATCGAGCGTCCGATTTACGAAATTCTAGTGGGGTAATTACAAATACATCGGTGGTCATCTACAGTACAAGTTTCATGATCCAACTCTACACAGAACCCAAGTTATGACAGAAAATAAAACACATATTTTCAGCAGAAAAATGCAGCTCTCGCTGCTGTTACGAAATGACGCTTTAAAAATAGTAAACGAAGTCCAAAAATTACGATTTTGGTGCCATTAGAACCGTATTTCATAATAACACGTTTTAGACTCAAAATATCAGTTTTTTCATAGAGTTTATGACCTGTTTACAGCCAACTAAAGTTGGCTGTAAAACTTGGACAGATTCTGTTTTCATTCTTTAATCTTCTAAGACGCGTTCGATTGATTCCGTTAGCATGATTAGTGATTGTAACAACATCAAACATCAATATTAACCAGCAACACATCAGATAATCAACCAAGAATCATAACAAAACAAGATCCAAGAGTTTTACACTAATATTCATTCTTTAACCAACATGTTCATCATTTTTAGTAGACTTTAAACTTTGATCTTATATGTTCATGATTTTTATCCGAAAAATTTCTTATTAACCACTTTAGATATGAACAATAAGGTGTTTAGAGTCACTTACTACTAGCTCGTGGCTAGGGAAGAAACTAGACGAAAAACGGTTGGTTAATAGCATTGTGGTGAGGTCCTTGGCAATCCGTAAGCACCGAGCTTCCTTATACGTGATCCTTCACACTTGAGTGTATGTAAATTAACAAGATTGAAGTTGCGAAGTGATGGTGGTTGTGGGTGTGCTCTCAGCCGAGAGTAGCCAAGAGAGGGAGAGAAGGCAATTTTTTTTTTTTTTTTTGTTTAGTGTTGATGAATGTAATGGTGCTTATCCCTCATGTCTTATTATAAACCACATTTTCCTAAAATCCATTAGTCAATGTGTAAACTAGATATTAGGCACATGATATTAAAATAATCATGCAAAAGTGGTGTGTGTTCCACAAGGGAACCGTTCGGTTCAAGGGGTGGGGGTATTTGTTCAATTTCAACTAAATAGGTTAGTGCTAGTTATTTTATTAGGAAAAATAATTAAGTTACTAGTGTGTAGTAATTTATAACGGGTGTTAGGGTATTCAGGGACCCTAACTGGCTCAGAAAAAGAAAAACAATGTCAATGTCAGTATTTTTATGTTACGGGTTAAGTCCGGTTGTTCGGTTGGATATTGATCCGTTAAAGTGCTAAATTAATTCGTAAGGCATCCTATTTATATATTTTTGTAACGTTTTTACTTTCTAACACTTAGGGAATCATAATGGATTATTTAATGACTTTTCTGTACATTACTAGTGTGTTAACAGGCGCATGTAAATATAACACAGATATCAGAAAGCAGTTACGTAATTCCACACAGTCGTCAAGCACATTAATTATCATTAATAAATTGTACGGAATATATGGAATTTTGAGGGTTGTCACATTCTCCCCCTGTTAAGAGAATTTCGTCCCGAAATTTAGCGCGTGGTTACTGAGGAAGCTAGTTAAGTTGCATTGTTTTCCTGATTTTCCTGGGGTGTCACATCATCCCCCCGTCGATTTGGAAATTCGTCCCGAAATTCTGCAGCAGCTTCAACCTCAGTAGTGGTTGTGTTTTTCTTAAACAGTTGGGGATACTTGAGTTTCATTTGGTCTTCTCGTTCCCAGGTATCCTCTGGGCCACGACGAGAATTCCAACGAACTCGGACCAGAGGTATCCTGGTATGCTTGAGGATCTTAACGTCTCGATCCGTAATCTCTACTGGTTCCTCGACGAATCGCAGCTGATCGTCGATTGTGAGTTCCTTAAGAGGAACTATGAGGGTCTCATCTGACAGACACTTCTTCAGATTCGACACATGGAAAACATTGTGAACTCCGCTGAGTTCTTCAGGTAGATTCAACCTGTAGGCGACTTTGCCAATTTTCTCGGTGACCTCGAATGGTCCGACATAACGCAGATTGAGTTTGCCTCGTTTGCCAAAGAGGACTACACCTTTCCAAGGTGAGACTTTGAGTAGCACTCGATCCCCAACCTGGAGCTCGAGTGGTTTTCTTCCCTTATCAGCATAGCTTTTCTGACGGTCACGAGCTGCCGCCATTCGTTGCCGTATCTGGGCAATCTTCTCGGTGGTATCTACCACAAGTTCTGGGCCAGTGATTTGGCTGTAACCAACTTCTGCCCAACAGAGAGGTAATCGGCATTTGTGTCCGTACAATGCCTCGAACGGAGCGGCTTGGATGCTGGTGTGGTAGCTGTTGTTAAATGAAAACTCCACCAGCGGGAGGTGCTTTTCCCAGCCATTACCAAAATCGATTACACATGCCCTAAGCATGTCTTCAAGGGTTTGGATGGTGCGTTTAGATTGCCCATCCGTCTGTGGCTGATAAGCGGTGCTCATATCTAAACGTGAGCCAAAGGACTTGTGCATTGCTTGCCACAGTTCAGAAGTAAAACGCGCGTCACGATCAGAAAAGATGGAGGTTGGCACTCCGTGCCTTGATACCACTTCCCTTAGGTAAATGTCTGTGAGCGTAGAAAACTTTTCCGTTTCTTTGATAGCCAGAAAATGTGCAGACTTGGTCAGTCGATCTACGATAACCCAAATGGTATCGTTTCCGCGTTGAGATCTAGGCATACCAGTAACGAAATCCATGGAAATTTGCTCCCATTTCCATTTCGGGATCTCTGGTTGTTGAAGTAGGCCTGATGGTTTCTGATATTCAGTCTTGACTCTCGCACAAGTCAAGCATTTACTGACATAGGTTGCTATGTGGGCTTTCATACCAGGCCACCAGTATGTAGTCTTTAGGTCGTGGTACATCTTATCCGAACCAGGATGTACCGAATAACGAGCCTTGTGTGCTTTGTCCATCACAAGCTCGCGTAGGTTTCCATAAAGTGGAACCCAGATGCGTCCGTTAACATAGTAGGCACCGTCTTCCTTTTGTTCTAGCCGCTGCCTCGATCCTCGTAAGGACTCGGCCCTGATGTTCTCTGCTTTCAATGCTTCAACCTGAGCATCTCGTATCTGGGCAGGGAGACTTGATTGGATGGTAAGCTGTAACGCACGTACACGCTTAGGTATAGTATATTTTCGACTGAGGGCGTCGGCCACAACATTGGCCTTGCCCGGATGATATTTGATAGCGCATTCATAATCCTTCTAGAGTTCGACCCATCGGCGTTGACACATGTTTAACTCCTTTTGCTTGAAGATATGCTCGAGACTCCTGTGATCGGTGTAAATGGTGCACTTGGTACCGTACAGGTAATGTCTCCATATCTTATGTGCGAAAACAACTGCTCCCAGCTCCAGATCGTGAGTAGTGTAATTTCTTTCGTGAACTTTGAGTTGGCGTGATGCGTAGGCAATGACTTTGTCACGTTGCATCAACACGCAACCAAGTCCTTGGATGGAAGCGTCGCAATAAACTACAAAATCATCTGTGCCTTCAGGCAATGAGAGGATAGGCGCGCTACAAAGTCTATCCTTTAGGTGTTGAAATGCGGACTCCTGTGCATCACCCCAGCGATAGGTGACACCCTTCTGAGTTAGTGAAGTGAGGGGTTGCGCAATCTTGGAGAAATCCTTTATAAACCGTCTGTAATATCTGGCCAAACCCAAGAAATGGCGGATTTCTGTTGGTGTGCGGGGTACAGGCCAGTTCTTGATCGATTCAACCTTAGATGGATCCACATGAATTCCAACCTTGTTTACCACATGGCCTAGAAAGTGGACTTCGCGAAGCCAGAAGTCACATTTCGAAAACTTGGCATACAACTGCTCTTTTCGAAGAAGTTCCCGCATAAGTCGTAGATGCTGCTCGTGTTCCTCCTGACTCTTGGAATAGATCAGGATATCGTCGATGAACACAATAACGAACTTATCCAGGTAAGGCTTGCACACTCGGTTCATGAGATCCATGAAGACCGCTGGTGCATTCGTCAACCCGAATGGCATAACCAGAAACTCGTAATGGCCGTAGCGAGTTCTGAATGCTGTTTTGGAGACGTCCTCATCCCGGACCCTCTGCTGATGGTATCCCGATCTCAAATCAATCTTGGAGTAATAGCTCGACCCTTGCAACTGGTCGAACAATTCGTCAATACGTGGAAGAGGATAACGATTCTTCACAGTCACCTTGTTGAGTTCGCGGTAGTCAATACACATTCTGAAAGTACCGTCTTTCTTCTTCACAAACAAGACTGGAGCTCCCCAGGGCGAAGAGCTAGGACGTATAAAACCCTTTTCCAAGAGTTCTCGTAATTGCATGGACAGTTCTTCAAGTTCTGATGGAGCTAGACGATAAGGTGCTCGAGCTATGGGCGCTGCTCTAGGAGCTAGCTCGATTTGAAATTCAACTTGACGATGAGGCGGAAGACCAGGTAATTCCTCAGGAAATACCTTGGGAAAGTCACGTACAATAGGGATGTCTTCAATTCTCTTTTCTTCCGTTGAGGTGTCAGTAACGAGTGCTAAAATGGCAGTGTGGCCCTTTCGCAAACACTTCTGGGCCTTAAGGAAAGAGATGATGCCTTCGACAGCACCACTCTTGTCGCCACGAATCACGAGAGGCTCTTTACCAGAACGAGGAATGCGGACGATTTTCTCCTTGCAAACAATCTCCGCTTGATGATGAGATAGACAATCCATCCCAATAACGACGTCGAAACTACCCAGTGTGATAGGGATAAGATCGATAGAGAAAGTCTGACCAGCTAAGACGAGGTTACAACCTTTAACTACATGTGTGGCTTCAAGACTATTACCGTTAGCTAGTTCTACCGTGTGTTTGGTGTTCAGAAGTGTTGGAGTGCGCTTAAGCATTTGGCTAACTTTTAAGGACACATAACTAGTATCGGCACCCGAATCGAACAAAACAGTAACAAAGAAGTCATCCAGAAGAAACTTACCCATCACAACGTTAGGATCATTCCTTGCTTCTCCCTGACCAATCACGAACACCCGACCTTGGGTGCCATTGCCATTATTTTTTCCTCCATTGTTGCCCCCATTATTGTTCCCGTTTCCTTGGTTGTGATTCTGATTCTAATTTTACTGCGGGCAGTGTCTCTTGAAGTGATCTTCAGCACCACACTGAAAGCATCCCTTGTTGCCCTGTTGCTGTTGCTGATTCTGCGGTGCTTGCTGTTGCTGCTGACGATTCTGATTCGTAGGTCGTGGGCTCCTGCAATCCTTGGCTTCATGACCCATCTTGAGACACCTCTGACAGCATCCCTTGTTGCACTGACCACTGTGGTGTCTGTTGCATTTGTTGCACTTTGGGTGGTTTCCTCGATATCCACCCTGCCCTTGACTACCAGAAGAGTGCTGACCAGGGCTCCTATGGTCCTCAGTCCTTCGTTGCTGAGACTGAGACTGAATAGAGGTAGAGCCTTTGCCCGAATTTCCATCCCATTTTTGCTTGTGATCATTGGGGGTATCAGTAGTAGCAGTACCAACTTGATGATTTGTTGAACGGTACCCAGGTTAGCCGAAGTCACGTGACTCTGAATCTCGGGTACAAGGCCCTTGAGGAAAAGCTCAATACGTTTGATGGGAGGGTCCACCATAGTAGGGCACAGGATGGCCAGTTCATTCGACCTCTTAGTATACGCCTCAATCTCAGACCCCGTCATCTTTAGATTGAAAAAATTCCAGTTCTAGTTTGTGGATGTCATCACGATTGCAGTACTCTTCCTTGATCAGTTCCTTGAAGTCATTCCATGGGGTGGCATTAGCAGCAACCAACCCCAGCAGCTGAACCTGAGCGTTCCACCACGTGAGCGCTACCCCTTCAAGAGTACCAGTAGCATACTTCACCCTACGATCCTCAGGGCATTCACACATTTCGAAGACCGACTCGAGCTTCTCGAACCAGTGGAGGAGTCCGACGGCCCCTTCAGTGCCACTGAAGGTACTAGGGCGACAGTCCATAAAAGTCTTGAACGTGCACACAGGCGGCTGGGTAAGCTGGCCTCCTGTTTGAGCGGCTGCAAGTGCCGCAGCAACTTGTTCTTTGAACAAAGCCGCCAGCTGGGCTTGTGTGAGGCTGATTCGTCCACTCATGATCTTCACCATATGGAGAACACAAGTGAGAAGTGCGTCGTATCATTACGCAAGTGTGGAATGACAGAAGAGAGTGATCACACAAAGTTTTCAAGCAGTAGATACTATGTTATCTAAGTATATCATAAGCAATGTTCTATATAACTAACAAGCAGGTAATATAAACATGAATCGTATCACCTATAGTGTCGAGTCTTGCACTTGGAGCGAAGCGTCGTTGTGGATCGTTGAGCACTGTACAGGTTATAGTTTGGTTTTAATAAAAACTTTTTCCCTTATTAAAACCAAATTTTCTATAACCAATGGCTCTGATACCAATTTGTCACACCCCCAAAATCCACCATGCGGAGTACCACCGCTTGGAGGCGTGACGTGACCAGGATCGAGCCACCAATCATATTGAACAACGTATTGTAGTAAGTAAAACCAATCACAATACAATTGGTGACCAAAAGGAAGTTAACCAAGTTCAATGTAAACGGCAGAAGCATAAGACGTTAAACCAAAACATAAGTTTGTAGTTCATAAGTTTATAACAACCCCAAATATAAGTTTCATAAATTTATAACGTTTATTTAGTAAGTACGGGACATATTAGTTCGCATTCCACAACGACCACCTCCATTTGCAAGCTCCATAGCATCTAACGACCTGCAAGGCATGTAACAACGAGTCAACAACAAAGTTGAGTGAGTTCACGTTTGGTTGTTTAGTTTTAAGTTGTTTATGAAAAACGTGGTTTGACTTTCGTTGGCTTAATTGTCGTGGGGGTTACCCCGTAGTTGAAAGTATGTTTAACCAGTTCCTTTTTTCATTACCCAAACCATAACCATAATCAGTGGGGGCTTCCCATTATGTATGTTACTAGACTAGGCGTATCCATAAGTGTCCTTCCCAATCCGAGGACGGTGTTAAGTATGAGTGTACGTAGGTTTTACATACGTGCCCTTCTCAATCCGAGGACAGTAGTAAGTATGAGTGTACGTAGGTTTTACGTACGTGCCCTTCTCAATCCGAGGACAGTGGTAAGTATGAATGTACGTAGGTTTTACGTACGCGCCCTTCTCAATCCGAGGACAGTAGTAAGTGTGAGTGTACGTAGGTTTTACGTACGTGCCCTTCTCAATCCGAGGACAGTAGTAGGTACTCTAGTAGTGTTGATAATATAAATAGTTATCCAATCCCACTCCCAACCACCGGGAATCCCATGCCTTAGTAAGGGTGTGAACTCACCTCGGTTTGCTCGGTTAGACTCTCAAATATAGCTAACAGTCAAGGTCGGTCAATCACGTCCTAGTATGATTTACCAGTTAGTCATTTAGTGATTACGTACGTGCCCTTCTCAATCCGAGGACAGTAGTAGGTAGTCTAGTAGTGTTGATAATATAAATAGTTATCCAATCCCATTCCCAACCACCGGGAATCCCATGCCTTAGTAAGGGTGTGAACTCACCTCGGTTTGCTCGGTTAGACTCTCAAATATAGCTAACAGTCAAGGTCAGTCAATCACGTCCTAGTATGATTTACCAGTTAGTCATTTAGTGATTTTCAAATAGAGAACAAAGTTTCTACACGTATCTATCACATAGCATGAATTACTTTAACTGTTTATGCCCATATATACTTCCCATCCATTCCCCACTCATAAGCAAACATACGATAGTGCACGTAACACATATAACATGTTAGATCGTTCACAGATAGCATACTCGACATTTAGACACGCAAATCACAACTTATGTCATTTCCGCATTAATATTCAAAACCGGGCTGTTTTCGGACATTTTAATAAAATAGTTAAATTATTCCAAAAATTCCCAAATTTTTGTAAAATGTCTTAAACGTTCCAAATTTTTTTGTGTAAAAACATCGGGGTCCGGTTCATTACCAATATTTTATAAAAATTCATTTTCCGGACTGAACTCAGATTCATATTTTTCTGACCACAGTCCACGGGATAATTTATTTAAAATTCATCGAGCGTCCAATTTACGAAATTCCAGTGGGGTAATTACAAATACATCGGTGGTCATCTACAGTACAAGTTTCATGATCCAACTCTACACAGAACCCAAGTTATGACAGAAAACAAAACACATATTTTCAGCAGAAAAATGCAGCTCTCGTTGCTTTTACGAAATGACACTTTAAAAATAGTAAACGAAGTCCAAAAATTACGATTCCGGTGCCATTAGAACCGTATTTCATAATAACACGTTTTAGACTCAAAATATCAGTTTTTTCGTAGAGTTTATGACCTGTTTACAGCCAACTGAAGTTGGCTGTAAAACTTGGACAGATTCTGTTTTCATTCTTTAATCTTCTAAGACGCGTTCGATTGATGCCGTTAGCATGATTAGTGATCGTAACAACATCAAACATCAATATTAACCAGCAACACATCAGATAATCAACCAAGAATCATAACAAAACAAGATCCAAGAGTTTTACACTAATATTCATTCTTTAACCAACATGTTCATCATTTTTAGTAGACTTTAAACTTTGATCTTATATGTTCCTGATTTTTATCCGAAAAATTTCTTATTAACCACTTTAGATATGAACAATAGGGTGTTTAGAGTCTGTTACTACTAGCTCGTGGCTAGGGAAGAAACTAGACGAAAAACGGTTGGTTAATAGCGTTGTGGTGAGGTCCTTGGCAATCCGTAAGCACCGAGCTTCCTTATACGTGATCCTTCACACTTGAGTGTATGTAAAATAACAAGATCGAAGTTGGGAAGTGATGGTGGTTGTGGGTGTGCTCTCAGCCGAGAGTAGCCAAGAGAGGGAGAGAAGGCAATTTTTTTTTTTTTTTTAGTGTTGATGAATGTAATGGTGCTTATCCCTCATGTCTTATTATAAACCACAATTTCCTAAAATCCATTAGTCAATGTGTAAACTAGATATTAGGCACATGATATTAAAATAATCATGCAAAAGTGGTGTGTGTTCCCCAAGGGAACCGTTCGGTTCAAGGGGTGGGGGTATTTGTTCAATTTCAACTAAATAGGTTAGTGCTAGTTATTTTATTAGGAAAAATAATTAAGTTACTAGTGTGTAGTAATTTATAACGGGTGTTAGGGTATTCGGGGACCCTAACTGGCTCAGAAAAAGAAAAACAATGTCAATGTCAGTATTTTTATGTTCCGGGTTAAGTCCGGTTGTTCGGTTGCATATTGATCCGTTAAAGTGCTAAATTAATTCATAAGGCGTCCTATTTATATATTTTTGTAACGTTTTTACTTTCTAACACTTAGGGAATCATAATGGACTGTTTAATGACTTTTCTGTACATTACTAGTGTGTTAACAGGCGCATGTAAATATAACACAGATATCAGAAAGCAGTTATGTAATTCCACACAGTCGTCAAGCACATTAATTATCATTAATAAATTGTACGGAATACATGGAATTATGAGGGCTGTCACAGAGATGGTGAAGTTGGTAATAATAATAAATAAAATATGTGTAATAATAATAAATCTATCATAGTATAGACCACTCTGTGGTTAACGAGGCATATTAGTATTGTAATTTTTAATTCCTGTTTTAGTGTGTATTTGGCGCATACTATAGCAAAAAGAGTAAAGTCGCAATGCACGACGTTTTTGACCAATATGTGTATTATGTGGTTATTATTTAAACTATTCAATTATTTTGTTAATGACTGGTAAATGTTTAAAATTTAGATGGCCGACGAAGGAAATCAAAGAAATCTGAATAATGATAACCAGAGTAACATTAACGTTGTTAATGAAAATCCGAGCATCAATAACAATGGAAACCAAATGGATAATAGTGACGTTCAACATATAGTGGCACAAGGAATCATAGATGCAATGCCGTTTATTATTCAAACGATTCAAGAAGCGAATAATAAAAGTAAGCATAACAGTAAGCGACCAATCGAACCATAAAACAGCGTGAACAATGGACCCGTACTGCAAGTGCCCATTCCCAAAAGGAGAAGAACCGTGTCTTACGGTTGTTCTTATAAAGAATTCTGGTCTTGTAAACCAATGGAATTATCGGGCAACGAAGGTGCCATTGCAACCCTACGCTGGATAGAGAAAACTGAGGCAGTCTTAAGAATAAGCAAGTGTGCTGAAGAAGATAAGAAAATGTTTGCTACTAATCTGTTTAAGAATCCAGCACTAGAATGGTGGAACACTATCCTCCAATCAAGAGGAAGTGATAGAACCTACAATATGGAATGGGAGGAATTTAAGGACAAGGTAGAAAGAAAATTCTGTCCACCCAATGAAAAGGAACATATAGCAAACAAATTCCTAAACCTTAGGATGACTGGTGTGGATAGTAAGGGATACACTAAATTATTCTTCAAATATGCTAGAATAGTGTCAACTCTTGCTTCACCTGAACCAGTATTGATCTCCCGTTATATCTGGGGATTAATCGGGGAGATAAGACACGTAGTCAAGGCAGCTAGACCTCAAACCATAGAAGAAGCTGTAGAACTAGCAAATACATTGACAGATGAATTAGTCCGTACCCGAGAAGAAGATCAAAGGAGGAACCTAACCCAGAAGCTCACACAAGAATTTCGTTCTGGAAATTTTAACCGTGGGAGAAATATAGGTTCTACCTCTACACCTTACTGTAAGAATTGCAAAAGAAAGCATTCAGGAAGATGCTCCATATACTGTAAGTTTTGCAAAATATCAGGACACAAGGAAGAAAACAGCAGGAAGAAAGCTAACAACAGGATATGTTACAACTGTGGAGAACAAGGTCATATTAAGCCTAATTGCCTGAAATTCGCTCTTGCTACAGATAACAAGAATACTAAAAATGCTAGAGCATTGGTTCTGACTGCAGATGAAGCCAAGAAGATTCCAGATGTCATAGCTTGTACGTTTTTAGTTAATGATGTTTTTGCTAAAGTATTATTTGACTCTGGTGCAAACCAAAGTTTTATTAATACATCATTTTGCAAATTTCTAAATCAGTCATTAACTAAACTACCACGAGAATGTTTAGTAGAGACAGCTAATGGAGAAACCGTTAGGATTTTTGAAATCTTGCAGGGAGCAAGAATAGAAATTTTAAATCAGAAATTTATTGCAAACCTTTACCCCATGAATTTGGCAGGATTTGATGTCGTTTTAGGAATGGATTGGTTAATAGCCAATAAAGCCAGTATTTTATGTGATCAAAAGTTAATCCAAGTAAATTCACCAAAAGGTAAAGCGATCACAATTAAAGGAGATAAGCCCTCTAGGTCCACAAAATTCGTCTATGTGATGAAAACTGCAAGTTATATAAGAAAAGGTTCTATAGTGTATTTGATTTCCATAATCACTAACACTAAAGGAAAGGATTTAAAGGATATTCCAGTAGTATCTCAGTTTTCAGATGTATTTCTAGAAGAATTGCCAGGGCAACCTCCAGATAGAGAAGTTGAATTCAGAATCCATTTAATACCAGGAACAGCACTGATTGCCAAAGCACCTTACTGTTTGGCACCCGCCGAAATGCAAGAATTAAAGAAACAATTAGACGAATTGTTGGAGAAAGGATTCATACGGCCAAGTTCATCGCCATGGGGAGCACCAATTTTATTTGTTAAAAAGAAGGACGGATCGATGCGTATGTGCATTGACTACTGTGAATTAAACAAGGTTACAATTAAAAATCGGTACCCATTACCGAGAATCGATAATCTGTTCGATCAACTACAGGGAGCTCGATTTTTCTCTAAAATCGATTTAAGGTCATGTTATCATTAATTAAAGGTACAGGAAGAGGATATTCCTAAAAACGCATTTATCACAAGGTATGGCCATTATGAATATACTATCATGCCATTTGGTTTAACCAATGCCCCAGCTGCATTTATGGACATGATGAACCGAATACGTAAGCCATATTTGGATAAATTCATAATTGTTTTTATAGATGATATTCTCATTTATTCTAAGAATAAAGAGGATCATGCAAAGCATTTGCACGCACTTTTAAGTTTATTAAGAAAGGAAAAGCTTTACGCTAAATTTTCCAAGTGCGAGTTTTGGTTAGAACAGGTACAGTTTCTCGGACACCTAGTCAACCATGAAGGAATTCATGTGGATCCCACAAAGATCGAGGCGATTACTAAATGGAAAACCCCTGAGTCACCAACCGAGGTTAGAAGTTTCTTAGGATTGGCCGGTTATTATAGAAGATTTATTCAAGATTTTTCTAGAATAGCCATTCCCCTAACTAAGCTAACTTGTAAATCTGTTAAGTTTGAATGGGGATTAAAACAAGAAGAAGCCTTTAGAATTCTTAAGCAAAAAATTAACCCATACACCCATATTAGCGTTACCAGAAGGAACTGAAGACTTTGTAGTCTATTGCGACGCTTCTAAATTAGGTTATGGATGCGTGTTGATGCAACGCCAAAAGGTTATAGCCTATGCATCTAGACAACTTAAGATTCATGAAGAGAATTATTCAACCCATGATTTAGAGTTAGGAGCTATAATTTTTGCTCTTAAGATTTGGAGACATTATCTTTATGGTAGTAAGTTTACCATATTTACTGATCATAAAAGTTTAAGGTATGTTTTCAAGCAAAAGGAGTTGAATATGAGACAAAGACGCTGGATGGAGATGCTTAGTGATTATGATTGTGATATCCAGTATCATGAAGGAAAAGCAAATGTAGTGGCAGATGCTTTAAGTCGAAAATATCGTGAAAAGCCAAAAAGGGTACGTTCTCTTAAATTAAATCTAGAGTAAACTGTCATTTTGGTCCTCGTGGTTTGGCCAGTTTTGCCACTTTAGTCCAAATCTCAAACTTATTACATCTGGGTCCCTGTGGTTTGCATTTTGTTTCCATTATAGTCCAAAATCCAAAAAACCCCCTTTTTGACTGTTGAGAGCTGCCTATTTTGTCCTTTAGTGCAGGGGCATTTTGGTCCATGTTAATTTATTATAACATTTCAATAATTAATAACATCATCTTCAAGAACCTCATCAAACTTCATCATCAAAACCCAGAAAATCAAGAACATCATCTTCAAGAAAATCAAGAACCCAGAACAAAACCGGAAACCATCACAAAAATCAAAATACAAACAACAACAAATCAAAACAAAAACCGATTTGTAAAAAGAAACGAGGCTCAGATGTGTATCTTCAAGAACATCATCATCAAAACCCAGAAAATCCAGAAAATCATCTTCAAGAAAATCAAGAACCCAGAACAAAACCAGAAACCATCACAAAAATCAAAATACAGACAACAACAAATCAAAAAAAAAACCAATTTGTAAAAAGAAACGAGGCTCCAACAACAAATCAAAACCTCCATGGCTGCAAACAGAGGTTGCAAGCGCACTTGCCCTCCTCCGATTCTGCCACGCCAAGCTGCGGAAAATCTCAAATGTTGACCCAATTTTGACTCGGATTAGGTGAAATCATCACAGCCTCGTGGTGAATAAAAGGACTGGGGTCACAGATCATCATCCATCACAAAATCACAGATCAACACCCACCAACACCCGAAACCCACCACCACTAACGAACAACTCCACCACCGGGCAGGCCACCACTACCGCCGTAACCACCACATCAGCCTCATCCGCCCCCTGCTGCTTAACACCGCCACAACCATTAAGATCCACCATCACCATCGTCTCCACCATTAAGACCCACCACCGCCATCGTCTCCACCATCCACTGTCGACAGATCCAGTCTCCACCATCCTCATCTCCAGTAAGCGACTGTACGCCACCATCGTCTTTCTTCCCCAAATCTCAGATCCGTCATCGGAGTTCCTTCCGCAAATCAGTGTGCTGCTGAGTTTCTTTCTAGAGAGAGGGGGAGGAGGTGGCGTCGTGGCGGTGGTGGTGGTGCTATAGAGAGAAAGAGAAGAGAGAGAGAGAGAGAGAGAGCATATTTCATTGATCTGGGTAATAAGAGAGAGAGAGAGCTGATAATCTTTAATAAGAGAGAGAGAGCTAAAAAAATAATCAGTTTTCAATTTAAAAAATGACCAAAATGCCCCTGCACTAAAGGACAAAATAGGCAGCTCTCAACAGTGAAAAAGGGGGTTTTTTGGATTTTGGACTAAAATGGCAACAAAATGCAAACCACAGGGACCCAGATGTAATAAGTTTGAGATTTGGACTAAAGTGGCAAAACTGGCCAAACCACAGGGACCAAAATGGCAGTTTACTCTTAAATCTACAAGTAGATTTAAATGAGCAAATTAGAAAAGCACAAGAATTAGTAATCAAGGATGATGCTGAAAAACTAAAAGGTATGATTAAGGAATTAGAACCAGGAACAGATGGAATTTGGAGATTCCTTAAAAAGATAATGTGGATACCTAAATTAGGAAACTTACGTCGTCGTATATTAGAATAAGCCCATAAATCCAAGTATACGATGCATCCAGGAAATGATAAAATGTACCAGGATTTAAGGAAAAATTTCTGGTGGATAGGAATGAAAAAGGACGTAGCAGCCTATGTTTCTAAATGTTTAACTTGTTCACAAGTTAAAGCTGAACACCAGAAACCCTCCTGTCTATTGCAACAATTAGAAATGCCAGTGTGGAAATGTGAATTAATAACAATGGATTTTGTTACTATATTACCCAAAACAAAGAAAGGCAATGATACAATCTGGGTGATTGTAGATAGGCTAACCAAGTCAACTCATTTCCTACCAATGAAGGAAACTTTCAGTATGGAACAGCTAGCTAAATTATATGTAAATGAAATTGTTTCTTTACATGGAATTCCTTTATCAATTGTTTCTGATAGGGATAGTCGATTTACCTCTCATTTTTGGTCAAGTTTCCAAAAAGCCATGGGAACTAAGTTGAATCTAAGCACAGCTTATCATCCTCAAACGGATGGACAAAGTGAAAGGACGATTCAGACAATGGAGGACATGCTTAGAGCTTGTGTAATTGATTTCGGAGGTAATTGGGATGATCATTTACCTTTAATAGAATTTTCTTATAATAATAGTTATCACACAAGTATCAATGCTGCACCATTCGAAGAACTTTATGGACGAAAATGCCGAACCCCAGTCTGTTGGGCAGAAATTGGGGAAAAGCAACTATCTGGACCTAAGATAGTGCAGGAGACAACCGAAAAAATTATTCAAGTCAAGGAACGACTGAAAACAGCACGTAATCGACAGAAGAGCTATGCTGATAACCGATGCAAACCGTTGGAATTTCAAGTAGGAGATAAAGTATTATTGAAAGTCTCTCCTTGGAAAGGAGTGGTAAGATTCATCAAAAAGGGGAAGCTAAGTCCCAGGTATATTGGACCTTTTAAGATTATTAGAAGAATAGGACCTGTAGCCTATCAGCTACAACTGCCAGAGGAAATGGCAGGAATACATGATGTGTTTCATATATCTAATCTCAAGAAATGCCTAGCTGATGAATCGCTAATAGTACCTCTTAAGGATATAGAGGCAAATGAACAACTCAAGTTTGTAGAAAGACCTCTACATATTGAAGACAGGAAAGTCAAGAATCTCAAGCACAAGAGATTAGTTCTGGTCAAAGTAAAGTGGGACTCCAAAAGAGGACCTAAGTACACATGGGAGCTTGAATCTGAAATGCAAAGAAAATATCCGCACTTATTCCAGTAGATCTCAAGGACGAGCTCTAAAACAAGGTGGGGATGATGTAAAAATCCTCAATAAAACCAACACCCTCATAATATTTTCCGACACCCTAGTATATTTTAAAATATCTCAATATGTCTTTAAATACATCCTGTATGTGAAAACCGAGCCCGAAATACATTACATAGTATTTAAAGTAATTAAAAACTGAAAAAGCAAGTTGAGGCGGGCCGCATAGGACCCACCCCAACCCTTACGCGGGAGGTATCAGGGTTGAAACCTGATTTCGTTGATTTTCTTAAGTTCAAGCGGGCCGCGTAAGACCCCCATTTAGCTAACGCGAGCCGCGTGAGATCAAGATAGTGACACAGCCCGGTGATGACATGCATCATCATCGTGTCAAGTCTAGTTGGTGATCTGGACGAGCTACGCATTGACCGGAGGTCAACGCGGGCAGCGTAAGCCCTTGCTTACTCTTACGCGGGCCGCGTGAGAACCAGATTTCAGCACTATATAAAGAGGCCTCGGGATTTAACTTTCAGTCGCTCATTTCTTTCTTTCTAAGTGAATTTCTGAAGTTATAGGCATAATATTCGAGTATAATACCCCCTAATTAGCGAGGTTCTGCTCCGTTGTAAGTATTATAACCCCAGTTTCGTACTAGATACGCTGCCCGATTGATTTAGGGTTCCGTAACAACTGTCGTGGTTCTGCCTGACGTAGTTGTTGGAATACCGTCTCAGGGAGGGTATCATTAATATTATCAAAGGGTTATTATACTAACCTATATACATTTGTATAAATTATAGATTAATCCCAGGAAACCCTTACGCGAAGTCTAAGATAGCAATGTGAGTTTATCCGCTTTTTGTTAACCTTTTTGTAATATTTTACAAAACCTTAAATGTTTTACAATGTGATTAAGCGGTGATTGAGTCTTTATAGTTCTTCAATTACTGCCGGTATGTTGGGGTTTTGTATACAAAATTTACTACACTGTGAGTAGTAAGTCGGGACGACAATACGTTACCATTGGACAACGAGTTAGCCAATGTGTAATATGACCCACCAGTCAGGATTGACAGTACTGAATGAGTAATTGTGTAGAAATAAACAATGTGATCGCTCTCAATACTGTTTTAATTGATAAAATGTTTCTTGATTAAACTGGGATTCACTCACCAGTATTTCCCACTGACAAATGTTTTTAAAACGCGTTTCAGGTAACACAATGTGACAGCCAATTAGTAAAAAGCCAGCTGGAGAGCACTGAAGGCTTGGGAAAAATGCGGCTATAAAAGTTACCTAAAAGATGATGTTTTAAATTCAATAAAATAGGGTTTATCCCTATAAACATATTGTAATAAGAAACTTGGGTTTTACCCATGTGATTATTAATATTAAATATGGTGGTTTTACTCTGATAAACATTTCCTAACTACGGTCCTGATGTAATTTCCGCTACCAATTTAACAAGCTGATACCACCGAAATTCTGAGTTCGCGTCCGCCCGTTCCCGGGACAGATAAGAGATCGGGGGTTGCGACACTCATCCACTGTTGAATCAACAGTTGTTGATCAAACCTCTGCCAACACATCATCTCCAACCTCTGTTGATAAGAATCCATCAACAGTGGACAAAAATCAACTTTGTGCCACACACATTCCTCCCATTCCTCCACCGCCATTTCAAAGAGATGTTGGTTCATCAAAGTCACCAACAGATGTTAGCTCAGATGATTCACATCTGCAGCCCTCACCTCTAAATGCCATTGTTCCATACAAGGGGGATCTAATCTTCCTTAAATCTCATCCACCTGATCAGGTTATTGGCAACATCAATGAAAGGGTTCTCACAAGAAGTCAATCCCAAAACATTTATCTTTTTGCAGGCTTTCTATCACTCCATCAACCAGTCAAGTACCAAGACGCACTAAAAGACAATAGTTGGGTAGAAGATCCTTTTTAAAAATACCATAAATATGGGAAGCCAAAGGATGTAAGTCCAATTGGCACAAAGTGGGTCTTCAAGAACAAAACAGATGGGAGGGGCATTGTTGTCAAGAATAATGTCAGGCTTATGGTTCAAGGTTATAGACAAGAAGAAGGCATAGACTATGATTAGACATTTTCTCCTGTTGCATGACCTGAGGCCATCAAATTGTTCTTAGCCTTTGCTGTCAACCACAACATCAAAGTGTATCAAATGGATATTAAGTGTGCTTTCCTTTATGGCAAAATTCAGGAAGAGGTATATGTTTGTCAACCTCCTGGTTTTGAAGATCCTTTTTATCCTGATCATGTCTACAAGCTTAATAATGTGACATATGTGCTTGCAATCATTGTATAAACCTTAACGTTCAATTATCAATAAAACAATGTTATTTGATCCCAATATTTGTTTATTTATGTTTGACATTTTGCACATTTTGATTTTTGTTCAATTTCAAACTCTACATCGCTTTCTAGAAAGTTATATGCAAACTGATGCGTAAACGTAATCAGTTTAACGTGACAAACACTCTGGAACATCAACATATGTTTAACATGCCTTAAATAACCTTTACATAACTTAGAAATAAGTTTTGAAGGGTTTGGAATGGCAAAATCAAGTTTATTCGATTGCAGGGACTATTTACGTCAAACTGTGAAAGTATGCCGATTCGTATAGTAACGAACATTCCAAAACATGATCATAAGTTAAAAATACCATAAATATCCTTTACATAGCTTAGAAATAGGCTCTGAGGAAACACAAACATGTGTTAGTTATTTGAAAAAACCCTAATGCTCTTTCCTAGCATGGCGATCCTTGTTCCTCATGCAATCTTAGTTTCTTCTTCGTAATCTGGTGTTTAACAGTCTGATATTAGAGATTTGATTTATCAGATCTCTATTTCGAACTAGTTAGCATTAGAAATCGGATTAAACCTAGGGTTCTTGCTTTCGTTTTCTTCTCAATCGCCGCCCGAATCTGTGTTTCAATCAGGTTGGATAGATCTATTGTTTTATCGGTCCTTCTGGTTAGCAGAAACCTAGATTTAACAAGAACACTATTCGATTTTGTTAGAAGCATGGGCTAGGGTTCTACGCTAGTTTAGGGTTTTGTTATGCTGTTTGGTTTTCTGGTCTTCGTCTTCGTGGTGCATGGTGTGTTATTTTCTTGTTTAAAGTGAGAGTTAGTATTTTCTAATATGGATGAACGTAAGAAAGCTGGGGATAATAACCAGGATGATCGTGGGAAGCCGCCATTGCAGTTCAAGGGTTTCTCCAGCCGAGGGTTGAATATTGACGGCAACACAGTTCTTCCTCGGCGAGGTACAGTGACCTCGAATCAAGCAGACACAAGGATGTTTAATGTTATTGACGAGCTTACTAAGATCACAGTACCGGTTACTGTGGAAAACGTGCAATCGGAAAATCTGGGTATGGGAAACAATCTGAATTGAGGACAAGGGGTTCAAGGGAGTCAGCCTGAACTTGGAAGCACGTCGTCGGCTATGTCATATTCAGATTCGGTATTAGCAGACAAATCTAAGAAGGTTAATTTACGTACTCTTGCTAGCTCAGTTATGCATGAGGGTTGTGATGTGGTCTTGCCGAGGGAATCAGTTTGGGTAGTACAAAATAAATTGGCTAACACCCTTTACGGATACTTTCTGGGGGACCGAGTTGCTTTTCCTGTGGTGGAGTATTTTGTGCGGGTTAATTGGAAAAAGTATGGCTTGCAAAAATCGATGATGAATGCAAACGGTTTTTTCTTTTTCAAATTTAATGATGAAGTAGGTATGCTGAATGCAATGAAAGCGGGTCCGTGGATAATCAGATCTCAACCTTTATTTCTCAATGTTTGGACTCCTATGACAAAGCTGGAAAAGAAGGAGGTAAAAAAGGTTCAAGTCTGGGTCAAAATTCATGAAGTTCCTCTTGCGGCCTATACTGAAGATGGACTTAGTTTAGTTGCTATGACCATTGGGGAACCAAAGATGTTAGATACTTTTACTACGTCAATGTGTAATGAGGTATGGGGTAGAAGTAGTTATGCTCGAGCATTGATTGAAATTTCTGCTGATACTAAATTTAAAGAAGAGATTACTATAGCTATACCTGAACCAGAGGGGGAGGGTTTTGTGAAGGAGACTATGTATGTTGAATACGAATGGAGTCCTCATAGATGTACTACTTGTTGTGTTTTTGGTCACTCTAATGAGTCTTGTCCGAAGCAACCAAAGAAAGTAGGTAAACCCACGAATGAGACTCAATCTCGTAATAATAATGGAACTCGAAAGAAGGCCCCTATTATTGATGAGGATGGTTACGTAGGGGTTTATGGCAAAAAGGTTGCAAAGAAGAATGGGATCCAGGTTAACAAGCAAAAATCAAAATTTGAATACAGACATGTGGGGTCGAAGCCGAAGGGAGAGATCAAAATAGTAAAAGGGACTCTTTTGATGTCACAATGTTGTGTCTACCAACCCTTTTGATGTGCTAAATGAAGTGGGTTTGAATGATATGGATGGAAGTAAAGAGGGAGCGGATGGTGGGCTTCTGGATACGGATGACAAAGAGGTTATGGAGGTTTAAAATGAAACAAATGATTTTATGGTAAAAGGGACTCAGAAGCCGGTGACTAGTAAAGGGGCAAGCACTCCTAACCAGGTGGTGTCCGATGATTAGTCTAGCAGCCTGGAATATAAGGGGGTTGAACCGCCCTCTCAAACAAATGGAGGTTCGACATATTGTGAAAGATAATAATCTGAGTTTTTGTGCTATATTAGAGTCTCATGTGGATGTTGGTAACCTTGGTAAAGTATGTAAATCTGTCTTTCGAAATTGGGATTAGATGTCGAATGGAGGCCAATGTGATAAAGGTACTAGAATTATTATTGGTTGGAACCCGGAAGTGTTTGATGTTATGGTTTTGAATCAAACTTCTCAGGTCATGCATGTTCAAATTAGATTTAAAATTGACAAAAAAAATGTTGTTTTGTTCGATAGTATATGCGGCTAATTATTATGTTTCCAGAAGGGATTTATGGCAACAATTCTCTATTCATAAAGTATTGGTAGGTAATCAACCGTGGATAGTTATAGGTGATTTCAACTAGGCTCTAAATATTGAAGATAGATCTTTGGGAGCTTCTTCGATTTCGGCTGGTATGAGGGAGTTCCAGAATTGTGTTGACGAGATTGAGGTCTTTGATATAAACCATTTGGGCCTTCACTTTACTTGGTATCAAAAACCCAAGAAAGGTGTGGGTTTGCTAAAGAAAATTGATAGAGTGTTGGGGAATACGCAGTTTGTGGTTGAGTATCCTAGCGCGGTCGCTATTTTTCACCCGTATAGGTTGTCGGATCACAGCCCCTGCATCCTTAAAATCCCGAAGCCTGAGGTGTGTAAGCATAGATCGTTTAAGTTTGCAATTTTTTTGGTTCACAAACCTCAATTTCTGGATATTGTTAAAAGGTCGTGGGAGTCGAATATAGACGGCGTGCATCAATTCCGGGGTGTAAAGAAATTACAGTTGCTAAAAGGTCCTCTTAGAGCTCTTCTTTTACAACAGGGTAATCTACATCAGAAGGTTAACGAGCTTCGAACTAAGTTGGAAGGTGTTCAAAGTCGTATTGATATGGATCCGCTGAACGTAGAGTTACGGGCCAAAGAGTCCACTCTTACTCGTGACTACCAGGAAGCTTGTTTGGATGAGGAACAATTTCTTAAACAAAAATCTAAGGTGAATTGGTTACGAGCTGGAGATATGAATACTGGGTTTTTTCATTCATCGCTAAAAGCTAGGAATCATAGAAGCCGGATTGATGTCATCAAGGATTCGAATGGTTTGGTGTATGAAGGTGAGAATGTTCATCTTGCGCTAGTTCAACATTATGAGAAATTTTTGGGTTGCCGTTGCGATATTTCTCTCACTCTTTCGGCTGATTTGTTTACTAATATGTTGGATCCTGAAGTCGCTAGTCATATGGTGCGTCAGGTTACGGTTGAGGAGGTCCGAAAGGCTATGTTTTCTATTGGTACCAACAAAGCCCCAGGTCCGGATGGGTATTCTTCAGCGTTTTTCAAAGGTGCTTGGTCGGTTATAGAGGAATATGTGTCCAATGCTATTATTGATTTCTTTTCCACTGGTAAATTATTGCGTGAATTAAACCATACTCTCATTGTTCTAGTGCCGAAAATTGCTACTCCTTCTAGTGTTACAGATTACCATCCGATAGCGTGTTGCAATGTTCTATACAAGTGTATTAGTAAGATTCTTGCCGATCGTATTAAAGTGGCCCTGAATACGATTGTCAACATCAACCAGTTTGCTTTTGTCCCGGGTCAGAAAATTTCGGACTTACTCAGGAGCTTATGTACAATTATCATAGGAATGTTGGTCCCCCTCGGTGTGCATTTAAAGTAGACATCCAAAAAGCTTATGATACCGTTGATCGGAGATTTTTAAGAAGTGTGATGCTAGGTTTCGGTTTTGACATTAAGATGGTGGACTGGATTATGCTTTGTGTGTCTACACCAACGTACTCTGTTTGTGTTAATGGCAATATTCATGGCTATTTCAGAGGTCAACGTGGGTTAAGACAAGGGGACCCAATATCCCCTTATCTGTTTACGCTTGTTATGGAGATTTTGAAGGGTATTTTACAACATGAGACCAGGATTGATTCTTCGTTCAGATTTCATAACAGATGTGAGAAGTAACAGAGTATTAATCTCTGTTTTGCTGATGATCTTTTCTTATTCGCTTGAGGGGATGTTAGCTCGGCTGCGTGCATTATGGCGTCTCTCTCAAAGTTTACTAACATGTCAGGTTTGGTCCCTAGCATTCAAAAGAGCACGGTTTTCTTTTGTAATGTGCCTCAACATGTGAAGAATGCTATTCTTAGTGTTATGCCATTCGTGGAAGGCTCTCTTCCGGTTAGATATTTGGGGGTTCCTCTTATTTCCACACGGCTCCTATACAAGGATTGTAGTATCCTGGTTGAAAAATTATAGAAACGTATTTCAAACTGGAAAAACAAACTCCTTTCATTTGCAGGGAGGTTGCAGCTTATCTTGTCGGTCCTGTCCTGTATGCATATCTACTAGTCTTCAGTGTTTATTTTACCGGCTCGGGTGATTCATGACTTAGAAGCTAGAATGCGAAACTTTTTGTGGACTCAAGATAGCTCGTTCCAAAAAGGAAGGGCCAAGGTGTCTTGGAATTCTGTGTGCACTCCGAAATATGAAGGGGGTTTGGGGATTAGACGTATCGGTGATGTTAATAAAGCGCTCATGGAAAATCACGTTTGGAGCATTATTACAAAACGAAAGTCTCTTTGGGTTGAATGAATAGAAATTAAAAGGAAAGAGTTTCTGAATGGTTAAGGCTCCAACGAATTGTTGTTGAAGCCGGGAAAACTTCTTCAGCTTCGACCGCTAATAAGGAGTTATATCTGGACTAGTCTTGGGGATGGGAGGTCGACATCAGCATGGTATGACACTTGGTGTCCTTTAGGGCCACTAGGAGATTTCTTGACCCCCAGAACTATTACGAATGCAGGTTTTAGATTGGATGATTCAGTTGCAAATATTCAGGTGAGTGGAGTTTGGCAATGGCCCACGGCTTGGAGGGATCTGTTTCCAGTTCTTATCCAGCTAGATCATGTCCAAACGATTGCAAGTAAACGTGATCTTGTTCAGTGGCGGGTTGGTAATGATATAAGTGAGGTCTCGGCTTCATGCATTTGGAATTCTATTCGGTATAGTGAGCAGGAGGTTGAGTGGAGTAAAGTAGTTTGGTTTGCTCAATGCATACCAGACATTCTTTTCTGATTTGGCTGATCATGAGGAAGAAACTTCTCATACTAGATATTATTCTTAAATGGGATTTCTAGAGAAGGAAAAATATGAATATGATGTGCTGCTTATTATGTTATGAGAACCATGATTCTCATAAACATCTGTTCTTTGAATGCAAATTCTCAACGCAGGTTTGGGTTATGAATCGACATAAGGCGGGTATGGATAGTGTTGACCCAAAGTGGGACGATATTTTCGACTGGTTACTAGTCAGAAGTCGATCTAAATTAGCGGCAAATTATGTAAGCAGGATTTTGGTGGCGGCTAGTGCTTATTTCATCTGGCAGGAACGTAATGCTAGACTTTTCAAGAACCAGTTGAGGCCCCCGGAGCAAGTCTTTGACTCGATAATCAAGACTGTGCGATACAAGCTTATGGGAGTGAAGATGAAGCGGACTGAAAGAGTGAAAAGGCTTCTAGGTGAATGGGAGATTCTTGATGCTGACAGTAACGGTGATGGCGGATGATTAGTGTTTTGTTTCGTTTTTTCTAGATTATAGTCTAGTTGTCATTATTTCATTTGCTGTTGTTTGGGTTTTTTTTGTTTACTTTCATGGGGCATGTCTCATGATTGAACTAGTGTAGATACACTACACTACTTGTTTTGTTTGGTTGTGAATATATAGAATCACCGGGGTAACCTTTACCCAAAAAGAAATAGGCTTTGAGGGGTTCTTGTGACAACCCTCGAAATTCCATGTAACCGTACAGTTTATTAATGATAATAAAAGTACTTGATGACTGTGCTGAATCATTTAACTGCTCTCTGATTGTTGTGTTATACTTACATGTGCGTGCTAGCATACTAGTAGTATACAAAAAGGTTACTAAATAGTCCGGTATGTTTTTCCTATGTGTTAGGAATAAATTTCGTTACTAAAATATATGTATAAGACGCCTTACGGAACAATTAAACAACTTAACGGAACAGTATCCGACCGAACAACCGGACATTACCCGGGACACCAAATATTTGTCAAACACATTATTTAAGTATTTTTGGCTAGTTATGGTCCCCGTGTATCATAACACCCACTAGAAATATACTAACTAATATATGTAACTATTACTTGAACTTGAACTAATGATTATCAACTATCCATCAAATGTTACACATAACCCCCCCCCCCCCCATGTGCAAACCGGCCCCACCATAATCATCACTAAATCCCTAGAAAATATTTCCTCTTCATTTGATTGGACCTCCTTAATTGATGCTCTTTCCAAGAAATCACCATCATTACATATAGGTTGGGCTATAAGATTTATCTCATCATTTCACTACAAGTTCACTTCATCTTCTCCACTCTCTCTCCCCCTCTTGGCTGCACAAAATCGCCACCACCACCATCACTCTCACATCTTCATCTTCTCCACTAACAAGTTCCATTCAAAGCTTCAAGGTTGATCCATGGAGGTTGCAAGTTGAAGGACTTTCAAAGGAGCTTTGTTCTAGTCTTTTTCATCACTAGAATCATCCCTAGCTTTAAGCTAGTAGTAAGTTCCTTATGTCACCTTTGTTCATCTTGTTTCATGATTAAAAGATGTAAGATGTTGAATCTACAAGAACACTAAAAAGGGTTTAAACAAGAAGATGTAACATGATGTATTTATGTTAGTATAATGTTATCTGGAGATCTTGCTGATTTCTTGCTGAGTTACTTGTTAATATTGAGTACTAGAAATGTTGTTGATCATTATGCATGTTAACGGAACCAATCTAACTCGCATTAGAATGTAAAAGCTGAAAAACAGAAAGCTGCTTGCTGATTACAGCCAACTTCAGTTGGCTGTAACCGAACCTTAATAAAACGAAAAATGTGTTTTCTGAACTTTATATTTATGTATTATGAAATACGGTTCTAATGACACTGGAATCATAATTTTTGGACTTCGTTTACTATTTTTAAAGGGTCATTTTGTAACAGCAGCTCAAGCTGCATTTTTGCTGCTGAAAATAGGTGTTATATTTTTTGTCATAACTGGAAATCTATGATGAATTAGATCATGAAATTTGTACAGTAGATGACAACTGATGTATTTGTAATTACCCCACTGGAATTTCGTGAGTCGGACCCACGACGAATTTTTAATAAATTATTCCGTGGACTGCAGTCAGAAAAAGATAAATCTGAGTTCAGTCCTGAAAATGAATTTTTATAAAATATTTGTAATGAACTGGACCCCTAGATTTTTATACAATAATATTTGGATCGTTTAAGAAATTCTGTAAAAATTTGGGAATTTTTGGAACATGTTAACTATTTTATTAAAATCTCTGAAAACAGCCTAGTTTTGAATATAAAAGCTGAAAGAACTTAAGTCGTAAATTGCGTGTCTAAATGTCG
Source organism: Helianthus tuberosus (assembly GCA_030545235.1). Taxonomy (NCBI): domain Eukaryota; kingdom Viridiplantae; phylum Streptophyta; class Magnoliopsida; order Asterales; family Asteraceae; genus Helianthus; species Helianthus tuberosus. Next base: position 149,503,116 of record CM060367.1, on the reverse strand, counting down.
GGTATGTTATCTGTGAATGATATAACATGTTATATGTCAATAAAAGTGTTATGTGCAATGTTGTATGTTGATCTATGAGTGGGGAATAGATGGGAAGGTTATATGGGTATGAACCGTTAAAGTGATGCATGTATGTGATAGATACGTGTAGGAACTTTGTGTTCTATTTGAAATCACTAATAAACTAAGTGGTAATCATACTAGGACGTGATTGAACGACCTTGACTGTTAGCTATATTTGAGAGTCAAACCGAGCAACCGAGGTGAGTTCACACTCTTTCTAAGGCATGGGATTCCCGGTGGGTTGGGAATGGGATTGAACAACTACTTGAACTATCATTACTATTAAACTACTTACTACTGTCCTCGGATTGAAGGGCACGTACGTAAAGCCTACGTACACGACCATAAGACCATCAACTCTATCATATGAAGTCCCTCATTTATCGACTTAATCGCCGAGGCCTATGGCGAGCGGGTCATTAGTTAATAGCGCTATTAGGTTTAACAAACCTCACACCGTGCCAGTCGGACGGGCGTGTTCTAATGGACTATGGGCAAAGGGTCAATGCTGATAGACATTGACTTAGGGCACCTCTTACATTTTCGTAGCAGTCGATACGCGTGGTCTAGTAACACATGGGAAGCCCCCACTAATCTTCACAAACATGTCAGGAAGACCGCGATACGAATTTATACGATACATGGTTTACAAAACGAACAAATGATTTACGAAACAAATTCTATAACTAAACAACCAACTGTGAATTTACTCAACTTTGTGGTTGACTCCTTGTTACATGCCTTACAGGTCGCTAAACGCTTGGAGCTTGCATGAGGAAGGAGTCGTTGTGGTGTACGGACTGTTATGTCCCGTACTTAATAATTGAACTTTATAAACTATGTTTTGGACATTAAACTTATGAACTATAAATTTATGTTTTGAACTTCCGTTTTATGCTTCCGCTGTTAACTTAAAACTGGTTACTATCTTATGGGCACCAATTGTATTGTGATTGGTTTTACTTACTAAGATTACGTTGTTCAATATGATTGGTGGCTCGATCCTGGTCACGTCACGCCTCCAAGCGGTGGTACTCCGCATGGTGGATTTTGGGGGTGTGACAGATTGGTATCAGAGCCATTGGTTATAGTGAACTTGGTTTTAAAAAGGGGAAAACTTTTGGATAAAACCAGACTATAACCTGAACAGTGCTCAACGATCCACAACGACGCTTCGCTCCACGTGCAAGACTCAACACCCTAGGTGAAATGGTTCATGCTTACATTGCCTGTCTAATTGTCTACATAGTACATTGCATGCTTAGTTAGCGTAACAACTATTGCTTGAAACCCTGTGTGTTTGCTCTCTTCTGTCACTCCACACTTACGCACTTTCGCGACGCCACTTCTTACTTGTGTTCTCTGTATGGTAAAGACCATGAGTGGACGAATCAACCTCACGCAAGCCCAGCTGACGGCTTTGATCAACGAACAAGTTACTTTGGCACTTGCAGCTGCTCAAGCAGGAGGCCAGCATGCCCAGCCGCCTGTGTGCACGTTCAAGATTTTTATGGACTGTAGTCCTAGTACTTTCAGTGGCACTGAAGGGGCCGTTGGACTCCTCCACTGGTTCGAGAAGCTCGAATCTGTCTTCGAAATGTGTGAATGCCCTGAAGATCGTAGGGTGAAATATGCTACTGGAACGCTTGAAGGTGCTGCGTTAACCTGGTGGAAGGCACAGGTTCAGCTGCTGGGACTGGCGGTTGCAAATGCCACCCCCTGGAATGGTTTCAAGGAATTGATCAAAGAAGAATACTGTAGTCGGGATGACATCCACAAGCTAGAAGTGGAATTTTTCAATCTGAAAATGACGGGATCTGAGATTGAGGCGTACACTAAGAGGTCAAACGAACTGGCCATCTTGTGTCCAACCATGGTGGACCCTCCCTTCAAACGAATTGAGTTGTACCTCAAGGGTCTTGTACCAGAGATTCAGAGTCATGTGACTTCAGCCAACCAGGGTACCATTCAGCAAATCATTAAGTTGGCCCATCACTCACTGACCAGGCAGTGGAGCAAAACATGCTGCCCAAACGAATCAGTGCCACAGCTACTTCTGATGCACCTACCAACAACAAGCGAAAATGGGATGGGAGCTCCAGTAAGGGTTCTGCTTCAGTTCAATCACAGCAGCGAAAGACTGATGACTACCAGAGTCCTGGTCAGCAATCTTCCTGTAATCAAGGTCAGGGTGGATATCGAGGAAACCACCCAAAGTGCAACAAATGCAACAGACACCATAGTGGTCAGTGCAACAAGGGACGTTGTCAGAGGTGTCTCAAGATGGGTCATGAAGCCAAGGATTGCAGGAGCTCACGGCCTACAAATCAGAATCGTCAGCAGCAGCAGCAGCAAGCTCCACCGAACCAGCAACAGCAACAGTGGGGCAACAGGGGATGCTTTCAGTGTGGTGCTGAAGGCTACTTCAAGCAGGACTGCCCCCAGTTAAATCAAAATCAGAATAACAACAACAACAATCATCAGGGCAACGGGAATAACAACGGGGGAACAATGGAGACAATGGCGCCCGGGGCCGTGTGTTCGCGATTGGCCAGGGTGATGCAAGGAACGATCCCAACGTTGTGATGGGTAAATTTCTCCTCGATGAATTTTATGTTACTGTTTTATTTGATTCGGGTGCCGATACCAGTTATGTGTCCTTAAAAGTTAGCCAAATACTGAAGCGCACCCCAACACTTCTAAACACCAAGCACACGGTAGAGTTAGCAAACGGTAAAAGTCTTGAAGCCACACACATAGTTAAGGGCTGTAACCTTGTCTTAGCTGGTCAGACCTTCTCTATCGATCTTATCCCTATTGTACTTGGTAGTTTCGACGTCGTTATCGGGATGGATTGGCTATCTCATCAACAAGCGGAAATTCTTTGCAACGAGAAAATCGTCCGCATTCCTCGTTCTGGTGAAGAACCTCTCATGATTCATGGCGACAAGAGTGGTGCTGTTGTGGGCATCATCTCTTTCCTTAAGGCCCAGAAGTGCTTGCGAAAGGGCCACACTGCCATTCTAGCACTCGTTACTGACATGTCAACGGAAGAGAAGAGAATTGAAGACATTCCTATTGTGCGCGATTTTCCTTAGGTATTTCCCGAGGAATTACCTAGTCTTCCGCCTCATCGCCAAGTTGAGTTTCAAATAGAGCTAGCTCCTGGAGCAGCGCCCATAGCTCGAGCACCTCAACCGAACTGGAAGAAGTGTCCAAGCAATTACAAGAACTTTTGGAAAAAGGTTTTATTCGTCCTAGCTCTTCGCCCTGGGGAGCTCCAGTACTATTCGTGAAGAAGAAGGACGGTACCTTCCGTATGTGCATAGATTACCGCGAACTCAACAAGGTTACCGTGAAGAATCGCTATCCTCTCCCACGTATTGATGACCTATTCGACCAGTTGCAAGGGTCGAGCTATTACTCTAAGATTGACTTGAGATCGGGATACCATCAGCTGAGAGTCCGAGAGGAGGACGTCTCCAAAACAGCATTTAGAACTCGCTACGTCCATTACGAGTTTCTGGTTATGCCTTTCGGATTGACGAATGCAACATCTGAGGCTCATTCTGGAACTTCTTCGAGCAGAGCAACTGTATGCCAAGTTTTCGAAATGTGACTTCTGGCTTCGCGAAGTCCACTTTCTAGGCCACGTAGTAAACAAGGATGGGATTCATGTTGATCCATCCAAGGTTGACTTGATCAAGAACTGGCCTGCACCCCGCACACCAACAGAAATCCGCCAATTCTTGGGTCTGGCGGGCTACTACAGACGATTTATCAAGGATTTCTCAAGGATTGCGCAACCTCTCACTTCACTGACTCAGAGGGGTGTCATCTACCGTTGGGGAGATGCACAGGAGTCCGCATTTCAGTACTTAAAAGAGAGACTTTGTAGCGCGCCTATTCTCTCATTGCCTGAAGGCACAGATGATTTTGTGGTTTATTGTGACGCATCCATACAAGGACTGGGTTGCGTGTTGATGCAACGTGACAAGGTCATTGCCTACGCATCGCGCCAACTTAAGGTTCACGAAAGGAACTATACTACGCATGACTTGGAATTGGGAGCAGTTGTTTTCGCGCTTAAGATATGGAGACATTACCTGTACGGTACCAAGTGCACCATTTACACCGATCACAGGAGTCTCGAGCATATCTTCAAGCAAAAGGATTTAAACAAGCGTCAACGCCGATGGGTCGAGCTCTTGAACGATTATGAATGCGCTATCAAATACCATCCAGGCAAGGCCAATGTTGTGGCCGACGCCCTCAGTCGAAAGGATACTATACCTAAGCGTGTACGTGCGTTACAGCTTACCATCCAATCTAGTCTTCCTGCCCAAATTCGTGATGCTCAGGTTGAAGCATTGAAAGCAGAAAATATCAGGGCTGAGTCCTTACGAGGATCGAGGCAGCGGCTAGAACAAAAGGAAGACGACGCTTACTATGTAACAGGGCGCATCTGGGTTCCACTTTATGGAAACTTACGCGAGCTTGTGATGGACGAAGCGCACAAGTCTCGTTATTCGGTACATCCTGGTTCGGATAAAATGTACCACGACCTCAAGACTACGTATTGGTGGCCTGGCATGAAAGCCCACATAGCAACCTATGTCAGTAAGTGCTTGACCTGTGCGAGAGTCAAGACTGAATATCAGAAACCATCAGGCCTACTTCAACAACCAGAGATACCACAATGGAAATGAGAGCAAATTTCCATGGATTTCGTTACTGGCATGCCTAGATCTCAACGTGGAAATGATACTATTTGGGTAATCGTGGATCGACTCACAAAGTCCGCACATTTTTTGGCTATCAAAGAAACGGATAAGTTTTCTACTCTTGCAGACATTTACCTAAAGGAAGTGGTATCAAGGAACGGAGTGCCAACCTCCATCATTTCTGATCGTGACGCGCGTTTTACTTCTGAACTGTGGCAAGCCATGCACAAGTCTTTTGGCTCACGTTTAGATATGAGCACCGCTTATCACCCACAGACGGATGGGCAATCTGAACGCACCATCCAGACCCTTGAAGACATGCTTAGGGCATGTGTAATCGATTTTGGCAATGGCTGGGAAAAGCACCTCCCGTTAGTGGAGTTTTCGTATAACAACAGCTACCACACCAGCATCCAAGCCGCTCCATTTGAGGCATTATACGGACGCAAATGCCGATCACCTCTCTGTTGGGCAGAAGTTGGTGACAGCCAAATTACTGGCCCAGAACTCGTAGTAGACACGACTGAGAGGATTGCTCAGATACGACAGCGAATGGCGGCAGCTCGTCACCGTCAGAAAAGCTATGCTGATATAGGAAGAAAACCACTCGAGTTCCAGGTTGGGGATCGAGTGCTACTCAAAGTCTCACCTTGGAAAGGTGTAGTCCGCTTTGGCAAACGAGGCAAGCTCAATCTGCGTTATGTCGGACCGTTCGAGATCATTGAGAAAATTGGGAAAGTCGCCTATAGGTTGAATCTACCTGAAGAACTCAGTGTAGTTCACAACGTATTCCATGTGTCGAATCTGAAGAAGTGTCTGTCAGATGAGACCCTCATAGTTCCTCTCAAGGAACTCACAATCGACAACCAGCTGCGATTCGTCGAGGAACCAGTAGAGATTACGGATCGAGTTGTTAAGATCCTCAAGCGTACCAGGATGCCTCTTGTCCGAGTTCGTTGGAATGCCCGTCGTGGCCCAGAGTATACCTGGGAACGAGAAGACCAAATGAAACTCAAGTATCCCCAGCTGTTTAAGAAAAGCGCAACCATTACTGAGACTGAAGCTACTGCAGAATTTCGGGATGAAATTCCAAATCAACGGGGGGATGATGTGACACCCCAAGAAAAAAAAAACCAGTAAACACCGCAACTTAACTAGCTTCCTCAGTAACTACGCACTAAATTTCGGGATGAAATTTTCTTAACAGAGGGAGAATGTGACAACCCTCGAAATTCCATGTAACCGTACAGTTTATTAATGATAATAAAAGTACTTGATGACTGTGCTGAATCATTTAACTGCTCTCTGATTACTGTGTTATACTTACATGTGCGTGCTAGCATACTAGTAGTATACAAAAAGGTTACTAAATAGTCTGGTATGTTTTTCCTATGTGTTAGGAATAAATTTCGTTACTAAAATATATGTATAAGACGCCTTACGGAACAATTAAACAACTTAACGGAACAATATCCGACCGAACAACCGGACATTACCCGGGACACCAAATATTTGTCAAACACATTATTTAAGTATTTTTGGCTAGTTATGGTCCCTGTGTATCATAACACCCACTAGAAATATACTAACTAATATATGTAACTATTACTTGAACTTGAACTAATGATTATCAACTATCCATCAAATGTTACACATACCCCCCCCCCCCCATGTGCAAACCATCCCCAAGAGGGGCCCCACCATAATCATAACTAAATCCCTAGTAAATATTTCCTCTTCATTTGATTGGACCTCCTTAATTGATGCTCTTACCAAGAAATCACCATCATTACATATAGGTTGGGCTATAAGATTTATCTCATCATTTCACTACAAGTTCACTTCATCTTCTCCACTCTCTCTCTCCCTCTTGGCTGCACAAAATCGCCACCACCACCATCACTCTCACATCTTCATCTTCTCCACTAACAAGTTCCATTCAAAGCTTCAAGGTTGATCCATGGAGGTTGCAAGTTGAAGGACTTTCAAAGGAGCTTTGTTCTAGTCTTTTTCATCACCTTCTCTCTACATTTTCATCACTAGAATCATCCCTAGCTTTAAGCTAGTAGTAAGTTCCTTATGTCACCTTTGTTCATCTTGTTTCATGATTAAAAGATGTAAGATGTTGAATCTACAAGAACACTAAAAAGGGTTTAAACAAGAAGATGTAACATGATGTATTTATGTTAGTATAATGTTATCTGGAGATCTTGCTGATTTTTTGCTGAGTTACTTGGTAATATTGAGTACTAGAAATGTTGTTGATCATTATGCATGTTAACGGAACCAATCTAACTCGCATTAGAATGTAAAAGCTGAAAAACAGAAAGCTGCTTGCTGATTACAGCCAACTTCAGTTGGCTGTAACCGAACCTTAATAATACAAAAAATGTGTTTTCTGAACTTAGATTTATGTATTATGAAATACGGTTCTAATTGCACTGGAATCATAATTTTTGGACTTCGTTTACTATTTTTAAAGGGTCATTTTGTAACAGCAGCTCAAGCTGCATTTTTGCTGCTGAAAATAGGTGTTATATTTTTTTGTCATAACTAGAAATCTATGATGAATTAGATCATGAAATTTGTACAGTAGAAGCCAACTGATGTATTTGTAATTACCCCACTGGAATTTCGTGAATCGGACCCTCGAAGAATTTTTAATAAATTATTCCGTGGACTGCATTCAGAAAAAGATAAATCTGAGTTCAGTTTTGAAAATGAATTTTTATAAAATATTTGTAATGAACTGGACCCCAAGATTTTTATACAATAATATTTGGATCGTTTAAGACATTCTGTAAAAATTTGGGAATTTTTAGAACTTGTTAACTATTTTATTAAAATCTCCGAAAACAGCCCAGTTTTGAATATAAAAACATAAAGAACTTAAGTCGTAAATTGCGTGTCTAAATGTCGGGTATGTTATCTGTGAATGATATAACATGTTATATGTCAATAAAAGTGTTATGTGCAATGTTGTATGTTGATCTATGAGTGGGGAATAGATGGGAAGGTTATATGGGTATGAACCGTTAAAGTGATGCATGTATGTGATAGATACGTGTAGGAACTTTGTGTTCTATTTGAAATCACTAATAAACTAAGTGTTAATCATACTAGGACGTGATTGACCGACCTTGACAGTTAGCTATATTTGAGAGTCAAACCGAGCAACCGAGGTGAGTTCACACTCTTTCTAAGGCATGGGATTCCGGTGGGTTGAGAATGGGATTGAACGACTACTCGAACTATCATTACTATTAAACTACTTACAACTGTCCTCGGATTGAAGGGCACGTACGTAAAGCCTACGTACACGACCATAAGGCCATCAACTCTATCAATTGAAGTCCCTCATTTATCGACTTAATCGCCGAGGCCTATGGCGAGCGGGTCATTAGTTAATAGCGCTATTAGATTTAACAAACCTCACACCGTGCCAGTCGGACGGGCGTGTTCTAATGGACTATGGGCAAAGGGTCAATGTTGATAGACATTGACTTAGGGCACCTCTTACATTTTCGTAGCAGTCAACACGCGTGGTCTAGTAACACATGGGAAGCCCCCACTAATCTTCGCAAACATGTCAGGAAGACCGCGATACGAATTTATACGATACATGGTTTACAAAACGAACAAATGATTTACGAAACAAATGCTATAACTAAACAACCAACTATGAATTCACTCAACTTTGTTGTTGACTCGTTGTTACATGCCTTACAGGTCGCTAAACGCTTGGAGCTTGCATGAGGAAGGAGTCGTTGTGGTGTACGGACTGTTATGTCCCGTACTTAATAATTGAACTTTATAAACTATGTTTTGGACATTAAACTTTTGAACTATAAATTTATGTTTTGAACTTCCGTTTTATGCTTCCGCTGTTAACTTAAAACTGGTTACTGTCTTATGGTCACCAATTGTATTGTGATTGGTTTTACTTAATAAGATTACGTTGTTCAATATGATTGGTAGCTCGATCCTGGTCACGTCATGCCTCCAAGCGGTGGTACTCCGCATGGTGGATTTTGGGGGTGTGACAGTTCTGTATGCGAAAATAAACTTATTTGATCAAACAGGGACTAAACGCGTCAAAAAGTGCATAAGTTTGCATTTGCGCGCATATCTTACGTTCTGAACATATCCGAACATCCAAAAATTTTTGTAATCATTAAAATATTTTATTTTAGTGTTTGGAATGCTAAAACTTCATTCATTTCGCAATTTGGATCGTTTTCGCGTCCGTTACGATTTCCGTCGTAATTAACCAAACAACGTAACCGTACAGCCAAACTAACCGACATCCATGACATTTCTCGGCATATTTCAAGTTCCCTATGTTTTAACATCCTTATGGAGCTTAAAAGTGGGCTTGACGGGTGTTAGAAGTGTCAAAACGCATCAAAAATCAAGTTTGGAGCCACAATGGCCTGTTCTGCCAATTTGCAAAAGTTACTGCCAGCAACAAAGAGCATACGGATCGTATGGGTTCCTTTACGGTCCGTAAAGCATCATCAGATCAGCAGAAACCATTTTTAGAAACATCAGCTGGTTTCTGGGTTTTGGGACATGGTTTAATCAAACCTTGAGAGGGTTTTGGACTCCCCTAGTATTGCAAAACAATGGGTAACACATGGAGGGCCAAGATTGAAGCTCAAATTTTAAGAAACGATCCTAATGGTTGTCCAAAATCTATAAATACCCACCCCAAATTCATTCACAACTTGCTCAAATCAGTTTTTCCTTTCATTTCTGCTATATTGGGACTATCCCTTCTGGTTGAAGGTCCCAATCTTCTTGTCTTCTTGTTTTATCTTCAAGACTTGGACCTTTTGTAAGTTTCTTTCATGCTTTTTATGCATTTCAAGCATAAAAGTCAAATAGTGTTTGACTTTCTGCTTTGACCAGTTTATGGTCAACACAAAGTTCGTTTGAACTTTACAACGTGAGCGTAATCACGATGGCTATAGTCCCTTGTGACTATACCTACTGATTACCATGTTGATTAGGCGTAGTGACGAGTCAAAGTTTATGTCAAAATACGTGTTTACGCGTATTTTGCAACGGAACTATTTTTGGGTATCAAAACACTTTGTTTTGATATCAAACTTGTTTTCTAACTTAGTTAAACATGTTTTAACATGTTTAACTCGTCACTTTTAGTCTAGTGCTTATATAGGGTCGTAAGATAAGCGGTCTAAACAACCGCTTAAACTTTCGAACCCGACCCGTTTGGTCGATCATTAGGATCCGACCAAGCACATTTTGTGACCATAGTTGTATAGGGAATAACCTTCCGAGGTTATACCTTATGGTCACTTCGTTTAGTTAGTGTATGATAGGTAATTTATATGCCTTAGGAAAATGACCAAAATGCCCTTTTTACGCATAATTTCATTTAAGCATATGTAACCTAAATTTTGACATCTAAGCTGATTAGGAAATTAGACATGTTAAGGCATATAATACTTGTCATAGGACTAGTTAGACGGTCAGAACGCGTTTTATGCGAACGACACGTTAAAGTGGCATAAGCTACCTACACGGGTCATAACGAGTCATAAGCACTTAGGATAGGTTCCGATTTAGAATGTAGGCTTTGTTAAACCATATTACATGAGTTCCTACACTCATTTGGTTTACGAAACCTCATTTTATCCAATCTTCCAATTTAGGTCCGATTTATTAACGTAGTTACTAATATTAGGTGCCGATTGATTCTGTGATCCTTCTAGCGTTGCTTGGTTGTTATTCAAAGACTTCTAAGCATTATCAAGTGAGTACATAGTCCCCTCTTTTACTGTTTTCAAACATTTTGGGGTGAAACACATGTGCCTACTTGTTACTTTCATGCTTTTTCATGCTTTTATAACATATGCTTGCTATGTTCATGTAGTACACGTATAGTACATGATTTCATCCTTGTTTTTTGCTATGTATGTTTAATTAACATGCTAGTACATTGATTTCATAAACACATTTGTTTCATATGTTTATTTCAGCATATGTACACATTGATTTACATCACATTTTTGCTACGTATGTTCATTTAGCATACTTAGTACATTATTTTCATATAACATGCTTACATTTGGTATGACATTTGGTTTGTATAACGAAACTGAAATACGTTCATTAACATTGATCACGCCGCTCGGTAGTATGTAGTGGTACCATAGGACTTGACAACTCCCATTCCTGAAATCCTAGGTTTGTTTGGACGTAAGGAATGACAGAATCCGAAAACATTTTTGATAAACCTTTGATTTGTTCTAGGGTTTATCCTTCAGTCTCAATGCTTGAATGTATACGTTTAACATTACCGCATAGATGTTTATATCAATAAAGCAATGATTTTACAAAACATAACTTTTGATTTAAACTATGATTTATTCAAATACATCGCTTTGTACATTTTTACAAATGGTTTGAGTAGATACTTTTTATTTGCCATACATAACACTTGATTATACATGAACATTTTGACATTGGTTTATGATAAATAACGAGGCGACGTGTAATATGATAAAAGCATGGTGGATACGCCGCTAGTACTTCCTATATATAAGTGCTTTTATGATATTACATATCGTAGCGTTATCGAAATCACTTCAATTTATAAAGACATGATACATTTTACACAAATGACATAATTTATGCAAATTCTTTTTACTTGGTTATTCATTTAACCTCACGCCTTTCTTTTATAACATCTGATTTCCTTATCAAATTTCGTATGATTTATAAAAGAAAACACTTTTAATAAGATTCTTGACTAACTTTTTAAACATTACTTTGAACTACAAGTCATGGATCCTTCATCAATAAAACCTATGTATCTCACAGACATTTTTATGCTGACGTACCTATTTTCACATGTGTTTTCAGGAGCTGATGCATAGGATTGTTCAAGATACACTTAGGCGGACTTGGGCCTTAGTGAAATAAAACGAAGCAAGAATAGTTTAATTACGTTATGTACTCTTTGTTTCCTTTGTTTTAAGACAATGTAACCTCTTTTTACTCAAATAAAATGAAACTTAAAATACCGTGGTTGTGAAACAATAATTCTGTTGCTCCACTCCCCGACGTTTCCGCCGCGGTTTGTTGTTTTACGTGGTCGGGGTGTGACAAATAAAGGTTTGTATGGCTTGAAACAAGCACCAAGGGCCTGGTATGAAACTCTTTCCACTTTTCTCATCTTTATAGGCTTCACAAAAGGAAAATTGATAAAATACTATTTTTAAAATGGAGAGGAAAAGATTTGATGATTGTCCAAATTTATGTTGATGACATCATCTTTGGAAGCACATGTAATTCCATGTGTGAAGAGTTTAGGCAACTCATGACAGTAGAGTTTGAAATGAGTGCCATGGGTGAATTTCAATGCTTTCTTGGTCTCCAAGTTAAGCAATTGCAAAATGGAACTTTCATTCATGAAATCAAATATGTAAAAGATCTTTTAAACGAATTTGACATGAATGATTGCAAACCATGTAGTACACCCATGGCAACCACAAAGCTTGTCATGCCTGATGAAAAAGATGACTTGGTTGATCAGACCTTATATAGAAGCATGATTGGGTCTTTATTATACCTAACTACATCAAGGCCATACATCATGTTTGCAACATGTTTTTGTGCCAGATCCCAGTCAGCACCTAGAAAGTCTAATCTCGTTGCTGCAAAAAGAATATTCAGATACATAAAGAGTATCCTGCTAATGGGAATGTCAAGCTTTCAGGTAATTCAGACAGTGATTTTCCTGGATGCAACTCCACCAGGAAGTCTACATCAGGAGGGTGTCAATTCCTAGGCAACTGCTTAGTGTCTTGGCAAAGAAAAAAGCAAGCAGCTGTTTCCACATCCACTGCTGAGGCAGAATACATTGCTACTGCAAGCTGTACAGCCCAGCTGTTGTGGCTTCAAAATCAGTTACTGGATTTTGGTATAACTTCTCTAAAGACTCCTCTCATGTTGGACAGTCAAACAACTGAAAATATCATCAAAAATCCAGTATCCCATTCAACCACCAAACATATTGACATCAGACATCACTTTATGAGGGATTGCTATGAGAAAGGTTTGATTTCTCTGCATCATGTTCCAACAAAATATCAACTGGCAGATGTGCTAACAAAAGCATTAGACACATCTACCTTTGAAAGTTTGATCTCAAGAATTGGCATGCTTAACTTGGACTAGAAGGCAAAACCTTCTTTTCCTTGAGTAAAAAGCATTAATATGTTTTCATAAAATAAAAAATCCATCCTTTAAAATAGTTAACATGAAAATTTTTCATAAATCCTTAAAAGTCTGTCCATATCCGCTGCTTGTTTTAAACCTCAGATGGTTGAAAATTCACCCACTGCTGAAAGACAACCTTCGTTTCTCCATTCCTTTGTTGACCACTGTTGACTAAACATCAGTTGTTTCAACCTCTGATGTCTATCCACTGATAGATAAAAATCAGTCCTTGATATTTCATACATTGTTCCCAACCACTGTTGTTGCTCATTAGTGGTTTCAAAACAACTATCATCCACCTTTTCATCAGAGGTTGCCACGTGGGCAGATGTTAACCGTCCGATCTTTGAAACTGCTGCCACATCAGCGTTCACTTTTCACTTTTTAAAACCTCGATTAAAACCCAAACAGAGCTTTTATTGTCGTATCGAATTTAAAATTCTCCAAAGCGGTTACCATCTTCTTGTTCATTTCTCCTTCAACCATTCGCAATTTTCTACTTCCAATCATGGCTCTGATCATCAAACACCCCCACAACTACCTCTGTATGTTTGAGAAAACAGACAAAAATACAGAGTTCCACTCAATAATTGACACTTTGTCATCTTCCAAATACAAAACCTTACTCACTGCTGATGCACCCATTTATCAAGACACCCTACGTGATTCTGGGCAAAGGCCGAAGTTCAAGAACAAGAGAAAAAGCCATGGGGAATCACCTCAAAAGTAGGAGGTGTCTTGGTAGCAATAACCCCCACTACCATTTCAGATGAATGATCTTGCGGGTAAAACTTATTTTCAAAAAAGTGAGTATCAATTGGATTTGATTGAACGGGGTTATGAAGGACAATTAACTAAAGCAACAATGTTTAAACCACACTTTTCACCACCCATGAAATTCTTGTTCCATACCCTACTCACTTGTCTTTCAAACAAAACAACTGCTTTTAATGAAATACCATTAAAAATTCAGTAGTTGGGATATGCAATTATGTCAAAAATAGATTTTAACTACTCCCAAGCATTGTTTACTGATGTGGTAAATAATGTGAAAAACATCAAAGATGGGAAGAATTCTGCTTTTCTACTATTCCCAAGGTTTTTGAGCTATTATTTGCAAAAGAAAGTTACACAACATGCCTTTGAGCAAGGAACACCTTTCAAAATGAACAATCTTTCTTCTGAAACCTTTACTCGCCTAATGGCAAAAGAGTCAAAAGTTTCCAAAACAAAAGCAAAGGGGTCTGAGCAAAATTTAGATGAGTCCACATCTGCTCCTCAAACCTCTGTTGCTGAGCCCACTGCTTATGGTGATTACAGCACCACAACCACTGTTGTGAAACCCCCACCATCCAAACCCAAACAGACCAAAACAGAAACCAAAAGGCCCACCAAACCCACAAATAAGGGTCCTCTGGAAGATGATATCCCAGAGGTTGTTAGTGCACTACGTCTATTGACTTCGTCTTGTTTCATGTAATAGGATAGGATAGGATTATCAGTGCCCGAGGTTCGAGAAACAGACTTTCAGGTTTAAGGTAGTGATTTCGCTCGAAAGTGCACAAGACCATTTCGAGCTAAATCAGAACTTTCTGATTCCGCTCGAAAGTGCATCATGCCATTTGGAGCTAAATCAGAACTTTCTGATTCCGCTCGAAAGTGCATCTTGCCATTTGGAGCGAAATCAGGACTAGTATATATAGGGCACTTAGTGTTTCATTTTGTACACAACTTCAGAATCTGTAATGAAGTGCTGCCAAAGTTTTTCCAGGTTGTAATCAGTGTTATTATCAATATAAGTGACAGATTAAATAGTATCAAGTTGTTTCCACGTCCATTTCACTGATTCCGCCTTTGAATCGGATTATAAGCTCTTCTGAACGACTCGTTTGGGTCCAACAACGATCCTACAGAGGTTAACCCTGTGACAACACAAATGTCACTAGAAACCACTGTTGCTACTTCCTCACAACAGTTGGAAAGATCTCAATCTGAAACCTTAACTCCTCATGATTCCTCATAAAAGGAACATGTTGTAAGCAAAGGGACACCACAATATTAAGCATTACCCTCACCTGAGAGTATGTTTAAAGCCCTTCTCCCGGGGCAATGTGTTTTTCAACACCACTCCCTTCATCTCTTATTCCACCTACCATTATACGACTGTTTGAGGCCATTGAAATTCAGACTTAAAACAATCCCTTTCACCAACACATTACTGAGAGTATAACTTCAACGTTGGCTGTGTCGGAACCTATTCAATTGGCTAACCCACAAACAGATGAGGAGATTACACCACTTGAATTTTCTAAAATTCTTGTTGGTAGTTCAAGTGGAGCAGCTACTACAAATGTTGGATCCATTCATCTATATTTGGGTAGTAGTTTCATCAGTCAGACTCCCTTGAAGGCAACCACTGTTGTGTCTACCAAGGTATCCACTGGTGTGTTTAAGTTAACCACTGGTGTGTTTACTAAGGTAACCACTGATGCAGAGGGAAGTCCCCAGAACCAAGAACAAGGGGCGTCTGCTAATGAAAATTTGGAGACTCCTCCTATCTAAAAAGCAGATATAACCGCCTCTGGTGGGAATTCAGATGATCCTATTAAGTTAGGTGATGAATTAAAATACAAGGATTTGATAGAGAGGATGTCCAATATTGAAACAACTGTTGGTGACATGAAAGATCTGATGAAGCAGTTGGTGGATGCTTCCAAAAGTCAACCTTCTCATCAGCAGTTATCCCAAGAGCTTTGGAACTCAGTACAACCTATTCTTGCAGCTCAAAGGGAACTGGTTGAACTTCAACATAATTCCCACATGGAGCTAATTAGAGTTACTGTAGGAACGCGAGACGACCTAACGAGTCGATCGGAAGAGTGCTCAGACTGAATCAGAGGCGGAATTCATTGATTCGGTCTTTGTTTAGCTTGATTTCACTATTATACGTCTCTTTTATTGATTTGCTGACAAGTTACAAGTGCTGGAGACGATTCGGCAGAGTTTCGCCGTTACATACAAGACCTTCACACCTGTTCTATATAGTTTCGCTCATGAGAACTCATATATATAGACTTAGTGGTTTCGCTCCAATGGACATGACACATGATCGAAACCTTCATGTCCATAAAAGCGAAATCACCTTGTCCAAATAAGCGAAACCTTCTCTAATTGACCCTATGAGCGAAACCTGCTCACTAAATACATATAATCTCCTATTTTCTCGTAAAACATGCCCTAATCTATACATTTAATGTATGACTCGATACAAGACGAAGTCAACAAATGTAGTGCACCAACAGACTCCCCCTCAGATGTTGACGGAGTCAACTATCGAGTCACGACAATGTTGTGTCTTTAGTTCTTTAGTCTTGATCAGTCTCTGGGCTTCAATCTTAATCGGTCTTCTTCAGGAACTCTTCCTGGAATCATGTACCCGAATCTTTCTCTGGCTCTAACTCTCGTCAGACTCCCCCTATCATTAAGCTGGGATCGCTGTCTGGAATTTGTTATCACCTTTGAAATTAAATCCTGGCTTTCTCAGATTAAGCTCTTCTCAGAAACCTACACAACTCAAACACTCTATTACAACAAACATAATTGTGATTCAACTTAATGAATCAACTAAACCTTTGAGAATTATTTACATTTAAAATTGATCAAAAATTTCAAACATTCCAAATTCTAATTCAACTTAATGAATCATTTTAAACATTTCAAATCAATTAACCAACCCATTTGTTCATCATGTTTAGCCATTGAGATTTTGTATATCAACTTTCCAACATCAGTTGTAGAAAATCTTTTTGAATTTTTCAAAATTTTTGCTAAAACACACTAAAAATCTTTTTGGATTTTTAACTGAAAAGAAATGCAGTAAAGTAATATTTACAGACACTATTTTTGTGAGCTTGTGTAAGAGGATCATATCAGTTTATGTGACCAATCACTAGCACCGTTAAGCTTTTAATCATTTTAAGATCTAAACGATTCACATGGATTGACGATATTGTTGTCCACTTAAACTCAATCTAAAAACTTTCAATCTGCTTACCGATACTTTAAGGTATATTAAGATAGCACTAAATTCTTATGGACCCCACGATCTCAGCATATCCCCTCATCATGCAATACGCTAACTCAAGTAATGCCTTTAAACTTTTATCAACTGTGATTTGTGCGAAAACAAAACAGAATGTTTAAACATTAACAATCAGGTCGATACTTCCGTATACGCAGAGAAAGTCCAATGTTTAAACAAAATAAGAAAAATAAAACAAGTTGAAGTTGTTTAGGCTTTAACCACCAGGTCGATACTCCCGTATACGCAGAGGTGATCCAAAGCTTAAACGAAACACCAAAGAAAATAAAGCAGAACGTTTAGGCAACAACATCCAGGTCGATACTCACGTATACACAGAGGATGTCCGATGCTTAAACAAAATAAAGAAATAAAACAAGGTTAAATCTTTGCAAAATAAAATGCACAATCACAGTATCATTATCAGCAAAGTTGTCAAAGCTCACAAACTTAACCAGTTTTTATGCTTTTGGCATTCAGCGATTACTGAGCAGGCACACAATCAAGAAGGACAAAAGTAAGTACTATGCTTTCAACCATGTTTCCCACTAGAACTAGGCTTTTTCATTTATGTTTGTATCGTTATCGCAAATCTACTAGTCTAGCTGAGCCTACCGTCACATCTTTAGTGAGACCGTTTATCACATTTAGACTTTTCATTTCTTTAGCATGCTGTGATAGTCCACTGATTTTCTATCATTTCCTCTTGTTTCAGCAAAACTCATTTTGAATTTTTCAATGTTTTTGACATTTTCAAATTTTCTAATTTTTTTAAAATTTTACTCCCCCTAAAATCAAAATATGTTTCAATTTTGATTTTCTGGGAAAATTTGAAACAAACTGTACAAACTTGACAACATGATGAGAATCACTTCAATTCTCCATCCACCTGGCATAAACAATCAGAACTCCCCCTGACAACAAAACATATTCCCATAGTGATTTCAAAACACTTAAGTTTGTTTTAATCAAAATGGTTTTTCCGGAAAATAAGTTTTGTGAATCATTTCTCAAACATGGGGATCTTTCATCACCTTGTTTTCTTTAACCACTTGTAAAAAACTAACATTTTTAAGATCAATCCTCAAACATGACTTGTAGAAAATCAAGTACAACTTAATGTCCCTGATTTACCACTTGTAAGTTCGAAATATCACAAACGTGAATTTCTCAAGAAATCTGCCGATTCATGTTCCACGCTTACCAACCTGGGAACTCCGGCAAGTCAGGATTTTCTATTTAAACAGATTCACCCAAGCCTGACGGTCCTTGGGTGATTTTGAATTCTTGTTCAACAATGGTGGAAAATTTGCATCATCCATTGTTAGACCAGAATTCTCAACTTTTACCTCAACAAATGGTTCCTCTGGTTTTAACGAACCAGAATCATTGCCTGAATGTGGCTTGTCTGACTTTGAGGAGCCAGATTCATCGCCGACCATTTTCTTCTTCTTCTTTTCTTCTTTCGTCCTCAGATTTGTATCTGATGAATTTGTCTTGCTTGACTTTGCAATCGAGGAAGTCGATTCATCAGAACTCTTATTTTTACCAACAGATGAACCCGAGGACAAGATCTTCTCTAGATACTCTCTAGCCTTCTTTCTCTTCTTCCTCAGTCTGTCTTTCTGCCCCTGAGAAAGTTTCACTTTCGTTTCTTGAACTTTAGGTTCTTGAACCTTCTGTTCTTTGGGCTTGACATTGACTGATTTCTTTGCCATCTTCTGAGAATTAACCCTTAATCTTTCTTTTGATCTCCTTGGGCAATCTCTGGCAATGTGACCTCTGATGTTGCAGTTAAAGCATCTCCTCGTCTCATAATTCCAACCTTGGCAGTTAACAGCAATGTGTCCTTGATAACCACATCGGTAACACACTCTGTTATCGTACTAATCACCATTTTCAGTCCAAACATTCAGATCATAGCACTGTTTGGCTTGGTGATAATCCTTGCTCCTCTTGTTTGCTGGATTTGACTTTTGAGCACTGTGACCTGACCTGCACCACTTATTGCCAACAATTTTTGAGTTTTGATTTTCCAATTTTTGTGGTTTTTTATCACGATTGGATGATTGAACTGATGAGCTTTTATTTTCTTTTTGAACATTTTTTGATTTTTTATCTTATTGTTTTTGTTCCACGTTCTTCTTTACAGGTTTTTGCGTTGAGCATTCACCTTTCTCAGTAGAATGTAGAACAGTTTCTTGAAATTTTTATTTTAATTTCAAAAATATTTTTTCTTTTTTCAATATCATCATCAGTTTTCTCATCACAATCTTCAACTTTGACTTTGTCAAAGTTTGTGACATTGTCACTTATTGGAACTGAATTAATAGGTTTTGGACAAGGAATGGTTGAAGTATTCACAAACACCTTCAACTTTTCTTCCCATTCATTGATTTTCTTTTGGGCACACTCTGCTTCCTTTTCAAGTCGAATAATCTTTTCAAGATGAGAATTGATTTCAATTTGTTTTTCAAGATTGTTTTTACCAAACAAATCTCTCTCATCTTCTAAAATTTTTATTTGACTTTGAAAATCTTTCTCAATTTTTACTTTTTCATTTTCCAAATTGTATATTTGATTTTTCAAAACATTTTCTGATTTTTTAAGATTTTTGTTTTCTAATGACTAACTCTCAACCTCCTTCAAGAGTTTGTCATTTTCAGATGTCAATTTCTCACAATTTTTCAGCAAAACAAGAATCTGCTTATCATCAGCTTTTGTTTCAACCTTTAAAGCTGAAATATTTTCAACTTGTTTCGTTTCCTCATGAACACTTTCATCCTTACTCTCTTCTTCTGATGAATGATCAAAGATATGTGTGTCTTCTGCAATCTTTTTCTTTAACTCTGGTTCAGGATTCATAGATACGGGTTTTTCAGATTCTACTCTCTCAACCTTAACCGATGAAACTTGTTCAATCTGCTCATCTCTGATCTCTTCTTTAACAATAACTTCCTTTTGATTCTTTCTTTTTGCATCTTGTTTTTCTTTCAATTTTTCAATTTTATCGGCATAAAATAACTTTCCACTACGTTGATCAGATGGAAGTTGTTGTTTAAGATATTCAAGGTCTCGGATTTCTTCCTCATAATTGTCACCCTCTTCATTAGATGAATGATCAAAAACTGGAACTTTTTCAACAATTTCTTTTGCTGAGACTGTTTCTCCTTCTTGCTTTATCGGAATATACTACTGAGATTCATAATTCATATACGCCAATAATTCGTCAAAATCCATGTTTCGATTGATTGGGCGAAAAGAAATATGTTGATCACATGCAGCCTATTTAAGTCTCGTGGCCGACAAAATTTATTCAAGACCTGTTTTAATTGGACCGATTTGTATATATGACAAAAACTGACAAACCCCTCAATTTCTATTGAGCCTCCCAATTTACTTAACCGACAACATTTAACACATATCCTGAAAATTTTAACTTGTGTTTGAAACTGATTGGGCCTACATTATAGAATTGATCAAATAATTGGACCGTTGGAGCGAAATCACAAGTAAAATCTGATAATGTTCAAATGAGCGAAACCTCAAGTGTCAACTTGAGCGAAACCTCAGACTTTGGAATGTCCAAATGAGCGAAACCTCAAGTGTCAACTTGAGCAAAACCTCAGACTTTGGAATGTTCAAATGAGCGAAACCAAGTTGTTCTCAAGAGCGAAACTAGTATTGTTCAGAAGAGCGAAACTAGTTATGTTCACAAGAGCGGAACTACTTGGTCTTTGGAGCGAAACCCTTCAACTTTGGTGACACAAGAGCGAAACTAGGTGGTCATATAAGCGAAACTATACACTGTCCGAATGAGCGGAACCTAGTCTGAAGGTAATTTCATCCATTTCTAGTCCGAATTTTGGTCCGAAACTTTCCAGGGTTTGTTAATGTCCAATAACACACAGTCTGTGAAATTTTGAGCGAATTTCGACCGTTAAAACTTGATCTGATGAAGAAAGAAGGTGTAGAAATCAGAATACTTCAGCGAAAACGAGCTAAACGGTAAGAACTCTTCCTCCTGAGCTCTGATACCACTTGTAGGAACGCGAGACGACCTAACGAGTCGATCAGAAGAGTGCTCAGACTGAATCAGAGGCGGAATTCATTGATTCAGTCTTTTTTTAGCTTGATTTCACTATTATACGTCTCTTTTATTGATTTGCTGACAAGTTACAAGTGCTGGAGACGATTCGGCAGAGTTTCGCCGTTACATACAAGACCTTCACACCTGTTCTATATGGTTTCGCTCATGAGAACTCCTATATATAGACTTAGTGGTTTCGCTCCAATGGACATGACACATGAGCGAAACCTTCATGTCCATAAAAGCGAAATCACCTTGTCCAAATAAGCGAAACCTTCTCTAATTGACCCTATGAGCGAAACCTGCTCACTAAATACATATAATCTCCTATTTTCTCGTAAAACATGCCCTAATCTATACATTTAATGTATGACTCGATACAAGACGAAGTCAACAGATGTAGTGCACCAACAATTATGGTTGAAGCAAGATACAAAGACACACAGGCTGATATCAAGGGCATCAAAGAATCCCATACAAAGTTAACTTGCACTACCCAGCACCAATCTTTGAAAAAGTTGATGAAGATGATGCCAAAAATGAGGGAGAAGGATTTTATGAAAAACTTTTGCAAACTAACTCCAAGGAATCAGTCAAAAGAAAAGTCAAAGCTTGCCAAAAATACTTTTGCAAAATCTTCTGGAAAATCTGACACTGGTAAGAAAAAAGGGAGTTAATGATACCTTTAACAAACAGACAGATAAGGAGATTGAAGCAAAGCAGAAGAGAAAGGATACAAAAGAAAGTAGAACAGATGTGTTGAGGCAGGAATTGGAGAAAAAAGGTGATGAAAGAAAACAAAGTGCTAAACATTGGAACCTCAAACAGAAGAAAATCATTTAGAAGCAACAAACCTCCCATTGCCACATTCCCTAAACCTAAACCATCACCACCGAAAGACTCATAAGAGGTCTCAAAAATCTAGAACTCTTAATTAAGAGATCTCGTGAAAAAGAAGAGGCTATTTGTACTAAAGAGGTAATAATCGAAGAAGTAAAAATATAAGAACAAAATGAAAAACTCACGCATGAACCAACTCAAGAAGAAGGTAACCCTAAAACTAACGATTCTAAACTAGATCAAACTTTTTTAGAATTTCACGTTTTACAACCTTCTTTCGAAAATCATTGTTTGGTTCTTCACATACTAAGTTTTTAAAAGAGTTGAACACTGCTACTAAAATTGAAGAATTAGTAAGCGTCATGTTAACAAATGATCAAACTTCACTAATAAAAGATAAATATCATGAAATGAACATAAAACTGGTACCATGTTTTTTTTTTCAATACATCTTCGTTAGTAATGTGCTAATTGATAAAGATCTTTGCATTAACATAATGCCAAACTATATTTTCGAAAAATTTGGTACTAGTGATTTTTCTCCTCTTAAAATTCCTATTTTTCTCTCAAATCACAAAACAATTAATACCACAGGAATGGTTGGAAATGTCCTAATTCAAACAAGCCAAGAGGTAGTCCCAACCGATTTTATCATCTTAGATGATGCCCCCCTCGTGTTGGGACAACCATTTCTAAAATCCCATCAAGCCTTGACCCAACGGAAGTAAAACAACCTACCACTTTGATAAGGGGCCAACCAAAGGTATGTCAATCTTGACCAATCAATTGAAGATGAAGCGGATCCACCCGATACGGAAGAAGAATTCGTCGAAGAGGCAGTCGCCATAGAACAAACCTTTTCGGCCATCGACCTTAATAAAGAAGAAATAAGACGTCTCTCGAAGACCCACCGCCACTTGAACTCAAGGAACTACCTAAAAGTCTAGAATATACATTTTTAGATAAACATGGTAAGCTCCCTGTCATCATTTCATCTAAACTTACACTTTCTGAAAAAGAAAAATTAATAAAGCTTTTGAAAAAACATAAAAATGCAATCGCGTAGAGGCTCATGGATATCAAAGGCATCAACCCATCCATGTGCACCCACAAAATTTTGATGGAAGACTATAAAACGATAATAAAATCACAACGTAGGGTAAATCCAAACGTATAAGAAGTGGTTAAAAATGAAGTCATCAAGCTCTTAGACACCGGACTTATCTATCCCATTCCTGATAGTCCATCGGTAAGTCCCATCCAAGTAGTTCGAAAGAAAGGAGGTATGATGGTAATAACAAATGATAAAATGAACTTATAGCAACGAGAATCGTCACCGGATGGAGGGTTTGTATCGACTATCGTAAGTTAAATGAAGCAACAAGGAAAGACCACTTTCCTTTACCATTCATCAACCAAATGTTAGAAAGATTATCCGGTCACAAATTCTATTGTTTTCTCGATGGTTTCTCTGGTTATTTTCAAATTCCAATAGCGTCGGAGGACCACGAAAAAACAATGTTTACATGTCCCTATGGAACTTTTGCATATCGACGCATTCCTTTTGGTCTATGCAATGCCCCCACTACGTTTCAATGTTGCATGGTGTCCATCTTCACGATGTGATAGAAAAAACTATGGAAGTTTTCATGGATGATTTTTCTATCTTTGGAGATACATTTGACCAATGCCTCGATAACCTTGAACGAATGCTATCCCGATGTGAGGAAACTAACCTCACCCTTAATTGGAAAAAATGTCATTTCATGGTAACGGAGGGAATAGTACTCAGTCATAAGATCTCTAACGAAGGAATGGAAGTGGATCGGGCCAAAATAGACACTATTTCCCGATTACCTTCACCTTCCTCCGTTCGAGCCATTCAAAGTTTCCTAGGACATGCCAGATTTTATAGGAGATTTATCAAAGACTTTTCGAAAATCTCCAGACATCTAACAAAACTACTTGAAAAAGATGCACCGTTTGTCTTCGACAAGGAATGCAACAAAGCATTTCTAACCTTAAAAGAAATGTTAGTCAATGCTCCAATCATGATGGCGCCCGATTGGAAATTACCTTTTGAAATCATGTGCGATGCAAGTGACTTTGCAGTTGGAGGCGTTTTAGGACAATGAAAAGAAGAACACTTTCACCCAACATACTATGCAAGTAAAACTCTTAACGATGCTCAAGAAAATTATACAACAACCGAACCAGAGTTACTAGCCGTAGTATTTGCTTTTGATAAATTTTGTTCCCATCTTGTTCTTTCTAAAACAATAGTCTATACGGATCATGCCACCATTCGATACCTCTTCAGAAAACAAGATGCCAAACCACGTTTGATCCGGTGGATTATTCTCCTTCAAGAATTCGACATCGAAATAAAGGATAAACGAGGAGCCGAAAATACTGCCGTCGATCATGTGTCACGCTTAGAAGATCCCGCTTTGGAGTCGACTCGAGAAGAGCTCATCAATGAAAAGTTCCCCACCAAATCTGTGGAAATGGTTGAATACAAAAAAAACCATGGTACGCCGACTATGCTAACTACCTTGCTAGTGGCATTTTAGTCAAAGGTTGGTCACATCAACAAAGAACAAAATTCTTTGCTGATGTAAAACACTACTTTTTGGAAGACCCGTATCTCTTTAAAATGTGTGCCAATCAACTTAATCGAAGATGCGTCCATGGTTAAGAAGCAAGAAAAAATTTTCGCCGTTGTCGTGAAGGATCGTATGGAGGACATCATGGAGTCGCAAGCACCGCACGAAAGGTACTCGATTAAGGATTTTATTGGCCAACCATCCATAAAGATGCATACCATTTCATTAAAACTTGTGATGCATGCCAACGAACAAGTAATATCTCGACAAGAAACGAAATGCCCCAGAAAGGCATTCTTATTTGTGAAATTTTTATGTTTGGGGAATGGATTTTATGGGACTTTTCCCACCATCAAAAGGTAATAAATACATTCTTGTAGGAGTTGATTACGTGTCCAAATGGGCCGAGGCCGAAGCTCTTCCAACCAAGGATGGTAGAGTTGTGATAAGATTCTTAAAACGACTATTTTCTCGTTTTGGTGCTCCAAAAGCACTTATTAGTGATAGAGGTACCCATTTTTGCAATCATCAATTATACAAAATTTTAACAAATTATGAGGTCTATCACCGTATTTCAACTGCCTACCATCCTCAAACCAACGGTCAAGCCGAAGTAACAAATCGAGGGCTAAAAATAATCTTAGAGAAAACCGTAGGTCAAAACAAGAAAGATTGGGCGGATAAATTAGATGACGCTTTATGGGCCTTCCGAACCGCCTACAAAACACCAATAGGCACCACCCCATATAAGCTCGTCTATGGGAAAAATTGCCACCTCCCAGTAGAAATTGCTCACAAGGCCTATTGGGCGTTAAAAACGTAAACCTAGACCAAGAACTTGCCGGTAAAAGTCGATTCTATCAATTAAACGAACTAGATGAATTAAGAAATCAAGCATATTCTAATTCTGAAATTTATAAGGAACGCATGAAAAATATAGACGATAAAATAAGCAAACCTAAAGAATTACGGGAGGGGGATCAAGTGCTATTGTTTAACTCAAGGCTTCGATTATTTCCGGGAAAAGTTAAGTCAAGGTGGACGGGAACTTTTTCCATCACCCAAATCTTTCCACATGGAGCGGTAGAAATTAAGCCTCCAAACGGTTAACCTTTCAAGGTAAACGGACAAAGGCTTAAACTCTATCGAGGCTTAAGTGACGAAGAGGAAATTGAAATGGATCTTCAAAAGGTAGATACACGATCGGTAAAACGATCAAATGTTTATTTGTTTATATGCATATTTTTCTTTTTAATCATCTTGTAGGAACAATTGGAAAGCATCATCCATGAAGACTTGACGAAAAACAGGTAAGTACCAAAGGAACCATGGAAAAACGGTCACACGCGCGTGCAAGGATAATAAAATAAGGTTACTGGAAGTCTGAACACGGGGTCGTGCCTACCTGACACACCCCCGTGCCCAAACGCCCAGAGTGCTCTATCAGCACGGGGCCATGGCTGGCTAACTGTTAGGATATAAAACCATCAGTCTTCACTTTTTCAAACATAACACGACCCGTTTCTCTGGAGACTCTGGTTCATGCCGATTTTTCGCCGGTTTTCAACGTTCGATCACTCTAATCCGACTACAAGGTATGATTCTAACATCATGGTAGTTAGTTTAACAATTTGCATGTAGTTTGACACCAAATATTCGGGTTTAATCTAGGGTTCTTGAACTAGACCCATGCCAATCCCGAATTTTTGTTTAGATCTTATTAGTAGTAGTTAGCATTAGTGTTTATGGAAGTAAATATCTGAACATTGTTGAGGAAATCGAGTCATTCAAACTGTTTCTACCAAACCCTTGTTCTTGATGGAAAATATTAAAATCGGAAGGGTAAACGGGTGTTTTCTATAAAAATGATAATTGGGGTTTGTTTTTCGGGGTAAACCGTTACTGGTGAACCAAAAAATTTGAATTTTTCAAAGCCGGCTCGAAAACCTTGTGTAGGATCGTTTGCGGACTCGAACGAGTCGTTCAGAAGAGATTTATCAGTTTCAGATGCGGAAAATAAGAAACCGACGATGAAACAGCTTGTTTATCACTCTAAACCTCTTTTGTATTGATATAACAGCGTTTACAATCAAAAGGTATACCGGCAGCACTTCGGTATCACTCTGAGACAATTGTTACAAATGATTTAGCTTGAAGGCTATTTATAGTTGTGTTGATTTAGCTTGAAATGACACATGCCACTTTCAAGGGAAATCAACATGTTGATTTAGCTTGAAACTGTCAAGAGACACTTTCAAGGGAAATCACCACGTTCAAGCTAAATTACCTTAAACACATTCTAAAACGTATAACATATCTAACATTTTTAGTCCTAGACTCGATACAAGACGAAGTCGACAGACGCATGCACCAACAGACTCCCCTTCGAATGTTGACGGGTCTTAAGTGTCGAGTCTTCGCATCTTCAGTCTTCATCAGTCCTTTTGAACTCTTTAAAGTATCTGACATTGTAAAGCATCCTCAAACTTTATCTCCTTTTCATCTTCAGCATCAACAAACTCCCCACGAACACTCTTTACTCGGATGTCTTCATACTTCCCCTTTCGATATGCTGGGATCGCAGTCTGGCATGTTAAAATCACATCGACCTCAGGTATCGGAACCTGGCACTCTATCTTCAGGTTCAAGATCGAAACCTGATTACACCTGCACATTCTTAACCCAGAAATAAATTTCCTGATAATCACTTGTAAAGCATATTTTAAAATGATTCAACATTTATAGTCTCTGATGAACCAATTGCAGAAATATCATTTTCATTTAAAAGAACTTCAAACAAATACTTTTCCAAACCTGTTCGTCATGTTTAGCACTCGGAATTTTGAAAATTAGCTCTTCAACACCAGTTGTCGAAAATCTTTTTGAATTTTTCAAAATTTAAGCTAAAACACACCGAAAATCTTTTTGGATTTTTGAATTGAATGAAATGCAGTAAAGAAATATTTACATACAATATTTTTGTGAGTTTGTGTAAGAGGATCATATCAGTTATAGAGACAAATCACCAACACCGTTAAGCTTGATTTCATTTTAAGTTCTAAACAATTCACTTAGATTGTCAGTATACTGGTCCACTTAAATTCTCACACAAAGTTCAACTGTTTCGAGATACGATATTAATGTTTTAAGTACTTAAACTTAATCGCGTGTCCCACCTCAGAATATACTCCCGTATCCAGATCCCAATAATCAGTCTTATAGGTAATTATGACACAAATGATATCTGTACATAAATTAGGTAATGCGAGAGCCGAGGGAACTAAGGTCGATACTTTCGTATACGCAGAGAGATATCAGCTTCGACTTTAAGGAATGTCCCCTTTAGAGGATCTTTTAGCTACAACAGCAGCGACTATCAATTTTATTGTTTCATCAGCATGCTGAGGGTTTATGCTATGTTTCAAGCATTTGCGGAAAGTATTATTCGAGGACTAGGTCAGAACTACCGTTCAGCAGAAGTCCCGGAATAATACCCCAGATATCATTGAGTATAAAGACCTAGTATATCAGATTATGAGACCTTTCAAACGAGATTTCGGGGGTTACCCATATATCCGAGAGATGTTCCCCACGATATAAGCAAGTTTGAAATTTAGGTTTATATCTCGTCACAATCTACTAAATGTGCAAAAACCTACTGACACATCATCAGTGAGACCGTTTATCACTTTTTAACTTTCCATTTCTTTAGCATGTTGTGATGGTCCACTGATGTACTATCATTTCCTCTTATATGCAACAAAAACTCATTTTTCATTTTATCATGTTTTTGGCTTTTTCAAATTTTCAAATGTTTTTGGATTTTCTAAAATTTCTTACTCCCCCTAAAATGCAAACACATTTTAGGAAATTTGAAAACAAACTATACAAGAACTTGACAACTGATATCGAATTGCCTCAATTCTCCATCCACTTGGCATAAACAATCAGAACTCCCCCTTTCACAAAACTATTTTCTCATTATGATTTCAAAACACTTAAGTTTGTTTTAACCAAAATGATTTTTCCGGAAAATAAGTTTTGTTGATTTAACCACTTGTAGGTTCGGGGTGTGGTTCATCACATTGTCTACTTTTAACCACTTGTAGTAGATCAAGTACAACTTAATGTCCCTGATTTACCACTTGCATGTATGCAACCTCTGTACCTCTTACAAAATATATTTACAACATATAAGCCTATGTAGGAATAAACCTCTACACAAACCCTTTTACCAATCAAGATGCCGATTCCTGCTTCACACTTACCAACCTAGAAGCTCCGGCAATTCACACTTATCCTGTAACAATTTAAACATTTTTAAAATTCAATCACAAAAACAATTATCAAGAAAGATGCCGATTCCTGATCCACGATTACAAACTTGGGATCTCCGGCAAAGTCCTAAGACTTCAAGGGAAACAAACTTCCATCCAAGTCTTCTCAGACTTGATGGCGTTCAGTTCATGCGCAGTAGGGTTGTATGTTGCCTTTTTAGTTGCATAAAAATCTTTAATCCCTTTAACTTTCCCATTCAACATTTTTCCAAAAATTTTCTTAACACTTCCATTGAATGTTTTCTCGACATCAAATTTAGTTTTCTCTGTGTAAAACTGATTCGAGATATCAACCTTACCAACTTTCTGTTTAATTTCTTCAAATTTCAGTGATGGAAACTCATCATCATTCACTGAAATTTTCACCTCACCTTGTGGCTCTTCTGGTTTTGTGGAACCAGATTCATCGCCGACTTTCTCATCATCTTTTTTAACAACCCACACTTGGTTGTCTTTTGCATTCTTTTTGTAAAAATTCTTTTTAGAACATTCACCAACCTCATAAGTTGAGTTTTCAAAAATTTTAAATTTTTCGATTGGTGGTTCAACATCAACAACCTTTTCTTTCAATTTCTGAGAAACTCCCTGTTTTGTTTTGGCATTTTTCTGACAGTTCCATACAATGTGACCAACTTCATTGCACTTGTAACAGGTTCGAGTCTCTCTTTGATAAACCACTTCAGTTCCATTTTTCTTCTTTTCAGCAAGAAACTCTTGATTTGACTGTCTCCATAATGGTTTCTTTTGTTCCTCTTCTGCACTTCCACCTGACACAAATTCTGTTCTTGTTTTAGAATTTTTCAAATTTTTATGATTTTCTGGTGGAATAAATCCAAGACCTTTTTTTTGTAGCTACGATTTTGGTTTGATTTCTTTTGAAAACCAGAACCAGAATTGTAACCCTTTTTCTTGTTTAAACGTTGTTGAACTCTTGAAGTGTACTTTTTAGGTTTTTCAATAAGATTTAAATCTTTTATTTCAGAAATATTAATTTCTGTCATTTTGAAAACCTTTTTGATCATGTCAAAACGAACACTTCTTATTGGAAACTCTTTGTCAAAGTATAATTTGTTTGAATCATTTAAAGTGTATGCGACTTCAAATGTTTCATCATCCAAATTTGCTTTTGATAATAAAAATTCTTTACTATAAGACCGTTTAACCGACGACTTTTGACTGTTGACTGACGAATTTGACCCCCCAGACTCAGACTTTGACTCAGAATCCTCCTCAGTATCCAACACCTGATCGACCACCTTTTTAATTAATTTAGACTCATGATCAGTATCAGAAGAGGTAAACATGACATCAATGTTATCTGGTAAAACGTCAGTTGTGTCGGTTTTAAGCTGTATATTGACTGTTTTTTCAAGTTGCTCCTCGTTTGGTTTTCTAGGAGAATACCCTTCCCAAATTGGAGGCGGACACTTGTTATAGCTAACAGTCAGTTTCTTACCATTATCTTTCTTTTTCTTCGACTTCTCGTCTTGAATAGCTTCCATACCTGCAACAGTTGGGTAAATACGATCAATGAGATAATCAGAACTAGAATAACTTTGTAATAAACGTCTAATTCTCTCATTCTCAATCTTCTCTGTCTCCAACTCTTGCTTCCATTTAGCACTTTCTTCGATGTAAAAGTTGATGGCTTTCTGTTTTGTCATCATCACAGCATTCATCATCGTAAGTGCTTGTTCTCTTTCTGAATTTGTCTTTTGGAGACCAGTTACTGTTTTGTTCAAGACATCATAAGATTCTTTTAGATAATTGAGGTTGAACAATAACTGCTTCTTTTTCTTCTCATACTCAGCAATTATCTCGTCTTTTGTTGCACATTCCTTGCAAGCTTCCAAACACTTCTCGCAAGGTTTTACAACTTCAACAATCTTCTCAATCTCAATTGTCTTTACCACTTCAACCACTTTTTCTTCTTCAGTCACCTTCTCAGCTTCAGTCACCTTTTCTCCAGCAACAACTTTAACTTCTTCAGTTTGAACAATTTCATCCTTTTCAGCATCACTTTCAGTCTTCAAATCCTTTTGTTCTTTTGCAGCTCGTTTCTCTTTCAGCTTCTCCAAGCGATCTGCAAAATAGAAATGAAAACTTTCAGGAGAAAGATGAGTTTTTGCTACATTTATATGTTTTTCTTCCTCATCATCACTACTACTATCAACTAGTGACTGATCAAACTGTACAGATTTTTCAGAATCAGCATCTGATACACTAGAATCGGACGGTGTTTGATCAAATAAAACTTCTTTTTCTGAAGTAACATCATTTTGCACACTCTCATCTGCACTTAGTGAATCTTCATCAGCACTTTCTGAGCTTTCTTCAGATGTAACAGACTGTTCCTTCACACTTTTCACTGTCTCAACAATAGATTTCATCCATGTAGCGAACATGTCTGGTTCTCTAACAATCTTTGCAATGAAAGCTTTGAAATCACCCTTTTCATCAACAAACATATCCCAACTGAAACCTTCAGGTAGTCTCTCATCATCTTGATCGACTATGCATGCTTTGCTATCAGAAGATATATAGTTGCTCTAGTTGAAATCTACCAAACATCCTCTCTTTGAATCCTCAATCTTTCTACCATGAGCCGTTTGTGAGTCTTGTGACTGACCAACTTGCTGATAAATGGCTTTTCGGTAGTAATCGTCTTTTCCGAACGGATTCTGAGCTCCACTAGCTTCTCTGTTTTTGCACTCCCGCTTGAAATGACCTTTCTCCCTGCATCGAAAACAAGTAACTTTAGATTTATCAAAACCTAAAGTAGATACATGAGCATCAAGAAAGTCATTTCTCCCGGTAATCGTTTTAAACTTTTCAGCACGTCTAAGAACACTCGCAAGACACCATTTGATATCCATCAGTTCCATCTCTTCTGCGTCTATTTGATCGTAATCCTCTTTGGTGAGCATGGGATTTCCGATCCGACCCGCAACTAGACCTTCATACGATAACAACACAGAACCAAGTAGAGCCATGTGGTCTTTAGCAGTGTCTTCTGAAAAACTTTGACCTTCTGGAAGATTTAGAGCGATGTTGCACTGAATCACATAACCATTTCCTGTTTTTGTGCTTTAGGACTGAAAGCTTTCTGATGAACTCTTTGGATTGACACTTGGATATAATGAGAAACCACTGCTGCTTTTGTTTGAACTTTGATCAATCTTTTCTGTAGAATCCCCGGCACTATACGCAGTCTGGATTTTCGGACTTCTATCAGTTTCTGAAACCGGAACACTTCCTTTATAATACATTTTTACATCCTGTTGACCACTTGGACTGTTCATTCTCGCGATCTTTTGCTGTTCCAAATCTTGACCCTCAATCTTTTCGATAAACTCACCAATTGATAACCCATCATAAACCCCTGTGTTTTTCAGAATCATCAAATAAGTTCCCCACTCTTTTTGCGGTAACGCATCAGCTAATTTGTCTACCCACTCTTCAGACTCCTTTTCTATACTAAGCATTGACATAGATCGCACAAGGTGACAGTATCTTTCAATCAGCTTCTTTGTGTCTTCACCTGGTAGACTGCTGAACAGATCAAATTCTTTCTTTAACAGGGCCTTCTTGCTTTTAATCATTTTCTCGCTACCCTCAAATTTGACTTTAAGTGCATCCCAGATTGACTTTGAAGTTTTGTCATGCTGAAGCAGTATGAAAATGTCTTCTTTGATAGCTTGTTGAAGTAGACTAATCATCATCTTTTCAGATCTATACATATCACGTTCTTCATTACTAAATTCATGTATTTTTTTATTAACTTTCAAATCAGTCTGTGGCAAAACATATTTCTTCAAAATGCATTCCCATGACCTAAGATGGTTTGCCTGAACCCAGTTCTCGAATCTATCTTTCCACCCGTAGTATTCTTCGATACTCATCAATTTTGGGGGCTTTTGGGTGGTTCCCGTCTCGTTTTCCAAATTGATGTTCTGAGCAATAGTAGATGGACCAGACGGTGTTGCAAATGCATTGTAGAACTCGGTATCCATGACTCAGAATCAAAGAATCTCAAACAATTTTTCACACGAACTGATTCTCCTCGTAACACAATAATACCTGACAAACAAACAAACAAACAACAATCAGTTTAAAGATTTATCAATTAATCGAAACAAATTGGTACTTGGACTGGTGATGATTCTGTGTGGACTGAAGGTTGACCAACAGTACGAACTTCTAGAACCCGAATCGAATTCAAGTGACTTGACTCTTTGAAACCTTTGAACTCCGAACTGTATGAACTGGACAATTATCACGCAACTTAACCACACAAAATGACTTGACTTATCAAACGTACTGATCGAACCGTGCTCCAAACCTTGTGACCTGATTACCGACAACTGACAACGGCAGACGGCAAGAACAATAATCAACTAAACATGATTGGACCGAGAACTAGTATGCATTATTTGCAACCTAGAGTTTACAGATTCAAAATATGCATCATGTGGACATTTTTTTTTATTCAAGTTTCGATATTATCAATGCTGACACATGGTACAAGAAGACTTCACATGCAATACATTTATTATCAACAAACTAGACTGACAACTATATCTCTAATATTGAAACAATTATTACAATTACATGAAACATCTGATTACACTTTAACACAACATGAATTTGCAGTGAACCACATGAATTGATAAAATCTTGTGCCGACCATCATTATATTTCACATGCCCATTTTTGTTTTCAATAACACTAAACTGACAACATCATTTAAGAGAAACAATTTTCAAGACTTAGAATACTCCATATCACATGCAATCCTCGAACTACTAAATCAATTGCAAACATATAATTTCATTTCTCAACAAACTGTGATAAGACAATCTCAAACAGATTCACAATACTCAATACATGTTTCAAGCGAAGTCACACAACAAGTTTCAAGCGATATCAACAATTACACTTTGAAGCGAAATCTTTTATGTTATTTCAATGTTCAAGCGAAATCTTCAAGATTGTCATATTCAAGCGAAATCATGATATTTGTGAATACAAGCGAAATCAACAAGTAAGTTTCAAGCTAAATCTGATGATGTCAGCAAAAACAATCTGATTTTGGTCCGATTGAACAAGATTTAAGCCGATTTTAGATCTGAAACTCTCAAGGGTTTGTTAAAACATGTATACGCACATTATGTGAGAATTTGAGCCGATTATATCCATAAAAAATTTTAATTTTTGAGAAAGAATGGTGTAGAAACAGAAAAAAATGATGAAACCGAGCTGTTTTTGTGAAATCTCTTCCTCCTGAGCTCTGATACCACTTGTAGGATCGTTTGCGGACCCGAACGAGTCGTTCAGAAGAGATTTATCAGTTTCAGATGCGGAAAATAAGAAACCGACGATGAAACAGCTTGTTTATCACTCTAAACCTCTTTTGTATTGATATAACAGCGTTTACAATCAAAAGGTATACCGGCAGCACTTCGGTATCACTCTGAGACAATTGTTACAAATGATTTAGCTTGAAGGCTATTTATAGTTGTGTTGATTTAGCTTGAAATGACACATGCCACTTTCAAGGGAAATCAACATGTTGATTTAGCTTGAAACTGTCAAGAGACACTTTCAAGGGAAATCACCATGTTCAAGCTAAATTACCTTAAACACATTCTAAAACGTATAACATATCTAACATTTTTAGTCCTAGACTCGATACAAGACGAAGTCGACAGACGCATGCACCAACACCTTGATTTTTGGAGAAACAGACAGTTTGACACGGGGTCGTGCTGTTTTAGCACTAGGCCGTGCCCAACATGAAACCTCAGACACGGGGTCGTGTCCAACAGACACAGGGCCGTGTCCAAACCATCTGATATCATAGTTTTGCATATTTTTTAAACGTATCAACCGTCTTACTGGTTCTTTCTTGCAGGATGGCACCACACAAATTCCTGAGGTTCAAAACCTCTGAATTGGAGTACGAAACGCGGTTCAAAACCTTGCAAGCACGACATGAGGAGCCTCTGAGGCAGGTTTGCTACGACACACTCGAGACGGTTGGGCAGAGGGGGAGATACGATGCACTTGTAACTGGTCCTCTCCGGGTATTCTTGGAAACTCGGCTCCGGTCCATACTTGTGTGGGGGAGAATGGTATAGCTTGTCTTTCGCCCAATTCGGTATCAACATCGGTCTATATACCGAGGAGGAAGTAGCAGAACCAGATTTTACTGAAGCTATTAGAGAACTACCTAATAACCTCCGCCAAGCTACATGGGAAATGATCGGAGATGGCCACTACAACCCCAGCTCCACAAAGAGCACCAAAATCAGGGACCCGCTCATCCGCTACATTCATCGGGTCCTTAGTGGTTCTTTATGCCAAAGAGATAATAGTGGTGGGGTAGTGAACTTACGAGAGCTTACTTGCCTTTATTTTCTCGTAACTCACCAACCCATCGACGTCGCCCACATGTTGCTACGGAATATGGCTGCCAACGCCAGTGCGGACACCCGAACGTTGATCTTTTATGGAGGATGAATCGCCAAGTTATTCAAGAATTTCATTCAGCGAACTCCATCGACGTTTAACAAGGGTGTTGGTACAACAAAGGTTGATCTTGCGGTACACCGAAGCATGAATCTTATCATCGACTGCCCCGACGGTACTATGCGCTTCAAAGATGCAAGTGGTCATGCTTGGAACCGAAATGACCCAGACATGATCTTGGCAATCGAAGATATCCCAAACCGTCCTCGTCCCTGACAATTCCCTGGTTCCTCGTCTCAAGAAGGGGGTGACTTTCTGTTGGTGCATACGTCTGTCGACTTCGTCTTATATCGAGTTTTGTATGTTTGTAGATATATCAGGGCACGATATTCGAGGAAACTGTCAAAAATAGGATTGAAGGTAATTTCGTACGAAATTACAGGATGTAATTTCGCATGAAATCATAAGGTAATTTAGCACGAAATTGTGATTTCGTGTGAAAGTGATTTCGTGTGAACAAGTTCATGCGAAATCACCTTGCCTATAAATAGGTGTCTGGTCTTTGTCATTTGGTACGAAATTACTTTCCGGTTTGAGAGCCGAAGTGCTGCCGAAGTGTCGTTTCGCTGTAAAACTTTGTCAAATCAATAAGAAAGACATTTAAATTGAATATCTAGCTGAATCGAACTCGATATGTCTGTTTCCGCCTTTCATATTGAGTAGAACGCCTCTGAACGACTCATTTCGGTCGGTAAAACGACCCTACATGTGGTATCAGAGCTCAGGAGGAGGAGTTCTACCGTATTCAGCTTGATTTCATCAGATTTTCTAACTTCTACACCTTCTTTTCAAAATTGAACTAATTTTACGGTTAAAATGGTTTGAATTTCTCACATTATATGCAAAATTGTGTTTTAACAAAGCCTTGAGAAAACTGGACCTAAAATCGAGCTAAAACCTGATCAATTTGACAAAAGTTTGAACGAAATGATGACATCAACATAATTTCGCGTGGGATAGCATCATAATTTCGCACGAAATTACATTTTGAGATTAATTTCGTTTGAAATTGCACCTTATTTCCCACGGAATTATAATTTCGCTTGAGATACTCCATACGAAATTACAATTTCGTTTCAAAGTTGTGATTTCGTTTGAATTTGTTTGTAATTCCGTACGAAATTAAATTTTGTTTGTTCGGTTCAAACAAAATCCCTAATTTCGTTTGAAGATTCTGATTTCGTTTGTGTTGTTATTTCTCTTGAAACTGTTGTGCTGTTATTTCGTTTGTGGAGGGTATTTCTCTTTAGAAGTTATTTCGCTTGAAAGGTTTTCGTTTGAAGATTCTAATTTTGTCTGAAAGTGTCTGATTTTGAAAATTGTTACCGAATCATGGAAGAGGAAGTCTACAACGCGTTTGCTACATCCATGACTACTCCGGCTGTCATTACTCAAAGCATGAACATGGAAAACGAAACTGGAACTTTGCAAAAACCCCCGAAGCTAATGGGAATTGAGGAGTATTATGGTTGGAAAGACCGATTCGAAAACTGGGTTCAAGCTAATCATTTGAGATCTTGGGAATGCATTGAGAAAAAAACATGTTAAACCGCGTACAGATTTGGGAGTTATTAAAACTATTTCTGAATTTACGGACAAAGAACGAGACATGTATAACGCCAAAAAGATGATGATCAGTCTGTTACAACAAGCTATTAAAGAAGACATCTTCATTTTGCTTCAGCATGACAATACTTCACGATCGATCTGGGATGCGCTTAAAACTAAGTTTGAGGGTAGTGAGAAGATGATCAGGAGCAAGAAAGCATTGCTAAAGAAAGAGTTTGATTTATTTTCGAGTTTGCCAGGTGAAACATCAAAGAAGCTGATTGATAGATATTGTCACTTAGTGCGATCTATGTCTTTATTAGAAATTGTCAAAGATCAAGAAGAATGGGTCGACAAATTAGCTGATGCATTACCTTAGAAAGAGTGGGGTACATACTTGATGATTTTAAAGAATACTGGAGAATATGACAAGTTGACTATTTCACAGTTCATTGAAAAGATTGAGGGTCAAAATTTGGAACAACAGAAGATTGCTAGAATGAACAGTCCGAGTGTTCAACAGGATGTCAAAATGTATTACAAAGGAAGTGTTCAAGAGGTTGAAGCAAGTCCGAAAGTTCAAACTGCTTTTAGTGCTGAAAAATTATCTGGTTCAATAAATCAAAGTCCAAACAGCAGCAGTGGATTTTCATCGTATCCGAGTGTTAATCCAAAGAGTTCAACTTTAAGTCATCAGTTTCAAAGTTCAAACAACAGTAATGGTCAAGTGTTGAATTGCAATATCGCGTTACATCTTCAGAATGGTCAAAATTTTTCTGAAGAGATTGCCAAAAGTCACATGTCGTTACTTGCTACTGTGTTGGAATCATATGAAGGATTGGTTGCAGGAAGGATCGGAAATCCTATGCTGACGAAAGAGGATTACGATCAGATAGATGCAGAAGAGATGGAGCTTATGGATATTAAATGGTGTTAAGCTAGTGTTTTGAGGAGAGCTGAAAAGTTTAAGATGATTACAGGAAGAGATGATTTTAGGGATGCTAATGTTTCAACTTTGGGTTTTGATAAATCTAAAGTTACTTGTTTTCGATGCAGGGAGAAAGGACATTTCAAGAGGGAATGTAAAAATCGAGAAGCAAAAGAAGCACAGAATCCATTTGGAAAAGATGATTACTATCGGAAAGCCATTTACCAACAAGTTGCTGATCAACCATACAAACAAAAAGAACCACAAACTGCTCATGCCAAAATGATCGTAGAAGCAAATAAGAAAGCTTACTTTGGCAAAATCGATCAAGATGATGAAAAAGTGGCAAAGGGTTTCAGTTGGGACAAATACATTCCACCTGATTCAAAAGTAGTAGCTCTCACTGCACAAATCATCCAAGAGCTAGTGTTTGATCAATCATCATCTGATGATAGTGATGATGAAGAAGAAACACAAATAAACATTGGAAAATCTATGTTATCTCCTGAAAGTTTTGAATTTTATTTTGCAGATAGATTGGAGAAGCTGAAGGAGAGACGAGCAACTAAAGAACAGAGAAAGATGAAATGTGAAAATGTTGCTGAGACAAAGAAGAATGAACAAAGTGAAGAAATTAAAGAAGTTGAGAAAGTTGTTGAAGTTGAAAAAATAGTAGAAATTGAAAAGGTTGTGGAGATGATTAAACCGTGTTTAAAGTGTTTCGAATCTTGAAAGCAGTGTGAAGAAAAAGATGAAAAATTGAGTGAGCAAGATAAGATGAAAGAAAAATTACTGTTCGATCTCAATTATGTAAAGGAATCTTATGATGTGTTGAACAGAACAGTAACTGGTCTGCAAAAGACAAATTCTGAAAGAGAAGATGCGTTGACAATGATGAATGCGGTGATGATGTCAAAGCAGAAAGCCATAAATTTTTACATTGAAGAAAGTGCAAAGTGGAAGCAAGAGTTGGAGACAGAAAAGATAGAAAATGAAAGAATCAGAAGATTGTTACAAAGCTATTCTAGTCCTGATTATCTGATTGATCGAATTTATCCAACTATTGCAGGTCTTGAAGCCTTTCAAGATGAGAAGCCAAAAGAGAAGGATACTGGTAAGAAACAAAGTGCAAATTATAACAAGTGTCCGCCTCCGATCTGGGAAGGATATTCTCCCAGAAAACCGAATGAGGAGCAAGTCAAAAAGGCTGTCAATATAAAGTTAAAATCCGAAACAACTGATGATTTACCAGAAAACATTGATGTCACATTCACATTGTCTGACACTGATCATGAGTCTGAGTTAATAACAAAGGAGGTCGATCAGGTGTTGGATAAAGATGAGGAGTCAGAGTCAAAGCCCGAATCCAAGAGTTCGAGTTCATCAGTTGACAGTCCAAAGTCGTCGGTTAAACGGGTTTACAATAAAGAATTCTTGTTATCAAAATCTAATTTGAATGACGAACCAATCAAAGTGGCATATACTTTGAATGATTCAGACAAATTATATTCTGATGAAGAATTTCCAATAAGAGGTGTTAAACCAGAAATGATAAAAAAAGGTTTTCAAACTAACAGAAATTAATATTTCTGAAATAAAAGATGTAAATCTTTCTGGAAAACCTAAACCTTACACCTCAAGAGTTCAACAAAGATTAAACAAGAAAAAGGGTTACAGTTCTGGTTCAGGTTATCGAAAGAAACCAAACCATAACGGTAATTTCAAAAAGAAAGGTCTTGGTTTTATTCCACCAAAAAATTATAAAAATGAGAAAACTTATAAACCAAAAACTGTATTTGTTTCAGGAGCAAGTTCAGACGAAGAAGAAAAGAGCTCATTCTGGAAGCAAACAAACAAAGAATTCCTTGCTAAGAAGCAAGAGGGAATGAAGAATGGAGCTTATCAAAGAAAGGAAACAAGAACCTGTTACAGATGTCAAGAAGTTGGACACATTGCCTGGAACTGTCCTAAGGCAACCAACATCAAACAGGAAGTTGTTTCTAAACTTAAGGAAAAGATTGTTGAGAAAAATGAACCACCAACTGAAAAATTCAAAGTTTTTAAAAATTCAACATATGAAGTTGGTGAATGTTCGAAGAAAAGATTTTACAAAAGAAGAGTTAATCTTGACAACCAAATGTGGGTTGTTAAGAAATCTGAGGTGAAATCTGGCGATGAATCTGATTCCACAAAATCAGAGGAGCATCAGGTTGAGGTAAAAGATGAGAAATCAGTTCCTCCAATGGATGATGTGAATTTTCCACCATTGAGGACTGAAAATTTCAAACAAAAGATTGGTAAAGTTTAATGGAAATGTTAAAAAGATTTTTGGGAAAATGGTTGATGTAAAGGCCAAAGGGGTAAAAGATTTTTATGCAACAAAAAAGGCAACTTATTACCTGATTGAAGATGATTTGATTACACCCAAAGCAGGTCAGGCTTGGGTGTCTGTATTTTTTACTTGATAAATCTGACTTACCGGAGCTCCCAAGTTGGTAATCGTGGAGCATGAATCGGCATCATTCTTAAAAATTTGTACTTCTAAAATTGTTAAATTTTACAGGTGGTGGAATTGCCGGAACTCTCAGATTGGTAAGTGTGGAGTAGGAATCGGCATTTTTCTTACAAGTGGTATTTCAGTTTGGAAGTGGTAGTTATTCTTAAAATTGTCATATGTCATTTTACATATGGTAAAGTTGAACCTACAAGTGGTTAATCAAGGTCATTAAGTTGAACTTGATTTAACTTTTATTCAAATGGTTAAAGAAGAACAATGTGATGAACCCCTAACCTACAAGTGGTAAAATTGACAAATCTTATTTTCCGGAAAAACCATTTTGATTAAAACAAACTTAAGTGTTTTGAAATCTTAATGGGAAATAGTTTGTTGTAAGGGGGAGTTCTGATTCTTTATGCCAAGTGGATGGTGAATTGAAGTAATTCACATCATGTTGTCACTTTCTGTGTACAGTTTGTTTTCAAATTTTTCTTTAAAATGATTTTGCATTTTAGGGGGAGTAAGAATTTTCAGAAAATTCAAAAACATTAGAAAATTTGAAAAAGCCAAAAACATGATAAAATCAAAAATGAGTTTTGTTGAAAAAAGAGGAAATGATAGTACATCAGTGGACTATCACAGCATGCTAAAGAATTGGAAAGTTTAAAAGTGATAAACGGTCTCACTGATGATGTGCCAGTAGGTTTTTGCACATTTAGTAGATTGTGTCGAGATATAAACCTAAATTTCAAACTTACTTATCTCGTGGGGAACATCTCTCGGATATATGGGTAACCCCCGAAATCTTGTTTCAAAGGTCATTCTTTCTGAGATACTAGGTCTTTATGCTTAGTGATATCTGGGGTATTATCCCGTGACTTCTGATTTTGCGGAAGCAATGGCCTAGTCCCCGGAGAATACTTTACGTCTGCTTAAAATATAAGCCCACCCTCAGCATAAAAAATGATAAAACATTGCAAAATGCTAAGCATGTGCTGTTGAAGAAAAGATTCTCTAAAGGGAACCCACCAAAAGTCGAAGCCGCCATCTCTCTGATTTTGTGGAAGCAATAGCCTGAGCTCTCACGGCCCTCGCATTTAACCCTTTACAGATAT
Source organism: Helianthus tuberosus (assembly GCA_030545235.1). Lineage (NCBI taxonomy): Eukaryota > Viridiplantae > Streptophyta > Magnoliopsida > Asterales > Asteraceae > Helianthus > Helianthus tuberosus. The sequence goes on along the minus strand of CM060367.1, from coordinate 149,461,506 downwards.
CATCTAGGTATACTCACCTGTAAGACTGAATATTGGGATCTGGATATGGGAGTATATTCTGAGGTGGGACACGCGAATAAGTTTAAGTCTCTAAAACATTAATTTCGTATCTCGAAACAGTTGAACTTTGTGTAAAAAATTAAGTGGATCAATATACTGACAATCTAAGTGAATCGTTTAGAACTTAGAATGTTTAAAGCTTAACGGTGTTGGTGATTTGTCTCAGAAAATGATATGATCCTCTTACACAAACTCGCAAAAATATTGTTTGTTTATATTTCTTTACTGCATTTCATTTTATCTCATAATCCAAAAAGATTTTTAGTGTGTTTTAGCATAAATTTTGAAAAATCCAAAAAGATTTTTGACAACTGATGTTGAAGAGTTGATATTCAAAATTCCAAGTGCTAAACATGATGAACAGGTTTGGGAGAGTCTGTTTAAAATGATAAAAATGATTTGCTACAAGTGGTTCATCAGATATTAACATTGTTAAATCTTTTATTGATAGATTAATACCTGCAAATGATATATAAATTTATCAAAATTTTAAATTTGTGAAATTTTATTGTGAGGTAGAGATGTGTGCAGGTTAGCCAGGTTCCTGATTCTGAGCAGAATATGAACTAGATTACAATCATGATTTTATGAGAGCCAAGTTCTGATCCTGGAACTGTTGCTGATGTTGATAAACTTAAAAGAATCAAGAGATCTGATCAAGAGAATTAGAGAAGATAGAGTCAGTTTCAGATTCTGGAAGAGAGAAGAAAAGAAAAGAGAAAGATTGTTTTACACTGTCAGATACTTCAGGAAGAATATAAGACTGATAAAGACTGAAGACGTTGAAGACTCGACACTGAAGACTCGTCAACATTCGAGGGGGAGTCTGTTGGTGCATACGTCTGTCGACTTCGTCTTGTATCGAGTCTTGTATGTTTGTAGATAGATCAGGGCACGATATTCGAAGAAACTGTCAAAAATAGGATTGAAGGTAATTTCGCACGAAATTGTGATTTCGTGTGAACAAGTTCATGCGAAATCACCTTGCCTATAAATAGGTGTCTGGTCTTTGTCATTTGGTACGAAATTACTTTCCGGTTTGAGAGCCGAAGTGCTGCCGAAGTGTCGTTTCGCTGTAAAACTTTGTTAAATCAATAAGAAAGACATTTAAATTGAATATCTAGCTGAATCGAACTCGATATGTCTGTTTCCGCCTTTCATATTGAGTAGAACGCCTCTGAACGACTCATTTCGGTCGGTAAAACGATCCTACACTTTCCTAACCTCATTAATTTGTATAACATTATGTAGGAAACCTTCCAAGTCTCCAAGAACACCTATAGATTGGTAGCATGGAACGCAACATCCTCTTCATGCAAAATGATATCACGTACATCCGGGATCATATGGTGGTTTGAGGCGAAGAGGAGGAGGAGCATGAGGACGAGGGACAGGGTATGGATTCTGACTAGGCGGTGGTGGTAGCGAGCGTTGTGGTTGTCGTGGAGGTTAAATCTCCCACTCTTTTGAACACTTTGGTATTTCCTCGGGTTGCGTCCTGTTCAGATAATTTACTTTCCGTGGACAATTTACTTTCTGCATTTTAGTTTATGTTTTTGTTGATGTGGTGTGATGCTTAAAACTTAAACGTTCGTAATCTAGGTTTTATTATGGTTTTGTTGTATTTTGTTGTGTTGTGGTAGTATTGTAGAACGCATGTACCATGGGAGGCTTGGACACACTAAGAATAGTGGTCCCTAAGCCCAGAAACCAAAAGCCAAACGTCAAAAACCAGCATTTTTAACTGAAACAGACAAACAGCACGGGGTCGTGTTCACCCAACACGCCCTCGTGCCCAGTCCACTGATGTCAAAAGTGTTTCTCCTGAAAGTGACATGGGTCATGCTCACCAAGCACGACCCCGTGCTCACTTCACTGTAAGTTTTCTGAAAACCCAGTTACTGGCACTTTGACCACGGGCCGTGTTCACCCAACACGCCCCCGTATCCAATGCCCAGTAATTGTAAAGTTTTGCTATTTTTCCGCACTTTTTACATATTCAACCAAAACAAACCTTTTTGGGACACGTTGAATACAATGTGTAATTTATGTGTGGGGGGGGGGGGGAGGTTAAAACCTTGAATCATTTGTCCTAAAACAAGTCTTACACAAAACTCGCCTTGGAACCGCTAAACACCCCAAACTTTTTCAAAATTTTTATTTTCTTTCTTTTACTTATCTTGGTTTAGTTGGGAGAATAAGTTCTAAAAATGATGTTTTTATTAATTTACACCTAATAACCTCTTGATAAAAAGAACCAATTAAGAAAATTAAAAAAAAAAATGGGCTTAACAAATCTTTATAAAAATATGATTTGTTTATATATAAGTTTTACACTACAACCCTTTTCCGACAAAAAGTGAGTTTTGAGCCTTTATTGAGCATAAATACACATCTATACTAATCGCTCAAATTTTCATTTCTTGTGTGAATAGCCCATTTGGTTCTTACAAATCTAGAACTTGCCAAAGCAATACATTCCAACTCCTTACCGACACTAATCAAAGTAAGTAAATGACAGAGACATTAGGACTAAACCCATTTTCATTCAAAACCTTTATTTTTCCTTGCTTTTCCTAAAAATACTCCCCCTAAACAAACCATGTTACGCCTTAAAACCTTTTGTTTCTATACCCGCAAAAAAACAAATTTGCAAAAGTAACCACCCATCATCCCAAAAAATCCAACCTTTTTATTTTTTACACACTTTATTTTCAGTAAATGCGGCACTTTTGAAAATTATAAAATAAATCACTTAGTTATTTTATCTAAAAAAAGCAGGCATTTTACTACTTGGAATAAATAAGCAAAAATAATATTGCTTATAAATATGTAGTTTTAACTAATTCACAAGAAAATAAATTTTTCAAAGAAAAAAAAGCCGGCATTTTACTATTTTAGCCACTTTCAAATAAAACAAACCTACCCGAGCCATAGCCTTCCCTTTAAAAGTCCTCTTGATACCTACGAGGATTAAAACGTTAAAAAGGAGGAGGTTTGATTACTTGTCAAGCCTATAGAAGGAGTAATTTCCAAATCGGGTACAAGCGTTCTTACTTATACATTTTCGGCCAGGTGTTGAATGATTACTTGTGAGGTGTGTAAAACGTGTATATAACCAAAATGAATTTTATAAAGGCATGCTATGCTCAAAATAAATATTTTTCTTAAATTGTGTTGTAAATAAGTCATGACCAAATAAGAATGTAAATAAAATAAAAACAAAATTCATTAGAACTTGGATTCCCGACACTCTAAAGATAAGTTCAAAACTTTCTCTTCTACCCACTCCGTTTGGGTGTGGAAACCACGATAAAGAGTTTTGCTTGAGGACAAGCAAATATTCAAGTGTGGGGGTATTTGATGTGCTTAAAATCCAACCTATAAATAATATCAAATACGACGTAAAATCAACCCTTTTTAGTACTAATGTTGGAAAAAACCCGTTTCTTTGTTCCTTTTTAATTAACAGGGTCAAAGGAGCTTAAATGCACAAAAGGAGCAAAATGACAGCAAAACCAACACAAATACAATAAAGAAGGATTGACGCGACTCACCAAGCCCCCGACCACATCCAAACCAAAGAAATAGCAAAATTAGAAGCTCTGGCACGGGGCATTGCTCACCTAGCACGGGCCGTGCCCAGTGGGAATTCTCTGCAGTAGAAAAAGACAACAACAATAGACAAATTCAAAGCTCAACACGGGGTCGTGCTAAAGCAACACGGGGCGTGGTCAACTCTAGGATTTCCAGAATCTGAAGAAGTACAACAAGTACATTGGCCACTGGTCGTGCCATTGACACACGGGGCCGTGTTACTACGAGGTCTGACACTGCAGTTAATGAAGAAGAGAGAGACTGATGGCCACGGGGCCGTGCCAGGCGGGCACGGGCCATGGTGGACGTTCTGTTTTCAGCTATAAATAGGGGTGCTTTGTTTCATTCCAACTCATCCCTTAGCAAACCACTTCTCTCTCACTTGCCACCACTCCACCACCACTACAACACCATCATCCACCACCATCATCCATTTTCCATCTTTTAGAGTGTGTGTAGTAGTCTAGGGATCCAAGATTGATAGTAAGAGTCTTTGTCAAACAAAGGCCATGCTTGGCTAAACTCTTACATCACTTGGTGAAGACAAATCTTTTATGTATTTTCTTTTATGATTTCCAATATTTGGCAACTTTTTAATTGGGTATGTATTAATGACTTTAATAACTAGTTTTTTATATTGAAGGCAAATTTATCTAATCATTCTTCATATGTCGTTTATTCACATATTCGTGTTTTTGCGGTCTATATAAAGTGCGTTAATTGCCTGGAAGGGGGTTAGAAGGGTGGTTGGGTAAATTTTATGTCTCGTTCAGTGTATAGATCCTGCGAGAACCTGGTTTAAGTTTAGTAACACCTCACGAGTCAGAGCGGGCATTACCCACCACGGGAGAGGTGCAAAATGCTTGAATCCCTTATCTATAAACTACTATTAAAACTTTAAACCAACCCCGCGAGGTCTGTATCTCTGCTGACTCAGACCAACGGGTTGAGGGTGATCGCTGCCTGGAAGAGGGCCCACCACTTTTTGCATTAATAACTTACTTAATTATCTTTCAATAATCCGACCTAGTGGGATTGTATCCTTACTGACTCAAACCACTAGGTTGAGGGTAACGTCTCCTTCACAAGAGGGGCCTGCTACTATAACTAAGATAATCTCTTAAAATGCCCAAAGTGTGGAAATCATCAAAAGGATACATGAAAGATAAGTCGAAACCAAGCGATTCTTTCTTGTCTATCTGTTTTTACTTTTATTTTATTTTCTGTTTTTAGTTTATCTTTTTATAGTTTCAAAAATCTTTTCTCAAAGTTTGGTTCGATTAGACGTTGACGATAATCCGGTATTAAAAGCTCTTGAGTCCTTGGACGACCTCGGTATCTTGCCATCACTATACTATGTCCGCGATGGGTGCACTTGCCCTAACGTGTGTGTGGAGTGATAGTAGAATATCGTGTTTTATAAATTTAAAACTTGAGTTGGCGAGTAAAAAGAGCTAAAAATATACTAAAAAATATATATACACACCCGCACACATCACTTTCTCTATCAGAGAATGTCGCATTTAATATCCAAAAGGAGACCTCAGCTAGAGGAATGATGACAGCATTATCGAACATGTATGAGAAGCCTTCTGCAGCGAACAAGGTTTATCTTATTCGAGAGATTGTGAATACTAAGATGAGGGAAGGTGATTCAGTAATACGCACAACAATAACATAAGATCAATCTTGTCTTGTTTGGTGTCTGTGAATATCAAGTTTAGTTATGAGGTTTAATCCCTATCGTTATTGTCCTCATTACCCGATAGTTGGTCCGGAACCGTAACTGTTGTTACGAGCTCCTAAGACATGAGTAAGTTCACGTTTGCAAAGATGCGGGATCTTATTCTGGGCGAAGACTTCAGAAAAAGAAATTCAAGTGGATCATCGGGTGAATTAATGGATGTTGGCAGAGGAAGGAAGAATAACAAAAGTAGTGGCAGCAAGAACAGAAAGAGGAGTCAGTCTAGGGCTCAAAAAGATGTAACTTATTGGAACTGTAAAAAGAGGTTGGACATTTCAGGAATCAATGTCTAAACGAAAGGAAAGAAGTTAACGCTACAGCAGACTAGTAAGATGATGAAGCTTTTATTTGTAGTGTGGGTAGAGGTGTGGATTCCTAGGTCATGGATTATGGTGCTTCATTTCATGCTACCCAAAGCAGTGAAGCACTTCAGAATCTGAAAGTTGGGGATTTTGATAAGGTACAACTAGCAAATGATAAAGTCTTCAGTTGGATCTACTTGGACTTGAAAGTCGTAAGATTTATTCAAGGCTTAAAGAAAATGCTTATTTCATGCAGCTGGATGGTCAGGGTGTTAGTTCATATGTCTGTAGCTTCCGTTAGCATTGAATCTTATTTTGTACTGTATATGTGTTTTGTGTATTTGTATGTAATTAAATGTATGTTTGTATAACGACAGCTAAGGGAATGGCGCATAACTGGAAAAGTGAAGTCCGTCGGATGTCTGATGTCATCCGATCGGATGACCACCCGATCAGATGACCACCTGATCGGATCACCGCCCGATCGGACGACACTTATAACCTCCCTGAGTTTGTCTATAAATAGCAAGCTAGGACTTGTCATTTGGAACTTTTTGCTCAACTTGTAAGGAACCCTGTCATTCTGATTCTCTACCAGAGCTTGTGTACTTTCACATCAATCTAATAGAATATCAGACGGATTTAATCGTTGAATACATTGTTGTTGATTCTCTGACTTGATTAATGGATTCCGCACATTGATCGAGATCGATCCGACCACGTTCCACACGAACAGATCCTGATCCAAAGGCCTAACAAGTGGTATCAAAGCCACAGGAGGTTGCATCGGAGTCTACAACAGCTATTCACCGGAATTTCAGCTATTCGTTGCCGATTACAGTTGACGTGTGCGTATATATACATAATTTTTGCAATGAATTTACACACGATTGGGTTTTAAATTTATAAAAGTGATTATTACTTTTACATCAAAACACACACGAAAGAGGCAAGTGTACCCCGTCACATATGTAATAAAGTATCGGTAAGAACCAAGTATCGATACAAGGAAATGGGCGGAGAAATAATACTAGACCTTTGTCACTAAACTACCGGTAAAAACATAGGTTTGGTTGGTTTTAACTAAACTAAAGTAAGCATAAATAAAATACATAATAAAAACATAATAAAATATAGATAAAAAGCCTTGCTAAATACACAACCACAGCATGTCAACTAAGTCGGTTTTGGCACTAGAAGCATTCGGTCAATATTCCAATTTAAGACAATTAGTATCCCTTTCGGGAATCCTAACATGACAATCATTCGGAAAGCTAAAACGATAAACACACTTTAACCACCTAAAATTGTTCTTTAACGTGCAATTGATAAATGTCTATGAAAATCTCTTAAAAATAAGCTAGTCAGCCGTTAGGATTATTCTAACCTCACTTAATCAAGGAAAGCGACACCGATAAACACAATGCAACCACCGAGACAAGCATAAACTAGATTAAATCACAACCAAGTTCATTTTACAAATCTTGCACAATAATTCACTAAGATAGCAATTTTGGCCTAAACTACTAACTAAGCTAACAAATCATGGCAAGAATTTATAACGACACCATCTAACCCGTTAAGGTCCTTACGTGACGGCAAGCTCTCTTGATTAACAATAATTACATTTTATTAAATCACTAACCATTTCTAGTATCATGATGCATACATTTAAACCAAGCTAAACTAGTTAACCAAGTTCAAAGTTTACTAATACAAGATTAATTAAGCTTCATTTTTCAACTATCTTAACTAACCAAGCATCAATCATCCAACATAATTACTTATAATCAAGAAATCAATATCAATAACAAGGTTGCAAACTAATCATCAAAGATTAACATAGAAAATACTTCAAAGTGTCATTACAAACAAAGATTAACACACTAATGGTTATAATCAAGCAAGGGATTGTTGTGTTTTTGCCCAAAGGCTACAATAATACATAAACAATAATCTAAGTACTTGAAAGATTAACAAAAACATGGAAAGATTAGAAAATCAAACCATAAACAAGTACTAGACTAAGGATCCGGGTAGTAATCGAGCTAAACGGGACAATGTGGCTTGATTCCGGGTGAAAGCTAATGCCCCCGGAGCCTGAAAATCGCCTGTGAAGCTCTCCAAAAATCCAGAATATCGAACAAAAGGTTTCTGTTCTGTTTTTATATTTTTCGCTGTCGCACGGTCGTTCTCCATATGGCACGACCGTGCACTTTTTGCAATTATTGGGGATGGGTCACCATGCTGCATACGTCATCAGATCTTTGACCGGATATGATATCGCACGACCGTTCTTCGTGTGGAACGGTCGTTCAGTTCCGGGTTACTTGTTGCACGCCGAGTCGCACTGGTCGTTCATCACCGAGACTCTGTTGGTTCATCGGATACGCACGGTCGTTCCACACATTAAACGCCCGTTCTTCTCCGAGCCGCCTTGTTTTCCTAGAACGGCCAGTCGCACCTTTCGTTCATTGCCGAGATAATCAACTTTGTCGGAGATGCACGACCGTGCATCAGGTGGAACGGTCGTTCCACACGCCCAGTTCAGTTTCCTTAACAGAATGTCCGCAGCTTCGTCGTTTTGTCCGAAAAGTCCTCGTTTTTGCTATCATCTTGTCTGGAATGCAGTTTTAGGCCTGTAAACATAAATGTAGATAAATAAGTATCCGAATGACGGTTTTACGGCCAAAAACGCATAAAATAGGGGTAAAACGGGGGACTAAAATATGTGTAAATTAACGAATATCAACAGTCGAATTTCACCGGAAATTTGACCAATTTCTCTTCTTCTTCTCATTTCTTGCTGTGTTTTACACTTTTACACCTTAAAAACGAGAAAAACCTAAAATTGAAAAGGATTTTACGGACAAAATTTGACGAATTTCATATCATTAGATTCGCAATTGAACAGAGATCATTCCTTCAAATTTTCACAGAAAAATTCAAACAAAAACTAGATCAAATCTATCAAAAACTATGTTGAATGTTTCGTGCTTACTGACGTCATCCACCCGATCGGACAGCTGTCCGAATGGTTTGGCATAGACTGTTCTAGATAACTACTTGCTGACGTCATTAGTGTCACTCGATCGGATCACCATCCGATCGGTGTAACATTGATTGTTCAAGTTTCATCAGCTTACGTCATCATCCCACCTGATCGGACAGCAATCCGATCGGATTGGCAATGACAGTTTTTTATTTCATCAGCTGACGTCATCCTGTCACCCGATCGGATCACCGCCCGATCGGTGAAAGGTTGAGGTTACAAGTTTTCAAAGTCTTTGTGTCACTCGATCGATGCAAACAAGTGTAAATCAAGAGGTCTTTACGGGTTATAACGTTAGGCTTGGGCGAAGGGTATGGAAGTGGACGTTTAAAGTGGCAAAAATGGTTAAAACTCGGTTTTAGCGTTTAACTAGCAACAAAATAGTACAACTATACATACAACCGCCTTAACAAGGCGACTAAAGCGCAATCGAGCTTATCGACGAAATTTTTAACATTTAAGCATTCAAAATTGCTCGATTTTTATCAACATCACCCTATTTTAGGGTGTTTTTTTTTTCTGTTTTCTGTTTTTTTTTTTTTTTTTTTTACACACTAATATACAATGAAATATAACCAAAAACAAGCTAGTTAAACTTATTATTTTAGCCAAGTTTCAACACTAAAAAGGTTTAAAACATAAAAAGGCTAAATTTGGCTAAGTGGGCGATAATGTGGGTAAACAAAGGTGAACGGGAAGGCTCGACATGGTTAATCCTAAAGGGTAATATAAGGTGAACGGGAAGCACAACACAAAGAACAAGGTACACAACAAAGGGGTAATCTAAGTGCCTCTATCACTTTTACACAACTTCACAAGTTCATGGTCTTAACAAGCATACTAGTGACAAGTTCTAAATTGCACATAACATCCGGCTCACTCCTATATCCGTAATGAACAAATATATAACAATCTAGGCTCAAATATGCTCACGTAACGGAAGGAATGGGTAAAAGTGTGAAAACTATCATGTAAGTCTTTCTTTGTTTGTCACGCTTTCCGGTTTCCTTTTTCAAAAATATTTTGCTTGTCGAGTTTTTATCAAGTCCGATGCTTTCTAAAACATAACCAACCGGTTTATTTACAAAAATATATACAAAATACAAGTATTTTTGAATGATTTTTCTGATTTTCTGAATTTTTTTTTATATAAGAGGACAAACAAAGCTAAGTTAACAAAGTTAACCCCCTCCCCACACTTGAACTTCGCATTGTCCCCAATGCGAGACCCAAAATATAGAGAAAGGGATAAAAAAATACTCCCCTCAAGATGTTGTTGGTGCCACGAGACTTCCGAAGCTGTATCTGGTACGTGCTCCGGTCCAAGATCCGATAGATAAAACCTGCGAGTATGTCATGTGCACCCAAAATATAACAGAAACAGAAAAATCACAAAACAACCATAATATACATAAGTACTAAAATCCAAACAAAATACAAAGGAAAATGTCTGAAAATACATAACCGGGGTGTTTTAAATAATAGTCAAAATAAACACCCAAATAAAAGTAAAGTACTGAAAGATAAAACACCACCAAATGCTATCACCACCGCCAACTACTCATCATCATCATCATGTCTCGTGCCAGATGGGCCCTGATCGCCATAGCCAGGAGGGTTCCATGGTGGGAACTGCGGCGGGTGCTGAAAATAGTCGGGGTATGCGTGATGCATCTCCCCGAAAATATAAGAAAACCCCTCACTGACCCCCTGGTATAGAGTATCCTGGCGATGCTGAAGCTGGTCATGTGTGGCCCGAAGCTCTGCCTGACTGGCCCGAATCTCGTCCTGGCTAGATCTGATCTGGTCAAAGTAGGTACCATGCTGCTCCTGCGTCACACGCATATCCTGGAACTGCTGGTAGAAAGTGGGCCAGTCCTCATGCTGATGAAATGCATGGTGCTGCGGCGAGTGTAGTGGTGTCGGTGGCTGGTGCTGCTCTCCCATCTCAACATCCTCCTCATGTTCCTCCTCAGCTGGAGGCAACGGGTCCCAGACCTCGTTATTCAATCCCCTCAACCTATCTCCCCTATCAAGCTCAGCAATCACCCCCATGAACTTCAGCGACCGGATATCGACATGAACCCCCTCGGTAATCAATGTGAGACCCCGAAGCACCCCCGGCGTCATATAGCGCTCATTGTACGCTATTTCGGTTACATACGAACCGCCATGTATCTCACTATTCGGGGTCCGCCCCGAACACTTGACGAAGTACTCAGCCATTCGAGCGGCAAGGTTGATTGGTGCTTTGTCAACCAACGCATATAAAAAGAGCAAATCAGGTGTGGGACAGTTACCGAGACTGTCCATGCGTCCGCATATCGAATGGCTGAAAACATGGTGCATCACTCGCACCAGAGGGTCTCGGAGTCGTGAGGCCTTTGACATCCTCGGGTTGTAGGGGTCCCCAACGGCATTTTCTGCCCAGAATGCATCCCGCGCTGCATCATTAGGGAAGTTGAACTGATCGTTGAAGACGTCGGGATCATCCATGTCCTCCCGCGTATAAATCCCAAGCCATCTTCCCAATCGACCAACCGACCATGTATGCCATCGTCTACATAACCTGAAGGTCACCCGCTCCCTGTAGCGAAAATCGGGCTGTGTATGTGCAACCAGTCTTTCATAGGCATACGAAGCGAAGAATTCAATTGTCAACTCCCGGTAAACGGGTCGGTTGCAACCGACTAAATTTGCAAGCGTGCGAGTCATCATGTCGTCCAGTCGATCATACTGATTGAGTTCACGCATGACTTCCCAATCTAACCATCGGGGGACTCCAAACTGCCCCCGTCTCGCCCACAATGCATCGCGCTTCGGTATGCACAAAGCTTCTTTCTCAATGTTGGGGTCAAACTGTAGGAAGGGATGGTTCATCTGTAATGGGGAAAATTGTTAGAAGGACAGAAACAGGAGAGAAATAAATTGAAAACAGCCGAGCAGCAAATTATGAAGAAACTAGCTAACTGTACTGGGCAAATGGCACGGTCGTTCTTCGAGACGCACGGTTGTGCGTCACCGAGAACTAACAGGCCAAGCCCAGAAGATATCGTGAACAAGCCGGTGAGGAACGACCGTTCCACACGAGGAACGACCGTGCGACTTCGTGTCTGCAGATTTCGACCCCTGTACTTAGAACAATCTGATCTTTGCAAAATTTCAACAAGTACTGGGCCAACAGGGGTCTGAAAGTCAACCGGGTGTTCACGATACTTCGATTCAACAAGGGTTAGGGTTTTGATTTGTTTATGAAGAGAACCCTAATAAATCTCTTGAAGAATCGGACAAAATCTACCCTAGAATGCAAGAAAACAAGAAATATACAACTAGGAACGTACCGTGCGAAGAAGGGTGTGAGATCGTGCGAAAAACCGTGCGATATGGTGAAGAATCGCCCTGGAACGGCCTGCAGCGACTAGGGTTCGCGAATGAGGGATTTTGCAGCAGATGCGGGTATATATAATGTGCAAAATGACAAAATTGCCCTCAGCCTGTGGCACGGTCGTTCCTGGTATGGAACGGTCGTGCGTTACCAACATCGCTCAAACCCTGCAGCATGTTCTCGGATATGCACCGAGGGTGCGATCCATCATGCCGGCTTGCTCGGAATCGCACGGTCGTGCGACCCGAGGAACGGGCGTGCATCAGCTGCAGATACAGAATTTTCTGCAGAAGCTATTTCCAGCAGCCGTTTTTCGCCGTTTTTTCGACACACCAACTGTTCTAACAATATTGCAATACAGAACCTTCGCTCGGCACGTACGAAAACTAAACAAACTAACGTAAACTACCTAACTAACTTAAATTACGCTAAAACTACAAAAAAATACAAAAAAGGACTATTTTACCCTTACAGCGCCAAAGACGCTTCTGCTGCATTTTTGTCGGCGAGTCAGCAGCGTAGACTCATGCTAAATTTTTTTTTCGGCGAGTCGATAGCAAGACTCATGCTAAATTTTTGTCGGCGAGTCGATAGCAAGACTCATGCTAAATTTTTGTCGGCGAGTCGATAGCAAGACTCATGTCCCCACACTTTACGCGTGCGGGCCATTACCACGCCCCTTCGGATTCTGCTCCGTGTTGCCTGGAAGTCCACTTGGGGGTCTCTCCGACAACATTTTTGCTAACTGGCCCACTTGATTCTCGACATTCTGAATGGAAGCCTTGTGACTCTGCATTTCTCCTTCGTTGACCAAGAATCGCTCCTCATGCTGCTGATATCGCTTTTCAGCCATTTGATTAGCACTATTGGAGTTGTTCAGCAGTTGTGCCATCATTTCCTCTAGCTTTGCGTTGCTTTGAGAGGCGTGTGGCTGTGAACTGCTTCCTGAGCCTTGATTATGATATTGAGGCTGAAAGGATTGACCATGAGATTGTTGTGGCGCGGGAGCATGTTGAGCAAAACCGGGCGCGTTTTGGTTCCCAGAACCAGATTTCCACCCGAAGTTTGGGTGATTTCTCCACCCTGGATTGTACGTGTTGCTGTAGGGGTTATTTTGGGGCCTGATTTGATTGCCCATGTGGTTCACCTCTTCGTGACCGGTAAACATAACACCCTGCTCACACGTACCTGGCACATGTGACACTCCACACTGGTCACATCCAGGGCCAACTTGCGCGGCTGTTTGGGATTTATCGAATTTCGTCGCCAGAGCCAAGATTTGCGCAGTAATGGCTGTGTAATCGTCCACAGCGTGAGCTCCTGGGCGAGATGATGATGATGTAGCCCGACCTCTATCGCCTTCCCGACGCGAGCTGGATTTCAACGCGGCTTTCTCTATAATATCATACGCTTCATTAGGCGTCTTAGTTCCCAGATCGCCTCCCGCGTTAACATCTAATCGCTCCTGCGTGTTGTAGCTGAGCCCCTGATAGAACGTCAAAACCAGCTGTCTCTTGGAGTAGCCGTGATGTGGCACATCAATCAACAAATCCTTGAATCTCTCCCAAGCTGCATGCAACGACTCACCCTCGTCCTGGTGAAAAGATACAATTCGGTTCCGTAGCTTGTTCGTTTTCTCAGGTGGAAAGTATTTATGCATAAACTGCTCTGCCAACTGATTCCAGGTCCTGATGGACCCGGCTGGAAGTGACATAAGCCAAGCTCTGGCTTTATCACGCAACGAGAACGGAAACAACCTCAACCGAATTGCATCCTCCGAAACATCCCTATTCTTGAATATGGAGCAAACATGGAGGAAAGCCGCAATGTGTCTCCCGGGATCCTCGTGCTCACGCCCGTCGAACTGCATTGAATTCTGCACCATGTAAATAATACTGGATTTTATTTCAAATGAAGGTGCATCAATAGTGGGTCTAATAATACTGGGCTCCAAACCCTCTCGTCCGGGCTGATTCGTCTCATTCAAAGGTTGATTATCGTCTGCCATGGTTGCGTTTCCTCCTGCCCCTGAGCCCTCGGCTTCAGTGGGTACCACCTGCTCCTGCTCACCTGCTGCGAGTATCCGCCCAACTGCACGAGATTTCTCACGAAGACGTCTCCTCAGATCACGCTCGGGCTCGTCTGACGGCTCAATAGGATTGGGAGCGGGGGTATAGGACATTAACCTGCAAACGAAAAATTCACACAATGAATATTTTATTAATACAATAATTCTGCTTTTTTTTTTTTTAGCTGATTAGAAGCAGAAAATTATTAGAAATGGGCTGAAAATTTTATAAAAATCCGAAAATGGGCCTGAAATTTTATAAAAATTCAACACAATAAATAAATGAATCGACTAATACAAAAATGGCTTTAGGGTGCCGAAAACCCAAAGAATAAGTGAATAAAAAAATCCGGATCAAATAAATAAATGAAACAAAAATAACGCAAAAATGAATAAATCGAATAAAAACAAGAAATATTAACAAATAAATAAACAAATAAATAATCAAGAAATTATACACAAATATTAACAAGTATATACACCGATAACCAAATGACTCGGGTCGTTCCTAAAACTCGCCATCTCCCCGGCAACGGCGCCAAAAACTTGACGTGTGCGTATATATACATAATTTTTGCAATGAATTTACACACGATTGGGTTTTAAATTTATAAAAGTGATTGTTACTTTTACATCAAAACACACATGAAAGAGGCAAGTGTACCTCGTCACATATGTAATAAAGTATCGGTAAGAACCAAGTATCGATCCAAGGAAATGGGCGGAGAAATAATACTAGACCTTTGTCACTAAACTACCGGTAAAAACATAGGTTTGGTTGGTTTTAACTAAACTAAAGTAAGCATAAATAAAATACATAATAAAATATAGATAAAAAGCCTTGCTAAATACACAACCACAGCATGTCAACTAAGTCAGTTTTGGCACTAGAAGCATTCGGTCAATATTCCAATTTAAGACAATTAGTATCCCTTTCGGGAATCCTAACATGACAATCATTCGGAAAGCTAAAACGATAAACACACTTTAACCACCTAAAATTGTTCTTTAACGTGCAATTGATAAATGTCTATGAAAATCTCTTAAAAATAAGCTAGTCAGCCGTTAGGATTATTCTAACCTCACTTAATCAAGGAAAGCGACACCGATAAACACAATGCAACCACCGAGACAAGCATAAACTAGATTAAATCACAACCAAGTTCATTTTACAAATCTTGCACAATAATTCACTAAGATAGCAATTTTGGCCTAAACTACTAACTAAGCTAACAAATCATGGCAAGAATTTATAACGACACCTTCTAACCCGTTAAGGTCCTTACGTGACGGCAAGCTCTCTTGATTAACAATAATTACATTTTATTAAATCACTAACCATTTCTAGTATCATGATGCATACATTTAAACCAAGCTAGACTAGTTAACCAAGTTCAAAGTTTACTAATACAAGATTAATTAAGCTTCATTTTTCAACTATCTTAACTAACCAAGCATCAATCATCCAACATAATTACTTATAATCAAGAAATCAATATCAATAACAATGTTGCAAACTAATCATCAAAGATTAACATAGAAAATACTTCAAAGTGTCATTACAAACAAAGATTAACACACTAATGGTTATAATCAAGCAAGGGATTGTTGTGTTTTTGCCCAAAGGCTACAATAATACATAAACAATAATCTAAGTACTTGAAAGATTAACAAAAACATGGAAAGATTAGAAAATCAAACCATAAACAAGTACTAGACTAAGGATCCGGGTAGTAATCGAGCTAAACGGGACAATGTGGCTTGATTCCGGGTGAAAGCTAATGCCTCCGGAGCCTGAAAATCGCCTGTGAAGCTCTCCAAAAATCCAGAATATCGAACAGAAGGTTTCTGTTCTGTTTTTATATTTTTCGCTGTCGCACGGTCGTTCTCCATATGGCACGACCGTGCACTTTTTGCAATTATTAGGGATGGGTCACCATACTGCATACGTCATCAGATCTTTGACCGGATACGATATCGCACGACCGTTCTTCGTGTGGAACGGTCGTTCAGTTCCGGGTTATTTGTTGCACGCCGAGTCGCACTGGTCGTTCATCACCGAGACTCTGTTGGTTCATCGGATACGCACGGTCGTTCCACACATTGAACGCCCGTTCTTCTCCGAGCCGCCTTGTTTTCCTAGAACGGCCAGTCGCACCTCTCGTTCATTGCCGAGATGATCAACTTTGTCGGAGATGCACGACCGTGCATCAGGTGGAACGGTCGTTCCACACGCCCAGTTCAGTTTCCTTAACAGAATGTCCGCAGCTTCGTCGTTTTGTCCGGAAAGTCCTCGTTTTTGCTATCATCTTGTCTGGAATGCAGTTTTAGGCCTGTAAACATAAATGTAGATAAATAAGTATCCGAATGACGGTTTTACGGCCAAAAACGCATAAAATAGGGGTAAAACGGGGTACTAAAATATGTGTAAATTAACGAATATCAACAGTCGAATCTCACCGGAAATTTGACCAATTTCTCTTCTTCTTCTCATTTCTTGCTGTGTTTTACACTTTTACACCTTAAAAATGAGAAAAACCTAAAATTGAAAGGGATTTTACAGACAAAATTTGACGAATTTCATATCATTAGATTCGCAATTGAACAGAGATCATTCCTTCAAATTTTCACAGAAAAATTCAAACAAAAACTAGATCAAATCTATCAAAAACTATGTTGAATGTTTCGTGCTTGCTGACGTCATCCACCCGATCGGACAGCTGTCCGAATGGTTTGGCATAGACTGTTCTAGATAACTGCTTGCTGACGTCATTAGTGTCACTCGATCGGATCACCATCCGATCGGTGTAACATTGATTGTTCAAGTTTCATCAGCTTACGTCATCATCCCACCTGATCGGATAGCAATCCGATCGGATTGGCAATGACAGTTTTTTATTTCATCAGCTGACGTCATCCTGTCACCCGATCGGATCACCGCCCGATCGGTGAAAGGTTGAGGTTACAAGTTTTCAAAGTCTTTGTGTCACTCGATCGGACAACCACTCGACCGGATTACCACCCGATCGAGTCGCCATCCGATCCGTGTTCATCACTTGTTACCTGACTGTGCCACTAGATCGGATCACCATCCGATTCAAGTGCATCAGTTTGAAAATTTTGTAAATTCTGAAAATTTGTTTAAGTGTTTGAAAACTTTTTCAGGTACTCAACAATGGGAGACGAGTTCATGAATCCATTCAGCGATGTTTTTGCTTACAATACTGGAGATGCTTCGACAAATACAACGACCAGCACAAATCCAAATCCAAAGAAAGCGATTGCTGATTCGCTCAGTATTGATAACGCTTACGGTACTTACAACAAACCGCCAAAGCTTATGGCAATTGAAGACTATAACAGATGGGCTGGGAGGTTTGAAGACTGGTTGAAAGCATTCGCTTATCAAAGCTGGAAATGTATGAAAAATGGTTTCGATATCGGTAGAAAGGATTATGAAAATTTGAATGAGGGTGAACAAGAGATATTTGTACATGAACAAAAATGTATTGCATTATTGCATCAATCTGGTAGGGATGATATCCTTTAATTGATCAGTTATGAAAATGCAAAAGATTTGTGGGGCAAGTTGAAGCAGAAATGTATCGGAGGGGCTGAGATAGTGAAGAACAAGAAGCATTTATTGAAGAAAGAGTTTGATTTGTCTGCGTGCATGAGAAATGAGTCAGTCCTGAAGATGATTGAGCGTTTTTTGTCACTTAAAGTTGGAGCTTGTCCGATATGGAATAACGTTCACAGAGGAAGAACTTGTCGAAAAGTTGCTAGAATCCTTACCAGATGAAAAGGATTGGCAGTATTACGCACTGGTGTTGAAAAACGCAATGAAGGTGTCTGACACGACTGTTGATTGGCTGATAGAGAGGTTCGAAAGCCATGAACTTGAGATCAAGAAGATGAATAAAGTCAACAGCACACCGTACCAACAAAACATTGATTTGTACTATAGGGGTAGCATGATACCAAAGACTACTTCGCCAAAGACTGCATTCTCAGCTGAGAGTTCAAGCACGCCTAATCAGGAAAATCAAAGCAGTAGTTCTGCTCCGAGCAGTGGTTATCATGGAGGGTCATCTTCATCAAGTTCAGGAAGTCAGCAGCAGCAGACCACTCCTAAAAATGTCTTCCAGTGCAACATTGTTGTAAATCTCAACAATGCTCAAAATTTTAACGAAGAAACAGCTAAGCAGCATATGGTTTTTCTGGCTTTAATACTGTAATCTTATGAAAGCTTGGTAGCTGGGAAGATTAGGTACACAAACTTGACCGAAGAAGACTATGATCAAATTGACCCGGAAGAAATGGAGTTGATTGACATACGCTGGTGTATGGCAAGCGTTATTCGACGAGCGCATAGATTCATGGAGATAACTGAGAGAAATTCAATTGGTGGACCTTCAACGAAGCTGGCCTTCGATAAGTCAAAGGTTACCTGCTTTAAGTGCAAGCAGAAAGGGCACTTTAAGAGGGAATATAGGAATGCAGCGTCAGATGAAACAGCCAATCCATTCCATGATGATTATTACAAAAAGACTGTCTATCATCGCAACAGGGAAGAGCCGCCAAGGATGAAACAAATTGAAGAAACTCCTAAAGAAAAGTCAAGAGCCTTAGCAGTTATTCATGATGATGAAGGCTTCGACTGGAGTGAATTTCTACCTGAAGATGATGCTGGAGGATATGGATTCATGGCAAAAGTTGAACCATACAAAGACACACGAACTGAAGAACAGAAATACAATTTTTGGAAGCTGATAGCCCAAACCATGAAAGATAGAAATTATCGAGCTTGGAAAGAGGCCAAGAAGGCAAACCGATGGGATCCAGATTGAGAGTGTTACTTGGACCCAAAAGGAAATATAATTGATGAACCATCAACACTCATAGTTGAAACACTCATTGAACAGTTGAAGCAAGAGGATGAAGAGAGAGAGAGAAAGAGAACAGGCAAGGAAAGCTGAGGAGGAGGAGCAAAAGTCAAGGAAAGTCGATGATGGCATTATCGACACAACAAAGGAATTGACCGCAGAGAACCTGATCAAGATGGCAGACAAAGTACTAATGGCTAAGGAATTAGAAGTAGATTCCAAGTCTGCGTCTAATGAGGTCAGTGGTGGTAGTTCAACAAATGAGTCAGGTAAGACTGAAAAGGGTAAAAAGGAAAGTGATTGCAAAAATTGCATGAAAAAATGCAACGTTTGTATCACAAATGCATATCTCGCAGTCAAAAAGACTGAAGAGCTGACTTCAAAAGTCAAAATGGCTGAAGATCAAATCTTAAGTCGTGATAAACTTGTGAGAGCTTCAAATGAAAGATTAAAAGAATTAACTGAGAAAATTGAAAAGGATAAAAGTGATGTAGAACGATTTAGGAAAGAAAATGAAAAGTTGATTCATGAAAACCGACAACTTTCCGAAAATCATGAGAAGCTGAAAAGAACAATTAAAGATTCTGATGAGCGAAACAGTAAAACTGTTGGTGCATAATGTCTATCGCCTTCGTCATCAGTCTAGGTCATGTCATTTACGTGTAATAGTGTTGAAAAGTTAAGTTTATATGTAATTGGGCCAGTTCGCATGAATTGGTATTAATGTGTCAGTTCGCACGAACTGGGAGTTGTCCAGTTCGTGCGAAGTGGTGTTGCTTAGCCCGTGCAAACTGGTTGGCCTATAAATAGGCATGTTGGGTTTTTCATTTGTAACGTTCTAGAGTATCTTGCCACAAAGTGCTGACGAATTCTCTCCGTATGAAAACGTTTATAATCAATGGAAAACATGTTTAAAGTGTATTTCTCTGCTTCTACTCCTATTCTAACATTGATTCAAGGTTACTAGTCTGTTTCCGCCTTTCTAGCAACCTAGATTTGACTCAGACCAACTCGTTTTGATCGAATCTCGATCCTACAAGTGGTATCAGAGCTCAGGATGAGTCAAATCGTCTGATATCAGTGTTTTGAATGGTTTAGAACTCTCTACTTCTACTCTTTCTTGGATTTTGGACGAATTCACGCACAAAATGGAATGAATTTTGGATATAACGTGTAAAACACCATTTTAATTAATCCTTCAAAGTTTCAAACCATAAATCTAACTAAAACTGATCAAAAAGTGTCAATAACATCAGATCGTGTGAAAATGATGCTCAATTCGTACGAAATGATCCAGATCGTTTGAGTTTTTACCAGATCGTGTGGAAATCTTGTCCAGCTCGCACGAGTTGGACCTGATCGCGTGAAAAGTTCAAACCATCTGACCAGCTCACACGAAGTGAGTGTCCAGGTCGTGTGAGACTCCTCAGTTCACACAAATTGAAACTTTTAACCAATTGATATCACTTCGCACGAAGTGAATTGTCCAGGTCGCTTGAAATTTTCAGTGCGTTTAAAAGTCAATTCGTGTGAGAGTCCAAATCGTGTGGAAGTCAGTTCGCTTGAAAGTATAAGTTTTCAAAACTTAAAAAAAAATTCCGAAAAAATTTTCAAAATATAAAATGGATAACCAAGAGTTTTACAACGCATTCTTCGGAAGTGGTATGCCTGTTCAAACTCCAACAAGTATAGTTCAGAACGTCAATATGGAGAACGAGCTAGGTACGATGCAAAAACCACTGAAATTGCTCAATATTGAAGATTATTCGGGGTGGCAAGATAGATTTCGAACGTGGGTTCAGGCAAATCACTTTGAATGCTGGCTAAAGATTGAAACGAAATATGTTGTTCCTAAAAATGATGTTGGTATTGCAAAAACAATTCACTCTTTAACTCCGGATGAACAAGAACATTTTAAAGCCGAGAAGAAGATGGTCAGTATATTACCACAGGCAATTAAGGAAGATATTCTGGTATTGTTACAGCATCAGGATGATGCACAGTCTATTTGGAACGCTCTTAAACTGAAATTTCTTGGAAGTGCTGCAATGATCAAAAGCAAAAAGGCACTACTGAAAAAAGAATTCGACATCTTTACTGCTATAAATGGAGAATCAATGAAAGAATTGATTGAGAGGTACTGTCACTTGGTAGTGGAGATGAAGTGTTTGGGTATAGATAAAATAGACGAAGAGTTGATTGATAAGTTGGCTGACATAACGAAAAATAACTTGGAATACATTGGTTTCAATTTGAGTACGTTTATTGAGAGACTTGAAGGTCAAGAGCTTGAAATGCAGAAGATGAGTAAAATGAAATCTGCAAACATACAACAAGATGTTCAGCTTTACTACAAAGGAAGCTCATCTGCCACATCTACTCCGAGTCCGAAAATTCAAACGGCATTCAGTGCAGATTGTTCATCAAGAGTACCTCAAAGTTCTTCATCGGGAAACAATTTTTCACCGTTTTCAAGTTACGAACCAAATCCTAAGGTTCAAAGTTCTCAAGAACAGTTTTCTTCTCAAAGTTCTTCTGGTTCAAACAATCAGAGTTATAGTCATGGGATAATGTGCAACATTGCTGTAAATATCAAAAATGGTCAAGATTTTACAGAGACAGCAGCAAAGCAGCATATAGCACTTCTAGGTTCTGTGCTTGAATCCTACGAGAGTCTAGTAGCAGGACGAATTGGTAATCCTGACATGACGACAGAAGATTATGATCAAATAGATCCCGAGGAAATGGAGCTCATTGACATAAAATGGGGTATGGCTAGTCTTGTGAGAAGATCTCAGAGGTTCATGGAAATCACGGGAAGAAATAGTCTTTTAAGTCCTGATTGTAAGCTTGGATTCGACAAATCGAAGGTTACTTGCTTCAAGTGTAAAGAGAAGGGGCACTTCAAGCGTGAATGTCCGAACAGAGAAGTTAACAACCATCAGAATCCATTCGCCAATGATTACTACCGACAGGCCATCTATCACAAAAACAGTCAAACACCATTCAATCCAAGACCTCAAACCGAGAACAGTCCATCCAAAACTGAAAAAGCTCTTTTGGTAAATCAAGATGATGAAAAACTTCCAGAAGGTTTTAGTTGGGATAAGTACATTCCTGGAGGTGGTCTTGCAATGATGGCTGAGATTACTGAAGAGCCAGATGTTCCGGAAATAGTTGAAGAAGTCGATGAAGTGATGACTAAGGAAAGTTATGCTGAATTAGAAGAGGCTGCAACAGCTGTCTATTATTATCAGTCCGAACAGGAGGTTATTGTTAATTCATTTAAATCTATAATGCCAGCTCATGTGTTTGATTCTTTTGCAGGTTTCTTTGGTGAACCGACTACGGGTTTTTGCCCACAGTATGAAGTTGAAAAAACTCCGGTTCAAGAGATCATTGATGTTTCAAAAGAGATGAATGAAGAGACCTTGAAAGAAATAGCTGACAAAGCTCTTATGGTCAAGCTGCAAGAGGTAGAACAATCTCAAACATCTTCTGATAACAATGAGACCAAAGATGCAACTCAAGAGTCAGTGTCAGTCAAAAAGAAGTCAGGGTCCGATGACAAATCAGAAAACGTGGAGTCCGAATCCGGAAAGAAGTCTGAGTCTGAGTCCGGAGAGTTTGGTAAACCTGAAAGTGAAAATGACAAACAAGAAAAGGTTTTTGAAAAATATGATCAGATTCTTGAAAAACCATGCGAAAACTGTTTAAAATCGTGCATGGATTCTCTTGAAAAAGACAAACAGTTTCAAGAGTTTAAAAAGGTTCACGAAAAATTAAAATTTGATTTTAATGATGTTAAAGAAGCTTATGACACTCTGTCATGATCAATCAAAATGCTTCAAACTGAGAGTTTAGAAAATGATAAAGCTACTAATCTGCTTAAAGCTACGGTCATGGATAAGCAAATGTCGATTAACATGCATCTGGACACAATCGCATCTTTAAAGAAGGAACTTGAACTGATGCGTATTGAGACAGAAAGAGTCGACAGAAAGTTGATCAGTTATCTTTCATCGTCATATGTGATTGATCAAATTGTTCCTCAACAAGCTGAGGTTTACAAAAATGTTCCACCCCCAATGTGGAATCACTATACTCAGAAATATCAAGACGGGGTGGAAAAGGCTTTGAATCTCAAACTGAGAACAGAGGAGAATGAGTTACCGGAAAGCATTGATGTTACATTCTCTCCATCTGACACTGACAATGAGTCACAACTGGTTAAAACAGTTGTAGACCAAGTGTTGGATGAAGAAAGTGATAACTCTGATTTCAAAACGGTTAAAACTCATTTGGAGAATTCCAGTTCAGATTCTGAAGATGATGGAAACTTTCTTGACAAGTTCATCCCAAAATCAGATAAAGTTGTGGATGATGATTCGATCATTGTGGTTTACACGATGACCGGAACTGACAAACTGTATACTGATTTTGAGTACCCAATTCAGAATGCAAACCTGGAAAATGTTGAAAAAGTGTTTAAACTTGTGGAAATTAATATTTCAGAAGTCAACAACAACACGTTTCTATCAAAACCGAAAAAATATTTTGTGAAACAACAACTTAACAACCCGGGAAAGAAAGAATGGGTGGGTAAAAATGGTCATAACAAAAGACATAGTAACAATTTCAAAAAGAAAGGTGTCGGTTTTGAGAAGAAAATGGCTAAAAAGGAGGTTAAGCCACAAGAAAAGTTGAGGATGTATTTGTTGTGGGTAATAATACAGTACCTGAAAAAGATTATATCTTTAGTCAGAAAGCAGTTGACGATTTTATTGCGGCCAAAAATATTAGAGATGAGACCAACAGGTCCACTTTTGTTGAATATGACAAAAGAATCTGTTATTGCTGCAATGAAATTGGTCACATGGCAAAACAATGTGTCAAAAAGATCATAAAACCAGTTTTCCAGAAACCAAAACCAAAAGTTTCAAAAGATGTTAAAGGAAAATCACCGATGGTATCCCCCGTGCGTATTCTCAAACGGGGTGAATCATTGAAGTCAGAGGACAAACCAAAATCAACCTTTGAAATTGGTGAATCCTCAAAATCACAAAAGACTTCAAAGGTTTATCCTAAAATAAAAACTTTTCAAAACCAATCATGGGTGGAGAAACCTAAACAATCTTTTGATGAAAAGAAAATGGAAAAGGTTTTAAAATCTGAATCAAAAGTTTTTGCGACCGATGTTGAAGAACTTGAGTTTGAATTAGACAAATTGATTGAAGAATTCCCACCTATCAAGGAGGGAACTCTAAAATCAAAACCAAAACCTGATGTACCAAATGTTATCTTTAACCTTCCAAAAGTTGACCAAGTAGCTCATGATATTGTATTTGGTAGTGTACCAAATGTTAAAAAATCGTGGGCATCTTTGTTTAACTAAAATGATTGTTTGATGTGTGCAGGGGCTTCCAAGATCTATCATATTTAAGTAGATCATGGATAGCGGCGCCTCAAGGCACATGATGGGAATGTTAGCACTACTCTATGACGTCAAATCAATCAATGGAATATATGTCAGGTTTGCTGGAACTCAAGGTGGAAGAATTGTTGGAGAAGGAATTCTTACAAACGGGGTTGTATCTTTTGAAAAAGTGAACTACATTGCTGAGTTGGAAGACAATCTGTTGAGCATCTCTCAGATTTGTGACAAATTGTTCACTATTCATTTCACAAAAGATGAATGTCTGATTCTTAAACCAGGGTTTAAGATACCTGAAGAAATGATGTTGATGTGCGTTCCTCGTGAAAATGATCACTATATACTAGACATGAGAGTTGCAACAATGACAGATTGGGTTCGAATTCAAATCTAATCAAATTCTTATGCTTGTGCAGGTGTTCAGAGGTCAATTCAAGTTTAGCATGAATAACGGAACAACTTGGCACATGAGGAAAAAATCATGTGTCTATGGTTTAAAACAGGAAGTGTTTGGTTTAAATTGTTAAAATTCTTTTAAAAACATTAAAGTGAATACGCCGAAACCCTCACGGTTGAACAAACGCATGATAAAACAAGATTGAAAAATGGTTTCAAAATGTTATAATCAAGTGGTTTGTAAATCATGGGGGTGCATGTGAGCTAAACAAAGAAGGTGAAGCAGAGGAGGACGGCAGTCAGAAGTGATCTGCGTCTTGTTGTCATGTTTTTCTGTACAGTTTCTTTACTGCTTTTAATAAAACCAAAAACACAAAAATATGTTTTTGATTTTAGGGGGAGAAAGTTTATAGAAATACAAAAACATGATAAAATTTAAAAAAATACAAAAACAGTGAAAAAGGCAAAAAGAGTTTAATTGTAAAAAGATGAAATGATAGTACATCAGTAGACCATCACAGTACGCTAAAGAATTGGAAAGTGAAAATGTTTTTGAAACGAGTCTCACCAATGATGTGCCAAAGCGTCTTGAGGAAAATTTCAAGTCTTTGTGAAGGAAGTTTTGAAGACAGGCTGACTGAAGACTGCGGCAATATCCAAGGCGGAGTTTGTTGGTACATAATGTCTATCGCCTTCGTCATCAGTCTAGGTCGTGTCGTTTACGTGTAATAGTGTTGAAAAGTTAAGTTTATATGTAATTGGGCCAGTTCGCACGAAGTGGTATTAATGTGTCAGTTCGCATGAACTGGGAGTTGTCCAGTTCGTGCGAAGTTGTAGGATCGAATTCGGACCTAAACGAGTCACTTAGAAGAGTTTATCTCAGTTTGAACGGCGGAAACAGACAAACCGAGTACAATTCAGCACGTATTCACTATAAACTGTCGATATTATTGATCTGGATAACGTTTACAACCTGTCGACACTTCGGCAGCACTTCGAGGCTCACCGGAAGACAACACCTAGAACTCTCTCTGTGATTCGCTCATCGGACCTATATATAGGTGACATGGTATCGCTTATATGTACATGACATATAAGCGAACCTCATATATGCCATATAAGCGGACCTAAAGCATTGACACATAAGCGGAACTATCTAGTTGACACATGAGCGGACCTAATTCTATGACATGAACGAAATCAGAATTACAACTTTGACCGAACTCATCATCTAACTTTACATAAATGTTTTTGTCTTTTGTGTAGATGTCATTGATGATGTCACTTTGATGATGTCATCATGACATCATGCTTGAACAACTTCGCAACGAACCCAAGACTCGACATAAGACGAAGACGACAGATGAATGCACCAACAGACTCCCCCTCAGATGTTGACGGAGTCTTCAATGTCGAGTCTTTGCATCTTTAGTCTATATCAGCCTTTGTGCTTCTCTTTGAAATGTCTGACGCTGTAAGTATCCTCAATCTCTATCTTCTCTTCTCTTTTCATCACCAACATGCTCCTTCCTTTAAGTATCTTCAGACTCCCCCTTTCGATATGCTGGGATCGTAGCCTGGCATGTTGAAATCACACAATCCTCAGGTATCGGAACCTGACTCTCTATCATTCAAATAACCTGCACATTCTCTACCCAAAAATAAATTTTCTGATGATAACTTGAACAGAATCAGACACCACTTGTATATATCACAAAGATGATTTAACATTTATAGTCTCTGATGAACCACTTGAAGAAATATCATTTTCATGTTTAAAAAACACACTCTCCCAAACCATCTGTTCATCATGTTTAGCACTTGGAATTTTAAAAATTAGCTTTTCAACACCAGTTGTCGAAAATCTTTTTGTATTTTACAAAATTTATGCTAAAACACACTGAAAATCATTTTGCATTTTTGAATAGAATGAAATGCAGTAAAGAAATATTTACAAACAATATTTTTGTGAGTTTGTGTAAGAGGATCATATCAGTTTCTGAGACAAATCATCAACACCGTTAAGCTTCATTTCATTTTAAATTCTAAACGATTCACCTAGATTGTCAGTATACTGATCCACTTAAATTTTCACACAAAGTTCAACTGCTTTGAGATATGATATTAATGTCTTAAGAACTTAAACTCAATCGCGTGTCCCACCTCAGAATATACTCCCGTATCCAGATCCCAATATTCAGTCTTACAGGTGAGTATACCACAGATGATATCTGTAAGGGGTTATATTGCGAGGGCCGTGAGAGCTCAGGTCGATCTTTCGATACGCAGAGAGATGACGGCTTCGACTTTTGGTGGGTCCCCTTTAGAGGATCTTTTTTACAACAGCAATGACTATCAATTTTATTGTTTCATCAATTTGCTGAGGACGGCGCTATATTTCAAGCAAGCAGAAAGTATTCTCCGGGGACTAGGCCATTGCTTCCGCAAAATCAGAAGTCCCGGGATAATACCCCAGATATCACTGAGTATAAAGACCTAGTATCTCAGAAAGAGGGACCTTTCAAACAAGATTTCGGGGGTTACCCATATATCCGAGAGATGTTCCCCACGATATAAGCAAGTTTGAATTTAGGTTTATATCTCGTCACATTTACTAAATGTGCAAAAACCTACTGGCACATCATCAGTGAGACCGTTTATCACTTTTGACTTTCCAATTCTTTAGCATGTTGTGATAGTCCACTGATGTACTATCATTTCCTCTTTTATACAACAAAACTCATTTTCATTTTATCATGTTTTTGTCTTTTTCAAATTTTCAAATGTTTTTGGATTTTCTGAAAAAATTTACTCCCCCTAAAATGCAAACACATTTTAAGAAATTTGAAAATAATCTGTACAAACAATGTGACAACCAATATCGAATTCCTTCAATTCGCCATCCACTTGGCATAAACAATCAGAACTCCCCCTTACAACAAACTATTTTCCCATTGATTTCAAAACACTTAAGTTTGTTTTAATCAAATAGTTTTTCCGGAAAATAAGTTTGATTTTACCACTTGTAAAGTTAGGGGTTTGGTTCACACATTGTTTTTTTAACCACTTGTAGAAAATCAGATACAACTTAATGTCCCTGATTTACCACTTGTAAGATCAATCCAACTAAGAAAGATAGATGCCGATTCCTGCTCCACGCTTACAAACCTGGGAGCTCCGGCAAGTCCACAGACTTACTGTTCATAGTATGTACCATCCCAGTCACAAACCAGAGATGGTTCAATTTTATCTTTCTGCATTTTCTTCTCGTAAAACTCTTTAACCCCTTTGACTTTTCGATCAATCATTTTACCAAAAATGTGTTTCACAGTGGGGTTAAAGGCTTTTTGAACATCAAAAACCTTGTTATCATCATAAAATTGGTTTGATATCTCAACTTTACCAATTTTCTTCTTAAAATTATCAGCCCGAAGTGGTGGAAAATTATCATCATCCACAGTCAGAACTGATTTTTCACTTTTTGAAACAACCTGTGGCTCCTCTGATTTTATGGAATCAGATTCATCGCCAGAAGATAGCTCCTCTGATTTTGACCTATCAGAATCATCACTAGAACTATCAACCGATTTCTTAATAACCCATTTCTGAGTGTCAGGATTTGCTTTCTTCTTGTAAAATCTGTTTGAACATTCACCAATTTCAAATGTAGAATTTTTGAATAATTTGATTCGGTCAATTGGCGGTTCAAACTCAATCACTTTCTCTTTCAGTTTACGAGAAACTCCCTGTTTTGATGGTATTGCCTTAGAACAATCTCTGGCAATATGTCCAACAGTGTTGCATTTGTAACAGGTTCTCGTATCTTTCGTCTGATCAGCAAATTTCATCTCTTCTTGCTTCTTCACAAGGAATTCTTTGTTCGATTGTCTCCAGAATTCTTTCTTTTCTTCTTCTTCTGCTGATGTTCCTGAAACAAATGTAATCTTTGATTTAAAATCACGAACATATTTTTCATTTTTCTGTTTTTCTGTTGGAATAAATCCAAGACCTTTCTTTTTGAAATTACGGTTTTGGTTTGGTTTCTTTTGAAAACCAGAACCAGAACTGTAACATTTTTTCTTGTTTAATCTTTGTAGTACTCTTGAGGTGTAAGGTTTAGGTTTACCATTAAGATTTAAATCTTTTATTTCAGAAATATTAATTTCTGTTAGTTTGAAAACCTTTTTGATCAATTCAGTTTTGACACCTCTTATTGGAAATTCCTCATCAGAATATAATTTGTCGGAATCATTCAAAGTATATGCAACTTTAAACGTTTCGTCATTCAAATTAGATTTTGATAACAGGAATTCTTTATTGTAAACCCTTTTAACTGAAGACTTTTGACTGTTGACTGTCGAACTCGAACTTTCAGAACCAGACTTTGACTCTGACTCTGACTTTGACTCTGAGTTTGACTCCAACTTTGACTCCTCAGTTTCATCTTTATCCAACACCTGATCGACGACTTTCTTTATTAACTCGGACTCATGATCAGTGTCAGATGATGTAAACACGACATCAATATTTTCTGGCAAATTGACTGACGACTCCGACTCCCACTGTAAATTTGTTGCTTTTTCGACTCTTTCCTGATTTGGATTCCTGGGCAAATATCCATTTTCTAACGGGGGTGGACATTTGTTATAACCGACATCTTGTTTCTTACCAGAATCCTTCTTGTCAGTCTTTTTCTTTGAGTCACTCTTCTTCTTGTTCTTCTTTTCTGGAGTCTTTTCTTCAATCACATTTCCATCATCATTCTTTTCTTTAGTTATTTCATCCTCTTCAAATGCTTTCATGCCTTCAACAGTCGGATAAATCCTGTCAATGACATAAGAAGTACATGAGTAACTTTTCAACAAACGGTTTACTCTTTCAGTCTCAATTCTTTGCAATTCCAGCTTTTGTTCAAGCACAACACACTTCTCAAGGTAGTTGTTCACCACTTTTTGCTTCGTCATAAAAGCACCCTGAAGTGTCTTCATTGCTGTAGCTTGTTCTTCACTTGTTTGATTATACTGGTTCATTGCTTTGTTCAACACATCATAAGATTCCTTCAAACTGTTCAAGTTATAGATCAGTGTACTGTTCTGCTTCTTCACAGCTTCACAGTTTTCACACTTCACTGGAATCTTCTTTGCATCAACTTCTTCATCAACTTTGAACTTTGGAACTTCAACCTTTACTTTCCTTTTGATCACTGGAATTTCTTCGTCATCACTGCTCACTGGAGTCTTGACCTTTTTCTTCTTCTTTTTAACCTTTTCATCTTCACTGTCACTTTCAGCAATCAGTTTCATATCAGCTTCAAATTTTCTCGCCCAATACTCACGATCATCATCACTATCTTCTTCAACTTTGGCAACAAAAGCTGTGTAAGCTGTGGCTTGATCAGGAATATAGTTATCCCAAGTAAAATTCTCCCAACTAACACCCTCGGGTAGTTTTTCATCATCTTGATCTATTATCAATGCACTACCATCAACTCTCTTTGAAGAATTTTGATTAACCGCACAAGCTCTCTTTCCAGAGTCTTCAATAATGTGCATTCCATGTGCAGTTTGTGCTTGATGTTGATGTTGTTGAGACGGTTGTTGAGCAACTTGATGATAGATGGCTTTTCGGTAATAATCATTATTGTTGTTGAAAGGATTCTGAGCTCCACTTGCTTTGCGATTGGTGCACTCCCTCTTGAAGTGACCTTTCTCCCTGCAACGAAAACAAGTGACTTTAGATTTGTCAAAACCTAAAGTAGAAACATTAGCCTCACGAAGATCATCTCTCCCTGTGATCTGCTTGAATTTCTCAGCTCTCCTTAACACGCTTGCCAAACACCATTTTATATCCATCAGTTCCATCTCTTCAGCATCTATCTGGTCGTAATCTTCCTTGGTTAGCATTGGATTTCCTATACGACCTGCAACAAAACTACCATAAGATTCAAGAACAGTTCCCAATAAAGACATATGGCTTTTTGCTAATTCTTCAGAATATTCCTGATCATTTTCAATGTTCAATACAATGTTGCATTGAATTTTTTGCCATTTCTTGTTGTTGAAACGTTCGGATCAAAAGACGGAAATGATGTGAAACTTGTTTTGTTGTTTGATCCTGATGATGAACTTTCAGAAGAATTCTTGGCATTGTAAGCAGTTTCTATTTTTGGAGATAAATTTGTAGACTTCTCATTCACCCCTGCTTTGTAATACAACCCAATATCCTGTTCACCATCGAAATCTTTCATTCGAATAATCTTTCGTTGCTCCATCTCTTGAGCTTCCAACTTCTCAATGAACTTGCTGAGTGTCAAACTGCTAAAACCTTTCTTGTTTCTAAGCATCATGAGATATGTGCCCCAAGTCTCATGTGGCAATGAATCAGCAAGCTTTTCGATCAACTCTTCATTGTCTTTCTCAATACTCAATCTCTTCATGTTTGCTAGCAGATTGCAATATCTTTCAATAATCTGCTTTGTGCTTTCATTCTTCAAACCACGAAACAGATCGAACTCTTTCTTCAGAAGTGACTTCTTGTTCTTTATCATTTCTTGACTACCAACAAACTTTGATCTTAAAGCTTTCCAAATCGAGTATGAAGTTCCATTATGTTGCAATAGAACCAAAATATCTTCTTTCACAGCTTGTTGCAATAAACTCAGCATCATTTTCTCATCTTTGTACTTCTTTCTAGCATCGGCACTCAGATCTTTAATCGGAACCACTTCTTCATCATCATTCATCGGTCGAATGTATTTTGTCTCGACACATTCCCACGCATCCAAGTAGTTAGCTTGTACCCAATTCTCGAAACGGCCTTCCCAACCCTTATATTCTTCGATGTTCATTAGTTTGGGCGGTTTTTGCATTGTTCCCGTTTCGTTTTCCAACATCGTATTTTGTGCAAGAGAAATTGGAGTAACAGGAGTAGCGAATGCGTTGTAGAATTCCTCGTCCATGATTCGGTTTTTCAAATGAACTGTATCACCTTGTAAGAATACCTGTCGAAAACACACAAATGATCAGTTTAAAGACTTATCAATTAATAGAAATGAACTGGTACTCGAACTGATGACTTTTCTTGTGCGAACTGAAAGTTGACACACTGTTCGGACAGCTATGACCTGGATTAAATTCGAATGATTTGACCCTTTTTACGTGCAAACTGAAGGACTTTTAATCGACCTGATGAACCTTTAAACACTTTGAACTCCTAAACGTGTGACCTGTAGACTTAATACAAACTGAACAATTTGGTCAAATTGATTGCGCCGCAGATATGGACCACTCACATGGACTGCATTTTTAATTTTGATCACATGCACAAAAACAATTTAAAATAACTAGTCGACAGTCTTTAAAGTCTATCACAATTCTAATTGGACCAAAAAATTATGTCAGATCACATGTTCATGTATCAAACAATTTGGCTGCCCAACTTAATCACATGCAAATTTAAAAATGTCAGACACTTTTATCTTTTAAAGTATATCGATTGGGCCACACTTTTGACTGACACACTAATATGATTGGGCCGATGGTTTTAAAAACACTGCTATATCACATGAACTTCTTATTGATTTGCACAACTCAATTAATCAAAGCACATGGTTCAGTGATATGTTTCACATGCAATCTCAATTTCGATTAAATTTTGTGCCAACAACTCAGATATTCATATATATCCGACTTAATTCACATCATCTCTTTTCCCAATTACTGACACCAATTCACATGATTATCCTGTTCGAAGACTGAGTGTCACAAGAACGAGACCCTATTTGTCACAAAAGCGGACTTGAATGTTGTCTGTATAAGCGGACCACAAAAACGGATCTCAAATGACTATAACTACGAGCGGACCTCTCGAGCGGAACTCCAACAAATGTGTAACTAAGAGCGGATCTCTAGAGCGAACTTACTACAATTATGTCTCTATGAGCGGACCTAGCATCAATATCACGAGTCCGTATGAGCGAAACCTCAAAAAATCCAAGGTTTTAGGTCGATTTTAGTTATGAAACTTTCAAGGGTTTATTAATACTAGATTCCAAGTGCTGTGTGTGAATTTGAGCTGATTTTACCGTAAAAATTTTTAAAAATTTGAAGATAGTGTAGAAAAACAGAAATTTTCGGCTGAAATCATAAAGAACTCTTCTTCACTGGCTCTGATACCAATTGTAGGATCGAATTCGGACCTAAACGAGTCACTTAGAAGAGTTTATCTCAGTTTGAACGGCGGAAACAGACAAACCGAGTACAATTCAGCACGTATTCACTATAAACTGTCGATATTATTGATTTAGATAACGTTTACAACCTGTCGACACTTCGGCAGCACTTCGAGGCTCACCGGAAGACAACACCTAGAACTCTCTTTGTGATTCGCTCATAGGACCTATATATAGGTGACATGGTATCGCTTATATGTACATGACATATAAGCGAACCTCATATATGCCATATAAGCGGACCTAAAGCATTGACACATAATCGGACCTATCTAGTTGACACATGAGCGGACCTAATTCTATGACATGAACGAAATCAGAATTACAACTTTGACCGAACTCATCATCTAACTTTACATAAATGCTTTTGTCTTTTGTGTAGATGTCATTGATGATGTCATCATGACATCATGCTTGAACAACTTCGCAACGAACCCAAGACTCGACATAAGACGAAGACGACAGATGAATGCACCAACAGAAGTGGTGTTGCTTAGCCCGTGCGAACTGGTTGGGTTTTTCATTTGTAACGTTCCAGAGAATCTTGCCACGAAGTGCTGACGAATTCTCTCAGTACGAAAACGTTTATAATCAATGGAAAACGTGTTTAAAGTGTATTTCTCTGCTTCTACTCCTATTCTAACATTTATTCAAGGTTGCTAGTCTGTTTCCGCCTTTCTAGCAACCTAGATTTGACTCAGACCGACTCGTTTTGATCAAATCTCGATCCTACAAAAACTTCTAAAGAGAATTTTAAATTATCTGGTGTTCTTCAATCAAAAGAAAGACAAATCAACAAGCAGCTTGACGAGATTGCAAATCTTAAGCTTCAGTTTTAGGAAGCTAAGATTGAAAATGAGAGAATTAATCAGAACAGTTACAGCTCCGCGAGCTTTGTTCTTCAGCATATAGTTCCTAAACCAATTGGGAAGAACAAAGCTGGTGAAGATGTATACTCAGATGGAACTGGGGTAGGGTATCATTAGGTTCCACCGCCAGTAATGAATAATTTTTCAAAGAAAAAGTCTGGGTTGGATAATGATGATGAATCAAATGATATAAAACTTCCAGAAACGATCGATGTCACATTCACTTCATCGTATGATGAAGACAGTGATCAATCCAAAGTCGTAAAAAATGTGGTTGAAAACGTTTTAAAGTCTGATAGTGAATCGACTGAGGATGAAGAGTGCTCTTTGAATAACTACATTCCGAAATCAAAATCCAAAAATAACTCAAATGATAGACCTACTCTTGTCATGTACAAAATGACTGGTTCTGATAAGTTGTATTCGGATCTTGAATTTCCACTTGAGAATGTAAATGTTGACAAATTGGAAAAAGCTTTCAAATTGGTTGAAATCGATGTTTCTGAAATCGAGGGTTTGAAAAGTTCCAAAAGGCAATTGAACTTTGAAAAGGATTAATCTTACTACAAAAAACCTGCTGTACCACCACGTTTTTCTAATAACAACCAAAACAGATGGTCAGGTGGTTATCAGGGTGGTAAGAACAATCAGAAAAGGAAGTTTCAAAACAAAAGGTTTGATGAAAAGAAAATGTTTGTGAAAAGCTCAAGTTCACACTCTGAGCAAGAATCTGAATTTTTTTCAAAATCAAACAAAGAATTTTTTGAGAAAAGGCTTCACAGCCTCAAACTGAAGGCAAGAATCGAGAGGTTGATACACGAACATGCTTTAAATGCAATGAAGTTGGACACATTGCACGAAAGTGCACTAACTCGAAACCTAAGTTTGTGGTTGTCGAGAGTTCAAAAAAGAAAGACGATGTAAAGGGTAAAGCTCCAATGTTTGTTGAGAAAAAGGTTTTGAAAAATGAAAGCATTAAAGTCAAAACTGAACCCGTAAAGAAGTCGGTAACTAAAACTGATAAATTTTACAAACGGGTTGCTTCATCTCAACAAACGTGGAAGCCAAAATCTGAGGATAAGACACCAAGTTCTCCAAAACAAAGGTTCCTGAGTCTACAAAACAATCATCTTCAACTAAGGAGATGAATATACCTTTGGATTACTATGAGAAACTTGAGAAACAAACTTCTACCTCTCCAGGGAAGAAGTATGTTCCGAAGAAAGATCAATCATCTGGTCAACCTTAGGAAAAGGAATTCTTTTTGTATAAAAAGGTTGAGAATGGGTCTGAAGAAAGCCTTAAGATGAACGATAAGAATTTCCCACCATTATACACTGCAACAACCCACATTAACGTCAAGCTACCTGAGTCGAAAGAGGCTTGGGTTGCTTCAAAATCTAACTAAGTGTTTGTGACATGTGCAGGGGCTTCCGAGATCCATCTCACGTTGGATAATGGATGGTGGAGCTTCTCGGCACATGACAGGGAGGAAAACCCTGTTGTATGATGTTAGAGCGTTTAATGGAGGATACGTTGGTTTCGCGGGTAATCAAGGAGGTCGTATCATTGGTTAAGGAACATTATCAAATGGCATTATCACGTTTAAAAGAGTCAACTACATCGCCGAGCTAGAAAACAATCTTCTGAGCATATCTCAAATTTTTGATAGAATGTATTCGACACACTTCACGGATAAAGAATGTCTGATTCTGAAGCCGGGGTTTGTCATCCCCGAGGAGTGGATCATCATGAGAGCACCGAGAGTTAATGATCTGTACGTGTTGGATATGAGCGTAGCCACGACTACCACGGGTCAAACTCATTGCTTCATGTCAAGAGCCACTGAAAAGGAGTCACAATTGTGGCACCGAAAGATGGGCCACATCCACCTGCGCAAGATGAACCACCTAGTTCATAACGATTTGGTAAAAGGTGTTCATTTAAAGAGTTTCCATCTTAAGGGGGAGTGCATTAGTTGTGTCAAAGGTAAACAGCGAAAGAAATCTCACCTGTGCAAAAAGATAAACTCAGTCTCGAGGCCGTTAGAAAGACTTCACATGGATCTCTTTGGTCCTGTGAATGTCAAAAGCATAACTGGTGATCTCTACTGCTTAGTAGTCACAGACGACTATTCGAGATTTTTGTGGGTGTTGTTCTTGAAGACGAAAGATGAAACATTTGAGAGTTTGCTGAGACTTTTTAGAAAGATTGAGAACTTGTACCGAACTCGCATCAGAAGATTAAGAAGTGACAACGGTACAGAATTTAAGAATAACAAGATGGAAGAATTTTGTGATAGGAGAGGTATTCTGCAAGAATTCAACGCGCCATATACTCCGCAACAGAATGGAGTCGCAGAAAGAAAGAATAGAGCGCTGATTGAAATGGCTAGGACGATGCTAGCTGATTCCAAATTACCGATCAATTTTTGGGCAGAAGTAGTGTCAGCCGCTTGCTATACTCTTAACAGCAGGGCCGGCCCAAGGGTAAGCCAAATGAGGCTTGGGCCTTGGGCCACCAAAACTATAGGGCCTCCACAATTTGATGAAACCACAGTCCATTTATAAAAAATTTAGGGTGTGGGTTATCAATAAATTGATGGTTGGTAGTGTAGTGGTTTTGTGTATGTATGGATGTTGGTGAGACCTGAGTTCGAATCCTTGGGTCACCATTTTTTCTTGTTTTTAAATTTTAACACAGTCTTTCGAATAATTACACTTGGGCCCCTTAAGTTTAACTTTCAATTACATACATTTTTTTTGGGAAAAAGGCCACAAGATTTTACTTCACCTTAGGCCACCAAAATGGTTGAGCCGGCCCTGCTCAACAGGGTACTTACTGAGAAAAAGCACAACAAGACATGTTTTTAGTTGATCAACAATCACAAGCCTAATCTTGAGTATTTGGAACCGTTCGGGTCTCCCTGCACGGTTCTGGATCCCGATGGCAAATTTGGTTCAAAGAGCATTAAAGGTATCTTCGTGGGGTATGCTAGTCCACTAAGAAGAGTTTTTGTTCCAAGTTTCAAGAGGATCATCGAAGCACAACATGTTGAGTGCCAAGGCTATACAATGCCACCACAGAAGCCCGCAGACTCTTGGCGATTCAACTACGATACTCTATGGGATTCATTCGAGTTAGAAGAAGAGCCAGAGTTCTTTGATGATTTAGATATTTTAAGAGAATATGAAGCAGTTCAGGAAAGATTCCCAGCTGGATCTTCTAGACGTCAATGACAAATTTCCAATGATGATGAAGCTGGTCCAAGTAACGCTGGAGAGAATGATGAAGTTCAGCAAACTCCGACTTCTTTGGAACGTGAACATGCTCCTGAAAATCAGACGACAGTCAATGAAAATTCGGAATCTGATGAAAGGCCGACATTTGATCGTGGTGATTCAGAGTCTGAGGGGGAGTAAATCCAATCTTCAGATCAGACAATTCCTGTCAGTGAACAAGTTGCGGATCAGAACGTTACGAATTTGGAAGGCGAGGTGGATGTTTCTAGCGAGGTGATGCCGAGAACTCTTTCATACCATCCAGAAGAGTTGATAATAGGAGAGCTGCAATCAGGCGTTCACACCAGACGACAAATTGACCATGGCCTTACTTGCTTTTATTCTAAAGTTGCTCCTTTACAAACAGAATTTTCACTTAGTTGTTTTATCTCGCAGATCGAACCAAGAACCTATAAGGAGGCACTAACTGAGGATTCATGGGTCATAGCTATGCAAGAGGAGCTGAGTCAGTTCGAGAAACTGGGTGTTTGGAAGCTCGTGGATCTCCCTGACGGTCATAGGAAGATAAACACGAAGTGGGTGTTCAAGTGTAAGAGAGATGACCGAGGGGTCATTGTTCGCAACAAAGCTCGACTCGTAGTCCAGGGTTTCAGTCAGCAGGAGGGGATAGATTTCACTGAAGTATATGCTCCAGTTGCTCGACTTGAAGCGATCAGAATCTTCCTAGCGTTTGCTTCATGGAAAGGATTCAAAGTGTATCAGCTAGATGTTAAGTTGGCATTTCTCTATGGCAAGGTGAAAGAGGAGGCATATGTCGGACACCCACCGGGCTTCACCGACCCAATCCACAAAGATAAGGTCTACCTGCTAGACAAAGCGCTGTATGGTTTGCATCAGGCTCCGAGAGCCTGGGACGAGACGTTATCTCAACATCTGCTTGCCAACAGTTTCATCCGAGGAAAAGTGGATGCTACCCTCTTCACAAAAGAAGTCGATGGTCATCTTCTAATAGTACAGATATACGTAGATGACATAATATTCGGGTCAACCAATGAAGAACTCTGCAAAGATTTTGAACAAGTTATGAAGCAGAAGTTTGAAATGCCTTCGATGGGTGAGATGAAGTTCTTCTTAGGGCTCCAGGTCGACCAAATGCCCGAAGGAATCTTCATACATCAGACGAAGTACGTGTATGATGTTCTGGAGAAGTTTGGAATGTCCGGCACGGCTCCAATGTCCATCCCATTGGCTACGAATCATGGAATCAATCCTGACCTCACCGGAGAGAAGGTTGATGAAACGTTGTACCGCTCCAAGATCAGATCGCTATTGTATTTGACGGCATCAAGACCCGATATCATGTACCCAACCTGCCTTGCGGCCCGATTTCAATCAAGTCCCAGAGCTTCGCATATGACAATCGTCAAGAGGATATTGCGCTACCTGAAAGGAACTCCAAGCTTGGGGTTGTGGTATCCAAAAGACGGTGACTTCACACTTGAGGGGTATTCTGATTCTGATTTCGGCTGCTGCAAAGTCAATGCTAAATCAACAACTGCAGGATGCCAGTTTTTCGGACCCCGATTGGTCACCTGGCAATGTAAGAAGCAAACTTCTGTTGCGTTGTCTACATGTGAAGCCGAGTATGTATCTGCTAGCAGCTGCTGCTCTCAGATCCTGTGGATTCAGCAACAGATGCGCGACTACGGTTTGCAATTTCTTACTTCTCCTATCTTTG
The DNA here is from genome assembly GCA_030545235.1 of Helianthus tuberosus. Lineage (NCBI taxonomy): Eukaryota > Viridiplantae > Streptophyta > Magnoliopsida > Asterales > Asteraceae > Helianthus > Helianthus tuberosus. Next base: position 149,422,503 of record CM060367.1, on the reverse strand, counting down.
TTGATAATGAGGCAGCAATAAACATAACAAAAAATCCGGTTCATCATGCTAAAACCAAACATATTGAAATTCATCATCACTTCATCCGAGATTGCTTCGAGAAGAAGTTAATACGAATTGATAAAATCCACACCGACGAACAAAAAGCAGACTTGCATACCAAAGCTTTCGATAGATCACGTTTTCAATATCTTTTAAAACTTAATGGTATGAAGCTGTTGTCGGTTGCGGAAGAAATTCTTGGCGTTGATGAAGGTACCTCTGCAGATGATGCTGATAAGCAGACTACATTGGTTTGTCGAATTTTTAGTTGTTTTGGTATTTAGGGGGAGATAGATAATATTTTCAGAAAATACAAAAACAATAAAAAATGCAAAAATCCAAAAACATGAGATATTTCAAAATCCAAAAACAATAGAAAACCCAAAAAGAGTTTGTGTAAAAAAAGGGAAATGATAGTACATCAGTTAGACAGTTACTGTATGCTAAAGATTTGTATTGATCAAAGTGTTAAGCAGTCTCGCTAATGATATGCCGGTAGGTTTTTATACATTTAGTAGGTTTGTTCGGGATATAAACATAAATCATTTCTTGCTTAATACGTGGGGGACATCTCTCGGATATATAGGTAACCCCTGAAATCTCGTTTGAAATATTTTTTCTATTTCTGACATACTAGGTCTATGTGCGTAATGATATCTGGGGTATTATACCAGGACTTCTGATTTTGCGGAAGCAACAGCCTAGTCCTCGAATAATACTCTGCACTGTTTTAATCTTAAAGCTCACCCTCAGCATAAAAAATGATGAAACATTGAAAAATGCTAATCATGTGCTGTTGAAGAAAAGATCCCCAAACGGGACACACCGAAATTCGAGCCATGATCTCTATGTCTGAACGGAAGTTCTAACCTGAGCTCTCATGGCCTCGCATTACCCGTTTAACAGATATCATTATTGTACGTTCACATGTAAGACTGAATATAGAAAGTTTGGATACGGGAGTATATTCTGAGGTGGGACACGTGTATAAGTTAAGCTATTAAAACACTAAATCGTATCCTGAACAGATTGAAATTTGTGTGAAAATTTAAATTGGATCAGTATATCGGAAATCACTGTGAATTGTTTAATACTTAGTATGTTATCAAGCTTAACGGTACTTGTAGCTTGTCGGTAGCTGATATGATCCCCTAACACGCTCACCAAAAATATGTTTGTAAATAGTTTATTTTTACTGCATTTCATTTCATTTCAGTTTAGCTTTTAAACCTAAAAAGATTTCATAGTTTTCTAATCTTAAACTTTCTTAAAATTCCAAAATGATTTTATAGTTCTGCTTTAGTTTTATCGACAAACCAAGGTAGAATGCTGATCTTCGGACTCGCAGTTTTGAAGCAGATGCAGGAAGTTTCTGAGCTGGACAACAAGGTTGGGAGCTAATCTTGTTAAACTTGGTAAAATGCAAAGTCTATGCAAGTTCATTAAGTTTAAACTTGTAATTTTCAGAAAAGAATGTTTGAAAAGTTGAACGAAATGTCAGTTTTCTTTGTTTCGAGTCAACCAAGGTCATTAAGTTGGACTTGGTAGGCAAATTAAGTGCCTAGGGTCATTAGCTTGAACCTAGATACTTAAATGGATTTTTTAAAACTGATAAAAACTGAGAAAAACGGTAAAAGTCAAAGGTCAACACTTAAAATGTCAAAAGGAGAGTGTTTGGATCGGGCGGCAATCCGATCGGGTGGCAATCCGATCAGACGGCCATCCGATACATGGTCACCTATAAATAGGAGGTCAATGCTTCAGTCAAACTTTTTCACTCGATCGGGCGACCATCCTATTCTCTCACGCACTCTCTCATCTGATCTTGATTTTCATACTTTTTCCTTCCACAATACATTGGATTGTTGGCATACTCAACCTTCTCAATGGGAAAGGTAAGATTTCGAGTCCTTAATTGTTAAATTTGATGTTTTGATGAATGTTCTTGACGACGGAGACTGTTCGGACCTTTGAACTCAGATCTAGACATATTTAGGATGTTTTGATGAAATCTAAGCAAAAGGTTTTGTTCACGAACACTAGATCTACAAGTTTATCGTCTCAATTTGTGCTTAAACATGTTAGAACTATGAGATTTGATGTTTAGAAGGAGTCGGCATTCGGTAATGTTTTTGTCAAATTAATCTCAGATTAGGCCGAGTTAGAACAAGATGAATATAGGGTTTTGATCGCCTTTAGATTCTCTACTTAGATCTATGTTCAATTTGTTGATATGCCTTAGAAAATTTTGGTGTTCATGTTGTGTTCTTAACTGTTCTTCATGTTTGATGAATCGAGTGGTAACTCGATCGGGTGGCAATCCGATCGGGTGACCACCCGATCCAATGCATGCTATTTGTTGAATGCAATTTTCTAAGTATTCGATGCCTTGAAAACTGTGCTTAAACTGGTAAACTGATTGTTGTTATCTTGGAATTTGTGCCTTTAAACTGTTAAAGTATTGTTTGGATAGTTTGGCAACCCGATCGGGTCGCAATCCGATCAGGTGACCATCCGATTCATAGCACTTATTGTTTGAAAGATATTCCAAGTGTTTGCCTCGTTTTCTGTGTTTTCACTGTTCACAAAGTGACTTGGAAAGTTTGGCAACCCGATCGGGTGGCAATTCGTTCCAATGCAATCTTTCACTCTTCATCACATGCCATGGATAGTGTGGCAATCTGATCGGACAGCCATCCTATCCACATTACTATGTCTTGAGATCTGTGCATAAATGTCAATGATCGAGTGGCAATCTGATCGGGTGGCAATCCGATCGGACAGTCATCCGATCCTCATCACTAAACGACACAAGTCTTTTCAACAGTTTAAAAATTGCCAAGAATCGAGTGACAATCCGATCGGGTGGCAATCCGATCGGGTGGTCATCTGATCCATGGCATTCACTCTCAAGGTGTTGACTGGTCAAACGTAATTACCTGCTTGTCACATGGATCGAGTGGCAACTCGATCGGGTGGCAATCCAATCGAGTGGGCATCTGATTCATATTCATTTGACTTATGTTGACTTTTCATTGCACAAGATGGCAATCCGATAAGGTGGCAATCCGATCGGACAACCATCCGATCCTCAAGTACTATGCAGAGTGAGCTCCAGAGTTAGAAAATTTTTAAGATTTTCAAAATTTTCATTTCTTGTCACTTTATGTCTCAAACCTCGTGCAATTGTTAACATTGTGTATTATTGCAGGGAAAAGCATCAGACTGGGATAAATCTCACAACATCTATTGTCTGCTGGATGCACATTATACAGACAAAACTCTGTTTGAAGTTATAGCAAAGTTTTTGAGAGAAAGCAAGATTGCTAAGGCCTTAACCGACAAGACTATAGTTTATGAATCTCATGTGAGACGATTTTGGAGTTCAGCAAGATACGAGGAGAAGGAAAAGATGATATATTCAGCAGTGAGAAAGAAAGATAAAAATGGTCAAGACGTAGATTTAGAAATTAAGTTCAATATTGGTGATCTTAGACGTGTGTTGGAGTTAGGTGATTCTGACAATGATCCTACCATTATTCCTGAACGTCTATGCAAAGGATTATGGTGCAGGATGGGATTCACAGGACACTTAAATGGGAAAATGGGTAAAACAATGTTCAGTAAACCTTACAAGTTCATGATCCACTGCGTAGTACATGCATTATCACATAGGAAGGGAGCTTACGATGAAACTTCTGATTATATCATGAACATAATCACCTGTCTAGTGCTGAACAGGCCATACAACATATCGAATGTGATATTTACCTACTTGGTAGAAAATGTGAGAGCTGTAAATACAAAATATATCATGTATCCAAGGTTCATCATGATGATGATAGATGATTTGATGAAAGACATTCAAAAGGATGATGATGATATTTTAGGTCTAAGGAACATGATAGCTGATACGATAAGCAGATTAGCTAAAGGACCTGAACCAAGAGTTAGAAGAATGATATGCAGAATTAATAATCCAGCTTATGTTGCTCCAGAAAATGATGTGTGGAGACACAACAATAGTGATTCTGAGAATGAAAATGAAAGGATGAATGAAATGGTTGAGAAGAAAACTCGTTGGTGGTTTGTAAAAGATGGAAAAGAAAGAGAACACCGAAGACATCCCCAGTTGTTCCTATTCCTACGGAGCCTACTCCGAAGATTGTTGTAAAGGGTATATTGAAAGGGGAGTCATAAGGAAGTTAGAACTTTAATTGTTATGTTTTACTAATGAATACTTCAATTCTTGTTTTGCAGGGCCTTCAAAGGAATCACAACAGAGGTTAGTTGATGAGCCAGTGTTAGATCCTTTAGAAGTTCTTCAAAAGGGAGCGCATTTATTGAAACAATCACTTGAAAGCTATATAAAGAAAAATGAGGAAGTTGCTGCTCAGAAAGAACAAAGCACAAGTGTTCCAATTGAAAGTGTTAAAGAGACAGAGCTTGAAGGTGTTGCTTATGATGATTCTAGTGAGGCAGATGATGAGTCTACAGAGACAGAAACAGAACTTGATTTGACAACACTTGGTCGAGGAAAAGCTCAGTTGAAAAAGAAGCCTACAAAGAAGAGGAAAGCTTCTGACGATGAAGATACTACTTACACTCCATCAGTTGATAAAACAAAGAAGCTGAGAATAAAGCAAAAAGCTGTGCAGACAGGTGTCATTCCAAGAAATGTTAGAGCAAGAAAAGGTGGTGCTACAATGGCTGAAGGTTAAAGTGGTAAAAGTAAGAAGCATGTGATGTCTTCTAAGGTTCATGAAGCAGAAAAAGTTCAACATGTTGAAGCTCCTAAAGAACCAGAGGTGCAAAGTGATAAAATTCCTGAGTTTGAGGTTCAAAAGAAAGCTGATGATGATGTTGAAGTTGAAATCACTAGAGTTAGAGTATCTACACCTCCACCACCACCACCACCACCACCACCAGAAAATCTTGATATTCCAAAATCATCGCAGCCAAAGAAAACATCACTTCCAGATATGTTTGAAGGGTTTCCCAACATCAGAGGTGAACTCAAGGATGATTTCATTCTTGGCGATGATTTTAATATGTTTCATGATGCTGATTTCAAGGAATTGAAGAAGAAAGTTGGTGATCTTGAGAAAGAAAAGGCCAAAGCTGAAGCTGAGCGTGACTTGTTAAAGAAGCAGGTTGAGGAGTTGACGAAAGTTAATGAAGAAATAAAGACCGTCATGATAAAGCAAGAGAAGAAGTTAAAGAAAATGAAAGATGGTGTTCATGACAATACACAATTGTTTGAGTTTCTTTCAGCAGAAAATGTTGAAATGCGTGAGCAAATGAAGAAGTTGCAAGAAGTGAATCAGATGTTGAATGGTTTGTTATGTGATCTTCATGATGCAACGTCAAATGATAAGAACGCAATGAAGCTTGAGATGGAAGCCATGAAGGCAGATAAAGTTATGAAGGATGAACAGCTCAACATGCTATACATTGTTATGGAACATCACTTGGGAATAGATGTTCATTCTGTCTCCAATAACATTGAAATCAAAAAGGCTGAAGAGCGAAGAGTTGAAAGAGAAAGGAGGTTGGCCGAGGAAGCTACTCAAAGAAAGAAAAGTGTTATTGTTGAAACTCAAGAAGCAAGAGGTTCTTCGAGTCAAGCAGATGTTGAAATGGTTGATATTGAAGTTGTTCAAGCACAAGATTTTGTACTTGTTGGTGAGTCCTCTCCATCTTTGAATTATAATGACATCATTCGTCGTGTGTTAGTTGAACAACGAAGGAGAAAGGCGAAAGAGCCTGAGAAGTTGTTGTTGAAATGGAAAGATGAAGAAGTAGTAGAGGAAGAAGAAGATGAAGAAGAGAAGATTGATGATGAGTTGTTTGATTATATAGACAACTATCCAGAGGGTAATAATGAGGATGATGATGATCAGGGTTCGTCTGGGTTATTGATTGTAACAAAAGATTGAAGATTTTCTGAACGATGAGATTAATGAACAAGAGGAAGATCTTCCGCAGGAGTCCTCTTCATCAGGAATACAACACGTCGACCAGGTATTCCTCACACAACCAACTGTCATTTATTTACATGCTCGATATGAGGGGGAGATAGAGGTACCTAGGTCAAGGGCAGAGATGTTAGAGGAGTTGGGCTTAGACGACGGGAAATTCAAGTTCGATATAGAAGATGAGATACCTCCGTCGCCAGAGAGAGAATATGAGTTTAAGTATGCACAAGAAGCAGATAAGTATAATGAAGTTTTAGTTGAAGAGGCGTCTGATTCGTCTGATGAAGAAACAGATTTTCATTATTCTGCTATTGATGAGACGTTTCCTTTGTTGGCTGAAATGTTCAAAGATCAAAATGAAGACGAAATCAGAAGAAAGATTGTTGAAAAGATAACAATAGAAGGTGTTCCGAGAACTATACCTAGAGAGAATCTTGCTGAAGAGGGAAAGAAGTGGTTTAAAGTTATGCCAAAGGAAAGGAAGTTTATAAGGCCGCTTCAATATTTTACACATGCTGCTGATATCTCTTGGGGAGACATCTTATCTTGGGGATATTTAGAAGATCTGCAAGTGTATGCCATTACATGGGAACAAGGGGTATAATATTTTGAGTTCTTGTCAGATATAAAGACCCTCCCGTGGTGGGATGTTGATGAATTGGTCCAAACAAAGAATATCAAACAGTTTTATCATGGTTTGGATGTAAAACAGCACGACCAACACTTGTGGGATTATGTGAAGCTGCAATCAAAAGCAAGATATCCTGATTGGAAGCCTCAATATCCGAAGCAGATTGTTACTATCTTGGAGAATGGTGAAAAGGATATTACTTTGGATGTGAAGTCGCCGAGGTACTTAAAGAACATGCCACTTCGAGCAATGGAGCAAGATTTCTACGAAGATTTCGAAGGTTGGCTTTATAATGAAACAACAGCGGAAGCACTAATCTCATTATTTGACAAGTCTACTGGAAAGTCTCGAAGGATCAGCATATTAGATCCTATGTGGCTTGTTAACTGTTCAAAGAAAGACATTGATTGCTTGTTCTACAACAAGATAGTGTACGAGAAACGAAACAAAGTGCAAGCAATGCAATATCAGAAGATTGTGGAAGTGTGCTTTGCGAAAGACATCAACTCCGGCAGGTATTGGAAGTCTAAGTGGAGAGATTTGGAGATTGATGAATTCTTGAAGAAGTACAAGCGTGAACAGAGATTCAAGGCTATTACTGAGAAAGTCGCAAAGCTTGGGAAGTTTAAACTTATGAGACCGCCACCAACGGATCAGACACCGATCGAAAAGGAAGAGAACAAGATTCCTAAGTGGGATAGATAGGGCGACGTGATCCAGCGTATAGAAAATGGTGGATTAAAGAAGGAAGGATTCTAAGAAGAAAGATGTTGGAAGAAAAAGCAGAACAGGGGAGGCAGAGGGCCAAGGAACGAAGACGTAAGAGGAAAGATTGAAGACTATGCTGGAAGGAACTACAACTACATCCAAGGGGGAGTCTGTTAGTTCATATGTATGTAGCTTCCGTCAACATTGAGTCTTATTTTGTATTGTAAATGTGTTTTGTGTATTTGTATGTAATTAAATGTATGTGTGTATAACGACAACTCAGGGAATGGCGCATAACTGGAAAAGTGAAGTCCGTCGGATGTCTGATGTCATCGGATCGGATGGCCATCCGATCGGATCACCACCCGATCGGATCACCACCCGATCGGATCACCACCCGATCGGACAAAACTTATAACCTCCCTGAGTTTGTCTATAAATAGCAAGCTAGGACTTGTCATTTGGAACTTTTTGTTCAACTTGTAAGGAACCTCTGTCAGTCTGATTCTCTACCGGAGCTCGTGTACTTTCACATCAATCTAATAGAATATCAGACGGATTTAATCGTTGAATACATTATTGTTGATTCTCTTACTTAATTAATGGATTCCGCACATTGATCGAGATCGATCCGACCACGTTCCACACGAACAGATCCTGATCCTAAGGCCTAACACAGGGTCACAAGGTTAAGTTCGGTAGTGGATAGTAGAAGGTAATTAAGGGAAATCTAGTGGTTGCACGTGGCAAGAAGAAGGGCTCATTGTACATGGTCAGTGTACCTCCTGAGGGAGAGGTTATCCCAGTTCAAAAGAAGACCAAAATCCGGTTCATAGAATCTCGGGGGCCAAAGAAAGTTTGTTTTTGCAGGAGATAAACCCTGAGTCACAGGTCAGATTCAGACTGAATGTACTAGTAAAGGTTCAGAGAAACCAGTCAAGGGTTCTCGTGGCAATGGGAGCACACATAGCGCTTCAGTCAGAGCTCCCAGAAGACAATGGGTTAAGAGAACCCATATTCTAGCGGTGAAAGTCTCTCCAGTGAATTACCTGCTTATGATGGAGAGTGTTAGTTCTCAGTTTTTCTCGGGGCCCGGAAGTTCGTTTAAGTGGGAGCCGGAAGGGACAGAGAATGAGTCACGGGTAGTGAATGATGAGTTGAAGCTCAGTGGGTGCTTCAACGAGCCTTCAGGTTAATTAATGAGAAGGCTGGTGGCAACTAGAGGTAGAGCTAAGAGTTTTCATTGACAGATTATAGAAGTACAGTGGAGCGCAGTTGATCGTGTCTTTGAAGCCTCCAAGTGGGAGATTGTTGGGTTGTAGACTTCTCGACACCAATAGGTGTGACGCGACAGTATGGGTAATCGGCCCGAGTCGTGGCCCATGGGCTTATTTTATTTAATTATGGGTTTTAACACTAATCATTTAGGGGCTGTTTGGCAACATCTGAACCAATAAGTGTTGAATGAATAAGAGGTCTGAATGGGTAAGAGGGTCTGAATGGGTAAGTGCTGAACCAGTAAAGTGCTGTTTGGTTCCATATCTGAATAACAGTGTAAAATGACATTTTTACCCCTCCCCACAAAATAAACCCTTTATAGATTTTTTTCTATAAACCCAATATCATCATCATCATTCATCAGTATTCAGTCATCACCCCCCCCCCTCTTCCCCTTTCTCTCCCTACCTGCAACACCGCCACCGCCATCATCATCATCTCCACCACCAAACTTTAACACCCCTTTTTCTGGATCGGAACATGAACATACAGACTGAACACCCCTCAATCACCCCCCCCCCTCTTCCCCTTTCTCTCCCTACCTGCAACACCGCCACCGGCCGCTGTTCGGTGGTGAGGAGAGGGAGGATGAGGGCGGCGGCCGGATATGTGAGAACAAACCTCCGCTGCCGGAGTCGTGCCGGAAAACGGCTCTGCTATTGACGTTGTTGCTGTGTGCCGCCGCTGAACTCCGCCGCTGCTGAACGTCGCCGCCGTGACTCCGCTCCGTTTGTCGGAATCTTGATAGAGAGGCAGGAGATGTATGGTGGGTTTAGGGTTTTAAGAAAGGATGAAGAAGAAGAGCAGCGATTTTGGTCTGGGGTTTGAGGAAGGGTACATAGGTCTTATTTTTCATTCAGACTCTCTCATATGCTGAACCATTCAGAGCTGAATGGAACCATTAAGAGGTGATGCTTTAGTGAACCAAACACATCTACCTCTGACCGATTCAGAGGTAGCCTCTGAATGGAACCATTCAGAGGCAAACAAACAGCCCCTTAGTCTATATGTATAAGGCCAACGATGTTATTTCCTGTCCACTTTTGCAGGTTTCAGCCCATTCTTCTGAGACTTATCCCTATTGTCATCCGAGTTACAGATTCTTGAGTCTTCAGTGACGCCATCATCTCGTTATATAATTAAGAAGAAAATTTATAACACACATTAATAAATGCCTCACATGTATGGAATAACAACATATATTCATATTTAAAAACATAAGAGTTATAATTGAATTTCCCAAAACAAAACTGCATTCGTTACTAATGCCTCAAAGAGAGAGTTTGTGGTTATTATTCCTATTAAATATCATTACACATTTACACTCAAAATTATCGATGCATGCTTTTGAGCCTAAAGAATACAATAAGCTATCATGCTACTATTTTAAAGCAACAAGTACAGTATCATATCTTACTCAAAAATGTTATCTAAAATGATGAGGCAGTTAGTAAAGATGACAATTGTCAAAATCTAACTTTTTTTAAGGGTGACTTTCTATGTACATGACCTAGTGGTCACTGGGTTCTTGTCAAAGACAATCCCCCGTCAGCTCCGCCTCCGGACGCGATGTTCTATCGGGCCCCGACCGTCGCGCAAACTGACCTTCGCCCGGAAACCATACTGCCCCCACATAAAACCGGGTTGCCCTCCGGATTGAACCATGCCTCGGTAGGAAACGATATGCTTAATTAAAATGATAAAGCATTGTAAGATATAATTAGACACACACACACTCTCTTTTATGTATATGTAAGAGTGATGATCAAATAGAAAGTTTATTTTGGCTAGGAAGGATGGGAAGCAATAGAATTATGACATGTGACAAAATTTAAAATAAAGAGGAAGGGTATTTTAGTCAGTGTTACCCAATCTTCTTCTTCTCTCTGTAACTTCAAAACCCATCGTTTTTAAAACGCACCATTTTCAACCTTTTTTTTCACTTTCTATCTCAATAATCACCACATTATAGTGTGATTTTCGTCACCAATCAATGATTCAAACACCAAATCAACGTGTTCTTCAACTTTTTTTGAAGAAACTCAGTTTAATTTCATACAATATCTCATTTTTTCCTGTGATTTTGAAGCAAATCACTCGATTCGTTCGATTCAATCGCTGATAAGTGTTTCTAACATTCAAATTTCGTCAATCGGTGAAGAAATCTGAAGAAATCTATGTAAGAATTTTTTAATTGCATTTTTACGATCTGGGTTTTTGAATTGAGTTATTGCGTTTTACGATCTTGGCTGGGGTCCGGGGGCAGCGCCCCTGGTAGCAGGGTCCAAGGGACGGCAGCCCCTTGCAGGGTCCAAGGGGCAGAGCCCCTGGCTGGGGTCGACAGTTTTTTAATTGCTTTAATAAAACTGTATCAGAAATTTTTTTTTGATTAAATTGCTTTAATAAAATTGTATCAGAAAATTTAATTTTCTGGAAATTGTCTCATTTTCGTAGACAGTATTTAAGTGTTTTTAGTTATAGCGTTTTAGGTAAAACACATTTTTATGTGTTTTCAGTCAATTGCGTTTTAGAGAGAACACTTTCTTTTGTGTTTTTAGGCCATTGCGTTTTAGAAATAAGGCATTTTTATTAGTTTTCTGGCCTTTGCATTTTAGAAAAACACATTTTTGAAGTGTTTTTAGTCCATTGCGTTTTAGGTAAAACATATTTTTATGTGTTTTCAGTCCATCGCGTTTTAGAATTAAGACATTTTTAAGTGTTTTCTGGACATTGCGTTTTAGAAATAAAACATTTCTTTGTGTTTTTTGTGCATTGTGTTTTAGGTAAAACACATTTTTATGTGTTTTCAGTCCATTGCGTTTTAGAAAGTGCACTTTCTTTTATGTTTTTAGGCCATTGCGTTTTAGAAAAAAAGACATTTTTAAGTGTTTTCTGACCATTGCGTTTTAGAAATAAAACATTTCTTTGTGTTTTTGGTGCATTACGTTTTTGGTAAAACACATTTTTATGTGTTTTCAGTCCATTGCGTTTTAGAAAGTACACTTTCTTTTGTGTTTCTAGGCTATTGGGTTTTAGAAATAAGACATTTATTTGTGTTTTTTGTGCATTTCGTTTTAGAAAAAAGTAACTTTTTACGGTAGAGAACGCACCGGAAGTGGGTGCACAGATGCCAATGTATGGGCATTGTGGAGACCTAGGGCACATAGCTGATTGGTGCCCTTACATTGTAGGTAAGTATGATGAGGTGCTGGTGTGTGTTGGGTGTAATATATTTTTATTGATATTTTAAGCCCATTTTAACACGTTAATCAAGTTTTAAATTTATAAAACACGATATTCTACTAACACTAAACACACACATGGGCAAGTGAACCCATCGTGAGCTTAGTATAGCGTTGGTAAGATACCGAGGTCGTCCAAGGACACAAGAGCTTTTAGTACCGGTTTATCCTCAACGTCTAATCAAATCATAAGTTTTAGAAAAGGTTTTAAACATGAAAATAAAAACTAAAAATGCTGAAAAATAAAAATAAAAGAAAAACAGATAGACAAGATGAATCACTTGGATCCGACTCGCCTTTAATGTAACCTTTGATGATTTCCGCACTTTTGCACTTTTTAAGAGATTATCTTAGTTATAGTAGTAGGCCCCTCTTTTGAAGGTGACGTTACCCTCAACCCAGTGGTTTGAGTCAGCAAGGATACAATCCCAAAGGGTCGGAATATTAAAAGATAATTAATTAAGTTATTAAAGCGTAATGTGGTAGGCCCCTCTTTTGAAGGCGACGTTACCCTCGGCTAAATGGTTTGAGTCAGCAGGGATACAATCCCAAGTAGCCGGGTTAATATATTAATAATAGTTTACATATGAGGGGATCAAGCCATTCGCACCCCCGCCATCCAATACCAGTGGGTATTGAAGGAGGTCCTAGTAAGCTTGACCCAGGTCCTTGCAGGATCTATACACTGAACAAGGCAAGATGTTGGACCGTGTTCCGACCCTAAACAGTCAGTATAAGGCAGTTCATCTCCAAATACAAAGGCGGAATCAATGTAGATGAAGTAACACAGCTGTTCCTTTCAATTTCTTCTTTATTAATGCTTTCTGGAATGATTTTGACAGAGTTCGGTTACCTAGCACATGAACATGTTTCGCTCCAATGTACACAAATGAAGACACATGTCCAGGTATATATAGGGTAGCTAGTTTCGCTTATATGACATGCCATATAAGCGAAACCTCCATGTGACACATAAGCGGACCACCTGATGACCTAAAGAGCGAAACCCTAAGGACACATAAGCGAAACCTCTCACAACTTATGTCCTATAAACGAAACCTATACATTAAACCCTAATTTTGACATTCAAGCTCCTATCTTAACATATCTTGATCTAAGACTTAACTAAACGTAGTCAACAGACATTCCGTGCACCAACACAAGAACCTTACCAAACCATTCCCTTAACCCCCGACCAGGTAGCCAACATATCTCTATATAGACCGTAGAGATATGAATGGTGAAAATCTTTTATTTTATATAGACAGTAAAATAATGCCAAGACACCACAGACAAATGATAAGGAAGTTTCACCTTCAACATAAGAAACTAGTTATTAAAGTCATTAATACAAAACCAAATAAAAAGTGAGAAAAGATTAAAAAGCAAAAGTATTACATTAAATGCTTGTCTTCACCAAGTGATGTAAGAGACTTAGCCAAACATGGCCTTTGATTGACAAGAACTCTTACTATCAATCTTGAATCCCGAGACTACTACACACACTCTAAGGTGGATGATGGATGATGGTGGTGGATGTGGGTGTTGTAGTGGTGGTGGAGTGGTGGTGAAGTAGGAGAGAGGGTTTGCCAAAGGATGCCTTTGAAGTGAACCAAGCACCCCTATTTATAGTCTGCACAGAAGCCCGAACATGGCCTCGTGTCCGCTAGACACGGCCCCGTGGCCATCCTCTTTCTTTTTCTTCATTAATTGCAATTGTCTGTATTAGGCTCCGCACGCCCCCGTGTGCAGAAGCGTATCTGTACTATCAAGATTTGCACGATTCTGCGAATCTTAGCGTTGACCACGGCCCGTGTTGAGCTGGGCACGTCCCCGTGCTGGGAATAGAAGCTTCTATAGCTTTGTCATTTTCTGCAGACATCTGACCACGCCCTCGTGTCCGCTAGGCACGGGTCAGCCTTATGTTTCTTGTTTTTGCTTAGGAAGATGTTGTCGAGGGGTCGGACATGCCACGTTTATTCCTTTTCTTTGTATTTATGTTAGTTTTTGCTGCATGTTTGTTCCTTTTGTTCATTTAAGCTCATTTGGTCCTGAAAATACAAAAGGTAGACAAAAGCACAATTTTTCCAACATTAGTACTAAAAAAGGGTTAGTTTTATGCCTCATTTGATGTAATTTATATGTTGCATTTTACACACATCAAATACCCCCACACTTGAATCTTTGCTTGTCCTCAAGCAAAACTCTTTAGTATGTGGCTTACACACCCAAATGGAATGGGTAGAAGAGAAGTTTTGGGCTTGTCTTGAGTGTCGGGAATCCAAAAGCTTTATTGGGTTTTATTTTTATGCTATTTACAATCCTATTCGTTATGATTTATATAGAACGTTTCATAAGAGAAATTACTTATTTGGGCATAACATGCTTCTTTAAAATTCCATTTATATACAAGTTCACATACCTAACGGGAGATCACTCAACACTCGGCCGAAGATGTATTTTTGTGAAACACTCGAGACCGGCATGGAACTTACTTCTACCATATGCTTGCCAAGCAATAAATCCTCCTCCTTTTTAACTACAAACCTTCGTAAATATCAAGAGGACTTGGGGAAGGGTTAGGCTTGGGTTGAAGGTAGGTGGTTTTGGGTTAGTGGTTAGTAAAAAGGGCTAAAAGCGTAAAAAGCGTCGGTCATCGTAAAACTTTTTGTTTTTGTGACTTTTATTCAAACTAAGCATTTTCAAACAAAGTTTCTTTGAGGAACTTGTTTGTTTATTGCTAGACTTAATTTTTTTATAAGGAGCGTCACAAGAAAACCGAGCTTTTTACTAAAATAAGGGGTTTAAAAGAAAAAGGTTTTGGTGGGTAAAGGGTGTTTGTTTTGTGGGTTTAGAAACGAAAAGGTTTAGGCTCAAAGGGGTTAACTAGGGGGATTTTGGGTAGGTGATAAAAAAAATGAAAAATAATGGTGTTGAAAGAAAAATCGGTTAGTCCTAATGCCTCCATCATTTACTTACTTGGGTTTAAGTTGGTAAGGAAAGGGAATGTATCGTTGTGGCAAGTTCTAGAGTCGTAAAAACCAAACGGCTATTCACACAAGAAACAAAAAATGAGCATTTAGTTTAAAGATGTATACTTATATGCTCAATAAAGGCTCAAAACTCACTTTTTGTGGGAATGGGTTTATAATGTGATCAAGTATATATAATCAAATTTTTACTAGATTTGTCATGCCGTTTCATAATTTTCTTATGTTGGTTCTTTTTATCACGACGCTATCGGTTGTAATTTTGTAAAATTATAACCTTTTTAGAACTTGTTATTCCCAAATTAAACCAAGACAAGTAAAAAAATGAAAAGTTTTTGAAAAAATTTGGGGTGATTAGCGGTTCCAATAGAGTTTTGTGTAAGGATTGTTATTAGGACTTGCAAAATTCAAGGTTTAGCATCCCCCCCCCCCCCCACACTTAAATTACACATTGTCCTCAATGTGTCCCAAAAATAAGTTTTTAGGTTGATTGAATGTGTAAAAAGGTGTTTAAAAGCAAAATTTTATGTTACTGTGCGTCTGGGCACGGACCCGTGTTGGTCCGGGCACAGCCCCGTCTTCAGATCGCCAGTATCATATTTAACAGAAGGCTGGACACGGGGGCGTGTTCAGTGAACACGACCCCGTGTCCAGTTACCTGAAATGGGCGTTTTCTGCAGAACCTCAGGCACGGGGGCGTGTTGGGCTAAGCACGGCCCCGTGCTGAACTTACTGTAATGAAGAAAAATTGTCGGGAGGCTCTGTTTTTGTGCATGGGGTGTGGGTTCAAGTTTCCCTTAGTAACCTCCACCATTTCGAGTGTGTTTTATTCCTGAAAAGTAAAACTAAACTAGAAAACATAAAAGTTAATCTAAACTAAAACTAAGGATAGTTCCGCATAATGCCTCTGTGGTGCGCCACGTTTGTAAGGATCCTTGGGTAGACCAAAAGTCAGTCATATGTTACCTAAGTGGGATGTTTTGCATCCCATGTTGCACCGTCGGAGAGCATCATCCAAGCTTGAGTCTATGACATTCATGTAGTTGATCGGGTCGTCGTCTTCTACTCTTTTCCCAACCCCGAACTCCATCTCTTTGTCCCCAACCCTTAGTGTTAATTTCCCACCATTCATGTCCACCATTGCGTGAGCGGTGGCTAGGAATGGTCTTCCTAGAATAAGTGGTACTTCGGTATCTTCCTCCATATCAAGTATGACAAAGTCGGCGGGAAGACAAAGTCTCCGACTTTTACCAATAGATTTTCGGCGACCCCTTGTGGATATTTGATAGACCTATCGGCGATTTGTATGCTCGTCTTTATGGGGCTTGTTTTACCTAGTCCAAGTCGGTCAAACATTGATGCGGGCATGAGATTGATGCTAGCCCCAAGATCAGCTAGTGCATTGCGTATGGGTGATCCCCCAATGGAACAGGGGATGGTGAATCTTCCGGGGTCGATTTTCTTTTGTGGGAGTTTGTTAAGTAGAACGGCGGAGCATTCTTCACTTAAATTAACTAATTGCAGTGTTTCAATTTTCCTTTTGTGAGTGAGAAAGTCTCTCATAAATTTTGAGTATTTAGGCATTTGAGTGAGGACTTCCACAAATGGAATATTGATGTGCAATTGTTTTAGTAAGTTTACGAATTTTGTGAATTGCTCATCAATCTTTTGGCGAAGTAACCGACCGGGGTAAGGCACCGGGGGGTTCTTGGTAGGTTCTTGATTTGGCGGAGGAGTTGTTTCTTTTTGAGGTGTTGGTGAAGTTGCGGTTTGGTTAGACGGACTCTACTAACGAATATGACATTCATGTAGTTGACCGGGTCGTCGTCTTCTACTAACGAATATATTTCAAATGTGTCCAAGGACAAGTTAAATGCGAGTAGTGTTGAGTGTCACAAGTTTAAGGTGGAGACGAGTGGAATTGGATTTTAAGTAGTTGTATGATAGGTAGTTTATATGCCTTAGATAAATGACCAAAATGCCCTTTTCATGTATAATTGGATTTTAAGCATATGTAACTTAAACTTTTGTCACTTAACTGATTATGCAACATATTTAAACAGGTTAGGGCATATAATACTTGTCATAGGACTAGTTAGACGTCTCGAACGCGCTTTTGCACGAACGACGCGTTAAAGTAGCGTAAGCTACCTTAATGGGTCGTAACGGGTCGAAAGCACTTAGGATAGGTTCCGATCTAGAATGTAGGCTTTGTTAAACCATGTCACATGAGTTCCAATACTCATTTGGTTTACAAGACCTCATTCTATCTGATCTTCCGATTTAGGTGTCGATTTATTTACTAGTGATTCGATTACTAGGTGTTGCTTTAGTTTCCTTGGTTTTCCTGAGCTTGTTGAGTTCTTTAGATTGAGGATACTTTGCACTTCGATGTAAGTACATAGATCCCCTCTTTTACTGTTTTCAATTGTTTTGGGGTGATTCATATGTAGTAAAATGATTTCGATATTTAAACGATGGTTTCAAAAACGATTAAGATGGTTTATATTAAACAAATAACGATTTCGATAATGTGAACAAACTTGTTGGACGTAGTTACATAACGAATAACATTCATTAGTATTGATCAAGCCGACCAGTATTAGGTTATGGTACCATAGGATCTAACAAATCCCGTTATCAGACTACACCCATGGTTATGTGTGGGGGTTATGTAGGTAACGACCGAATCTATGATTGTTAGCTTACCCTTTGGTGGTTTGTTAATGCGAGTTTCAAGATACTCGAGTTACGAAGGTTTGGATGTTATTAGCGAGACGACCAAAAGTAGTTTCACAATTAAAACGAAAACGATTTTGGGACGAGTTAAACGATTTGAAACGATTTAAACGAGATAAACGATTTGAACAAACGATTGGTTTTGGGTTCTGATTAGGTAATGGGACGGGTGTAGCATGATAAAAGCATGGTAGATACGCCGCTGGTACATCTTATATATAAGTGCGTTTACCATATTATATTCTGTTGCATTATTTAGTTCACTTGGGCAAACGATTTTGAAACGATGTCACACAACGAGGTTTTCTAAATGATATAAACCATACGAGTTTTGTAACGAGAACAATTTACGATTCGGTTTACTTATATAAATGTTTTGGGTTAAGACTCATGGCTATGAGATTTTATAAACTATAACCAACTTGATTTGAGTTGGTTAATCATGTTGCAATACTATACACTTTTCAAAACAAGGTTTTCGAGGTATTGCAACATATAAACGAGCCATGAATCCGACACTCTCATAAAACCTATGTGCTCGCCAGCATTTCTTTGTTGACTTTGTTTTTACATATGTTTCAGGTGGTGATGCATGATGTTGATTGCTAGGATGTATGTTCACATAGGATCTGGACGAGGCCTTAGTGAAATAATAACAATAATAGACAATATGTAACTTGTTTGTTTGGTTTTAAGACAATGTAAATTACTTAATGAATCAATAAAACGAAACTTTTGATTACCATGGTTGTAAAACGATGATTCTGTTGCAACACTCCCCGACGTTTCCGCCGTGGTTTCGTTGTTTTGATGCGGTCGGGGTGTGACAGAAGAGTTGGTATCAGAGCCAATGGTTATAGAGAATTAGGTTATTAGCAATGCTTTGACCTAGACTATAACTTTCTAGGACCCTAACGCAAGAAGATTTGCGTTTAGATTTTAAAACAATACCGTCACCTATCCTTAGGTGATAACCACAACGAGAACACAATAACAAATCCGCTTCGAAAATTAATCATCAGTTCCTGGATGATTGATTACTAGGTTTTGAACCCTCTAAGCTTTCAAAATCTCATCAAAGTTTGGGTCTAAATAATGTGAACACGTGCAAACTGGAAGGGTGAATGCCTGTACCCTGAGTATTCTGTCAAAGGCTAGAGTGTTCGTACAAATCCGCAGTATCGGACCAGTCACTCTTACCTGGGAACTCTTGGGATGAATGTTCACTTATAGGCGAGCATGTCTTCAGTGATACATTATATTGACCCATTTACTTTGATTAGTCACTGCGTGTCGTTTGTTTGTTCGAGGTAACAAACGAATGATCGTCTTCCTTGTGTTTTGTTGATGTTTTCAATACCTCTTTTGTTTTTCCAATTGTCGACCTCACTCGTTTCTCATGTTTCCTTGTTCTTTTTAGACAATGCCTCCTCGACGTGATGCACAACCTCTAACCAACGAAGAAGTCACAGCCCTTATCGCTCAGCAAATGGCTGCGGTGGTTCCGAACATAGTAACCCAGATCCATCAATTATACAACAACAATAATAACAATAATGCACAATGTAGTTTCAAGAATTTTAATTCGGCTAAACCGTTGAAGTTTTCTGGGTCGCAAGGAGCAACCGCGCTCCTGCAATGGTTCAAAAGTTTGGAAAGCACATTCAGACATGTGCAATGTCCAAATGAGCATAAGGTTGAATTTGCATCCAGTGTATTCGAGAAGCGTGCTCTTACATGGTGGAACGGAGTGATGCGTGATAGGGGTGCCGATGTGGCTATGGCACAAACATGGGAAGAGCTTCGAGCTCTCATGGTGAGAGAGTTATGTCCCCGTCACGAGATTCGAGCTTTGGAACGAGAATTTGATGATTTGAAATAAGATGGGGGAGAACACCGTGCGTATACGGATCGTTATCAGGAGCTCAGTTTGTTGTGTCCTACTATGGTTACCCCGTTGGAGAAAGCAATAGAGAGGTATATCGATGGTTTACCCGATTCTGTGCAAGACATTGTGACTGGCAGTACTCCTACTACTGTCCGTCAAGCGATTGAATTGGCTGCTACTCTGATCGAGTCTCAGGTCAGAAAAGGGAAACTAACCCGTAAGGGTGACAAGAAGAAGTCAGCTGATTCTACACAGGAAAAGGGTAAGGGTAAGAAGAAGGGTGAGTCTTCTAAGAAGTCGAGGAAGCGCAAGGTTCCCAGAACTTCGCAGTCACTACACAGAATGCTCAGAACCCACCAGCCCAACCTCTAGAGAAGAAGCAATATGCTGGTACTGCACCTCACTGTGCTCGATGCAATGGTCATCATGTTCTTCGTGGTTGTCAATTGAACCTCGAAAACCATCTTTTTCCTATTGGCCTCACGCCGATGCAACTTGGTAGTTTTGACATTATCATAGGGATGGATTGGTTAACCAAGTTTCATGCCGAGGTGATTTGTTTCGATAAGATCGTTCGTATTCCTCTTTCGTCTGGCGATGTCCTAGAGGTTCGTGGCGAGAAACCATCTGTTAGTTTGAAACTCATGTCGTGTACGAAAGCCCGGAGTTATTTACGAAAGGGATATGTTGCCTTCCTAGCACATGTCACTGAGAAGAAGGGCAAGAGCAAGAGTATTCAGGATATTCCGATTGTTCGGGATTATCCAGAGGTGTTTCCTGATGAACTGCCTGGTTTGCCTCCAGTTCGTTAAGTTGAGTTTCATATTGATCTTATACCCAATGCCAACCCGATTGTGAAAGCACCTTATCGTCTTGCACCGTCTGAGATGCAAGAGTTATCGAAACAACTTCAAGAGTTGTCTGATAAAGGATTCATCCGTCCGAGTTTTTTGCCCTGGGGTGCTCCTGTCCTCTTTGTGAAAAAGAAAGATGGATCTTTTCGAATGTGTATCGATTATCGTGAGCTTAACAAGCTTACCATCAAGAATCGATATCCCCTACCTCGAATCGATGATCTCTTTGATCAGCTGCAAGGTGCTACCTGTTTTTCCAAGATCGATTTGCGTTCTAGGTATCATCAACTTTGTGTACTCGAAGAAGATATTCCCAAAACTGGTTTTCGCACAAGATATGGGCACTATGAGTTCACTGTCATGCCTTTTGGTTTGACAAATGCTCCAGCCATTTTCATGGACTTAATGAATATGGTCTTTAAACCTTATTTAGACAAGTTCATCATTGTGTTCATCAACGATATTCTCATTTATTCGAAGTCTCAAGCCGATCACGAGCAACACCTTCATTTGACATTGGAACTCCTGAAGAAGGAACAACTTTTTGCTAAATTCTCCAAGTGTGAATTCTGGCTTAAAGAAGTTCAGTTCTTGGGTTATATAGTCAACGAGCAGGGTATTCATGTGGATCCATCCAAAATTGCTGCAATTAAGGATTGGAATACACCTACGACACCCACAGAAATTCGTTCTTTTCTTGGTCTTGCTGGTTATTATCGTCGATTTATTTCGAACTTCTCAAAGATCGCGGTTCCACTCACTACTTTAACTCAAAATAATAAGCCTTTTGAGTGGGGACCCAAACAAGAAGAAGCGTTCCAAACGCTGAAACAGAAGCTCTGTGATGCTCCTATTCTATCTTTGCCTGATGGGAACGATGATTTCATTATCTATTGTGACGCATCGAATCTAGGCCTTGGTTGCGTTCTTATGCAACGAGGTAAAGTCATAGCTTATGCGTCAAGACAACTGAAAGTTCACGAGAAGAACTACACAACTCATGATCTTGATTTAGGTGTTGTGGTTTTTGCTCTCAAAATCTGGAGACACTATCTTTATGGCACGAAGTGTGTGGTTTTCACAGACCACAAAAGTTTCCAACACATTCTTAATCAGAAGGAGCTGAACATGAGGCAACGACGTTGGGTTGAGCTCGTGAGCGATTACGATTGCGTGATTCGCTACCATCCTGGTAAGGCGAATGTCGTAGCCGATGTGCTTAGTCGAAAGGAGCGAGTCAAGCTTCATTCTGTTTAAACTCTATCGAATCTTCAAACTCGTGTCTCTCAAGCTCAGCAATCTTGTGTTTCACAAAATTTGATGGGTAAGGAATTACTACGTCAACTTGAGCTTAAACTCGAAGCGAAGGACGATGGGTTATTCTACTTCAAGGATCGTTTGTGGATTCCGAAACAAGACGATCTTCGCACTTTAGTGATGGAAGAATCTCACAAGTATCGATATTCTATCCATCCGGGTGCTGAAAAATGTACAAGGATCTTCGTACTCAGTATTGGTGGCCTGGTATGAAGAAGGATATTGCCTTGTATGTATCGAAATGCCTAACTTGTCTCAAAGTCAAGGCTGAACATCAACGACCATCTGGTTTGCTTGTGCAACTAGAGATACCGGTTTGGAAATGGGAGAACATTGCGATGGATCTCATCACTAAATTACCGCGTACATCTAGAGGTCATGATGCTATATGGGTTGTCATTGATCGACTAACGAAGTCAGCTCATTTTATTCCGATTCGCGAGGATCTATCTGCTGCTAAACTTGCAAAGATTTATGTTGATGAGATTGTATCTCGACATGGTGTTCCTTTGGACATTATATCTGATCGTGATGCTCGATTTTCATCTCATTTTTGGAAGACCATGCAATCGGCTATGGGAACCCAACTAAATCTAAGCACTGCTTATCATCCCCAAACAGATGGACAATCTGAGAGGATGATTCAAACGATGTGGGTGTTCGGCAAGGCACTGTGCCTCCTCACAAAGGCATCGTGTTCAGTTTACACATCTAGCCTCTTTTTGCGTTTTTGCTAGCCACCCCCGTGAGGACCCCGGGGTTTATGGATCCCCTAGTCCCCCTATATATACATTCTGAGTAAAAGGCAGAGTGTCAGGAACAGACATTACGTTTTTCAATGGATCATAATATGCCATACCCTTGTGAAAGCGGTTCTATAGCCAACACTTGTAAAATTTCGAACAACTGTGAAATTTTCCAACACTTGTAGAATTATTCAACGCTTGTGGATATGCTTAGAGCATGCGTGATAGACATTGGTGGTAATTGGGATTCTCATCTTCCATTGATCGAGTTCTCCTACAACAATAGTTATCATGCTAGCATCAATATGGCACCGTTCGAAGCTTTATACGGTCGAAAATGTCGTTCACCTGTCTGTTGGAATGAGATTGGTGAAGCTCAGCTTACTGGACCTGAGCTCATTCTAGAAACGACAGACAAAATCAAGAAAATTCGCGATAATCTTGTGACAGCTAGAAGCCATCAAAAGAGTTATGCGGATATGCGACGCAAGCCCTTAGAATTTCAAGTCGGAGACCATGTCCTACTCAAGGTGTCACCTTGGAAGGGAGTGGTGAGATTTGGAAAGAAATGAAAACTTGCACCTCGATATGTTGGACCATTTAAGATTGTTGAAAGAATTGGAAAGGTTGCCTATCGACTAGAGCTACCTCCAGAGCTTGGAAATATTCATCCGACTTTCCATGTGTCCAATTTGCGAAAGTGTTTAGCTGATGCTGATCTTCACATTCCACTCGACGAAATTCAAGTCGATGAGACGATGCACTTTGTCGAGAAACCTGTGGAGATAATGGATCGTATGGTCAAACAGTTGAAGAACAAACGGATTCGTTTGGTCAAGGTTCCCTGGGAATCCAAACGTGGCCCAGAGTTTACCTGGGAACGTGAGGACCAAATGAAAGCGAAATATCCGCAATTGTTCTCACAAGTTTCCTCTAGTTAAAATTTCGGGACGAAATCTCCTAAAGTAGGGGAGACTGTGACAACTGTGCTCTGTAATCGACGTATAATGTAAAACAATGTTAATTATCAATAAAAAAATGTGTTTTGGTGTTATTATGTGTGTATTTGTGTTTGATGATTTTACGATTTGATTCGAGTTCGATTTCAAGCTTTAAATCGCTTTCTGGAAAGTTATACGCAAACTGATGCATGAACGTAGTCAGATTAACACAAAAAACACTCTGTAATAGTGAAATAGGCTTAAAATACCTTAAATAACCTTCACATAACTTAGAAATAAGTTTTGGATGGTTTGGTGTGTCAAAAACAAGTTTGTTCGATCGAAGGGACTATTTGTGTCAAACTACGAAAATATACCGATTCGTATAGTAACGAACATTCCGGAACTTGATCATAAGTTAAACATACCCTAAATATCCTTTACATAGCTTAGAAATAGGCTTTGAAGGGTTCGGTATACTAAAATAAACTTATTTGATTAATAGGGACTAAAAGCGTCAAAAAGTGCATAAGTTTGCATTTTCGCGCATATCTTACGTTCTGAATATACATCCAAAAATTTTTGTAATCATTAAAATATCTTATTTTAGTGATTGGTGTGCAAAAATTCCATTCGTCGCTTAATTTGGATTGTTTTTGCGTTCGTTACGACTTCTGTCGTAATTAACCGAATAACGCAACCGTACGACCAAACGAACCGACATCCGAGATGTTTTTGAGCATTTTTTAAGTTCCCTATACTTTAACATCATTTTAGAGCTTTGAAATGGGCTTAACGGGGGCTTAAATGTGCCAAAAACTGAGTTCTTCAAGTGCAAGGACCATTTTTGCAATTCTGCCAAACTTGGCCAGGCGGGCCGCGTAAGATGAGGCTGTATCTTACGCGGGGCACGACAGCCTGCCAGGTCAGAAACATTGAATCTGGACTTGGGGCTTGTTTGATGGTTTTAAACACTGATTTGGGATACCATCTGCTGAATTTTGATGGTTTATCATGTCCCATGGTATATTAAAACCATTAGCCAACATGTATGGTCAAGATTGATCCCTCTTTAGCAAGAAATGATCCTAACGGTTTACCAAAAACTATATATAGCCATGCCTTCACTCCATTTTCTGCACCCTTGATCATTTTAATGCTCTAAGTTGAAGCCTTTGCTTCATACCTGAGTGTTTTAGATCAAGTTCTCCTTAACTTGGACCCTTTGTAAGCTTCTTTCGTTCTTTTATTGCTTTTCGAGCGTGAAAGTCAAACAGTGTTTGACTTTCTGCTTTGACCAGTCTTTGGTCAACACAAAGTTCGTTTGAACTTTGCAACGTGAGCGTAATCACGATGGTTATAGTCCCTTGTGACTATACCTACTGATTACCACGTTGACTAGGCGTAGTGACGAGTCGTAGTTTCGGTCAAAATGCGCATTTATGCGTATTTTGCAACCAAACTACTCTTGGGTATCAAAACACTTTGTTTTGATATCAAAAACCTGTTTTCTAACTTAGTTAAACATGTTCCAACATGTTTAGCTCGTCACTTTTAGTTTAGTGCTTGTTTAGAGTCGTAAGTCTAGCGGTCTAAACCACCGCTTAGACTTTCGAACTCGACCCGTTTGGTCGATCATTAGGATCCGACCAAGCATGTTTATTGACCATAGTTGTATAGGGAATAACCTTCCGAGGTTATACCTTATGGTCACATAGTTTAAGTAGTTGTATGATAGGTAGTTTATGTGCCTTAGATAAATGACCAAAATGCCCTTTTCATGCATAATTGGATTTTAAGCATATGTAACTTAAACTTTTTTCACTTAACTGATTATGCAACATATTTAAACATGTTAGGGCATATAATACTTGTCATAGGACTAGTTAGACATCTCGAACGCGCTTTTGTGCGAACGACGCGTTAAAGTAGCGTAAGCTACCTTAATGGGTCGTAACAGGTCTAAAGCACTTAGGATAGGTTCTGATCTAGAATGTAGGCTTTGTTAAACCATGTCACATCAGTTTCAATACTCATTTGGTTTACAAGACCTCATTCTATCCGATCTTCCAATTTAGGTGTCGTTTTATTTTACTAGTGATTCGATTACTAGGTGCTGCTTGAGTTTCCTTGGTTTGCCTGAGCTTGTTGAGTTCTTTAGATTGAGGATACTTTGCACTTCGATGTGAGTACATAGATCCCCTCTTTTACTGTTTTCAATTGTTTTGGGGTGATTCATATGTAGTAAAACGATTTCGATATTTAAACGATGGTTTCAAAAACGATTAAGATGGTTTATATTAAACAAATAACGATTTCGATAATGTGAACAAACATGTTGGACGTAGTTACATAACGAATAACATTCATTAGCATTGATCAAGCCGACCAGTATTAAGTTATGGTACCATAGGATCTGACAAATCCCGTTATCAGACTACACCCATGGTTATGTGTGGGGGTTATGTAGGTAACGACCGAATCTATGATTATTAACTTACCCTTTGGTGGTTTGTTAATGCGAGTTTCGAGATAGTCGAGTTACGAAGGTTTGGATATTATTAGCGAGACGACCAAAAGTAGTTTCACAATTAAAACGAAAACGATTTTGGGATGAGTTAAACGATTTAAAACGATTTAAATGAGATAAACGCTTTGAACAAACGATTGGTTTTGGGTTGTGATTAGGTAATGGGACAGGTGTAGCATGATAAAAGCATGGTAGATACGCCGCTGGTACATCTTCTATATACGTGCTTTTACCATATTATTTTCCGTTGCATTATTTAGTTCACTTGGGCAAACGATTTTGAAACGATGTCACACAACAAGGTTTTCTAAATGATATAAACCATACGAGTTTTGTAACGAGAACAATTTATGATTCGGTTTACTTTAACAAATGTTTTGGTATAAGACTCATGGCTACGAGATTTTATAAACTATAACCAACTTGATTTGAGTTGGTTAATCATGTTGCAATACTATACACTTTTCAAAACAAAGTTTTCGAGGTATTGCAACATATAAACGAGCCATGAATTCGACACTCTCATAAAACCTATGTGCTCGCCGGCATTTCTTTGCTGACTTTGTTTTTACATATGTTTCAGGTGGTGATGCATGATGTTGATTGCTAGGATGTATGTTCACATAGGATCTGGACGAGGCCTTAGTGACATAATAACAATAATAGACAATATGTAACTTGTTTGTTTGGTTTTAAGAGAATGTAAATTACTTAATGAATCAATAAAACGAAACTTTTGATTACCATGGTTGTGAAACGATGATTCTGTTGCAACACTCCCCGACATTTCCGCCGCGGTTTCGTTGTTTTGACGCGGTCGGGGTGTGACATTAACCCACCATAGATAGCCATGTTGAGCCTTATACCTTTTGTTTGTTACACCTCATTTGACCCGTTTGAATTACTAACCATGAATAACAAGTGTATTTAGAAGTGTGTTATGAAAATAAAAAAAATAGAAAAGAAAGAAAAATAAAAACAAAAAGCATTAGTATGTTCGTATTATACAAGTGGGTCGAATTAACCCAAAGTGTTAGTAGTTATTGTGAATAAAGTTGTCATGGTTTGGTATATTCGTTTGTGTTCGCCATATAAATATAAAAATCCAAAAACATATCCTTACCTTTACCCTTAACCCAAAACCCAAAAGTCCTTTTGATATGTGCTAAGTTATTTGATACAGTGGAGGTGTGATTGCTATACAAGCTTATGATTGCAAGGTAACATGCTTGGTTTTGAGTGATATATATACTAGCACATTACACACTAGTCTAGATAAAACCGAGATGAGTGATTATTATGAGGGGCGTGTGGCATGTGTGTAGTATCATAAGCATGTTAGATTTAGTTAGGCAAGTCTTACAAGTGTTTCAAAGATATATTATCTAACTGTCAGATTGTCAAGCTTGATTGTGTCCGTCTATGGGATGGGTATGACTTGGGACCTTAAATTGCTAGTTCGGTAAGGGATTCAATGGTGATTTGGTAATAAGGTGAGTAATTTTTGTAATGGTTGCTTGAGGACAATCAATGTTAAGTGTGGGGATGTGATGGAGAGGGTGAAACTGTGCCTTAAAGTGTGTTATTTTACATATTTTAGTGTTGTTTATGTAATTATACGCTTTGAATATGTTAACTACGCAAGTATGTGGTTTTATAGGTTAATCAGCGTAATTCGGTAAAGTTGGAGAGCTTAGTGATGAACAGGAACAAGCAAAGATGATTATCGAGAGAAATCACATCATTCGGGACTTGTTCGGGGTCAAAATATAGCCTGAATACATGAGAAATGCAAAATATTAAAGTCCAGGGCCTATTTGTCATTAAGTGGAAGTTGGAATATAGTTCAGCATGAGAATCACACATGTACGACGTAGGCTACGGCTGCAAAAGCGTAGCCTACAGAGCAACAAACAAAAGAAACAACAGGTCTGAAGCATAGCTTACGCTCTAAACCGTAGCTTACGGTTGGCTTCGGTGGGGATCAGGTCGGCACATGTGTTGAGTTATTTCAAGGCATTTAAAGGTTTTTAAAACCCTAAGGCAAGGACGCAACATCACTTGTGGGACGAATTTAGGGGATTCAAGGCACAAAGTTTGAAGCTTTTTCATCTCCGATCATCATATCCTTACCGAATTAATATTTCCGATCATGAATTCATCTGTACATCAAGCTTTTGAATATCATATGACCGAGATGAGTGGCTAATTTCTCTATGGTTTCCTCCGGGTGGAGGATTCTTGTAAATGAACCAATGTTTTGTGCTTGAACTTTTGTTAGAATCTGGTAATCTAAGCATTCGATGCTTTTTACCAGTTCATTTGATTTGATTGATTTGTAAACGGTTGTTTTTGCTTAAATCTTAATTTGAACTCATTCAATTCCCGAGATTTCTAGTAATTAAGATACATTTGATAAGGGTTAGGGTTAGTAATTACAATTGGTAACTTATATGATAACCTTCCATTGTATGCAATCGAAGTAAGTAGTCTTTGGGAAATCACAATCAATTAATCAAATTATGCAATTATGTCTTTGGATTTGTAAACAATCAAACACGTAATTGAGGTTTGCTTTGAATCTGAAATCCGAAGGAACCATTGTTTCCTCCAACTGCTTACAAACTCATTTTCTTAGTAATTTTTAGTTAACCAAACAAATAGATTTTACATTATTGCAATTAGGTTAATATTTCTTAATTCATAACGCTTTCCACAATACACCTATGGTTCGATACCCTGCTTACCCTATCTATTTAGGTTATATAGGTTTTTGATTGACACTCACGACAGTCATCAGCCTCCCTTAACATATATAACACTATAGGATTAGCACACACCCCCCTGTTTGTTGGGTGATTGTTAAGTATTCAATTAATACGGTCTTATTTACCTCGGTGATAAGATTACGATAGTGGACACTTTGGATTGATTTTTAGCTTATCTATGCTAGTATGATTTATATAACTTATATACAATTAACATGTGGATTTGAGACTTTATTCATACTTATGTTATGTAGGCAAACTTGTATACTCTTCGACATTATTTTGTCGACGAATATTTTATGTACATGTTGCGGGAAATGTATGATGACGATATCACAAGAAATCTATTAAGAGGGGACTAGAAAATCACAAAGTTTTCTTTATGCAATTTTTTATGATCTAGTTGTGAAATTTGCAAAATGTTGTACTTTTCTTTCGAAAAAATGTATCGTATTATTTCAATTAATGGATTGAAATTTTGAATTTTTAATTATTGTTTCAATTTAGAGGTTATGAAGTCTTTGAGCAATCTATTATGTCTCGCCATTATATTTCCGCTATCGGTTGGGGTGTGACAAATCTAAGAAACAAATAAACTGACATAAAGTTGTCAATTTCTAAATAGCATATCTTTAATATGACACACAAAATTGAAAATATTATATTCTTTAAATTAAAATAACAATATTTAATGATATGTAATAATAGCATTTATTTAGCTGTTTATCAAATGTTTAAAATATGTAAAAGTTGTTGACTAAATCCAGCTATAGAATATAGGGGTTATGGACTTTCTCTCTCCACATGCAAGGCACATGCATATTTCACCCCCGTTTTTTAAATGTTCATAACTTTTTTATACGACATTATTTTTTCATAAAAATTTCACCGTAAAATCGAGCTTCTTTTTATCTTTAATTTGAGTACCATGTTGCTATATAAAATATGAAGAGTAAAAAAACCCACTAAAATGTGTTGTATTTCTATGTTGTATAACATTTTTTTGTGCTGAATTTTTTTGTCTTAAATTTTTTTTTCTCAATTTTTTTTGTACTATATTTTTTGCTGAATTTTTTTGTGCTATATTTTTTTGTACTAGATTTTTTTAGCTATATTTTTTTTTTACTAGATTTTTTTGTGCTATATTTTTTTGTACTACATTTTTTTTTGCTATATTTTTTTGTACTAGATTTTTTGTACTAATTTTTTTTGTACTAGATTTTTTTGTTGTATTTTTAAAAAACAAAAGGGGTGCCACATGTCATTTTTACTCTTATTTATAAGGACCAAAATGCCCTTCATTCCTACTTATTAGAAGTGCCACATGTCATCATCACAATCCTTCTTAGGCTAGTTAGGCAAAATCCACTTTTTAATGGATCCTTCCCCATAGAATATATTCTTTTTAGATCAACGGTGTTAAAAAGCATTGCATTACTTATCAGGAACATTACCCTTGCACTAAAGATTAATTTAAATAAAACTTGTTACATCTTATAATCAAGAAATATAATTTAAAGAGTGGATTATACTTTGTGTCCAAATACCCTACTTACTTTTTTCAATATAGAAAAAGTTGTCAAGAAATATAATTTAAAGAGTGGATTATACTTTGTGTCCTTTATGAAACATACAAGAATTATGAAACATACTCTTTAAAAAAAATAATTACAAACTAGATCCAAATTATTGCTTTTTCTAACATATTATGTCCTTTAAATCAAATCAAGTTACTTTGGCCAGCTAACTTCAATTAAAGGAAGGGCAATATGGATATTCCGTCCACCACTTCATCTAAAACCCCTTTATAAACTTACTCCATCTCTCTAAACTCTCTCTTTCTCTCTCTCTCTCTCTCTCTCTAACACACACACACCGACACACCTCTCTATCACCATCACCACCACCACCTATCTCCACCACCATCACTAACAACCACCACCCACCTCACATCCACCTTAACTCAAAAATCTTATATTATTAATAAAATAACTAAGGCTAAAACAAATGTACAACATAAACCATTACTCAAAACATCAAGAAGAACTTGAAGAGCTTGAAATACTCGGTGAAATCGGTGTAAACAATGGTAACAGTTACGGCTCGACCTCTCTCCTCTGAGTACTCATCGACGACCAATTAAGGGTTATTGCATATTATTGGTAAGGGTTTCCGGTGGTGGGGTGGAGAGGTGAAGACGAAGGTGGGGTAAGGGTTGTTGTCGATTGCTGGTTACAAGGATGGCAGTAGTAAGTGGTGAATGGTAGGTTGGTTGTGGGTGGTTTAAGTTTTCATTTACAGGTGGGTGTTGAATGGGTGACGGTGGCTGAGGTGGGATATATGGTAGGGTTTCCGATGGTGATGGTTTTCAAGTGAGTGGAGAGGTGCGGTAGAGGTGAAAAGGGTTTTTGGGGGTGAGTTGAGAGATGTAGATGAATGTGGGGTGAGGCTTGCTGCTGGTTGTTGGTTGCATGGATGTTTAGCGGTTAGTGGTGAATGATGGGATGGTTGTGGGTGGTTTAGGTTTTCGTTTGCAGGTAGGTGTTGAAATATGATTTATTCGTAACTTAATTTGCAGGTAGGTGTTAAATACGATGTGGGTTTTTGATGTGTGAAAATGTATCTATTAATTTCGAACAAGTTTTAAAAAGGAATCGCTAACCAAACCACACACAATCGGCAAGTGCACCGGTCGCAGTGTAGTGTAGATGGCAAGACCGGATATCAATCCGTGGACACTATATGCAAATTCTAGGTAATGAACCGTTGTCGAATATAAAGTCAATTTTTAAGTTTGTTTTGATGATTAACTAATATCCTAATTAATTAAGAAAGTGGAAAAAAAGACAAGCAACGTAAAACTAACACAAACTTAGGAGCAAAGTCTAAATCAAATATGATGAGAAAAGACTACCTAGGTATCGAATCCCTATAATCATGCAACGCTATCTTGACTATGGAAATGGCTAAATATCCTAATCTCTCGGTTAACCCCCCGCTAGAGATGTATCAAACGAAAGATAAAGACGAAATGCGAAGTGCTAGAACGAACCGGCTCGACCTATCGATACCAAATCCTACGAGAATCAAGCAATGAAAGTAACTCTACCCCCAAAACTTTCAAAAAGCAAACCAAACCAAACCTTGAAGATTGAAATCCTAGGAAACCTTAACCACGATGTAATAAACGAGCCCGAGCTATCGGTCACCCAATCTACCCACCAATGATTAGCTAATAACCTAGCTCACCTTAATCGTCTTTCGAGTCACAAGATGAGGATGCAAGTTTTAGTATATTGATTTTAATTATTAATCGAATTGGTCAATTTCTCAATTCAATATTCAAACCGAAAAAACCCTAAGATTAACCGATTCAAATTAAATCCTAAGTCTAGGGTGAATTTCTTCGTGCCTAAAGCGCTGAATTCATCAACCAATAATCAATCAAAACACACCAACATGCAATATCAAGATCAATCACAAGGCAAAGTTATGTAAATCGCATAAAATAACCAAAACCAAGTCAAAACAACGTAACAATCACTAGTTCATCACAACCTAGGTAGTTTAAATGATTAGCTACTCATATTCAATAAAAACATAACAAATTCAGATCTGAAAACAATGGAATTCATGATTCAAAGCGAAATAAATACGAAAAACGAATGTTTAACGAACCCACAACGCTCCTGACTCGAACCGGATGCTTCCAAGACCCTTGATCTTCACTCAGCTCCAAAATAATATTGCTTATTCCGTTTTTTTTTTTTTTTTTTTTTTTTTTTTTTTTTTTTGCCTTCTGCCGTCAATTGCAGTTTATATCTTGGCCTCAATTAATTCTTTTTAGCAACCCTTGTTTCTTTTTCAGTATGAGGCTTAAGTCACCAGCCCATTATGTAGAAAATCTAATTAAACCAAACTTTGATCTTTCATGTTTTGTGCTGGACTTTTAATCTATGGCGGCCCACTAATCCTTTCATTCCACCAACAACTTCATAATGATAATTTAAGTTGTTCTTTCAATTCAATTCATCACCTACGATGAATACAAAAAAATAAAAAATAAATACATCATTCAATTTCTCATTTAATTACACTTTTAGAATTTGCAAATAGAAAACATGTTAACAAATCAATCCACAATCAATGAAATATTCATTTATTAACTATAATTTTTTTTTCTTTGAAACAACATCATCACATTTATTATAAAATTCATCATTATAGCTCAGTTTTCACTAAAAATCATCCAACTTCAACTACGAACCAACTACGAGTGAATTTTAATAAAAAACAACCATAAAGCCAATCAAAAGTGTAGGAATAATTATATAAAACATGTATATTTTAGAGCACATCAGTTTTTGTTGGTGCATACGTCTGTCAACTTCGTCTTGTATCGAGTCTTGTATGTTTGTAATTAGATCAGGCACGAAATTCGAGAAAACTTGTAATTTGGCATGAACTAGGTAATTTCGCTTGAAGTGGTAACATGGTAATTTCGCACGAAATTACTTTGTAATTTCGTGTGAAATTATAAATCCGCTTGAGATGCTGATTTCGCATGAAAGGTGATTTCGTGTGAACCAGTTCAAGCGAAATTAGTGTGCCTATAAATAGCAGTCATGTAATTTCGTTTGAGTCATTCATGTATGTGTGTTTCCAGAGCCGAAGTGCTGCCGAAGTGTCGTTTCGCTGTAAAACTTTGTCAAATCAATCAGAAAGACAGTTAAAGTGAATATCTTACTGAATCGAACTCGATATGTATGTTTCCGCCTTTCATATTGAGTAGAGTGCCTCTGAACGACTCGTTTCGGTCGTGAAAACAATCCTACATGTGGTATCAGAGCTCAGGAGGAGGAGTTCTACCATATTCAGTTTGATTTCATCAGTTGTTCTAACTTCTACACTTTCTTTTCTAAATTGAACAAGTTTTAACGGATAAAATGGTTTGAATTTCTCATATTACATGTGAAACAGTGTTTTAACAAAGCCTTGAGAAAATTGGACCAAAATTCGAGCTAAATCCTGATCAATTTGACAAAATTTTGACCGAAATGATGACATCAGCATAATTTCGCATGAAATTACCTCCTAATTTCACACGGAATTACTTTTTGGGTTAATTTCGTTTGAAATTGCATCTAATTTCGCATGGAATTGTAATTTCGTTTGAGTGATTCCATACGAAATTATAATTTCGCTTCAAAAAGTTAATTTCGTTTGAACTGGTGTATAATTTCGTACGAAATTAAGTTTCATTTGACCGGTTCACACGAAATTACTAATTTTCATTTGAATTATGATTTCGTTTAAAAGTTAATTGCAGGTAATTTCGCTTCAAAAAGTGATTTCGCTTGAAGTAATTCCGTTTGAAAGACTGATTTCATTTGAAAGTGTCTGATTTTGAAAAACTTGTTACCGAATCATGGAAGAGGAATTCTACAACGCGTTTGCTACAGCCCCAACTACTCCGGCTGCCATTGCTCATAGCATGAACATGGAAAATGAAACTGTAACTTTGCAAAAACCCCCGAAGCTAATGGGAATTGAGGAGTATTATGGTTGGAAAGATAGGTTTGAAAAATGGGTTCAAGCTAATCATTTGAGATCTTGGGAATGTATTGAGAAGAAATATGTTAAACCGCGTATGGATTTGGGAGTTATCAAAACAATTTCTGAATTTACGGACAAAGAACGAGATATGTACAAAGCTGAAAAGATGATGATCAGCTTGTTACAACAAGCTATAAAAGAAGACATCTTCATATTGCTTCAGCACGACAATACTTCACGATCGATCTGGGATGCACTTAAAACTAAGTTTGAAGGTAGTGAAAAGATGATCAGGAGTAAGAAAGCATTGCTTAAGAAAGAATTTGATTTGTTTTCAAGCTTGCCAGGTGAATCATCAAAGAAGCTAATTGAAAGATATTGCCACTTAGTACGAACTATGTCTTTGTTAGAAATTGTCAAAGATCAAGAAGAATGGGCCGATAAACTAGTTGATGCATTACCTCAGAAAGAGTGGGGAACATACTTGATGATTTTGAAGAATACTGGAGAATATGACAAGTTGACTATTTCACAGTTCATTGAAAAGATTGAGGGTCAAGATCTGGAACAACAGAAGATTGCTAGAATGAACAGTCTGAGTGGCCAACAAGATGTCAAAATGTATTATAAAGGAAATGTTCAAGAGGTTGAAATGAGTCCGAAAGTTCAAACTGCTTTTAGTGCTGAAAACTCAGCTGGTTCAGCTAATCATAGTCAAAGCAGCAGCAGTGGATTTTCATCATATCCAAGTGTTAATCCAAAGAGTTTAACTTCAAGTCATCAGTTTCAAAGTTCAAATAGCAATAATGGTCAAGTGTTGAATTGCAATATAGCATTGCATCTTCAGAATGGTCAAAATTTTTCTGAAGAGATTGCCAAAAGTCACATGTCATTACTTGCTACAGTGTTGGGATCATATGAGGGATTGGTTGCAGGGAGGATCGGAAATCCTATGCTGACGAAAGAGGATTATGATCAGATAGATGCAGAAGAAATGGAACTCATGGACATTAAATGGTGTTTAGCTAGTGTTTTGAGGAGAGCTGAAAAATTCAAAATGATTACAGGAAGAAATGATTTCATGGATGCAAATGTTTCTACTTTGGGTTTTGATAAATCTAAAGTTACTTGTTTTCGATGCAGGGAGAAAGGACATTTCAAGAGAGAATGTAAAAATCAAGAAGCAAGTGGATCACATAATCCGTTTGGAAAAGATGATTACTATCGGAAAGCCATTTATCAACAAATTGCTCATCAACCGTATCAACAAAAAGAACCACAAACTGCTCATGCCAAAATGATTGTAGAAGCAAATAAGAAAGCTTATTTTGGTATCATTGATCAAGATGATGAAAAAGTAACAGAGGGTTTTAGTTAGGATAATTATATTCCACCTGATTAAAAAATGGTAGCTCTCACTGCACAAATTATTCAAGAGTCAGAGTTTGATCAATCATCATCTGATGATAGTGATGATGAAGAGGAGACACAAATTAATATTGCAAAAACTCATTTATCTCTTGAAAGTTTTCAATTTTATTTTGCAGTTAGATTGGAGAAGCTGAAGGAGAGACGAGCATCAAAAGAATTGAGAAAGAAAAGTGAGAATGTTGCTGAGACAAAGAAGAATGAAAAGTATGAAGAAGTTAAAGTTGCTGAAAAGTTGGTTGAAGCTGAAAAAGTGATTGAAATTGAAAAAGTTGTTGAAGTTGAGAAGATAGTAGAAATTGAAAAAATTGTGGAAGTCATCAAGCCTTGTTTAAAATGTTTAGAATCCTGTAAGCAGTGTGCAGAGAAGGATGAGAAGTTGAATGAACAAGATAAAATGAAGGAAAAGTTATTGTTTGATCTCAACTACGTGAAAGAATCATATGATGTATTGAACAGGACAGTGATTGGTCTGCAAAAGACAAACTCTGAAAGAGAAGATGCATTGACAATGTTGAATGCAGTGATGATGTCAAAGCAGAAAGCCATTAATTTTTACATTGAAGAAAGTGCAAAGTGGAAGCAAGAGTTGGAGACAGAAAAGATCGAAAATGAAAGAATCAGATGGTTGTTACAGAGTTGTTCTAGTTCTGATTATTTAATTGATAGAATTTATCCAACTGTTGCAGGTCTTGAAGCATTTCAAGATGAGAAGCCAAAAGAGAAGGATACTGGTAAGAAACAAAGTGAAATTTATAACAAGTGTCCGCCTCCGATATGGGAAGGTTATTCTCCCAGAAAACCGAATGAGGAGCAAGTCAAAAAGGCTGTCAATATAAAGTTAAAATCTGAAATAACTGCTGAGTTACCAGAAAACATTGACGTCACATTCACATCGTCTGATACTGATCATGAGTCTGAGTTAATAAAAAAGGTGGTCGATCAGGTGTTAGATAAAGATGAGGAGTCGGAGTCAAAGTCTGAGTCTGAAAGATCGGGATCATCATCAGTTGACAGTCAAAAGTCGTCAGTTAAAAGGGTTTACAATAAAGAATTCATGTATCAAAATCTAATTTGAATGACGAATCAATCAAAGTGGCATATACTTTGAATGATTCGGACAAATTATATTCTGATGAGGAATTTCCAATAAGAGGTGTTAAACCAGAAATGATAAAAAAAGGTCTTCAAACTTACAGAAATCAATATTTCTGAAATAAAAGATGAAAATCTTTCTGAAAAACCCAAACTTTACACCTCAAGGCTTCAACAAAGGTTAAACAAGAAAAAGGGTTACAGTTCTGGTTCAGGTTATCAAAAGAAACCAAACCATAACGGTAATTACAAAAAGAAGGAATTAGGTTTTATTCCATCGAAAAATCATAAAAATGAGAAAACTTATAAACCAAAAACTGTATTTGTTTCAGGAGCAAGTTCAGAAGAAGAAGAAAAGAGCTCATTCTGGAAGCAATCAAACAGAGAATTCCTTGCTAAAAAGCAAGAAGAAATAAAGAATGGAGCGTATCAAAGAAAGGAAACAAGAACCTGTTACAGATGTCAAGAAGTTGGTCATATTGCTTGGAATTGTCCTAAAGCAACCAACATCAAACAGGAAGTTGTTTCTAAACTTAAAGAAAAGATTGTTGAGAAAAATAAACCACCAACTGAAAAATTCAAAGTTTTTATAAATTCAACGTATGAAGTTGGTGAATGTTCGAAGAAAAGATTTTACAAAAGAAGAGTAAATCTTGACAATCAAATGTGGGTTGTTAAGAAATCAGATGTGAAATCTGGCGATGAATCTGATTCCACAAAGTTAGAGGAGCCACCAGTTGAGGTAAAAGATGAAAATTCAGTTCCTCAAATGGATGATGTTAACTTTCCACCATTGAAGGCTGAAAATTTTAAACAAAAAATTGGAAAAGTTGAGATCTCGAATCAATTCTATTCTGAGAAGAAAGAATTTGATGTCGAAAAGGTTTTTAATGGAAATGTGTAAAAGATTTTTGGAAAAATGATCGAGGGAAAAGTGAAAGGGGTAAAAGATTTTTATGAATCAAAGAAGGCAACTTATACCCCAACTCCAGGTGAAGTTGAGAAGGTCACACCTAAAGCTGGTCAGGCTTGGGTGTCTGTGTTTTTTACTTAAAAAAAACCTGACTTGCCGGAGCTCCTAAGTTGGTAATCGTGGAGCATGAATCGGCATATTTTTTACAAGTGGTATTTCAGTTTGGAAGTGGTAGTTATTCTTAAAATTGTCATATGTCATTTTATATTTGGTAAAAATGAACCTACAAGTGGTTAATCAAGGTCATTAAGTTGAACTTGATTTAACTTTTATTCAAAAGTTTCAAAAACAATGTGATGAAACCCTAACCTACATGTAGTAAAATCAACCAAACTTATTTTCCGGAAAAACCATTTTTGATTAAAACACACTTAAGTGTTTTGAAATCAAATGGGAAAATAGTTTTGTTGTCAGAGGGAGTTCTGATTGTTTATGCCAAGTGGATGGCGAATTGAAGTGAATTTAATATCAGTTGTCACTTTACCTTGTACAGTTTGTTTTCAAATTTCCTTTAAATGATTTTGAATTTTAGGGGGAGTAAGAATTTCAGAAAATCTAAAAACATTTGAAAATTTGAAATAGTAAAAAACATGATAAAATTCAAAATGAGTTTTGTTGTAAAAAGAGGAAATGATAGTACATCAGTGGACAATCACAGCATGCTAAAGAATTGGATAGATAAAATGTGATAAACGGTCTCACTGATGATGTGCCAGTAGGTTTCTACACATTTAGTAGATTGTGATGAGATATAAACCTAAATTTCAAACTTACTTATATCGTGGGGATCATCTCTCGGATATATGGGTAACCCCTGAAATCTTGTTTGAAAGGTCCCTCTTTCTGAGATACTAGGTCTTTATGCTTAGTGATATCTGGGGTATTATCCCGGGACTTCTGATTTTACGGAAGCAATGGCCTAGTCCCTGGAGAATACTTTACGCTTGCTTGAAATATAGCCCACCCTCAGCATAAAAAATGATGAAACATTGCAAAATGCTAATTATGTGCTGTTGAAGAAAAGATTCTCTAAAGGGAACCCACCAAAAGTCGAATCCGTCATCTCTCTGATTTTGCGGAAGCAATAGCCTGAGCTCTCACGGCCCTCACATTTAACCCTTTACAGATATCATCTAGGTATACTCACCTGTAAGACTGAATATTGGGATCTGGATACGGGAGTATATTCTGAGGTGGGACACATGAATAAGTTTAAGTGCTTCAAAAATAAAAATTTCGTATCTCGAAACAGTTGAACTTTGTGTGAAAATTTAAGTGGATCAATATACTGACAATCTAAGTGAATTGTTTAGAACTTATAATGTTTAAAGCTTAACGGTGTTGGTGATTTGTCTCAAAAACTGATATGATCCTCTTACACAAACTCACAAAAATATTGTTTGTAAATATTTCTTTACTGCATTTCTTTAATTTCAAAAATCCAAAAAGATTTTCGGAGTTTTTTAGCATAAATTTTGAAAAATTCAAAAAGACTTTAGACAACTGATGTTGAAAAGCTGATTTTCAAAATTTTGAGTGCTAAACATGATGAACAATAGGGTTGGGAAAGTTTGTTTGGAATGAAGAAGAATGTTTAAAATGAAAAATTTTAAATCTTTTGTATACAAGTGGTTCATCAGAGGTTAAAGTTGTAAAACTATTTCTTAGTTGGTGTCTTTTGAAAGAGTTTAAATTTGTAAAATTTTAAATTTTGTGAAGTTTATTGTGGGGAAGAGAATGTGCATGATAGACAGGTTTCAGATCATGATTCTGAATGATGGAGAGCCAGGTTCCGATATCTGAGGACTCTGTGATTTCATAAAGCCAGACTGCGATCCCAACATATCGAAAGGGGGAGTCTGAAGACACCTAAGGGTCTGTTGGTGCTGAAGAAAAGAGAAGGGGCAATTACATATATCCCCCTACAAAATTTATTAATTACATATATACCCAACCCAAAATATATATTACATATATCCCCTTCCTAAAATCTAAAAATATCAAATTTACCCATTTTCATTTATTTTATTAAAAATAAATCATAGATAGACAAATTTACCCCTCCGTTCTCAAAAACTTAACAAGTACTGTGCACCATTATCACAACCATCACATAACTGAATCTAATAGATCTTAATCCATGCTTTCACATACAACAGATAAAATCTCAATCTTCATCCTCATACCCATTTTCAAATGTCTAAATTTTTTCTTAAGGAAATGGGTTTGTAAAAGAAAAGATTTGGGTGCAGATGCAGATTATTTTATTGATGGGTTAACACAGTATTGACGCCGGTGGTGGCGGCGGGCGGCGGCTTCAAGATTGGTCGGAACCGGAACGGGTTTCTTTCCTATTTTTTGGCCGGAAGTGACGAAGAAGTCGGAAAGTTGAATTCTTGGTGATTAATGGTGGGGTTTTATTGGTGCATAAGGTTTTCTAAAGTCACCTGTTTGGATTTTAGAATCAGGTCCGGCGATCGGCGAGAATCAATGTTTAACACACACCCGAATCAAACCTGAATCATCTTAAATCAAACATGAACAAACCTAGGAGTTGGAGTAAAATACCAAACAAGACTGTTAAGTCGCCTACGTTGATGGTTAGTCGTTGATCGCCTCATGTTCTCTTCGCAGGTTTTGATAGGTGGCCTGCCTGTGGAGGACTTGAATTTAGAAAAAGGGAGGATGAAAAATGGGGAAGTCATACGAAGAAGGAAGAGGTTGTAGAGGGCGGTAGGTTTTTTTTTTTTAGAAAAGGGTAGTTTTGCCAATTTGTTGGAGGAGGAGAAATATGTAATTGAAATTTTGGATTGGGTAAATATGTAATTAGGGTTGTAAATAGGGGGAGCATGAGGAGCATGAGGAAATTTTACACCTAAGGGTCTGTTGGTGCTGAAGAAAAGAGAAGAGAGGAGCATGAGGAAATTTTACATTG
This sequence comes from Helianthus tuberosus, assembly GCA_030545235.1. NCBI lineage: Eukaryota > Viridiplantae > Streptophyta > Magnoliopsida > Asterales > Asteraceae > Helianthus > Helianthus tuberosus. The sequence goes on along the minus strand of CM060367.1, from coordinate 149,381,864 downwards.
TCAGATATTTCAGAGAGAGCAGACAGACTGGTAAAGACTGCACTGTCAGATATTTCAGACTGAAGACGTTGAAGACTCGACACTTACGACTCGTCAACATCCGAGGGGGAGTCTGTTGGTGCATACGTCTGTCGACTTCGTCTTGTATCGAGTCTTGTATGTTTGTAATTAGATCAGGGCACGAAATTCAAGAAAACATGTAATTTGTCATGAACTAGGTAATTTCGCTTGAAGTGTTAACATGGTAATTTCGCACAAAATTACTTTGTAATTTCGTGTGAAATTATAATTCCAATTGAGATGCTGATTTCGCATGAAAGGTGATTTCGTGTGAACCAGTTGAAGCGAAAATAGTGTGCCTATAAATAGCAGTCATGTAATTTCGTTTGAGTCATTCATGTATGTGTGTTTCCGGAGCCGAAGTGCTGCCGAAGTGTCGTTTCGCTGTAAAGCTTTGTCAAATCAATCAGAAAGACAGTTAAAGTGAATATCTTACTGAATCAAACTCGATATGTCTGTTTCCGCCTTTTATATTGAGTAGAGCGCCTCTGAACGACTCGTTTCGGTCGTGAAAATGATCCTACAGTTTTCTTTTGCAGGTGGATGTTGAAGGGGTGACGATGGCAAAGGTAGGAGATGTGGTATAGTTTCTGGTGATGATGGGTTTCGAGTGGGTGGGGAGATGCTATGGAGGTGAAACTTGAAAGGGGTTTTCGGTGGTGAAGTGGATGTCGTTGAGTCAATGAGGTTATAAAGGGGCTTTTGAGTCAATGGAATATGAATGGACCAATTTGCCCTTGGTTAAATTGAGGATGATTGACTTTACTAACTAGGTTTATATTAAAGGATACAACATGTTAGTAAAACCAAGAATTTGGACAAAATCTGTAATTTTTAAGGACATGTTTGTAATTTTGGTAATATAGAAAGGACACTAAGTTTAATTTACTTTAGTTTAAATATTAGTATTAATTCTGTCTGACGACGAGGGTCCTGCTTGGGCTCCTCGTCTGAGCTCACTGCCTTAGATTGATGACTGGGCTCAAGCCCACTTGGGTCTTTCTCGGTATGTTTAGATTGGTTAGAGTGGGCCATGTCTTGATAAGCCCATTCTTGGGCCAGGTCATTAGGGTTATGGCCCAAGTGTGTTGTTATAAAAGGAAGAGCTCCTCCTCCTAAGAAAAGGCAGACTACATCTCCCCCAATCAAAGGTTACCCTCTCCTCCATCTCCTTTACAACTCCTGCCCTTCTACTCCATCTCTTTAAATTATACATTTTACTTGCACTTATTATTATCTTCTCCATACAAGATACTGACTTGAGCGTCGGAGTGCCCTCGGGGTAAGCCCACTCAGACCCTCTAACTAGATTTTCGTGTGGCTGCAGTCCGAGACGCGATGCCCCGCAAGAGCAACCGTCACCGTGACGACAAGATGAGGAACCTGAACCGGATCCAACCGAATCTAAGGTTAGTAACGCCAAGCTATTATAATCATGGATTCACCATTGGCGCCATCTGTGGGACCGAGTACGAGCACGTCTTGGTCTCTTCATACAAACAGTCGGATCTGTTCCCCCCCATGGAAAGTACAACTAGTTCAGATCTGCATTCTTAGCTCTAGTCACCAGGTTTCAAATCTCTTACTCTCTTTATAATGTTCGAAACGCATGGTCATGAGCTTAGAGACCTTCTACAGGTTCTCCAGCTCTAGAAGATTTAATATTTTGAAGAAATAAAAAGAAATGATTTGAAAACCAGACGTACTGGTTGGGTAATCTCTTCAAAAAATTAAGAACTATTGTTTAATATCTCCGCATGGTTTATGATTATTGAAGTCTGCTTTTAAAATTATTTGTCCCACTAATGTACACATTATGATGCACTTGGTACATGCAGATTATAGAGATCATTTAATAATGCTATATTTGTGGAAAACATAAATATATAATAAGGGCGTTGACCATCCTTTTTTACACATAAATTTTGGAGTAAAGTCACGAATCTTTTTTGTTTGGGGGAAGCTTCATGTGTTTTTCTTTTCCAAACTCTTCATGCCTATGTATAAGTGGACATACACAATGTACATTATTGTAATGCACTGTGGGTGCCAACAAGTAGATTATTATTTATTTTGGCAAAAAATATTTACTTGTAGTGACAAGATAAGATGTACATTTTTATTGGACTAAAAGTCAAAGAAACTTTTATGACTAAGCCACGTGACTTTGCTTCCATCTTTCTTGAAAAGCTATTTATAGAAATATTGAAAAGAAAATAGTAATAAAGACTGTGTACAATTACTGATGCTTAATGTACAAGCACATACATAAGACACAACAAGGTCTTTTACTTAAAAAAAGGAAAAAAGAAAAAAAAGAGAAGCATGTAACTCTCCAGGATATAAGTACAACTCATGCAGCACAAGATAAACATTTAGAACTAGGGTCAAACCCTATACTTATTTAACTTTTTGTCAATTACTCATGACTTTCAAGGATGATAATAATAAACATAATAAAAAGAAAGAGAGAGAATGAGCATCTTACAACAAAAAAGTACACTTTGAAAAAAGATTGAAGGAACTCGGGTACTTTAATAGTTGATGTGACCTTTCTTTTTGAAAAAGAAAAAGAGTAATGATGACTTACTCTTACCAATGTAAAATAATAATATTTTACAAGTACAAGATACTTCCTTCTACCAAGGTTCTTCCCCAGGTCCTTCCTCGGTTCCTTTCACAGGGTCCCTTCCCCTGGCCCCTTCCTCAGGTCTTTTCACAAGGTCCTTCCTCAGGCCCTTCTACCAAGGTCCTTCCCAAGGTCCTTCCTCAGGTCCTTTCACGGGGTCCCTTCCCCGGTCCCTTTCCTCAGGTCTTTTCACAGGGTCCTTCCTCGGGCCCTTCCACCAGGTCCTTTCACAGGGTCCTTCCTCAGGCCCTTCTACCAAGGTCTTTCCCCAGGTCCTACCTTGGGTCCTTTCACGGGGTCCCTTACCCTAGCTGTCGCAACCCATGTCCCCTAATTTCCCGAGAACGGGCGGCCGCGGCCAGTTTCAGTGGTATCGGTGTTTATCATTTTGGCAGCGGAAATTACATCAGAACCGTAGTTAGGAAATATTTTATCAGAGTAAAATACCACACTTTTATAATATTAAACATGTGGGAAAAATCCCAAGTTTTAAGTACACACATTTTCATAGGGATAAACCCTATTTTATTTAATAAAAACATTTCCTTATTTTAGGTAACTTTATAGCCATTTTTCCAATCCTTCAGTGCTGTCCAGCTGGCTTCTATTTGGCTTTCACATTTTGTTACCTGAAACGCGTTTAAAAATATTTTTTCAGTGGGAAATATTGGTGAGTGAATCTCAGTTTAATCAAGATAAGTAAAACCAATTTACAGTATTGAGGGCGGTCGCGCAATTACATTTGTTTCCATCTACTTTAATTATCACCCATGGTTCTGTCAACCCGAATTATGGTCATGTTACTACTCACAATGTAGTAACAAATTTTGTATACAAAACCCCAACATACCGACGATAATTGTAGAATACAAATACTCAATAGCTGTTTATTATAATGTTTAATATTTGAGGTTTTGTAAAAACAGGTTACAAAAAGGAGATTACTCACATTGCTATCTTAGGGTTTTCCTTTAGGATTTCCTGGCGATTATCTATTAATTACACAAATGCACACGCGTTAGTATAATAACCCAATATTTACATTAGTAATACCCTCCCCGAGACGGCATTCCAACGACTACGTCGGGCAGAACCTCGACAGCCGTTACGGAACCCTAGATCAATCGGGCAGCATATCTAATACGTAACCGGGGTTATGATACTTACAACGAGGCAGGGCTTTGCTAATTAGGGGGTATAATGCCCGAGTATAGCTTATACTATATAGAAATTCGAGAAAGAAAGTTTGTGTGAACGATTTCGAATGAACGGTCGATACCATCTATTTATAGTGTCTATTTGACACTTCGTCGCTGCCCGCGAAGGTTGTAGCCAAGGGCTACGCGGCCCGCGAGGGCTTGTAGACTAGGCCGCAGCTTTGCTGAGTTGACTCATAGCTCCCACACGCGTCCTGACACGTGGCACCCTACGGTGCGGTCTGATCTCCCATCTGTCGCGGCCCGCGTAAGACTAAGAGGAGGTCTTCGCGGCCCGCGAGCGACCCTTAAATCTTTGTTTTATTTAATTTTAATAAAAATAAAGGTATTCGGGGCTTGTTTTCGTATATGGGGTGTATTTTAGGACGTGTAGGAACACTTTAAATATTTTTAGGGTGTCAGAAATATTTTGGAGGGTTGTTATATCCTCCCCACCTTGTATTAGAACTCGTCCTCGAGGTCTACAGGAATAGGTGTGGATATTTCCTTTGCATCTCTGATTCAAGTTCCCAAGTGTACTATGGTCCTCTCTTGGAGTCCCATTTAACTTTGACCAGAACTAATCTCTTGTGTTTCATATTTTTGACCTTTATGTCTTCAATCTGTAGAGGGCCTTTCCACAAACTTGAGTTTTTCATTTACCTCTATATCCTTAAGAGGTACTACCAGTGATTAATCAGCTAAGTATTTCTTGAGATTAGATACATGAAATACATCATGGAATCCTGTCATTTCCTCTGGCAGTTGTAGCTGATAAGCTACAGGTCCAATTTTTCTAATAATCTCAAAGGGTCCAATATACCTGGGGCTCAGCTTTCCCCTTTTGATGAATCTTACCACTCCTTTCCAAGGAGAGACTTTCAATAATACTTTGTTTCCTACTTGAAACTCCAATGGTTTTCTCCTGTTATCAGCATAACTCTTTTGTCGATCACGAGCTGCTTTTAGTGTTTCTTTGACTTGTACAATCTTGTCGGTTGTTTCTTGTACTATTTCAGGTCCAGATAGTTGCTTTTCTCCAATTTCGGCCTAACAGACTGGAGTTCGGCACTTTCATCCATACAGTGCTTCGAATGGTGCAGCATTGATACTGGTATGATAGCTGTTATTGTAAGAAAATTCTATTAATGGTAAGTGATCGTCCCAATTACCTCTGAAATCAATTACACAAGCTCTAAGCATATCTTCCATTGTCTGAATTGTTCTTTCGCTTTGCCCGTCCGTTTGAGGATAATATGTTGGATCTGAGTTTGATTTTGATTGTATTTTACGTTTGAAATTAAGATGAAGATGGATGAGTTATGCAGCGGAATTAAGATGAAAACAAACTTTGCATACAATCAAACGAGAGTATTGCTTTGATCAAGACATTTTCTACAAAGAACCGAAAGATTGAATTTAGTTTCAACACCGATTACAATGTAATGCTTAATACAAACTCCCCCTCAGCCAGAGCTCAGCGTTTGTTCGTGCAGGAAAACAAGTTTGCAAAGAGCTAATAGAACAGTACAGAGCACTGTTCTATTTATAGGCACTAGCAAACAACTGAGCATCTAAGCTGACGTTACCATGAAAGTGACATCTAACCTCCTAACAAACTATAACCCCTGATCTATACAAACATTGCTATACTAACTACTGCTTATTACATTACATAACATAAAGACAGAGTAAACAACTGCTGCATCCCTCCACTGCTGTGAATCCAGCAGTACTTGTCCGGATCAGCAGTGCTTGAACCAAGGCAGTAGATTGAACAGCAGAGCTTTAGTTCTATCATCAGGTCTTTACTTGAATAGCAGTTGTGAGTCAGCAGTTTGCATGATCAATAGATAGGAGGTCAGCAGATGTTGAAATCACTTTCAAGGTGAGAGACTTGTATATAACATCTGCTTATTCTGGATCCACTACTCTGACCCAGTTTTGGCTTTAATTATCTGTTCCTCTAGTAGGGTTCGATCCCAACAATCTCCCCCTGGAACAGATAATGCCAAAACTCTTCATTATTGTGGAATTCTTTATTGCCTCATCAGCAGTTCCCTTATCTGACCTTTAAACTGTAGTTCAAAATCTAGGGCATCTGTGTCATCATCATCCCTGCTAAGTGGAAGATCAAGGAGATCCTGCAAATCTTCAAGACTCAGGCCAAGAGCTTGTTCCCTTGATATCTTCTTCACTTCTCCACCAGACCTGAGCAAAGTCAATACGTAGGTCTGTTTGTCAGTTTCCCACTTTTGTATTTTTGAGCCTGGTTGGTTTCTTGGGAGATGTTTATTTGCAAAGGTGTTTGGTGAGGCTGGCCTATTCATGACTGACTGATCAGTACTTGCAGATTGTTCCAATTCAAGATCTTCTTTTATCATTAATTTAATGCCTTCTTTTACAATAGCATTTCCAGCTTTTAGATTTTGAATTATTTCAGCACCTGACTGGTTTTGACTCCTTCTTTTGTAGATGGCAGCATCAGCTGGAGCAGTGGTTCTTTTGGTTTGCAGCTTTGGTGGTCTTTTTGAAACTGCTGCTTTGGAGTAGTCAGGCTTTTGTGGAACTGTTGGATCTTTCTTTCTAAGTTCCTCTAACCTTTTGTAGGTAGCCCTGACCCTATCTTCTCCCCACTTTGTCACTGAATTCTTTGACCCATAATCAGCTGCTATCAGCTCCTCTTTCATTCTCTTCAATTTTAATGCCTTCTCAGCTTCAAACTGTTTGAACTTTTCAGGAGGACTCTGCTTGACCTTATTTTTTATCATCTCTTGAATCCTGGCTGCCTCCTTTTTCGAGCTCAAGAATGGTCCAGTTTTTGTACATGTGTTTCTCCCCCTTGTATTTCTTGTAGGTCATGATGTTCTCAATGTAGTCTTTTCTCAAGGACTCATCTGCCTTTTCTGAGATTTGCTGACATACATTTTTGGCAAATTGCTCCATAGTTCTGACCTGTGTGAGTAGAAACTGATAGTTTTGCTGAAATTCTCTATCAGATTTCCCTTGTCTGTTGCTGATTGCAATATCCTCTGCCTGCTTAGCCTTGAGTTTCAAATATTCTTCGATATTTTTAGGCCTGGGATATCCTTCAACTGATGGAAAACTCCTTTTAGCTGGGTCATCCTCATAGTAAAAGGATTTGATTTCTTCCCTAACAGCAATGAGTTCCAGAGCGAATGAGACACCAGCAGGAGGTAATGGTTTTAGAATTTGAGCTGAAGAGAGAGGTATGGGTTTTGGAATGGTGACAAGTGACAGGGCTTTTGAAGATGTTGGTGGTGGTGAATAGTCATCATCTTTGAGGATTAGCCTTCTCCTTTTTGTTTGAGGAGGGGCTGATGATGTTTTGGGTGGAACAGTGGTGGTAGATTGAGTGGCAGTGGTTTGTGATTGACTAACAGCTGTTGAAACAACTGGTGTCTCAACCACTGTTGTCTTCTGCTTTTTGTCAGCAGGTGATGTTGTTTTTGGTGGTGATGATGGTGGTGGTAAAACAGTGGTTGTGGTGTGTGTTGAAGTGACAACAGATGTTGAAACCTCTGAAGTACCCGCAGTTGTTGATACAGCAGGAGTTACAACAGCTGTTTTGGTGGAGGTTTGATGCTGATGGCTTTTGGATGGTGGTTTTGGAATATGCTTTGGAATTCTGGATGGGATGGACTTAGGTTTCCTTTTTGTCTTAGGATTTTTAGAATCCTTTGACCCAGAACAACCCTGCTCATACAGCTCCATGAAGGCTCTTTTCTCCTCATTCCACCTTGAAATATCCTTTGCCATTCTATCTCTTTTTACACTTGCTACTCCTTCAACAAGTGCTTCTTGAGTAGCATCAACCTTTTTACTACCATCTGGCACAGGAATTTTTCTGGTCATAGCATCCTTTTCAGGTTCAATGTACAGACCATCATCTATTCCTTTCTTCTTCCACTCCTGAATTTTCTCCCCCTTTTTGGCATTATCTTCTGGGAGTTGATCAATGAAAAGTACTGTTGGAGGAGCAGTGCCAGTGGTTTCCAATAAATGGGCCTTGATTGCCTTAATATCTGCTTGAGTGTTCTTGTACCCAGACTCCATTATGTTTCTCAGCTTTTCGACATGCAGTTCATGTTGCTGATCAGCCATTTCTTTTTGTTGTTGGAGAAAAGGTTTGAAGAGATTCGAAAGCTTATTGTAGCAGGTGCTTGTGATGGAGCAGGTGCTTGAGGTGGAATAACAGTGGATTGCATCTTTTGTGTTTTCAACACCTTTTGTAGCATATTTTTAAGATCTGCAACAGATGTATCCAACTTTTCAATTCGTTTCGTCAAATCCTGATATTTTAAATCATCACCCAATTTAATGGGATCATCTGATTTCTCACTAACAGTGGTTTTATCAGTGGTTGAGGTAGGGAGTGTACTCCAAACACTAACCACTGATGCCCCTTTTTCTTGGTACTGGGGTCTTCTTCCTTCAACACTTGACAACCTTTTGATGTTGCCAGTGGGAAAAATAAATCCACTGGTGGTTGGCAGAGGTGCTATGTAAGGAATTGCCTCCAAGGAAGTCTTATTAATGTAACCACTGTCCAAATGCAAACCTATAGGTTCAGCACTTGTAGTGGCTGCTTCACTTGGAAAACCACCAAGAGTTACTTGTAACTCAAGGGGTGTAACCTCCTTAGGTTGTATTGGTGGGTTAGCAAGGATTGATACATCAGGCCCAGTCATTTGTTGAGGTATATTCTCATTAATGGGTGATTGAGAAGGACTGGTTAGTGCCTGGTTCAAATCAATTGCATCCAACAGAAATTTAGTGGGTGTGGGAATTGTGGATGTGATGGTTGGTGTAGAAAAAGGATTTGCCCCGGGAAGTGGGCTGTGGATGATGGAACCAAGTGCTTCCAGAGCATCATGATGTGGTGTCCCAATTTGTACAACCTGTTCTTTTTGTGAAGAAGCAGGAGGGGTTTCGGCTATGGGTTGAGATATTTGTACCAACTGCTGTGAGGAAGTAGCAGCAGTGGTTTCTTGTGACATTTGTGCTGTCACAGGCAGTAGCTCTGGTATCTCATCCTCCAGAGATGCCTTTTTGATGGGTTTGGGAGGTTTTTGAGTTTTTCTTTTTGGCTTTTTGGTGATTTTAGGTGTGGGTTTCAAAGCAGTTGTTCTGCTGCTTTGATCACCTTGAGCAGTGGGCTCAGCAGCAGATACCTGAGGAGCAGTGGTAGCTGCTAAATTTGCAGGATCGGATTGCGACCTAAACGAGTCATTCGGAAGAGCTCAAATCCGTTTCAGAGGCGGAAACAGAGAAACGGATGTCAAAACAGCTTGATTCACACTTTAATCCTCTATTTTATTGAATTTACAATGTTTACAATCAAAGGATAAACCGGCAGCACCTCGGTATCAAATCTGGAAATCGTTACAAATGACAATACAACAAGCCTATTTATAGTTGTCTTGATTTCGCTCCAAACCACTCATGACTTGTAGGAGCGGAATCAGAAAATTGAATACGAGCGAAATCAGACAAATAACTTTCGAGCGAAATCAGACTTATCACATAGAGCGAAATCACATATAAACTTTCAAACTATTTTGTCTCTTGTGAGGATGATGCAATTGATGATGTCATCTTGATGATGTCATCATTGTATAGGATGATGTCACACTTGTTCAGATCCGCAATGCAACTGAGACTTGATATAAGATGAAGTCGACAGATGTATGCACTAACAGACTCCCCTCAGATGTTGACGAGTCTTAAGTGTCGAGTCTTTTCATCTTCAGTCTTTATCAGTCTTTGGACTTCCTTCATGATCTCTATCTGGCTCTATCCTATCTCCAATTCTCTTTCAGGATCTTTGACTCCTAGCTCTTGCATCTTCAGACTCTCTTTCTCTAACAGACTCCCCCTCAACTTGTACTAGGATCGTAGTCTGGCTTTCACAGGTTCAGGTATCGTAACCTGATTCACCTGCATATTCTCTACCCAAAACATAAGTTTCGTAACAAATAAGATATAACACATTTAGAAACTTTGCTAATCACTTGAAGACACAACCCTGAATAGAAAGATTTATCATGTCAATTTCTGATGAACCACATGAATATATATCATATTCATTTCAAACATTTTTAAACAAACTTTCCTAAACCTGTTCGTCATGTTCAGCACTCGGAATTTTGAAAATCAGCTTTTCAACATCAGTCGTCTAAAATCTTTTTGAATTTTTCAAAATTTATGTGAAAACACACCGAAAATCTTTTTGGATTTTTTTTATAACCGAAATGAAATGCAGTAAAGAAATATTTACATACAATATTTTTATGAGTTTGTGTAAGAGGATCATATCAGTTTTTGAGACTAATCACCAACACCATTAAGCTTTAAACATTTTAAGTTCTAAACAATTCACTTAGATTGTTAGTATACTGATCCACTTAAATTTTCACACAAAGTTCAACTGTTTCGAGATACGAGATTAATGTTTTAAGCACTTAAACTTAATCGCGTGTCCCACCTCAGAATATACTCCCGTATCCAGATCCCAATATTCAGTCTTACAAGTAAATATGACACAAATGATATCTGTAGGGGAATAAATTATGATCGAAATCGTGAGAGCTCAGGTCAGAACTATCGTTCAGCAGAGAGATCACGAATCGACTTTTGGGTGTGTCCCCTTTAGAGGATCTTTTTTTACAACAGCATTGCTAAGCAATTTTATTGTCTTATCATATATGCTGAGGGTGATGCTATGTTTTAAGCATTGCGGAAAGTATTATTCGAGGACTAGGTCAGAACTTCCATTCAGTAGAAGTCTAGGAATAATACCACAGATATCACTGAGTATAAAGACCTAGTATATCAGAAAAAGGAATCTTTCAACCGAGATTTCGGGGGTTACCCATATATCCGAGAGATGTTACCCACGATATAAGCAAGTTTGAATTTAGGTTTATATCTCGTCACAATCTACTAAATGTGCAAAAACCTACTGGCATATCATCAGTGAGACCATTTATCACTATTTAACTTTCTATTTCTTTAGCATGCTGTGATAGTCCACTGATGTACTATCATTTCCTCTTTTATACAACAGAACTCATTTTTTGAATTTATCATGTTTTTGATTTTTTTCAAATATTCTAATGTTTTTGGATTTTCTGAAATTTTTACTCCCCCTAAAATGCAAACACATTTTAGGAAATTTGAAAACAAACTATACAATAAAATGACAACCGATATCAAATCACTTCAAATCACCATCCACTCGCATAAACAATCAGAACTCCCCCTCACAACAAACTATTTTCCCATTGTGATTTCAAAACACTTAAGTTTGTTTTAATCAAATGGTTTTTCTGGAAAATTAGTTTTGTTGATTTTCATAAACCATTTGTAGGTTAGGGGATAAGTTCCTCTTCTCAATGTAATGAACCCCATATATTTGTTAACCACTTGTAATAATGGTCCAATCAAGTTCAACTTAATGACCTTGATTAACCACATTGTCAATGAAAACCTCTTTCAACCACTTACAGGTTTACTTATCAATCATAACTTGCACATCAAAATATAACAATTTAAATATACCACCTGTACTTTACCAACTGTACCACATGTAGGATCAAATACTAAGAAAGATGCCGATTCATGCTCCACTCTTACCAACCTGGGAGCTCCGGCAAGTCAGAATTTTTAGTTTGGAAAAACTTTCCCCCAAGGCTGACCATCCTTGGGAGATTCTGGAACACATCTGTCCCACCAGCACTTTGATTTGTAGAACTCTTTAGCTCCTTTCACTTTTCCTGCAACCATCTTACCAAAAATATGTTTAACATTTCCATTAAACACCTTATCAGCATCAAATTCTTTCTTATCAGCAAAGAATTGATCTGAAATCTCAACCCTACCTTTTGATTTCAAATAATCTTTTGTCAATGACGGAAAGTTTTCCTCGTTCAACTCAGGAACGGAATTATCAATCTTTTTCTCAACACATGACTTCTCTGATTTTATGGAATCAGATTCATTGTCAGAATTTCTTTCAGATTTTACAACCCACTTTTGTTTACTCAAATCACCTCTTCTTTTGTAAAACCGTTTTGAACTTTCTCCTTCCTCAGAAGTAGAATTTTCAAACTTTTTAACATTCTTCACAGGTTGTTCTTTCTTATCAACACAAATCTTTCTCAGAACAGAGTTAGAAGAAACTTCCTGTTTTTGGTAGTTGGTCTTGGGGCAATTCCAAGCTATATGTCCAACTTCTTGGCATTTGAAACAAGTTCTTCTGTCAACTCTTTCAGCAAACCTTCTCACATTCTTCTTCACTTCAGCAAGAAACTCCAGGTTTGACTACTTCCAGAACGGTTTCTTCTGTTCATCCTCTGAACTTCCTCCTGAAACAAATTTTGTTTTTGGTTTATAATTTTTCTCATTTTTATAATTTTCTGAAGAATTAAAACCCAGACCTTGTTTTTTGAAATTACGGTTGTGGTTAGGTTTCTTTTGATAACGTGAACCATAACTGTAACCCTTTTTCTTGTTCAATCTCTGTTGAACTCTTGAAGTGTATTTTTTAGGTTTTTCATGAAGATTTAAATCATTTATTTCAGAAATATTAATTTCTGTTAATTTGAAAACCTGTTTGATCATTTCAGTTTTGACACTTCTTATTGGAAATTCCTCATTAGAATATAATTTGTCTGAATCAAACAAAGTATATGCCACTTTGATTGACCCGTCATTCAAATTAGATCTTGATAACAGGAATTCTCTATTATAAACCCTGTTAACCGGTGAACTCGGACTCTTTTCTGATGAACTCGGACTATCAGACTCAGACTCTGGTTTTGACTCTTCATCCATATCCAACACCTGATCGACTACTTTCTTTAATAACTCGGACTCATGATCAGTGTCAGACGCTGTGAATGTAACATCAATATTGTCTGGTAATTCATCAATAATTTCAGACTTTAACTTGATGTTGACTGCATTTTTAGACGCTCCTCATTAGGATTCCTGGGAGAATAAGTTTCATGGATCGGGGGCGGACATCTGTTATACTTGACACTTGGTTTCTTACCAGTATCAGTATCTTCAGTCTTTTTATCCATGAACGCTTCCAGACCTGCAACAGTAGGATAAACACGATCAATCAAATAATCACATGTTGTATAACTCAACAATAATCGTTTAATCCTTTCACTTTCAATCTTCTCAAGTTCCAGCACCTTATTCAGATTAGCACAATCTTCGATGTAATCTTTTATGACGCTCTGCTTTGTCATTAATGTTGCGCTCATTTTTTCCATTGCTTTTTCAATTTCTGTATTTGTCTTTTTCAGACGATCAACTGTGTTGTTGAGCACATCATATGACTCCTTTATATACTTCACATCAGACAATAAATATTCTTTAATCTTTTCCAGATCAGCAATCTTCATGTTTTTCTCCTCACAAGCTTTGCAAGATTCTGAACACTTCATACATGGTTTTTCAACTTCAACCATTTTTTCAACTTCAACAATCTTTTCTACCTCTACGAGTTTCTCTACTTCGACCAGTTTTTCAATTTCGACTATTTTTTCAACCTCAACAATCTTCTCCACTACTTTCTCCACTTCAACGATTTTCTCTATTACTTTCTCATTCATCTGTTCTTCAGTTTCAACTTTTTCTGACGAGTTTTCCATTTGTGCTTTTTCTTCAGCAACTTTTCTAGATTCCAACTCGTGATCTTCAATCCTATGAATAAACTGTGCCAGATTCATATTTTCAGTTTTTCTCATATGTTTTACAATCAACAGATAAGTTCCCCATTTCTGCTGTGGTAATGCATTAGCAAGTTTATCAATCCATTCATCATTATCTTTCTTAATTTTCAATCTTTCCATTTCCACGACTAAATGACAATATCTATCAATGGTCATCTTTGTTGTTTCATGGTCAAAAGCTACAAACTTGTCAAATGACTTCTTCAACAACTCCTTTTCCATGTTTCAAAGTCAAAGCTTCACAAACACAAACTTTCTTGTTTTTAAAAATATTGTTTTCAAACAAGCTGTATCACCTTATAAAACAACTGCAAACAATCAAACAAACGATCAGTTTAAACTAACTGAATACGTAACAGTGTGTTTGTGAAATCAATCTAATACTCGTGTCGAAGATTTGCGAACTCGTTGCGAACTCATTTCAATGTTGTTTAAGTGAGATCACGGAATGCATGGGCTTGATCAATAGGATATAGATACAAATTGGCCTTCACTAATTGAGCCGACGACTTGAAAAACTCAATTCACTTCTGTTGGGCTTTCCAATCCTCTTAAACTAAACAACATCTCATTGGGCCGATTATGTGTTGACTTTGAATGAGCTCGGTATATGTATGACTTTGATTGGGCCGCTAACACTTATCACTTCACATGCAGCCGACAACAATGTAAAAGATTCCACTGACTTGTTTTCTTTATTAACCGAATACACATGGGCTTTCACACTACTCGATGACTATCACATGGAAATGTTTAATGTCAGATATTGTTCGAATTCTATTGGACCTCAAATCTTGAACAAAGATGATCACATGTATCTATATAAATCGCAATAGATTCACATGCGCTGACACTTCAATTTCCAACAACTCACAACTCAATAAACTTTCTCGTGACCTGAACCTATTACCGGTAATTTTTATATATGCAATGAAACTCACAACGTTTGTTTATGAGAAGAATGAACTTCAATTTCTGACATATTTGTTTAATGTTTCACATAACTCAATGTATTTTTCATGCAAAAACTGATGACTATGATCAAAACGATGCAACCAGAACTTCCATTTTCAAGACCCGAAATGATAGATTGGAGCGAAATCATGATATTAATCTTGGAGCGGAATCTGAGATTTAGTACTTTGGAGCGGAATCAGAAAATACTTTTGGAGCGGAATCTCTGATTTGGTACCTTGGAGCGAAATCAGATTCTATTTAAGAGCGGAATCAACTTTTCCGTAGTCTGGAGCGAAATCAACAGTCAGATTGGAGCGGAATCAGACAATTTTAGACGGAATCAAGCAATCAGGAGCGGAATCAGACTACTTGTTTTGGAGCGGAATCAACTCGAAGTCCAATTTTGTCCATTTTTAGATTGATTTAAACTGTGAAACTTTCAAGGGTTTGACTATATCCAATTTTAAACAGTCTGTGAAAATTTGACCTGGTTTTGACCGTTAAAACTATCTGGATCTATGAAAGAAGGTGTAGAATAAAGAAAATGAAGCTGTTTTGGCAAGAGCTCCTCGTCCTGAGCTCTGATACCACTTGTAGGATCGGATTGCGACCTAAACGAGTCGTTCGAAAGAGCTCAAATCCGTTTCAGAGGCAGAAACAGAGAAACGGATGTCAAAACAGCTTGATTCACACTTTAATCCTCTATTATATCGAATTTACAATGTTTACAATCAAAGGATAAACCGGCAGCACCTCGGTATCAAATTTGGAAATCGTTACAAATGACAATACAACAAGCCTATTTATAGTTGTCTTGATTTCGCTCCAAACCACTCATGACTTGTAGGAGCGGAATCAGAAAATTGAATACGAGCGAAATCAGACAAATAACTTCCGAGCGAAATCAGACTTATCACATAGAGCGAAATCACATATAAACTTTCAAACTATTTTGTCTCTTGTGAGGATGATGCAATTGATGATGTCATCAGTGTATAGGATGATGTCACACTTGTTCAGATCCGCAATGCAACTGAGACTCGATATAAGACGAAGTCGACAGATGTATGCACTAACAAAATTCTGCTCAGGCACCTCTGCTTGTGTTTTGCAAGGTGTTAACATTCTTCAAAAAGTTTCAGCAGTTAAACTGTTTATTTGAATATAATCACCTTGATTTATTACAGCAATATCATCCTTACTGAATTTCTTTTCAAAATAATAACTTAGAAACCTTGGAAACAGTAGGAATGATTTTGTTTCAACATTATTAACCAAATCATTAAAGATTTCCCGAGAATAATTAAAATTTTCTTCTTGAAGAATAGCATATCCCAGATTTTGAATCTTTAATGGTATTTCATTAAAAGAAGTGGTTTTGTTTGAAACACACATTAGGAGGGTATGGAATAAAAATCTTGTTGCAGAAGGAAAGAAACCTTTTTGTAAGGTAGCTTTCTTCATCATTGTGTCTGCATACCCTCTCTCAATGAAGTCAATTTTCAACTCGTTTTTAGGGAAAGAAGTTTTACCTTGCTGATCCTCGAGTTGAAAGACCTCTGAAATTGACTGTGGTGTAATCTTGATAGGTTTTCCCTTTAGAGTAGAGTTAATGGCTATTACAGCGTCTCCTTGTGTTTCAAGGGTTGCATTCTTCCAAAACTCCCTTTGGGTTGTCAAGTAAATTGGTGCATCGGCTATTAACAAGGTTTTGTACTTTGATTTAGCCATTTTGGCGATGATGGAGTCGAAAGCATCTGTGGTGCCGGGTTTTGTGAGAAGACCCAGAAGATTGTGAGATGGTTTGTGTGGGATTTCAGTGGTATTGACCTTTTGAGAGGCCGCTTTCGACGATGATATGGAAGTGGGTTTTGAAGATGACTTCAATTTTGTCATTTTGGAGATGATGATCGAAGAAATTTGTGAAGTAATGTGAAGAAAAACTGCTTTGAGAAAAGAATTTTTGAGAATTCAATTCGACAGTAAAACCCTGTTTTTGTTATGAAGTGGGGGGTTTTATAGAGGAAAAAAGTGAAGGCTGACGAGGCAGCGGTTACAAAAGTACTGACCACTATGTACTGCCCACATGCCAAACTCTGAAGAAATGAAGGACAGTACTTTTATGAAAGTTACTGATGAAGGCAGTGGTTACAATGGTAAAATGGAAGCAGTGGATGATTTTCACTATCAGTGGATAGCATATCAGTGGATAAGACACTGCATTTAAACAACAGAGTTTATCAAGGAAGTGAGAGAACAGAGGATGGCTTTCAGCAGTGGACAGACTTTGAAGTAGAGCAGACTTTTGAACAAACAGTGGTTATGGCAGACTTTTAAGGATTTTAATGAAAACTTCATTTTTAGCTATTTTTAAGGATGGATTTTTGATTTTCTGAAAACATTTTAATGCTTTTATTCATAGAAAAACAAGATTTTGCTTGTTATTCCATGTTTAGCATGCCAATCCTAGAGACCAAGCTTTCAAAAGTGGTTGTATCTAGTGCTTTTGTGAGCACATTTGTCAGCTGGTCTTTAGTTGGAACATGATGCAGAGAAATCAAACCTTTTTCATAGCAATCCCTCACAAAGTGATGTCTGATGTCGATGTGTTTGGTGGTTGAATGGGAAACTAGATTTTTGATGATATTTTCTGCTGCCTGGCTATCCAACATGAGTGGTGTCTTTAAGGCAGTGATACCAAAATCCAGCAACTGATTTTGAAGCCACATGAGTTGGGCTGTACAGCTTGCAGCAGCAATGTATTCAGCTTCAGCAGTGGATGTTGAAACAGCTGCTTGCTTTTTGCTTTGCCATGAAACTACGCAATCACCTAGAAACTGGCACCCTCCTGATGTGGACTTCCTTGTGGTGTTACATCCAGCAAAGTCACTGTCTGAAAATCCTGAAAGCTTGATATTCCCATTAGCTGGATACCAGATACCAAGTGTGGGAGCACTTTTTATGTATCTGAATATCCTTTTTACAGCAATAAGATTGGATTTTCTAGGGGCTGATTGACTTCTTGCACAGACACATGTTGCAAACATGATGTCTGGCCTAGATGCAGTTAGGTACAACAAAGACCCAATCATGCTTCTATATAAAGTTTGGTCAATCAGCTCATCCTTTTCATCAGACATGACAAGCTTATTTGTTGCCATGGGTGTGCTGCATGGTTTACAATCATTCATATCAAATTTGTTTAAAAGTTCTTTTGCATATTTGCTTTGATGAATGAAAGTACCATTTTGCATTTGCTGAACTTGGAGACCAAGAAAGCATTGCAGCTCACCCATTGCACTCATTTCAAACTCAGCTGTCATGAGTTCCCTAAACTCTTCACACATTTTGTTGCATATGCTTCCAAAAATAATGTCATCCACATAAATTTGGACAATCATTAAATCCTTTCCTCTCCATTTTAGAAACAGTGTTTTATCAATGGTACCTCTTTTGAAACCATTTGAGAGTAGAAAGGTGGAAAGAGTTTCATACCAGGCCCTTGGTGCTTGTTTCGGGCCATACAGGGCTTTGTTCAGCCTGTAGACATGATCTAGATAAAATGGATCCTCAAAACCTGGAGGTTGACAAACATACACCTCTTCTTGAATTGTACCATAGAGGAAAGCACTTTTGATATCCATTTGAAACACCTTCATGTTGTGGTTGACAGCAAAGGCCAAGAACAATCTAATGGCTTCCAATCTTGCAACAGGGGCGAATGTTTCATCATAATCAATCCCCTCTTCCTGTCTGTAACCTTGAACCACAAGCCTGGCTTTATTCTTGACAACAATGCCCCTTTCATCAGTTTTGTTCTTGAAGACCCACTTTGTGCCAATGGGACTAACCTCTTCTGGCAGTGGTACAAGCTCCCATACTTGTTGTCTTTTAAACTGTTGGAGCTCTTCTTGCATGGCTTCTACCCAGCTGTTGTCTTTCAGTGCCTCTTGGTACTTGACTGGCTGATGGAGTGATAGAAAACCAGCAAAAAGACAAATGTTTTGGGTTTGGCTTCTTGTGAGCACCCCTTCATTGATGTTGCCAATGATTTGATCAGGTGGATGAGATCTCAAGTAGATTAAATCTCCTTGGTATGGAATGATGGCATTTGTTGGTGAAGGCTGCAAATGTGTATCATCTGAGCTAGCCACTGCTGGGGACTTTGATGATCCAGCAGTGGTTTCAAAAGGTGGTGGAATTGGAGGTAATGAAGTGGACACATGCTGACTTTTATCCACTGTTTGGGGACTTTTGTCAGCAGTGTTTGAGGATGTGGAAGCAGTGGTTGATGGGCTACTTTGGTCAACAACTGTTGAGGTAGCAGTGGTTGAGCTTTGACAGCTGTTTTGAATAGCTGATGCTTTTCCCATTGTGGCAGACCTTTGAGGGATGATGATTTCATACCCATAGTTTGGTGTTGAATCCTCTGATGGACCTGCACTGTTAGTCTTGACAGCAGTATTTTCAAAAGTAAATTTTTCAAGATCAAACAGATCTGCAGGATTTGCTAGGATTTTCATTGATGAAAGTTCATTGAACTTTACATTCAAAGTCTCCTCCACTGCCTTGGTCCGTGTATTAAACACTTTGTAGGCCTTGGCAGTGGTTGAGTATCCCAGATGATAACCACAATCAATTTTGGCTGCAAATTTTGAAATGGAATCTTTTAAGTTCAAAATAAAGCATGGGCAGCCAAACACTTTGAAGTATGAGATCAGTGGTTTGATTTTATACAGAATTTCATAAGCAGTCTTTTTGTGCCTGGGGTTTATTAAAACTCTGTTCTGGACATAGCAAGCAGTGTTTACTGCCTCTGCCCAGAATGTTAATGGCAAACCTGAATCAGCAAGCATGGTTCTGGCAGCCTCAATCAATGTTCTGTTCTTTCTTTCAACTACCCCATTTTGCTCTGGTGTTCTAGGGATGTTGTACTGCCTTACAATCCCTTTCTTCACACAGAAGGCATCCAACTCCTTATTTTTAAATTCTGTGCCATTGTCACTCCTGAAGCTTTTCACTGGAAGGTCAAATTGCTTTTCAACCTATGTCACAAAGTCTTGCAAAATGCCTGCAGTCTCATCTTTTGAGTGTAAAAAGAAAGTCCATGTAAACCTAGAAAAGTCATCAATAATAACCAGACAATATCTCTTCTTTTTGAGACTCATGACTTGAACTGGGCCAAACAAATCCATATGTAGCATTTGCAAACACTGGGTTGTTTTGGACTCTTCAATGGACTTATAAGAACTTTTATGATGTTTTCCTTTTAAACAGGAAATGCAATGTTCAGGACATGAAAACAATTTTTGTGGTAGGCCTCTCACCAAACCATTTTTTGAAATTTCAGTGATTGTCTTAAGATTTGTGTGCCCCAGCCTTCTGTGCCAAAGTTCTGTCTCTTTGTTAGAGGCAGCTGAGAACAGACAGGCATCAGCTCTGGGACACTATTTTGACATATCAACAACATAAACATTGCCACTTCTTTGAGCAACAAGTTTTGTTTGACCAGTTTTTATTATTGCTTCAATCTTTTTGACCATTTCTGGTCCAACAATCCTACAACACTCCTTTGTGAAGAATGACCCAAAACCCTTGTCACTCATTTGTGATACACTCAGGAGGTTGAATTTCAGACTGTCTATCAGATTGACATTTTCAAATTTTATATTTCCAGATTGTACTGTACCAGACCCCAGAACTTTCCCTTTACTGTTATTCCCAAAGGATATATCACCCCCTCCATGAATTTTGAAATCTTTGAGTAGGGCTTTACATCCAGTCATGTGCCTGGAGCATCCACTATCAACATACCAAAGGCTATCTAAGCAGGCAGAAGCTCCCTGCACATGAAGTAAAAGGATTAGTTCATTAGGGTTTCCAAAGCCAAAAAGGCTTTGGATGGGGTCTCAACAGTGTCTGGGATGGATGCACATTGATGGACAGTGGTTAGGTCAGGGGTTTGGACAGTTTTAGTACTGTTTCTTGCTAACCACTGTTGGGGGTCTTGACCAATCACCTGTTGGTACCCAAAAGGATGCATGTTCACTTTTGGTTTAGAGGGCCTTTTGTAGGCCTCATAAACGTGTGGAATCCTTTGGTAAGACTGTTTTTCCTTGCCTTTTCTGAACAGATTGGGAGGAGGTGCATCAGTAACCTGAACATCTCTTTTGACAGATGTTTGGTTCAGCTGTTTTGTAACAGCTGTTTGAACTGGCACAAACAGTGGTTGGTTCTTGGTGAATTTGACAGATGATGTTGATGGACTCAAGGATGTTTTGGCAATGTACTCATTCTTTTTCACATCAAAGTTTTTTAGATACACACATGCTTGAGTTTTGTGGTTTGTTTTACCACAAACAATGCAGCTCTCAGCTGGAACAATGACACTTGTTTTGTTCAAATCATAAGCTTTTAAATGGAAACAATCTTTTGTTAGATGATTCCTTTTCTCACAGAATTCACAAAACAGATTATTGATCTTTTCTTTCTTCTTTCTCTTTTAGGACTCCTTTGCAGCAGAGGTTTTAACCTCTGTTAGGATATCCTTGAGAGGAATGACTTTAGCTTTTGGAGCCTTAACACCATCAGTTGATGTAAAGTCCATGGGCTTGAAATTTTCAAGAATATCACACTCATCAGACCATTTTGGTTTAAACTGATAATTTTCAAGCTCCTCAAAAGTAGAGGATCCCATTGGTCTGTCAAGTGTGATTTTGTTACCAAGTTTATCAGTGATTTTCACTTCTTGGCCATTCTTGTTTGTGAGGATGAACTCAGTGGTTACATTAGTGGTTTGAATAGATTTTTCAAAAGCAGTGTTTTCATCATCATGTTTTCTATACCCAACACCAAATTTTACATTGCTTTTAATCTGTTTTTCAAGCATAACCTCATACCCTTTGCAAGATTCCACCCATTTTTCACAGGTAATCTGGGTGGACTCTAACTCCTTTTTACAAACTTGGTATTTTTCTACCATAGTTTGGAGTTGAGTTTTGGTTATGCTCTGCTCTTCTTTCAGACTGCTGATCTCTTTATCTTTTTCAGCCAATTTGTTTCTAAGTTCTTTTAACAACTTTTCAAATTTGACTTCATCAGACAAAACTTTGTTCCTAAGGTTTTCATTTACCTCTTTGATGTTAGCAAAAGCAATAATGCAATTGTTTGAACATAGTTTTTCAAGAACTTGAGGTGATACCTTGGCAGCAGCCATCATTGCACAATCACATTGATGATCCTCTTCATCATCAGCTCTTGCTTCTTTCTCACCTGCTCTTTTCTCTTCCTCTTCTTCTTTGTCCTCTTTGGACCATGGATCTGTCAGTGGTTCAATCAGGGTTTCTGAATTTTCTCCCAGCAGCAGTTCACCGGCAACTGCATTAACAACTGCTTCAGTCACCTCATCCACTGTTTCATCACTTAGCTGTTCACCTTCAGTTTCAATCCCCTCTGGTATTGACTCTAATGCCATTAAACAAAATTCATCATTAGAAGGTTCATTAGAAGCATAGAGTGCAAAATTTTCATCACTAAGCTCATCAGGCATGCTGCTCCAGTCAACAAAGCCTTGAGTGAAAAAGCTTTGCTGATCTGGTTGTACCACTGTTGGAGCAGCTGTTTGAGGTGCAACAGGTTGCACTTGTGCCTGGGGAACAGGGGTTTGAACATATTGAATCTGTGGAACAGTGGTTTGGACATAATGCACAGGCACAGGGGCAGCAGCAAAATGAGCAGTGTTAACATGAGCTGTAGGGGTATACTAGGTATAGTGCACAGTGCTTTGATTTTGAGGTCTAGGGTTTGAGCTAGGATGAGTGATTATAGGACCAGTAGTTTGACTCCTGCATTCCCTAGCGAAATAACCTAGCCTATTGCACTTGTAACACTTGATTTTCGATTTATCTAACCCAACCCTTAGATTCCCATGTAACCCTGGGAACTTTCTCCCTGTTCTTTTGTAGAATTTGCTTGTTCTCACGCTAAGCAATGCCAACTGATGCAAAATGTCCATTTCCTCTAAGTCAGTAGGATCAAAATGTTTCAAATCATTGAGTTCAAAGCACAAATTATCTGACAACTGGTTTTCAGTGTTTGCAGTAAAAGCATAATTTGCAGAGTGAGGATCAGGGTTGGAAAAGTTACCACCAGCTGTTATATCAATGAAATGATCATAACCCTATTCCTTACTACTGCTACCAGATTCTTCCTGACCCAGAAGAGCTGTGCTACCGAATGAATAATCATCAGTGGCTTTTCCAGACTCTTGCAACTTCTTTTTCTGGTTCAACTCCCTTTCATAGGTCAGGAGTCTACCATGAAGTTGGGTCAGGGTCAGATCTTTGAACTCAACAGAGTTTCTAGTCACAAATGCAATTGTGTCCCATTTATCAGGTAGCGATCTAAGAAACCTGCTATTTTGAGTTGATTTTGGAAATTCAACCTTAACAAGCCTTAGCTCACTGATGAGACAGCTAAAACGTTCAAATTGTTGGGTCAATGTTTCACCCTTAATGTGACAGAAGGTTTCATACTGCTGATTCAGAATTTCCCTATTGTTTTCAATAACTTCTTCGGTTCTCCCAAACTGTTCCTTCAAAGCATCCCATAGCTCTTTGGCACTGTTACAATGTAACAGTCCAGTATAGATCTCATTTGGTAATGCAGATGCTATGATGCTAAATGCTTTGGCATCGAGTTCGAATTTTTGAAAATTAGTTTCAGTATGGTTTTCATAAGGTTTTGGTACGAACTTCTTTGGATCCTCAGCACTTGGCACCGTAGGAACATGGGGACCAAAAACAACAGACCTCCAACATCCAGTGTTCTGTTGAGCATGGATGTGTCCCATCCTTCTCTCCCAGATGTTGTATTCATTACGTTTAAGCATGGGTGGTTTAAAAGCGAGCCAACATTATTCTTATCATCTAGTGATTGTGACGTCATCCTGGTTGTTTTACAGACACTGATTAATCAACTTTAATGGTGATTAAACCTTGCTCTGTTTTTCAACAAAAACGAACAAACTATCGATATCAACGATTTTGAGCTGGACTATTTATGTCAAAATGATTGTTAAATCAAATTTGACTGTCCGGGCTCTGATACCAATTGTTGGATCTGAGTTTGATTTTGATTGTATTTTACGTTTGAAATTAAGATGAAGATGGATGAGTTGTGCAGCGGAATTAAGATGAAAACAAACTTTGCATACAATCAAACGAGAGTATTGCTTTGATCAAGACATTTTCTACAAAGAACCGAAAGATTGAATTTAGTTTCAACACCGATTACAAGGTAATGCTTAATACAAACTCCCCCTCAGCCAGAGCTCAGCGTTTGTTCGGGCAGGAAAACAAGTTTGCAAAGAGCTAATAGAACAGTACAGAGCACTGTTCTATTTATAGGCACTAGCAAACAACTGAGCATCTAAGCTGACGTTACCATGAAAGTGGCATCTAACCTCCTAACAAACTATAACCCCTAATCTATACAAACACTGCTATACAAACTACTGCTTATTACATTACATAACATAAAGACAGAGTAAACAACTGCTGCATCCCTCCACTGCTGTGAACCCAGCAGTACTTGTCCGGATCAGCAGTGCTTGAACCAAGGCAGTAGATTGAACAGCAGAGCTTTAGTTCTATCATCAGGCCTTTACTTGAACAGCAGTTGTGAGTCAACAGTTTGCACGATCAGTAGATAGGAGGTCAGCAGATGTTGAAATCACTTTCAAGGGGAGAGACTTGTATATAACATCTGCTTATTCTGGATCCACTGCTCTGACCCAGTTTTGGCTTTAATTATCTGTTCCTCTGGTAGGGTTCGATCCCAACATGATAAGCGGTGCTTAGATTCAACTTGGTTCCCATTGCCTTTTGGAAACTTGTCCAAAAATGAGAGGTAAAACGGCTATCTCTATCAGACACAATTGATAAAGGAATTCCATAAAATGAAACTATTTCATTTACATACAATTTAGCTAGTTGCTCCATACTGAAAGTTTCCTTCATTGGTAGGAAATGAGCTGACTTAGTTAGCCTATCTACAATCACCCGGATTGTATCATTACCTTTTCTTGTCTTGGGTAATTTGGTAACAAAATCCATTGTTATTAATTCCCATTTCCATACTGGCATTTCTAATTGTTGCAATAATTCTGAGGGTTTCTAATGTTTGGCTTTGACTTGTGAACAGGTTAAACACTTAGAAACATAAGCTGCTATGTCCTTTTTCATTCCTATCCACCAAAAATTCTTTCTTAAATCCTGGTACATCTTATCACTTCCAGGATGCATCGTATACTTAGACTTATAGGCTTCTTCTAATATACGGTGGTGTAGGTTTCCTAATTTAGGTACCACATTCTTTTCTTATGAAATTTCCAAATTCCATATGTTCCTTGCTCTAATTCCTTAATCATTCCTTTTAACTTTTCAGTATCATCCTTGATTACTGATTCTTATGCTTCTCTAATCTGGTCATTTAAATCTACTTGTAGGTTTAATTTAAGAGAACGCACTCTTTTTGGCTTTTCATGATAATTTCGACTTAAAGCGTCAGCTACCACATTTGCCTTTCCTGCATGATACTGGATATCACAGTCATAATCACTAAGAATTTCCATCCAGCGCCTTTGTCTCATATTCAACTCCTTTTGCCCGAAGACATACCTTAAACTCTTATGATCGGTGAAAATGGTAAACTTACTACCATAAAGGTAATTTCTCCAAATCTTAAGGGCAAAAATTATAGCTCCTAATTCCAAATCATGGGCAAAATAATTCTCTTCATGATTCTTAAGTTGTCTAGACGCATAGGCTATAACCTTTTGACGTTGCATCAACACACATCCATAACCTAACTTAGAAGCGTCACAATAGACTACAAAGTCTTCAGTTCCTTCTGGTAACGCTAGTATGTGTGCGTTGGTTAATCTTTGCTTAAGAATTCTAAAGGCTTCTTCCTTTTTTAGTTCCCATTCAAACTTAACAGATTTACAGGTTAGTTTAGTTAAGGGAATGATTATTCTAGAAAAATCTCGAATAAATCTTCTATAGTAACCGGCCAATCCTAAGAAACTTCTAACCTCGGTTGGTGATTCAGGGGTTTTCCATTTGGTAATTACCTCAATCTTTGTGGGATTCACATGAATTCCTTCATGATTGACTAAATGCCCAAGAAACTGTACTTCTTCTAACCAAAACTCGCACTTTGAAAACTTTGCGTAAAGCTTTTCCTTTCTCAATAAGCTTAGAAGTGCGTGCAGATGCGTTGCATGTTCCTTTTTATTCTTAGAGTAAATGAGAATATCATCTATAAAGACAATTATGAATTTATCCAAATATGGCTTACATATTCGGTTCATCATGTCCATGAATGCAGCTGGGGGATTGGTTAAACCAAATGGCATGACAATAAATTCATAATGGCCATACCTTGTTCTGAAAGCGGTCTTAGGAATGTCCTCTTCCTGTACCTTTAATTGATGATACCCTGATCGTAAATCGATTTTAGAGAAAAATTGAGTTCCTTGCAGTTGATCAAACAAATCATCGATTCTCGATAATGGGTATCGATTTTTAATCGTGACTTTGTTTAATTCACGGTAATCAATGCACATCCACATTGATCCGTCTTTCTTTTTGACGAACAGTATCGGTGCTCCCCATGGTTATGAAATCGGCTGTATGAATCCTTTCTCCAACAATTCGTCTAACTGTTTCTTTAACTCTTGCATCTCTCCGGGTGCCAGACGGTAGGGTGCTATGGCAATTGGTGCTGTTCCTGGTAGCAGATGGATTCTGAATTCAACTTCTCTGTCTGGTGGTAACCCTGGTAATTCTTCTGGAAACACATCTGGAAACTGAGATACTACTGGAATATCTTTCAGCTCTTTTCCTTTTGTGTTAGTGATTATGGAAATCAAATACACTAATGATCCCTTTCTTATATAACTAGTTGTTTTCATTACAGAGATGAATTTCGTGGATCTAGATGGTTTGTCTCCTCTAAGTGTGATCTTTTCACCTGATACGTGGTCGAAAACCGGTGTTTGTTTATGTCTAAGTTCATGTTTGTGCTTAACTTTTAATCCCGAATAGCCTACTTGTAAAAGGATTTGTGTTTTGCAGGTCTTGTGAAGTTTAAGGAGCTAATTGGGAGCTAAACGGACCACCGGGACGAAAAACGAGCTACTAGGACGCGAAACGGGTCAACCGGACTTGAGAGATGAAGAAAACAGAAAGTTGAAGTTTCGGGGGTCGTCGCCGACGACCATAAGGTCCGTCACCGACGGCTTGTGTAATATTCCATCGCCAAAAAACCCGTAGGCAGCAAGATAACACGTCGGCCCCAAGTCACTATCCATGGACCGTCGCCGACAGGGCATCAGGCCGTCTGCGACGGCCCTCCAATATTGTTTCGCGGCTGTTACTTCTTTTGTAGTCAAATAACGAATCAAAGAGTGTGAGGGGTCATCAATTCGGCAGTTACACTTTGTTTTGGAAATTTGAACATTATCTTGGAGCCTAAACTCATCATCTTTCATCTACCATTACACCAACCATCATTCCGACAACCCGAATCAAGAACGATAGCAACATCATCTTCTTGAATCGAAACCCTAGTTCATCACCATTACAATCATCCTTCAATATTCCATCCATTTAATTTCTCCACCACAAACCCTAACCACCATTCCATCATTCTCCAAACTTCAAGATGATCAAGATCAAGCTTTCAACATCCGGTGATCAAGTTCTTTCGATCATGCTCGGCTAATATCTTGGAGGTTTCACCCCGGTGTAGGTTTTTGTAAGTCTAGGGTTTTAACATTGTTCTTGGATTGATTTTGTGACAAATTGCTATTTGATTTGAAGCTTATGACAATTGTCTTGCATTTGTATTGAATTCATAAATTGTCGAGTGAAGATTAAATTTGACTTTATGAAATGTTTATGTGTAATTATGCCTTGTCTAGGTTAGAGTTTACATGTTCTTGGTAACGAAGTGCATTGTGGTCCGTTCTTTATAACGTTGATAGCTCTTGGCACCTAAGCCGTGTAACACTAAATTCGTTAGTCACTTTTGCAATTGAATCAATTCTAAAACGTGTAGAAATCCTAGGAATGCAACTACCGAACCGGGTGTGAACCTTGTTTACTCTATCTTGTCTAAATCGTTATTTACATTTTGCAATTGTTAATTTTTAGTATTCATCAACCAAATCATTTTAGTAATCTTAATTCACATTTTTCAATCAAACAAAAATACAAAAATATATCATAACAAGCTTGATAAGTGTGACATCTTTTCATAATTCAATCGAATCCATTCGCAAACCACATACTCTTCGTGGTTCGACCCCTTACTACCACTAGCTATCTGTTAAGGGTAAATAAGGTTTATAAATATTATCTTTGACCGGAGCGTGACACTCCGATCAAATTTTGGCGCCGTTGTCGGGGAGTGCGTGCGCTTTGTGTTTGGATTATTGTTTGAATTTTTGTGATTACCTGTTTAAGTTGTTTAGTTTCTTTTTGCTCTTTGTCTTTTTCCTTGTTACGCGGGTGTGTTACTTGTGCAGGTTACAGGTAGTGTATGCATACGCGAAACTCCGGGAGGACTTCACCTTTAGTCTACGAACCGGAAATCGAAAGAGTAGCAAGGAGAAACCTAGCAAGCCGGTTAGAAGCAACACTTGCTTCTAATCAAACCAACCAAACACCACAACACACACCGTCCATTGAAACCGATTCAATGGCGAACCAAAATTCTAACCAAAACTTCAACCAAAACCAAAACCCAAACCAATTCCAATACCGAAGCAACTTCAATCCCCCCAAATGTTCAACCTTTACCTCAAGAGAGACCGGGGGGTAACAACAACAATGGACCACCCACACCACCGTTTCAAAACCAAAATCCCAATAACACCCAAAGAACACCCCAACAACAAAACCTTCATCGACACAATTCCTTACCCTTAAACCTTGATGATCGAAATGTCAATTCCGACCGCCGAGGCAACCGAGATCGTGGCAATCCCGTGAACGAAGATCCATTCTTCAACATAGACGATTTAAGGAACGCCATCCCAGATGATGAGCCATTTAGTGTTCCCGGTTACCAATCGCCGGAACATGTAAGCATTCATACGAAAAATTCGGACGATGGGGGGTACTATGATGATAGGGTTAACGATGATGAAGATTGGGGCTACGTGAATAGGGGAAACGTCTACAACGCTAGAAGGTATGATGATGAGGAATTTGTCTACCAAAATGCCAATTACGTTGGGGACGACGAATACGGTTACGGAGGTGGAAGAAATGATGGTTATGGGAACAACCGTCAACCACGAAACAATGACCAACGAAACCGGAATGATGGGTTTTATAACAACAACAATGCAAACCCTAACCGGATTCCTCGTTTCGTGGGAGGTGGTAACCCAAGGGATAATAGAAGAGAGGATCGAAGAGATGATCGAAGAGGTGAAAGACGGGATAATAGAAGACCGGTCGATCAAGAAGTTAACGGTCCACAACGTCGTCAACGACCTCCACGGGGAATGAATGATCTTGTGACAAATTTCTATTTGATTTGAAGCTTATGACAATTGTCTTGCATTTGTATTGAATTCATAAATTGTCGAGTGAAGATTAAATTTGACTTTATGAAATGTTTATGTGTAATTATGCCTTGTCTAGGTTAGAGTTTACATGTTCTTGGTAACGAAGTGCATTGTGGTCCGTTCTTTATAACGTTGATAGCTCTTGGCACCTAAGCCGTGTAACACTAAATTCGTTAGTCACTTTTGCAATTGAATCAATTCTAAAACGTGTAGAAATCCTAGGAATGCAACTACCGAACCGGGTGTGAACCTTGTTTACTCTATCTTGTCTAAATCGTTATTTACATTTTGCAATTGTTAATTTTTAGTATTCATCAACCAAATCATTTTAGTAATCTTAATTCACATTTTTCAATCAAACAAAAATACAAAAATATATCATAACAAGCTTCATAAGTGTGACATCTTTTCATAATTCAATCGAATCCATTCGCAAACCACATACTCTTCGTGGTTCGACCCCTTACTACCACTAGCTATCTGTTAAGGGTAAATAAGGTTTATAAATATTATCTTTGACCGGAGCGTGACACTCCGATCAAATTTTGGCGCCGTTGTCGGGGAGTGCGTGCGCTTTGTGTTTGGATTATTGTTTGAATTTTTGTGATTACCTGTTTAAGTTGTTTAGTTTCTTTTTGCTCTTTGTCTTTTTCCTTGTTACGCGGGTGTGTTACTTGTGCAGGTTACAGGTAGTGTATGCATACGCGGAACTCCGGGAGGACTTCACCTTTAGTCTACGAACCGGAAATCGAAAGAGTAGCAAGGAGAAACCTAGCAAGCCGGTTAGAAGCAACACTTGCTTCTAATCAAACCAACCAAACACCACAACACACACCGTCCATTGAAACCGATTCAATGGCGAACCAAAATTCTAACCAAAACTTCAACCAAAACCAAAACCCAAACCAATTCCAATACCGAAGCAACTTCAATCCCCCCAAATGTTCAACCTTTACCTCAAGAGAGACCGGGGGGTAACAACAACAATGGACCACCCACACCACCGTTTCAAAACCAAAATCCCAATAACACCCAAAGAACACCCCAACAACAAAACCTTCATCGACACAATTCCTTACCCTTAAACCTTGATGATCGAAATGTCAATTCCGACCGCCGAGGCAACCGAGATCGTGGCAATCCCGCGAACGAAGATCCATTCTTCAACATAGATGATTTAAGGAACGCCATCCCAGATGATGAGCCATTTAGTGTTCCCGGTTACCAATCGCCGGAACATGTAAGCATTCATACGAAAAATTCGGACGATGGGGGGTACTATGATGATAGGGTTAACGATGATGAAGATTGGGGCTACGTGAATAGGGGAAACGTCTACAACGCTAGAAGGTATGATGATGAGGAATTTGTCTACCAAAATGCCAATTACGTTGGGGACGACGAATACGGTTACGGAGGTGGAAGAAATGATGGTTATGGGAACAACCGTCAACCACGAAACAATGACCAACGAAACCGGAATGATGGGTTTTATAACAACAACAACAACAATGCAAACCCTAACCGGATTCCTCGTTTCGTGGGAGGTGGTAACCCAAGGGATAATAGAAGAGAGGATCGAAGAGATGATCGAAGAGGTGAAAGACGGGATAATAGAAGACCGGTCGATCAAGAAGTTAACGGTCCACAACGTCGTCAACGACCTCCACGGGGAATGAATGATCGTTTTAGGCCGGTTGTCACCGAGAACGACTCACCAATCGTTTGTGAGAGGAGGATGTTTGATTGTAAACCACATTACATCAACATACTTCCTCATTTTAATGGAAGGTCTAACGACGAACCGTACACACATTTGACAGAGTTTTCTTCCATTTGCAGCACTATCGGGGGGCATAACTTTGCACTAGAGGAGGTCAAACTTCGTTTGTTTCAATTTCGTTGAAAGACAAAGCGAAGCAATGGTTCCTTACACTTCCAGCTAATAGCATTCGCACATGGGGAGAAATGCAACAAGCTTTTCTAGATGAGTATTATTCAATGGCAAAGACCGACGATGCTCGTGATGAAATTAGGTCTTTTCGCCAATTATCGGGCGAACCATTGCATGAAGCCTTTACAAGATTTAGGGAGTTGATGCGAAAGTGCCCACATCATCAAATAGAAAAGTGGGAGTTGGTCAAGTGCTTTGTATGAGGTCTAGACGACAACACATGGAACCGACTTGAATCAACAAGCAATGGGACCCTTCTAAGCAACCATGAAGATGATGATTGGGAATTCTTGGAACGGATGAGTAAACGTTCGAAAGAGAAAGAATCGACCGAATAGCTAAGAAGCATCCCATTTCACGGTCACTTCCCGATCTTGACTCTAAAGATCGGATTTCCACCTTAGAGCGGGAAATGGATCGAATGAAGAAAAAGGAAGTAAATGTGGTTCAATTCGAGGTATGTGAAGATTGTGGTGATATTGGACATAGAGCGGAACAATGTCCAACGGGGCCGAGTGACTACACGGAGGAAGTCAACCAAGTGTATGGAGATAGGAAGCAATATGACATGAACTCCAACACTTATCATTCGGGTTTGAGAAATCACCCTAACTTCCGATATGGTAATGCTTCAAATCAAATGAACCCGAATTTTCAATCGGGTAACCAAGGAGGTCAAAGCGGGTCATCATATCAAAACCGTCAAGGTGGTAACCAAGGAGGTTATCAACATAATTACAACCAAGGGTACCAAGGTAGGGACAATAATTACCAAGGTGGGTACCAAAGGAATTACAACAATCAAGGCGGTAATGGAAGCGGGTCGAACAATCAAACCGGTGGCGATGATTTGGGTGCCAAAATGGATGCTTTGTTGAATATGCAAAAAGAATCTCAAAACAATATAAAAGAATCTCACCATGATATCTAGGAGATAAAGAACACAAATGAGATTCGGGATAAAGCACATGAGGCATTGGTAAAGCAAGTGGGCCAACTCGCGGAGGAAATGGCTCAATTGAGAGGAAGCACGGGAAAGCTCCCAAGTGACACCGCGGTGAACCCTAAGCATCAAGGGTCAAGCTCAAGAAACACACGTGAGGTACCAATTAATAAAATTACTTTACGTAGTGGTCGAGTCGTTGATAATGGTGTCAAAACACCATCACCCCAATTTGTTGAAGGGGTGGTGGAAGATGCGAGTGATGATGAAGGTCAAAATGGTCAAACGGGTCCAAAGAAAAATGATGTTAGAATTAATAATACTACACCCGTTGTGACCATTCTCGTCCCAAAAGCTAAGGAAAAGGGTGTGGAGGTTAATACCACCCTTTTTCCCGAAGCCTTGTTGGGACCATCTAAGAAAGTGGTAAACAAACGAGGCCCACAACAAGAAGAGATGTGGGAAATTT
The DNA here is from genome assembly GCA_030545235.1 of Helianthus tuberosus. NCBI lineage: Eukaryota > Viridiplantae > Streptophyta > Magnoliopsida > Asterales > Asteraceae > Helianthus > Helianthus tuberosus. The sequence goes on along the minus strand of CM060367.1, from coordinate 149,349,242 downwards.
TTAAACAAGTCAAAATCAATTTACCACTCTTAGATGCAATTAAGCAAGTACCTTCATATGCTAAATATTTGAAAGATTTATGCACCCAAAAGCGAACTCACAAGTTTCCTAAGAAACTTGATTTAACCGAAAACGTGAGTTCGATTCTTTCGGGTGCACTTCCACCAAAACTTCAAGATCCGGGGGCGCCCATTATTTCAATACAAGTTGGGGAATTCAAAATGATACGGGCACTTTTGGATCTTGGGGCAAGTGTGAGTATCTTGCCCGGTAGTTTATATGACCAATATGATTTTGGTCCACTTCAAGTGTCGAACATCACCGTGGTGTTAGCCGACATAACCCCTAAACTACCCCGTGGGATAGTCACGGATGTAATAGTCAAGGTCGAGGACTGTTACTATCCGGTGGACTTTCTTGTATTAGATTATGTCTCTTTAGACCGAACCAAGCAACCAACGGTGATCCTCGGTCGACCATTTTTTGCAACATCGAATGCCCAAATTAATTGTAAATCGGGCACGGTTGACATGACTTTTGGTAACCGTCGGTTGCGGTTAAATGTCTTTTCGGGATTAACGGATCCTCTGGTTGCGGTTGTAGTCAAATAACGAATCAAAGAGTGTGAGGGGTCATCAATTCGGCAGTTACACTTTGTTTTGGAGATTTGAACATTATCTTGGAGCCTAAACTCATCATCTTTCATCTACCATTACACCAACCATCATTCCGACAACCCGAATCAAGAACGATAGCAACATCATCTTCTTGAATCGAAACCCTAGTTCATCACCATTACAATCATCCTTCAATATTCCATACATTCAATTTCTCCACCACCAACCCTAACCACCATTCCATCATTCTCCAAACTTCAAGATGATCAAGATCAAGCTTTCAACATCCGGTGATCAAGTTCTTTCGATCATGCTCGGCTAATTTCTTGGAGGTTTCACCCCGGTGTAGGTTTTTGTAAGTCTAGGGTTTTAACATTGTTCTTGGATTGATTTTGTGACAAATTGCTATTTGATTTGAAGCTTATGACAATTGTCTTGCATTTGTATTGAGTTCATAAATTGTCGAGTGAAGATTAAATTTGACTTTATGAAATGTTTATGTGTAATTATGCCTTTTCTAGGTTAGAGTTTACATGTTCTTGGTAACGAAGTGCATTGTGGTCCGTTCTTTATAACGTTGATAGCTCTTGGCACCTAAGCCGTGTAACACTAAATTCGTTAGTCACTTTTGCAATTGAATCAATTCTAAAACGTGTAGAAATCCTAGGAATGCAACTACCGAACCGGGTGTGAACCTTGTTTACTCTATCTTGTCTAAATCGTTATTTACATTTTGCAATTGTTAATTTTTAGTATTCATCAACCAAATCATTTTAGTAATCTTAATTCACATTTTTCAATCAAACAAAAATACAAAAATATATCATAGCAAGCTTCATAAGTGTGACATCTTTTCATAATTCAATCGAATCCATTCGCAAACCACATACTCTTCGTGGTTCGACCCCTTACTACAACTAGCTATCTGTTAAGGGTAAATAGGGTTTATAAATATTATCTTTGATCGGAGCGCGACGCTCCGATCATCACCCTTGGGTGAATTTACTTGGATTGACTTTTGATCACATAAAATACTGGCTTTATTGGCTATTAACCAATCCATTCCTAATACAACATCAAATCCTGCCAGATTCATTGGGTAAAGGTTTGCAATAAATTTTTTATTTAAAAAATCTGTTCTTGCTCCCTGCAAGATTTCGGTAATCTTAATGGTTTCTCCATTTGTTGTCTCTACTATACATTCTTGTGGGGGTTTAGTTAATGGTTGGTTGAGAAGTTTGCAAAACGAAGTATTAATAAAACTTTGGTTTGCACCAGAGTCAAATAATACTTTAGCAAAAACATCATTAACTAAAAACGTACCGGCAATCACGTCCGGAATCATCTTTGCTTCTTCTGCAGTTAGAACAAATGCTCTAGCGTTTTTAGTAGTCTTGTTGTTCATGGCTGGAGCTAGTTTTGGACAGTTCGGCTTGATATGACCTTTTTCCCACAGTTGAAGCACATTTCATTATTAGGTTTCTTCCTACAGTCTTCTTCCTTATGTCCTGGTATCTTGCAGAAATTACAGTAGGTAGAACATCTTCCTGAATGCTTCTTCTTGCAGGCCATACAGTAAGGTGCAGAGGTAGAACCTACATTTTTCCCACGGTTGGAATTTCCATAACAAAATTCTTGGGTAAGCCTTTGAGCTAGGTTCCTCCTCTGGTCTTCTTCCCGTGTACGAACTAATTCATCAGTCAAGGTATTTGCTAGTTCTACAGCTTCTTCTATAGTTTGGGGTCTAGCTGCCTTGACTACATGCGTAATCTCACCGATTAATCCCCAAATGTAACGGGAGATTAATACTGGTTCTGGTGATGCAAGGGTTGCACTATTCTAGCATATTCAAAGATTGTAGTAGTGTAGCCCTTACTATCCACTCCAGTCATTCTAAGGTTTAAGAACTTATTTGCTATCTATTATTTTTCATTGGGAGGGCATAATTTCTTTTCTACCATGTTCTTAAATTCCTCCCATTCCATATTATAAACCCTGTCACTTCCCCTAGACTGGAGGATAGTGTTTGATGCGTGTGTGGTGTGATATATATTTAAGTATATTTTAAGCCCTTTTTACACGTTAGTCAAGTTTTAAATTTATAAAACACGATATTATACTAACACCAAACACACATATGGGCAAGTGCACCCATCGTGAGCGTAGTATAGTGTTGGTAAGATACCGAGGTCGTCCAAGGACACAAGAGCTTTTAATACCGGTTTATCCTCAACGTCTAATCAAATCAAAAGTTTAGAAAAAGGTTTTTAAACAAGTAAAATAAAAACTAACTAAAATACTGAAAAATAAAAATAAAACAGATAGACAAGATGAATCACTTAGATCGGACTCGCATTTAGTGTAACTTTTGATTATTTCCGCACTTTTGCACTTTTTAAGAGATTATCTTAGTTGTTGTAGTAGGCCCCTCTTTTGAAGGTGACGTTACCCTCAACCCAGTAGTTTGAGTCAGCAAGGGTACAATCCTAAAGGGTCGGATTATTGAAAGATAATTCATTAAGTTATTAATGCATAATGTGGTAGGCCCCTCTTTTGAAGGTGACGTTACCCTCGGCTAAGTAGTCAGAGTCAGCAAGGATACAGTCCTAAGTAGCCGGGTTAAAGTTTTAATAGTAGCTTACATATGAGGGGATCAAAGAGTTTGGACCCCCGTCATCCAATACCGGTGGGTATTGAAGGAGGTCCTACTAAATTTGACCCAGGTCCTTGCAGGATCTATACACTGAACAAGGCAAGACTCTTACCAAACCGTTCTCTTAACCCCCAACCAGGTAGCCAACATACCTCCATATAGACCGTGGAGATATGAATGGTGAAAATATTTTATTTTATATAGACAGTAAAATAATGCCAAGACACCACGGACAAACGATAAGGAAGAATCACCTTCAACATAAGAAACTAGTTATTAAAGTCATTAATACATAACCAAATAAAAAGTGCGAAAATATTAAAAATAAAAAGTATTACATTAGACACTAGTCTTCACCAAGTGATGTAAGAGACTTAGGCAAACATGGCCTTTGATTGTCAAGAACTCTTACGATCAATCTTGGATCCCGAGACGACTCACACACTCTATGATGGATGATGGATGATGGATGATGTTGGTGGATGATGGTGGTATGGTGGTGGTGGAGTGTGGGTGAAGTGTGAGAGAGGTGGTGTGCCAAGGGATGGTTTACAAATGAGCCAAGCACCCCTATTTATAGCCTGAACAGCAGCTCGGGCACGGCCCCGTGTCCATCCTCCTTCTCTTTCTTCATTAATTGTAGTTTGTCTGCATTAGTTGACCACGCCCCCGTGTCCCCTGGGCACGACCCCGTGTGCAGAAGCATATCTGTACTATCAAGATTTCCCCAGATTCTGCGAATCTTAGAGTTGACCACGGCCCCGTGTCCACTGGGCACGCCCCCGTGGTGGGTGATAGAAGCTTCTACAACTTTGTCTTTTCTGCAGACACTTGGGCACGCCCCCGTGTTCACTGAGCATGGGGCGTGTTCAGCCTCCTGTTCTCTTGTTTTTGCTTGGGAAGATGCTGTCAGGGGGTCGGGCATGCCACGTTTATTCCTTTTCTTGTATTTATGTTAGATTTAGCTGCCTTTTTGCTTCTTTTGTTCATTTGAGCTCATTTAATCCTGAAAATACAAAAGGAAGACAAAAACACACTTTTTCCAACATTAGTACTAAAAAGGGTTAGTTTTATGCCGCATTTGATGTAATTTATATGTTGCATTTTGCATACATCAAATACCCCCACACTTGAATCTTTGCTTGTCCTCAAGCAAAACTCTTTATAATGTGGCTTTACACTCCCAAATGGAATGGGTAGAAGTGAAGATTTTTGGGTTTGTGATAGAGTGTCGGGATTTCCAAGATTCTTTATTAAGTTTTATTTTTATTTATTTACAATCCTATTCGTCATGATTTATTTAAAACATTACATAAGATAAATTACTTATTAGGGAATAACATGCCTTTTTAAAATTCTGTTTATATACAAGCTCACATACCTCACGGGGGATCACTCAACACTTGGCCGGATATGTATTTTAGTGAATCACTCGAGAGCGGCATGGAACTTACTCCTACTATAAGCTTTCCAAGCAATCAATCCTCCTCCTTTTTAACTATACACCTTTGTAAATATCAAGATGACTTTTGGGTGAAGGGTTAGGCTTGGGTTAAAGGTAGGTGGTTGGATTAGTGGTTAGTAAAAGGGCGAAAGGCGTAAAAAGCGTCGCTTTTCGTAAGACTTTTTATTTTTGTAATTTTTTATTTTGATGAAGCTATTATTCAAACAAAGTTATTTTTGATAAACTTGTTTGTTTATTTTTTTTGCTTCATCATAATTTTTTTTAAGTCATAAGAAAAACCGGGCTTGTTACTAAAACAAAGGGTTAAAAATAAAAAGGTTTTGGTGGGTAAAAGGGTGTTTGTTTTTGGGTTAAGAAATGAAAAGGTTTAGGCTCAAAGGGGTTGACTAGGGGGATTTTGGGTAGGTGGTAAAAAAAAAAAGAAAAAATGGTGTAGAAATAAAAAGGGTTAGTCCTAATGCCTCCGTCATTTACTTACTCAGGTTTAAGTTGGTAAGGACCGGGAATGTATCGTCGTGGCAAGTTCTAGAGTTGTAAGAACCAAGCGGCTATTCACACAAGAAACGAAAAATGAGCATTTAGTTTAAAGATGTGTATTGTATGCTCAATAAAGGCTCAAAACTCACTTTTTGTGGGAATGGGTTTTTATGTGATCAAGTATATGTAATCAAATTTTAACTAAGCTTGTCATGCCGTTTCATAATTTTCTTATGTTGGTTCTTTTTATCACGACGCTATCGGTTGTAAATTTGTAAAAATATAACCTTTTTAGAACTTGAAACTCCCAAATTAAACCTAGACAAGTAAAAAAAATGAAAAAAAAATTGAAAAAGATTTGGGGTGATTAGCGGTTCCAATAGAGTTTTGTGTAAGGCTTGTAATTAGGACTTGCAAGATTCAAGGTTATAGCATCCCCCCCCCCCCACACTTAAATTACACAGTGTCCTCAATGTGTCCCAAAAATAAGTTTTTAGGTTGATTGAATGTGTAAAAAGGTGTGAAAAAGCAAAATTTTGTGTTACTGAGCGTCTGGACACGGCCCCGTGGTGTCCGGGCACGGCCGCGTGTTCAGATCGCCAGTAACAAAATGAGTAAAAAGAAACAGAAGCCTGGGCACGGGGGCGTGTTCAGTGAGCACGCCCCGTGTCCAGTTACCTGAACTGGGCATTTTTTGCAGATACTTGGGCACGGGGCGTGTTGGGAGAGCACTGCCTGATCGGAGTGTCGCGCTCCGATCAAAGATAATATTTATAAGCCCAAATTACCCTTAACGAATAGCTAGTGGTAGCAAGGGGTCGAACCACGAAGAGTATGTGGTTTAGAAGTGGATTCGATTGAATTTATGAAAAGGTGTCACAATTATGAAGCTTGCTATGATATATTTTTGTATTTTTGTTTTGTTGAAAGATGTGAATTTAAACTAATGAAATTGGTTTAATTAATTAACAACTAATGATTAACCCTTGCAAGAAAATTGATTACTAAACAATATTAAGAAAAAGGGTTCACACCCGGTTTCGGTAATTGCCAACCTATAGTTTCTACAAGTTTTTAGATTCAACTCAATTGCATACGATTAGCGGATTTAGTGTACCGTGACTTAGGTGCCAATAACTATCAACGTTTCGAAAAACGGACAAGAATGCACTTTGTAATCAACACAAGTAAAACCTAACCACGACAATGCATAACTACACATAACCATTTCGTAAAGTCATAACTTTTAACATTGTTCGACAATTTATGAATACGAAACAAATGTAAACTATTGTCAATGGTTTCAAAAATCAAACAAAATTTGTCACAAAGTTGAAACAAGAACAATTCAAAACCCTAAATTTAACAACTACCTACACCGGGGTGAAACCAAGGTGATTAGCCGCTCATGGTTGAAGAAGCTTGAACACCGGATGCTTGGAACGTGAATGAAGTCATCTCGAAGCTTGAACAATGGAGAATTGATGGATGTTGAAGGTTTGGTGAAAGATAATAGTGGAAAGATTGATGGTGATGGTTAGGGTTTGTATGGGTTGGTGATTGTGGATGATGATGGTTGTTCTTGATTCGGATGATGATTTGTCACACCCCCAAAATACCACATGCGGAATCACCGCGGGGCGTGTGACGTACCAGGATCCAAGCCACCAATCATGTTGAACTCATAAATATAATTAAATAAAACTTTCATTTATTGACATTAAGTGTTACAACGTTACAAACAATTTACAGTGTACAGCAGAAGCATAATTCATTCGTTAAGTGTTTATAAACCATTAGTCTTGTGTTGCGATTCCATATATCTCGACCCATGACCACTCCAGCCTCCCAGACAGCAAGTTCCACCAATATGCACCTAAAGACCTGCAAGGCATGTAACAACAAAGTTGAGCGAGTTCACATTTGGTTGTCCGTTTTAAAGTTGTTCCAAAAATCATGAGTTCATTCGAAAACCAGTAGTTAATCAGTTCCTTGTTTCCCCAAACCATATCCATAACCAGTGGGGGATTCCCCATGTGAACCACTAGACCGTTACCATATAGACAACTGACGAAAAATAGTTGTGCCCTACATCAATGTCTATCATCATTGACTAAGTGCCCAGATCCATTAGTACACGCCCGTCCGACCGGCACGGTGTGAGGCTTGTCAACCCTAATAGCGCTATTTAACTAATGACCCGTTCGCCATTGGCCCGGCGATTAAGTCGATATAAAAATGAGGGACTTCATGATAGAGTTTTATCTAGTAAGTTTAAGGTTGTTGTCCTACCCAAGGAGGACGAATGTACGTATTCTACCCAAGGAGAATACGCAGGATTAATATTGGCATCCTACCCATGGAGGATGGCGGTACATATCCTACCCAAGGAGGATATGCAGGTTCCGTTTTAGTTCTTTAACCCATTCCCAACCACCGGGAATCTCATGCCTTAGAAAGAGTGTGAACTCACCTTTGGTTGCTTGGTTGGACTCTTAAAAATAGCTAACACTCAGGGTTGGTCAATCACGTCCAGGTTCTGAAAGTGATGGGGATCTCAAGTGCCTGAACCGAAGATTTGAAAAGCGTTCGTGGGTCTTGGTTTCGTGCCACAATAGTGAGAGGAGGGGAGGCAGCAGTTTGAACGCAGGTAGGGTTTAGGGTTGGGAAGTGATAAATAAAACATGCAGTTTATGTAACTACTTCACAAAGGGTGTAGCGGTTGGGCTTGTAGGGAGTTGGGCTGCAAATGCTAAAATGGAATGGTGGTTTGGCTTCAAAAATAAGGACTACACAATAAAAGGGGATGTGGGCCGTAAACTTGATAATGGTGGCAGCCATTGATTTTGTTGTTCCATTAGTTTTTTTTTTTTTTACTTTTTTTTTTACATAACAACTAACATAAAAATATAATTAATCAACCAATAATATTCATGCTATGGTTCGGGCCTTGTAAGTTCCGAGCTACGCGAGTGGGTTAACTCGACACGCGAGACATGTGGTTTGGTTCAAATGGTTCAAGTTGATTCAACGCGATGTGGATTAATTCAATAAATAATAAAAGCGTATGATTCGATTAATAAAAGCGAAATAAACGGTTTCTACCTTGAAGTCACGGGTTGTCACATGATTCGGGTCGTGAGTGTTGTCGAGATAGAATGGTAGGTGATAATGGATCAATATGGCTCCAAGAATCAAGTTCAAACTTCTCACAATAGTGTAACTTCCGACTTGAATGCCCCCTCCACCAATAAAAATCGTTCATATAACCAAATAACCAAAAAATCACGTTCCGGCAATCTGCTACCCGTCGCCGACGGGTATGACCCCGTCGCCAACGGGTTCGTCTGGTGTCTTTTTCTGCCGACGCTCTAGTTGACTGGATACGGCCTCTTCTGGCCGACGGGTGTTTCTAGAAGGCGTCGCCGACGGTTTGGGACCCGTCGGCGACGGGCTCTCCAACTTTCATTCCTTAATTTTCCATTTTTGGCTCCCGTGTGATCCGTAATGCGTTCCGGTGCTCCGGTTTTCGACCCGGTGACTCGTAGAGCTCCCGAAAAGCTCTTTAAACTTCATCAAACCTGCGAAACACATTTTGATTAAAATTAGGCTATCCGAAATTAAAACTTATGTAAAAACATCGAGTTATGTAATAACGAACACCGGTTTCCAACCACGTATCACATCCCCACACTTGTCTTTTGCTTGCCCTCAAGCAAAACTGTTTTCCACTTTCACGTGGGTCGAACAACGAACATACTTCCCATTCCCGAGACAAAGGTTAAGGTATATTGTCATACAAAAGTTCAAACCTTTTACAATTTTACAACATATTTAACGGTAAAGTGAGCATTCACATACATAATGGTTATCCAAGATTAACCCGCCCGTAAAACTAACAATTCATGCACATCCCTCACAATGTTCTCTCCACTTGGCTTATAATTTGGCTAATGTGTATAATGTATTAGCACTTCAAAGAATAATCTCTCAAAACCGATTAGAACACGTACTCGCATAGGCTTGCAACTTAATCATTCTCCACCACCGATCACGAATACTAAGCACAAGTCATAAGGTCTTTGTAAGGGTTGTAATGGGGCTGGGCTAAAGGTAGGAAATGGGATATTTTAAAGTGGCTAAGGTGATGAAAATTCGATTTTTATTACAAAAGACTATTCTAAACAAAACTAAACTATAAATATCAACTACAAGGCAACAACTTTAGCCTTTTATTTCTAAAACTAAGAACATATGTTTTTGTTCTTTTCTCAACAACTTTCTATCTTTTTCATACATTTTCTTATTTTTCTCTTTTATATATATATATATATGTGTGTGTGTGTGTGTGTGTGTGTGTGTGTGTGTGTGTGTAAACAAACAAATACAACTATACAAACTTTACTTCTATAATCGAATTTCCATCACACGGGTTTAAAAGAAAAAGGTTTTAAGGTTATTGGTTAAAGGGTAGTCAAACGAAAGGATTAGGCTCAAAAGTGGCTACTAAGGGATAATTTTTGGGTAAGGATATAAAAATGGTGTAAAAGGAAAAGGTTTACCTAATGCCTTAATCATTCTCATGCTTGTATTCGGTCTATGGTCTCGAACGTATCAAAAGTTGCAAGTTCTACAATACGCGATTAATGGTCCACTCAAACAAAGAAACATGTAAATGTAAATCTATGATATAAAAGTGGCTCAAAACCTCACGTATAAGGGTATGATATGTGATATGCATAGAATGCTAGTTCCTTAGGCGAATTATTCTCAAATAACCACCCGCTAAATACCAGTTATGCTTATTAATTTGAACTTGACCATGACAAAAGACCAAATGGGTTGTGCCATCCCTCGTTGACTTAGTTACTTGTGCTTTTAAGATCTCTTTTGAAACAAGAAATTTTTGAAATTTTCCCCCATCCCCACACTTGAGGTAAACATTGTCCTCAATTTGTAGTATTTAAATGAACGGGTCAAAATCGAAAACTTTTACTACTCCCCCATCCCCACACTTGAGGTAAACATTGTCCTCAATGTGTAAGAACTAGAGTTTTTTAAAAACGCACAAGGGATGTGACACGACTACCCTTCCTAAAATTTCACCCCGGAAAAATAAAATACAGAATACAATCCACTTATTACTAAACTAAGAATCAAGGTAGAAAGGAAACGCATGCACCTGATTTTTCTCGCTTGATGCCCATATCTTCTTCTTCTCTTCATAAAAACGGTTGTCTCTCGAACATCATGTACCTACAAATTCTAACCCTTGTGTAGAAGCATGCTTCTCACAACCATTAAAATTTGTTAGGTGGTTAGTTCTACCATTTTTATAAAAGTGTTACCAAATCATGCGTTAAATTACCTTGATTTTTTGTGGAAAAATAAGTTACAACAATAACAAGCCTAACTCACTTTCGTAGGAATCATGGTTGCATTTAGCTTATGCAACAAGCCCTTTTAAACCCCCCAATAGCTTGGGAGGATGAGAGGTCTCGTGAGGGTTATATAGGGAACACACCCACAACATTCATTTAACTAGACAAAAATAAATAATAACGAAAAAGAAATAAAGAAACTAAAGTATACAACAACAACAACACAAAACATACCTTGCCTTCACCGCTGATATCTCTCGTTAGGATCAACTGGCGGGTTTGGCTGGTATGGATAACCAGTGAGGGCTTCAAACATCTCCCTGTAGTTATCAAGTGGGCTCGGCTCTCCTTGAGGTGGTGGCTGATAGGGTATCGGAATGAAGCTGGAGCCTACGGCCTCGGGCCAGTGAGGAGATGGGTCAGATGGGCCTCGTGGAACGGGGAGATTGGGGTAGTCGGTCCACCCCGAGTGCTCGACATAAGGAAGGTCGGCCTCATAGTCTCTTCGATGTCTCTCCTGATCGTGGAGGATTTTGGCATTATTAATAGCCGTTTCCTGTGAGACAAATAAGGCACTCCAACGGTTGTCCTCCAACGTGTTTCGCTCGTGCCGCGCTTTTTCCTCCCTTTCTTCCCATGCCCGTCTTCGGGAAATATCTTCTTCTTGCAATTGTAACAAGCGTTCCATGTGAGATCTTTGAAGCGCCTGTTGCTCTTCCATACGTTTCTCCATCCTCTCACGATAGGATGCTTGGGAGGCCCACTTTTCTTGCGTGTAGGCCCCGTGCATCTCTTCCCAGTTCTCTCTCCTCCTATTATATTCTCGGCCCTCGCCTATACATGCCGAGACATTATCATAAACCGCTTGTTGCCTGCGGTTAAAATTTCTGAACGACGACCCTTGTCTTTGTTTCACAAAACCTGCCACATCTGCATTAATCTCCCTGTGTGGCCTCATGTACCTCTGTTGTGGTCCCCGTGGACCAGAAGGCACAGTCCCGTCTTCTTCGTCAAACATCTCCTCATCTCCCCCAGCTCCTTGCTGTGCATCTGGATTAACAAAATCATACCTGTGACCCAATTTGTCGGTCACCACATATTTGTTTCCCGACAGGTTCACGTCTATCTTCCAATTTTTCCTCATTGTTGCTATGTTGAATTCTTCCAGAGGTTTGGATACCCAAAGCGGTTCCGAGGGTAAACAATTATGCTGGACGATCATAGCACTGATGAGGCGTGCATATGGAATAAAATGCCTTTGAGATGCCTCCCGGGTGATCCATGTATTCATCATTATGATATGCCTCCATGAAAATGTAGGTGTCCCATACAACAATGAATGGACAACCCTACAATCGCTTGCTCTCACTCCTCCTCGATCACCGAATCTCACCATCACATTCTCTAGGGAAATTCCTTGAAGAATTTTCCCCTCAATCGTCATTTGAGTTCTTTTAGCCTCGAGTTCTTTTAGCCTCTCCCCCGTCATTGTATGGTAAGATAACCGCTGTCATTTGTTCCGGATCACCATCGTTCATATGATTATCCAAAAATTGTTCAATGGCTGGATAGTCATATGCTTGCACCCCCAAAGAGTCAAAGCGCGCGATGCAATTAATCGTTTTGAAGGACATCGTCATTGCCCCTCGACTTGTCTTACCAACCAATTTCCACTGAGCGGGAGGACCATCCTTATTCATGAACCTCAATGTTGACAACCATTCGCACACCTCTGCCAAATACACCCGCGAAGTGTTGTCTTCACACCAATCGAGCACTCTCTCCCATCCCAGACGCTCAAACATCTGCACAATCCCAATTCGTTTAAACTCTTCCACATTCACAACCCTTTCACAAATCACCCTTTCCGGCACTGAAGTGTTCACACCATTGACCATCTTCCACTTCCAAAGTTTGGCCTCCAACTTCCTATCTTGATACGCTGATAAAGGTTTGTTTTTCTCCTCATCCCATACTTGAGCGCTTCTACTATCCCTGAATTTCTCCCACGCCCAATCCTGTCTATAGAGTCTAGCATCACCCTCTTCTACGGAGCTTAGTTGCTCCCACTTCTTCGGTATTAAACCGGAAGAAGAACCTACTCCCGATGATGAACCTTGGCCTGTAGTCTTTTGCTTTTTTCTACCTCCAGCCATAACTACAATCACAACACAAACAAGGCATTAATATAACCCCCAACCTTTATTAAACTCTCAAAATTTGAACATGATGTATGATGTTGAAGTTTTAACTAACAAGTATATGCAAAATCGCCTTTTTAAACTTCCAAAGTCGCTCATTTTATCATATACCTATCAATTTTAATTGTTAACTCGCAATTTCTTATAAGTTCAACAAAGTTCAACGTCACCTTCATGTTCAATCATGTCAATAACATGTGTAATCACTTCACTATAGTTATAACATGCTCAAATTCTACCCAAAACAACTTACTTAAACTCATGCAAGAACAACATACATTGTCTAAACAGCCTACTCTTAAACTAACAAGTTTAAAATTTCGGAGGAAAAACAACTAACATATGATAATCATGCATAACTTTGAGTAAAATCCATACCTTTAGTGTTGTAAACAAGAAGAACTAAGAAAAGGATGGAAAGCAAGCAACTTGATAAACACCCTTTCAAAAACCCGAAATTACACGCCCAGAAATCTTGCAAACTAGCAAGAATTGATGAAAACCGTGTTGGGGGGTTTTGTTCCTCTCGAAAAATCACGTAAAATGGACCCAAAAATCAGGTGATTTGGTGGAGATTTGATGGAGTTATGGATGTTTGAAGGTTCTAGGGTTCTTGGAGGAGTAATAGGGAAGATGAAGTGAGATGAGAGAGGTAGAGAGAGTTTTAATCTGATTGTGGAAGTGTATTGAAGTTATGGTCAATGTGATAGGTTCCTCGGGTCTTGTATGTGACCAAATTTGACTTTAAAGTGAGTCTTGGGTGCAATAATGTGCTTTGGGTTCGAGTTTTACACCAAAAAAACGAGCAGCGTCGGTCAGTTAACACAAGCCCGTCGCCGACGGCCCTCAACCCGTCACCGACGGGTTCCCTTTTGTTTGAAACCGGGCGACACCCTATGTGGCTGTATATGGGCATTTGTTGCCGACGGGAGTTTTGAGACCCCATAGCCGACGCCCAATCACCCGTCGCCGACGGGTCCTATTTTCCCAATTTTTAATTTTTCAAAAAAAAAATTATGAAAACTAGGAGGAATTTTATGAACTTTTAATAAAGGGACTCTATACATTAAAAATTCCTAAAAATTATTAAAAATCTTTTAGTAAATTTTTATAAGTTAAATTTTGAAAACGCGAAAGCCGTTAACGGCCCCACCACTCCCCAAAAAGTCGTGTATTGTCCTCAATGCACTTAATAAATCTAAAAACATACCTTACGTCTTCAAGACTCGTTCGGGATATCCGGACTTCACACAATCAAACGGAGTTAGTATGAACCTAAAACGATTATATCCAAAACACACAAACAATTAAAAATTATACAAAACTCTACAAAAACGTTACCGGTCCTTTTCATTCGACCTCAGAAACCGGGATGCTTACCATGAAGCTCACCGATTCCTTGATTTCATCCACCTTTTCGTTACCATCGAGAAACGGTTTTAGCCGATGACCATTTACCGTTTGCCGTGACCCATCCTTCGGGTCCTCGATTGTAACATCACCCAATTGTCCGACCCGAGTGATTACATAGGGTCCCATCCATTTGCTTCAGAGCTTTCCGGGAAAGAACTTGAGCTTAGAGTTGTAGAGCCACACCTTTTGTCCAATCTCGAATTCTTTCTTCCTCAACTTAGCATCATGTGCCTTCTTCATCCCATCCTTATACTTGGACGCGCATTCATATGCAATTTCCCTTAGCTCCTCCAACTTGCAAAGCTTAAGCTTCCTTTCCTTACATGCATCATCATATTCAATATTGACTTCTTTAATAGCCCATAATGATTTATGCACAAGTTCCACCGGTAAATGACAATTTTTACCGTAAACCAACCGGTAAGGTGTAGTGCCAATGGGTGTCTTATGTGTCGTACGGTAGGCCCATAAAGCATCGTTCAATTTGATTGACCAATCCTTACGGTCCGCTCGCACGGTCTTTTTCAAAATCTCTTTAATTTGCCTATTTGACACCTCAACTTGCCCGCTTGTTTGCGGGTGATACGGGGTAGCAATTCTATGGTCAACACCAAACCGTTTTAAAAGTTTCCCAAACCGAAAGTTTTTAAAATGAGATCCTCCGTCACTTATGATGACACGAGGAATCCCAAACCTTGAAAAAATATTGGTTTGAACAAAATTACAAACCACGGAATGGTCGTTCGTCTTGGTAGCTATTGCTTCGACCCACTTTGGCACGTAGTCAACGGCCACCAAAATATACAAGTTGCCATAAGAATTGGGGAATGGGCCCATGAAATCAATACCCCACACATCGAAAATGTCAACTACGAGGATTGGTTGCATGGGCATCTCATCCCTTTTTGAAATACCCCCTAATTTCTGGCACTCTACACAATTCTTGGAAAACTCATTTGCATCTTTAAAAATAGTTGGCCAATAAAGGCCACTGTTCAACATTTTATGACCCGTTTTGTGGCCACTAAAATGGCCACCACATGCAAACGAATGTAGATGCTGCAACACGCTTGGAATTTCTTCGTCATCTATGCATCTTCTAATCACTTGATCCGCACACTCTTTCCACAAGTGCGGTTCTTCCAACCGGTAATACTGGCACCAAACCGGTAATTTCCGTACACTTTAATTATTATTTAGTGACTGAAATTACATGCTTAAATGTCAACATTATCTGATTACATACAATACAAGTGAATTCATGCACGTTTTATACTACAAAGTATTGCTTTATGCATAAACGAGAGCGTTGCGTCAGAAATACTAGTAAACTCACCGGTAAGACACTTTGTGTCAACAATTCTGTAGAAAGCAGATAGGCAATAGAATTGGAGCCTAGGTGTAGGTCCAATGACAAGAATACATTAAAAACCAAAGAGTACATACAAGGGTTAACATATAGATATTCCGGAAGCTAAAATAAGCACTAGAAAGCACCCGAAACGCACTTTAAGTGCAGAATATTATTAAATTTGGCTACAAATCAGCTTTGAACACATAAATAATATGCAGAAAATATGATTTATCAGTCAGTTAACTTCCCCAAGTGTTGGGAATTGAAAGGGGTACAAAAAGATACTTAATAGACACTAAACGGTGCAATTTAGGACTTTAACGGAACAGTGCCTAACCGAACAACCGGACATCACCCGGAACACCAACATAATGCTAGAAACATTGTTTTTTTATTTTTCTGAGCTAGTTAGGGTCCCCGAACACCCTAACACACTATATATTTAATAACACACCATAAGGCACTAACTAAACATTTGATTTCTAACTAATCACTAACTAATAGTTGGAAATATTACACTTACCCCCCCCCCCTAATGTTGGACGGTTGGGAGACATAATCCCACATGGGATTTAAGTTTCTTATTTTATAAGATCATGCTATGTCCTTTTGAAACATAATACCCAAGGGTTAGAGTCTTGAAATGGTTATAAGTAAACACCATGAGTTCATAACCATCACAACTTCACACACTACACACACACTTCCTTCTCCTTCTCTTCTTCTTGGCTTCGGCCGACCCCAACCACCACCATCATTTGATCATCTCCAACCATTCTAAGGGTGTACAAAGGTGTTAGTGATCATACAACGAAGCTTGGTGTTCTCGGAAGCTCAAGGACCACCTCTATTTGCTTTTAACCACCACTTTTCTTCTCTTGAACATCCCTAGCTTAAAAGCTAGTAGTAAGTCTCTTAGATCTTCATCCTCTTCATGTTTTTGATGGTTAATAGTTAAAGAATGATGAAATCACAAGAAACACTAAAAACATAAGCAAGTCTTGAACATGAACTAACCTTGTGATGAAGTAGTGTTAAAATGATGATGAAATCATGTTATTCTTGTGTTATGATGCTTGTTGAATGTTATTTGTTAGTAGACATGTTATGGATCATCATATGGACTTGCTAGATCAAGATTAAAAACATGATCTAGCAAGATGTGAAAGTTAAAGATGTGTAGGATGATGAAATCATCCACACACATAACTATGAACTTGAATAAATACATGTTTTCATGAAAAATAAAGATCAAAATGAAATGTAATCTTGTAGATCTAAAGATCTATGAGTGGTTTTTCGATAAAACCAAGTGAAAAGTATGAGTTTTGCTAAAACTTGGATCTTACATAAACTAAACACATTTTTAGTGGGTAAACAAGTGTAGAAACACTTGTGTAAAAAGAAAATTTCACAAAGAAATATTTTTAGAAAATATGACTAGAAGTTGTAAATGTTCAAACTCTTTAAAAATAAAGTTTTTAAAGAACTAATCACATTTTGGAAGGTAACAAGACTTACTAAATACACTAGTAAGTTACTACACATTTTTGTAAATGTTCAAGTTCATGAAATAGAGAAATTAATGTATATTGTTGATGATTGTTGTTGAAATTAATTGATGATGATTTAAAAGAAAATAAACACATGTTTTGAAAACATGGGAAACCTCCATTTTTAGGGGAAACTCTGTCAAAATTTCTATAAATTTTGACACCTAGAATAATATAAGTTTTTTGAGAAACTTATCCCCTAAAAATGTATCTAAAAACATTCACCAAGGTTTCCCTAATTTTTGTGATAAGAAATGACGATTTATTCAAGACTAAAAATTGATATTAAGTATGTATATTTTTTAGAAAAATATATATATTTATCGATCACTAATTTTTGTGCTAAGTGTATGTAGTATGTATTATACGTGATAGTGTATTAGGACTTGAAAATACACTAAACACTCTTGAGAAGTAAAAACACCAAAAATACACATACAACGTACTAGATACATAATTCGGGTGCAAAATACAAGAAACTTATATTTATTTTTGAGAAAATAATATAAGTAAGACACTTAGTTAAAAATATAAATTATTTTTAACACAAGAAAACATATACAAAAGATAGTGACTTGTACTTGTGCGATACAAGTCTAGTGACTAACGTTAATAAAACACGTTTAGGTCACGACGCTATATAAGCAAATCCGGTGAAGTTTACGACGCAAGGAACGCAAAGTTGTGAGTTCATGCTCCCCCTTTTCTTTTAACTGTTTTCAGTTTTATAACTTCGGGGGTGAAATACATGTTACAATGCTTATAAATGGTATGATACAAAAACAAGAAGCACTCTTGGTGAGAATGAGTACCAAGTATGATGCGTTTTGAGAATACAAGAATACAAGAAGCACTCTTGGTGAGAACGAGTACCAAGTATGATGCGTTTTGAGAAATGATACGAGAAATCGTGTCACGAATAGGGTACCATAAGCACCATTAATCAACAATATACCTAGACCGCAGAACAAAAGGTTAGATCTAACGGGTGTCGGGCAGCCACACTCTTGGTGAGAACGAGTACCAAGCAGTGCTTTTGTGTCTCAGAATATGCCAACTAGAAAAATGCCTAAGGTTTGGTGACTTCCTATGTCGTGTCACATGTTAATGGCCTTGCAACCCATTAACAACTTGATACATACATAAATACTTGATTTATACATGCATACTTGCTTTACACAAGATACATACCATGTTTTTCATACAAAGTATACAAACAAGAACTGCATTAATTCACACCAACATTATGTTGATGTTTTTCCAAAACTCACATGTATTTCAGGTAACTAGAAGTGGATGTGCGCGTGGCCTTACTCATGCTTGTGGATGTCGCTTATGTTTATCTTTAAATAAAGTTGTAAACTTTTTAAGACAATGTTTTATGCTATCTCGCGATGTAAACGCTAACTTATGTTTTCAAATTTGGAAATGTTTGGTATTTGAAGATATTTTTATGAGCATGTAGAATGTTTACTAATCGTATGCAATGAAAACCTTTCATGATCACACCTCGTGCTTCCGCCGCCGAAAGGGGTGTGACAGATTGGTATCAGAGCCGCGATTGTAGTGAACCAGGATTCCTTCTCGAGTCTAGTCTACAATCTCTAGGATCCTTTCACGAAAACAATTTTTCAAAAGTTTTCATTGCATAAAACGTCCCGCGACATCCACTACCTGAAACTGTTTACAAAGAGTCAAGAAAAGACACTACGAGACTTAGGGTGCACATGAGTAGCACTTGTCGTTGACTAGAAATTACTCGCAATTATGTGTGATAATTAGCCTATATACACATACTAGAAGTAGAATGTCACAAGTATACGTGACTTTACCTGAAAGCGATGGCCCATCTGAAGGAAGAGATACAAGGATGAAACGAACTGTGAGGACTGTGCAAGGAGTTACGTAATTATGGATGCGTACATAATTATGGAATTCAGTGCACAGAAACCACGGAAAGTCTTGTCACGTCTAGATTCCCTCAGTGCAAGCCTACCAAGTACTCTGCTAGTGTAATAATTGTTTGACGTCACTTATGTGGTATATACCTGTGAACATATATGCTACTACTGTCTAGTATGACGATATCAAACAAATGTTTAACCCTGTTGTGTTATGTTCTGTCAGAACATGGCACCCAAGAAAGCTATGAATGCTCGCAATGATGATCAACCTCCTCCTCCCCCACTGCCAAGAACTGCTGAAGAGCTGAACGCTCTACTGCAAGAAAGGATCTCCACTGCTATCGCCCAATACGAGGCAAACCGAACTCAAGACAGTGGCGGCCCAAGCAACGCTAGACGTAATGGGAACGGAGATTCATCTGGAGGCAATGCAGCTCCAGGTAACCTTAAGACGATTTGCTAAGCATGAAGAAATTTATGAACGGTCTTTGTTTCATTATTTCTTTGATTGCTTACGTATGAATTGGTTGAATCAATTCCAGGCTGCACTTTCAAGAAGTTTCTCGACTGCAAGCTGATGAACTACGACGGCACAGGAGGTGCAGTAGCATTTGTACGCTGGACGGAGAAGACTGAAGCTACTATCTGCATGAGCAAGTGTACCGCGGATCAGCAAGTCACTTTTGCTACTGGGTTGTTTGTCGATGAAGCTCTGACTTGGTGGAACTTGCAAGTCCAAACCTTGGGCGATGATGCCGCTTATGGCCTAACTTGGGATGAACTGAAGGAAAGAATGAGAGAGAAGTATTGCTGTCGTGCTGAACTCCAAAGACTGGAAACGGAGTTCTGGCACTTGACTATGGAAGGTGCTGATATTAATGGTTATACTCGAAGGTTCCACGATCTGTCTAGAGTGCTTCCCTACATGGTGACTCCCGAATTCAAGCGCGTTGAACGCTACATTTGGGGATTGGCCTCAGAATTCCGTGGCATGGTAACTTCGGCCAAACCTCAAACCATCACCGAGGCTGTAACTCTGGCTGTCAGCCTTACTGAAGATTTTGTTCATATGAAGAAGCTATCATTGAACCCAACAGAAAAGACCGAGATGCATGCCGAGTCGTCCGGCGACAAGAAAAGGAAACATGCAAACCTGAATCAAGCAACTCGCAACAACAAGGGTTTCAGCTAGAAGCGCGACACTAACCCGCCTCAGGAGACGAAAACCCTTGCAACCAAAGGATACCAAGGCACCATGCCTAAATGCCAAAAATGTAAGTATCATCATGAAGGAGCTTGTCGCATTCCAAGGTGCGACAAATGTGGTAGGTTGGGTCATCAAACAGAAGACTGTTGGGGAAAAGGAAAGAACCGAAATGGAAATGGTGCTGGTAATAAGAATGGTAACGGGAAAGGGCGGAACCAAGGATGCTTCAGTTGTGGAAGCAATGACCATTTCATGAAAGACTGCCCAAAGGGAAACAATGCTCAGGCTCGAGCATTTGTGATTGGAGCAAAGAACACACGCGAGGACCCTAACGTGGTCACCGGTACGTTTCTCATTAACAATCACTTTGCATCCATATTATTTGACACTGGTGCCGACTATAGCTTCATGTCGGTGGAATTTAAACGTATGCTTGGAATAGAATCTAGTAGATTAGAAATTCCTTATTCCATAGAACTAGCCAATGGTAAACTTATTGAATCGGGCGAAGTTGTTAGAGGCTGCACACTAGAACTTGGTGAACAAAGATTTAGCATCGATCTCTTACCTATTCAATTGGGTAGCTTCGATGTGGTGGTCGGAATGGACTGGTTGTCCAAGAACAAAGCTGAAGTTATTTGTCACGAGAAAATCATTCGCATCCCTCTGCAGAATGATGAAACTCTCATTGTACATGGAGAAAAACGAGACGCGCCCCTACGAATCATCAGTTGCATGAAGGCACAGAAGTGCTTAAGGAAAGGATGTGTTGCCTTCCTAGCACACGTTGTGGATAAGAAGGCTGTGGAGCCAAAACTCGAAGACATTCCTGTGGTGAAAGAATTCCCTGATGTTTTTCCCGAAGATCTGCCAGGACTACCTCCGCAACGACAAGTCGAATTCCGTATAGACTTGGTTCCAGGAGCCGCTCCTATAGCCTAGGCTCCCTATCGGCTTGCACCATCCGAAATGCAAGAATTATCTACACAACTCCAGGAGTTGTTGGATAAAGGATTCATAAGGCCAAGCTTCTCGCCCTGGGGAGCTCAAGTATTGTTCGTGAAGAAAAAGGATGGAGCTCTGCGGATGTGTATCGACTACAGAGAACTGAACAAGCTCACAATCAAGAATCGGTATCCACTACCGAGGATTGATGACTTATTTGATCAGTTGCAAGGATCAAGCTACTATTCCAAGATCGATCTTCGATCTGGATACCATCAGTTAAGAATCCAAGAAGAAAGCATGCCAAAGACTGCATTCTGAACACGATATGGGCATTACGAATTTCTTGTGATGCCATTCGGACTGACGAACGCACCAGCAGTCTTTATGGATCTGATGAACCGCGTCTGCAAACCATATCTCGATAAATTCGTGATTGTATTTATCGATGATATCCTGATCTACTCGCGAACGAGAGACAAGCACGAGCAACACCTCAGAACCATTCTGGAACTACTGAAGAAAGAGAAACTTTATGCAAAATTTTCAAAGTGCGAATTCTGGATTCGCGAAGTACAATTTCTTGGTCACGTTGTGAACGAGAAGGGCATTCATGTAGACCCATCCAAGATTGAAGCAATAAAGAATTGGGAAGCCCCCAAAACCCCAACTGAGGTTCTCAAAGATAGCTCAACCGCTAACTGCCCTTACGCAGAAAGACAAGAAATACGACTGGGGTGACAAGCAGGAAGAAGCCTTCCAACTACTCAAGAATAAGCTATGCGATGCACCGATACTATCCTTACCCGAAGGCACTGAAGACTTTGTGGTATACTGCGATGTTTCACGACAAGGTTTGGGTCGCGTGCTCATGCAACGCCAGAAAGTCATCGCTTATGCTTCAAGACAATTGAAGGTTCATGAAAAGAATTATACCACGCACGACTTAGAACTCGGCGTGGTGGTATTCGCCTTGAAAATCTGGCGGCATTATCTATATGGTACTCGATGTACAATTTTCATAGATCACAAAAGCTTACAGCACATATTTGATTAGAAAGAACGAAACATGCGACAGCGACGTTGGGTCGAGCTGCTGAACGATTATGACTGTGAGATTAAGTACCATCCTGGAAAGGAAAATGTTGTAGCAGACGCTTTGAGTCGAAAAGAAAGGATTAAGAACCTAAGGGTTAGAGCATTAGAAATGACAATTCGAACGAACCTCACTGCACGTATTCGCGATGCACAACAAGAAGCCCTTAAAATGGAAAACCGTTAAGTTGAATACCTATGGGGCATGTAGAAGTATATGGTGCCAAATGAAGAGGGAGCCTTATACTTTAAGAAGTGTATTTGGGTTCCGCTCTATGGCGGTATTCGAAAAGTCATCCTTGATGAAGCGCATAAATCGAGATACTCAATCCATCCCAGATCGGACAAGATGTATCAAGACTTAAAAGAATACTATTGGTGGCCGAGACTCAAGAGCGATGTTGCTGTTTATGTTGGAAAATGCCTAAGCTATGCTAAGGTTAAGGCTGAATATCAGAAACCGTCCGGCCTACTACAACAACCAAAGATACCCATGTGGAAGTGGGAGCAAATCTCGATGGACTTTATAACGAAATTACCCAGAACCCCGAGAGGTCACGATATGATATGGGTGATAGTTGATCGATTGAAGAAATATACGTATTTCCTACCCATCCGAAAAAAAGACAGGACTGGAAAGCTTGCTGAGATATACTTAAAAGAAATTGTGGCACATCATGGAGTGCCTATCTCAATCATTTCAGACAGAGATGGACGCTTTGTCTCAAGAATCTGGCAATCATTTCAGGAAGCCTTTGGATCTCAATTAGATCTAAGTACGGCCTTCCATCCGCAAACAGACGGCCAGAGCGAACGAACCATACAAACGTTAGAAGATATGCTTCGCGCATGTGTTATGGACCTAGGCGGCAGCTGGGATACTCACCTACCTTTGGTTGAGTTTTCCTACAATTACAGTTATCATACGAGCATAAAAGCCGCACCGTTCGAAGCTCTGTATGGCCGCAAGTTCCGATCGCCCCTATGTTGGGCAGACGCTGGAGATAAATGTATGGTTGGTCCTGAACTTGTACAAGAGACAACCAACAAGATTATGCAGGTCCGAGAGCGCATTAAGGCGGCTCAAGATCAACAAAAGTGCTACGCTGATCGAAGACGAAACCCATTAGAATTCGAGGTGGGAGACAAAGTGTTGTTAAAAGTCTCACCTTGGAAGGGCGTAGTAAGATTTGGAAAGTGTGGAAAGCTGAATCCACGATACATCAGACCATTCAGAATCTTAGAAAGAATTGGTACCGTGGCATACAAGTTGGAATTACGGGAAGAACTTAATGGAGTACATGATACGTTCCATGTATCCAACCTCAAGAGGAGTCCAACACAAGAAGACGTGATCATCCCTGCGGATGAAGTACATATTGATGACGCCCTCCGATTTACAGAACAACCCATCGAGGTTACAGACTGGAAAGTCAACAAGACCAGGAGGAGCACTGTTAAACTTGTCAAAGTACGTTGGAACTCTAAGCACGGACCCGAGTACACATGGGAACATGAAGACCAGTTCAAAGAAAAGTACCCCCACCTGTTCAAGAAGACTCTTGCGAGAGTTAGTTCAACCTGAATTTCGGGACGAAATTCTTTTAACGGGGGGAGACTATGACAACTGGCATCAAACCGGTAATTTCCGTACACTTTAATTATTATTTAATGACTGAAATTACATGCTTAAATGTCAACATTATCTGATTACATACAATACAAGTGAATTCATGCACGTTTTATACTACAAAGTATTGCTTTATACATAAACGAGAGCGTTGTGTCAGAAATACTAGTAAACTCACCGGTAAGACACTTTTTAAACTTACTGTCTGACTTAAAACAGGATTGCCAGTTCCAAGGATTGGGCACGAGGCGTGTTCAGCGGGCACGGCCCGTGCTGAGTTCTGCAGAAGCTGAAAATTTAAGAAAATCCTAAAAAAAACAGAAAAATTAGAAAAAACGATTAGGCCGTTGATTCCTAACTTTCTTAAAATCCTTGTGTCCCTGGCAACGGCGCAAAAAAAACTTGATGCATGTGTGGTGTGATATATATTTAAGTATATTTTAAGCCCTTTTTACACGTTAGTCATGTTTTAAATTTATAAAACACGATATTATACTAACACCAAACACACATATGGGCAAGTGCACCCATCATGAGCGTAGTACAGTGTTGGTAAGATACCGAGGTCGTCCAAGGACACGAGAGCTTTTAATACCGGTTTATCCTCAACGTCTAATCAAATCAAAAGTTTAGAAAAAAGGTTTTTAAACAAGTAAAATAAAAACTAACTAATATGCTGAAAAATAAAATAAAAATAAAACAGATAGACAAGATGAATCACTTGGATCCGACTCGTGTTTAGTGTAACCTTTGATTATTTCCGCACTTTTGCACTTTTAAGAGATTATCTTAGTTATTGTAGTAGGCCCCTCTTTTGAAGGTGACGTTACCCTCAACCCAGTAGTTTGAGTCAGCAAGGATACAATCCTAAAGGGTCGGATTATTGAAAGATAATTAATTAAGTTATTAATGCATAGTGTGGTAGGCCCCTCTTTTGAAGGTGACGTTACCCTCGGCTAAGTAGTCTGAGTCAGCAGGGATACAGTCCTAAGTAGCCGGGTTAAAGTTTTAATAGTAGCTTACATATGAGGGGATCAAAGAGTTTGGACCCCCGCCATCCAATACCGGTGGGTATTGAAGGAGGTCCTACTAAATTTGACCCAGGTCCTTGCAGGATCTATACACTGAACAAGGCAAGACTCTTACCAAACCGTTCCCTTAACCCCCGACCAGGTAGCCAACATACCTCCATATAGACCGTGGAGATATGAATGGTGAAAATCTTTTATTTTATATAGACAGTAAAATAATGCCAAGACACCACGGACAAACGATAAGGAAGAATCACCTTCAACATAAGAAACTAGTTATTAAAGTCATTAATACATAACCAAATAAAAAGTGCGAAAATATTAAAAATAAAAAGTATTACATTAGACACTTGTCTTCACCAAGTGATGTAAGAGACTTAGGCAAACATGGCCTTTGATTGTCAAGAACTCTTATGATCAATCTTGGATCCCGAGACGACTCACACGCTCTACGATGGATGATGGTGGTGGATGATGGTGTTATGGTGGTGGTGGAGTGTGGGTGAAGTGTGAGAGAGGTGGTGTGCCAAGGGATGGTTTGCTGTTGGGATTGAACCCTATCAGAGGAACAGATAATTAAAGCTAAAACTGGATCAGGACAGTGGATCCAGAATAAGCAGATGTTATGTTACAAGTCTCTCCCCTTGAAAGTGGTTTCAACATCTGCTGACCTCCTATCTACTGATCATTACAACTGCTGGCCTACAACCGCTGATCAAGTCAAAGACTAAAGCCCTGCTGTTCAATCTACTGTTTTGGGTCAAGCACTGCTGGTAGTTATCAAGTACTGCTGAAGTCACAACAGTGGAAGGACCAGCAGTAGTTTAGTTTAATTATGTAGTGTATTGTATAGCAGTTGTTAGCTTAAGCAGTGTTTGTATAGATCAGTTGTTAGAAGTTGTTAGGAGGTTAGATATCACTTTCATGGTGACGTCAGCATTGATGCCTCAGTGGTTTGTCCGTGCCTATAAATAGAACAGTACCATGCACTGTTCTATTAGCTCTTCACAAAATATTCTTCCTGCTCGAACAAACACTGTGAGCTCAGGCTGAGGGGGAGTTTGTATTCATACATGAATTGCAATCGTTATTGAAATAAATTCAATCTTTCGGTTCTTTGTTGAAATGTTTGATTAAAGCAATTCTCATGTTTGATTGTGTGCAAAGTTTGTTTCCATCTTAAATTTCACTGCACTACTCATTCATCTTCATCTTATTTCAAACGTAAAACACAATCAAAACCAAACTCAAATCCTAACAATTGGTATCAGAGCTCGGACAGTCAAATTTGATTTAACAATCATTTTGACGTAAATAGTTCAGCTCAAAATCGTTGATACTGATATTTGTTCGTTTTGTTGAAAAACAGAGTAAGGTTTAATCACCATCAAAGTTGATTAATCAGTGCCTGTAAAACAACCAGGATTACGTCACAATCACAAGATGATAAGAATAACATTGGCTCTCTTTTCAAACCACCTATGCTTAAACGAAATGAATACAACATCTGGGAGAGAAGGATGGGTCATATCCTTGCTCAACAAAATACCGGATGTTGGAGATCAGTTGTTTTTCGCCCTCATGTTCCAATGGTGCCAAGTGCTGAGGATCCAAAGAAATTCGAACCTAAAAGTTATGAAAACTATACTGAAACTGATTTTCAAAAGTTCGAACTGGATGCCAAATCATTTAGCATCATTGCATCTGCATTACCAAATGAAATCTATGCTGGGCTGTTACATTGTAACAGTGCCAAAGAATTATGGGATGCACTTAAGGAACAATTTGGGGGAACTGAAGAAGTAATTAAGAACAATAGGGAAATTCTGAATCAGCAGTATGAAACCTTCTGTCACATTAAGGGTGAATCATTGACCCAACAGTTTGAACGTTTCAGATGTCTCATCAGTGAGCTAAGACTTGTTAAAGTTGAATTTCCAAAATCAACACAAAATAGTAGGTTTCTTAGATCACTACCTGATAAATGGGACACAATTGCATTTGTGACTAGAAATTCTGTTGAGTTCAAAGACCTGACACTGACCCAACTTTATGGTAGAGTCCTGACCTATGAAAGGGAGTTAAACCAGAAAAAGAAGTTGCAAGAGTCTGGTAAAGTTACAGATGACTATTCATTTGGTAACACAGCTCTTTTGGGTCAAGAAGAGTCTGGCAGCAGTAAGGATCAGAGTTATGATCATTTTATTGACCTTACTGCTGGAGGTAATTTCAACTCTGATCCTCACTCGTCCAACTTTGCTTTCACAGCAAATGGAGAAAGTCAGAACTCAGATAACTTGTGCTTTGAACTCAATGACTTACAGCACTTTGATCCCACTGACTTAGAAGAGATGGACATTTTGCATCAATTGGCTTTGCTTAGTGTAAGAACAAGCAAATTCTACAAAAGAACAGGGAGAAAATTACCAGGGTTACATGGGAATTTAAAAGTGGGGTTGGATAAGTCAAAAATTAAGTGTTATAAGTGCAATAGGCTAGGTCATTTTGCTAGGGAATGCAGGAGTCAAACCACTGGTCCAATAATCACTCATCCCAGCTCAAACCCTAGACCACAACATCAAAGCACTGTGCACTATACCCAATATACCCCTGCTGCCCATGTTAACACTGCTCACTATGCTGCAACCCCTGTGCTTGTGCATTATGTTCAAACCGCTGCTCCACAAATTCAGTATGTTCAAACCCCTATCCCTCAGGCACAAGTGCAACCTGTTGCACCTCAACCTGCTGCTCCAACAGTAACACAACCAGATCAGCAAAGCTTTTTCACTCAAGGCTTTGTTGACTGGAGCAGTATGCCTGATGAGCTTAGTGATGAAAATTTTGCACTCAATGCTTTTAATGATCCTACTAATGATGAATTTTGTTTGATGGCATTAGAGTCTATACCAGAAGGGGTAGAAACTGAAGGTGAACAGCTAAGTGCTGAAACAGTGGATGAAGTGACTGAAGCAGTGGTTACTGCAGTTGCTGGTGAACTACTGCTGGAAGAAAATTCAGAAACCCTGATTGAACCACTGGTTGATCCTTGGTCCAAAGAGGACAAGGAAGAAAAAGAAGAGGAGAAAGAGGGTGAGAAAGAAGAAAGAGCTGATGAAGAAAATCATCAATGTGATTGTGCTATGATGGCAGCTGCCAAGGTATCACCTCAGGTTCTTAAAAATCTATGTTCAGACAAATGCATTATTGCATTTGCTAGCATCAAAGAGGTGAATGAAAACCTTCGGAATAGGGTCTTAATTGATGAAGTCAAATTTGAGAAGTCATTAAAAGAACTTAAAATCAAGTTGGCTGAAAAAGACAAAGAAATTTGTTGTCTAAAAGGAGAGCAAAGCATTACCAAAACCCAACTCCAAACAATGATAGAAAAATATCATGTTTGTAAAAAGGAGTTGGAATCCACCCAAATCACATGTGAAAAGTGGGTGGAATCCTGCAAAGGGTATAAAGTAATGCTTGAAAAACAGATTAAAAGCAATGTGAAATTTGGTGTTGGTTATAGAAAACATGATGATGAAAACACTGCTTTTGAAAAATTTGTTCAAACCACTGATGTAACCACTGAATTCATTCCCATAAACAAGAATGGCCTAGAAGTGAAAATCACTGATAAACTTGGTAACAAAATCACACTTGAAAGACCAGTGGGATCCTCTACTTTTGAGGAAATTGAGAAATACCAATTTAAACCCTCATGGTCTGACGAGTGTGACATTCTTGAAAATTTTAAACCCATGGATTTCACAACCACTGATGGTGTTAAAGCTCCAAAAGCAAAAGTCATCCCTCTCAAGGACATCCCAACAGAGGTTAAAAACTTTGTTGCAAAGGAGTCTGAAAAGAGAAAGAAGAGAGAAAAGATCAAAAACCTGTTTTGTGAATTTTGTGAAAAAAGGAATCATCTAACAAAAGATTGTTTCCATTTAAAAGCATATGATTTAAACAAAACAAGTATCATTATACCTGCTGAAAGCTGCACCATCTGTGGTAATCCAAACCATAAAACTCAAGAATGTGTGTATCTTAAAAACTTTGATGTAAAAAGGAATGAGAACATTGCTAAAACATCCTTGAGTCCATCAACATCATCTGTCAAATTCACCAAGAATCAACCACTGTTTGTGCCAGTCCAAACAGCTGTTACAAAACAGCTGAATCAAACATCTGTCCAAAGAGATGTTCAAGTGACTAATGCACCCCCTACCAACCAATTCAGAAGAGGCAAGGGATAATCATCTTACCAAAGGATTCCACACGTTTATGAGACCTACAAAAGGCCCCCTAAACCAATAGTGAATAGGCATCCTTTTGGTTATCAGCAGGTGATTGGTCAAAACCCACAACAGTGGTTAGAGAGAAACAGTCCTAAAACTGTCCAATCCCCTTACCTAATCACTGCCCATGCATCTGAATTCATCCCAGACACAGTTGAGACCCCATCCAAAGCCTTATTGGCTTTGGAGACCCTAATGAACTAATCCTTTTACTTCATGTGCAGGGAGCTTCTGCATGCTTAGATAGTCTTTGTTATGTAGATAGTGGAGGCTCCAGGCACATGACAGGATGTAAAGCCCTTCTCAAAGATTTCAAAATTCATGGAGGGGGTGATATATCCTTTGGTAATAATAGTAAAGGAAAAGTTCTGGGGTCTGGTACAGTACAAACTGGAAATGTAAAATTTGAAAATGTCAATCTGATAGACAATCTAAAATTCAACCTCCTGAGTGTTTCACAAATGAGTGATAAGGGGTATGGATCATTCTTCACAAAGGGGTGTTGTAGGATTGTTGGACCAGAAATTGTTGAAAAGATTGAAGCAATAATAAAAACTGGAAAAACAAAACTTGTTGCTCAAAGAAGTGGCAATGTTTATGTTGTTGATATGTCAAAAGAGTGTCCCAGAACTGATGCATGTCTGTTCTCAGCTGCCTCTAACAAAGAGACAGAACTTTGGCACAGAAAATTGGGGCACAAAAATCTCAAGACAATCACTGAAATTTCAAAAAATGGTCTGGTAAGAGGCTTACCACAAAAATTATTTTCATGTCCTGAGCATTGTGTTTCCTGTTTAAAAGGAAAACAGCATAAAAGCTCCTTTAAGTCCATTGAAGAGTCCAAAACAACCCAGTGTTTGCAAATGCTGCACATGGATTTGTTTGGCCCAGTTCAAGTCATGAGTCTCAAGAAGAATAAATATTGTTTGGTTATTATTGATGACTTCTCTAGGTTTACATGGACTTTCTTTTTACACTCAAAAGATGAGACTGCAGTTTTTTTTCAAAACTTTGTGACACAGGTTGAAAAGCAATTTGACCTCCCAGTAAAAGTCTTCAGGAGTGACAATGGCACAGAATCCAAAAATAAGGAGTTGGATGCCTTCTGTGTGAAGAAAGGGATTGTAAGGCAGTACAGCATCCCTAGAACACCAGAACAAAATGGGGTAGTTGAAAGAAAGAACAGGACACTGATTGAAGCAGCTAGGACCATGCTTGCTGACTCAGGTTTGCCGTTGACTTTCTGGGCAGAGGCAGTAAACACTGCTTGCTATGTCCAAAACAGTGTTTTAATAAACCCCAGGCACAAAAAGACTGCTTATGAAATTATGTATAAAATCAAACCACTGATCTCATACTTTAAAGTATTTGGCTGCCCATGCTTTATTTTGAATTTAAAAGATTCCATCTCAAAATTTGCAACCAAAGTAGACAGTGGTTATCATCTGGGATACTCTACCACTGCTAAGGCCAACAAAGTGTTTAACACACGGACTAAAACAGTGGAAGAGACTTTGAATGTGAAGTTCAATGAACTTTCATCAATGAAAATCCCAGCAAATCCTGCTGATATCCTGCTGATTTATGTGATCTTGATAAATTCACATTTGAAAGTGTTGCAGTCAAGACTAACAGTGCAGGTCCATCAGAGGATTCATCACCAGACTATGGGTATGAGATCATCATTCCTCAACAAAAGTCTGCCACAATGGGAAAAGCATCAGTTGTACAAAACAGCTGTCAAAGCTCAACCACTGCTACCTCAACAGTTGTTGACGAAAGTAGCCCATCAACCACTGCTTCCACATCATCAAACACTGCTGACAAAAGTCCCCAAACAGTGGATAAAAGTCAGCATGTGTCCACTCCATTACCTCCTATTCCACCACCTTTTGAAGCCACTGCTGGATCATCGAAGTCACCAGCAGTGGTTAGCACAGATGATACACATCTACAGCCTTCACCAACAAAGGCCATCATACCATACCAAGGAGATTTAATCTTCTTGAGATCTCATCCACCTGACCAAATCATTGGCAACATCAATGAAGGGGTGCTCACAAGAAGCCAAACCCAAAACATTTGTCTTTTTGCTGGTTTTCTATCACTCCATCAGCCAGTCAAGTACCAAGAGGCACTGAAAGACAACAGCTGGGTAGAAGCCATGCAAGAAGAGCTCCAATAGTTTAAAAGACAACAAGTATGGGAGCTTGTACCACTGCCAAAAGATGTAAGCCCCATCGGCACAAAGTGGGTCTTCAAAAACAAAACTGATGAAAGGGGCATTGTTGTCAAGAATAAAGTCAGGCTTGTGGTTCAAGGTTACAGACAGGAAGAGGGGATAGACTATGATGAAACTTTTGCCCCTGTAGCAAGATTGGAAGCTATAAGACTGTTCCTGGCCTTTGCTGTCAACCACAACATGAAGGTGTTCCAAATGGATATCAAAAGTGTTTTCCTCTATGGTACAATTCAAGAAGAGGTGTATGTTTGTCAACCTCCAGGTTTTGAGGATCTATTTTATCCAGATCATGTCTACAGGCTAAACAAAGCCTTGTATGGCCTGAAACAAGCACCTAGGGCCTGGTATGAAACTCTTTCCACCTTTCTACTCTCAAATGGTTTCAAAAGAGGTACCATTGATAAAACACTGTTTCTAAAATGGAGAGGAAAGGATTTAATGATTGTCCAAATTTATGTGGATGACATTATTTTTGGAAGCACATGTCATAAAATGTGTGAAGAGTTTAGGCAACTCATGACAGCTGAGTTTGAAATGAGTGCAATGGGTGAGCTGCAATGCTTTCTTGGTCTCCAAGTTCAGCAAATGCAAAATGGAACTTTCATTCATCAAAGCAAATATGCTAAAGAACTTTTAAATAAATTTGATATGAAAGATTGTAAACCATGCAGCACACCCATGGCAACCAATAAGCTAGTCATGTCTGATGAAAAGGATGAGCTGATTGACCAAACACTTTATAGAAGCATGATTGGGTCTTTACTGTACCTAACTGCATCTAGACCAGACATCATGTTTGCAACATGTGTCTATGCAAGAAGTCAATCAGCTCCCAGAAAATCAAATCTCATTGCTGTAAAAAGGATCTTCAGATACATAAAAGGTGCTCCCACACTTGGTATCTGGTATCCAGCTAATGGGAATATCCAGCTTTCAGGTTTTTCAGATAGTGACTTTGCCGGATGTAACACCACAAGGAAGTCCACTTCAGGAGGGTGCCAGTTTCTAGGCAACTGCTTGGTTTCATGGCAAAGCAAAAAGCAAGCAGCTGTTTCAACATCCACTGTTGAAGCTGAATACATTGCTGCTGCAAGCTGTACAGCCCAACTCCTGTAGCTTCAAAATCAGTTGCTGGATTTTGGTATCACTGCCTTAAAGACACCACTCATGTTGGATAGCCAGGCAGCAGAAAATATCATCAAAAATCCAGTTTCCCATTCAACCACCAAGCACATCGACATCAGACATCACTTTGTGAGGGATTGCTATGAAAAAGGTTTGATTTCTCTGCATCATGTTCCAACTAAAGACCAGCTGGCAGATGTGCTCACAAAAGCATTAGATACATCCACCTTTGAAAGCTTGGTCTCTAGGATTGGCATGCTGAACATGGAATAACAAGCAAAATCTTGTTTTTCTATGAATAACAGCATTAAAATGTTTTTCGAAAATCAAAAATCCATCCTTAAAAATAGCTACAAATGAAATTTTCATTAAATCCTTAAAAGTCTGCCTTAACCACTGATTGGTGCAAACATCTGTTTGTTATTTGCTTTCCACTGCTGAAAGTCAACCTCTGTTTCTTCATTTTCCTTGGTAAACACTGTTGACAAACTTCAGTGCTTTAAAACCACTGACACAAACTATCCACTGATAGTGAAAGTCACCCACTGTTTTCATTTTCCTTTGTGAACCACCGGTATTGCTTCATCAGTGGTTTCTCAAACAACTGTCCTCCATTAATTCATCCTTTCATCTGAGGTTGACACGTGGTCAGTATTTATCCGTCAGATCTTTGTAACCGCTGCCACGTCAGCATTCACTTTTTCATCATATAAAACCCTGCCCTAAAACCCCAAACAGGGTTTTCACTGTCGAATCGAATCCAAAATTCTTTTCTCAAAACAGTTTTCCACAAAAGTTCTCCCACAATCTTCATCATTTTCATTTCATTCTCTCATTCTCTGTTTCAATCATGGTGAAAAAGGCAAGCAAATCTAAAATAAAGGAGCCTACCGAGATTGAAATTCCATACAAATGGTCTCACAACTACTTGGGTATTCTTGAAAAACCCAGTGACACAAAGACCTTCGATTCCATCATAGACACATTATCCTCCACAAAGTACAAAACTTTGCTCACTTACAATGCAACTGTCTATCTTGATACTCAACGAGAATTTTGGAAAAATGCTACTCTTGAGAAGATGGACAAAAAGGTTGTTGCCATCAGTTCCACAATAAAAGGTGTAAAAATCTCAATCACACCTCAAGCCATATCTGAAGTATTTGAGCTCAATGATCTGGAAGGTAAAAATTATTTTCCGAAAACAGAGTACCAAGGAGATTTCATTAAAAGAGGGTATGGAGAAGAAATGAAAATAGATACTTTACAAAAGGGCAGTTTTCCATCTGCTATAAGGTTTTTATTTCATACCCTCCTTATGTGTATTTCTAACAAAACCACTGCTTTCAATGAAATCCCGTTGAAGATACAATACCTGGGTTATGCTATACTTAAAGGTGAAAATTTTAATTATTCCCAAGTAATCTTCAATAATTTGGTCAAAAATGTTGAGAAAAAGGCTTTTCTATTATTTCCAAGATTTTTTAGTTACTATTTTAATAAAAAAATTTCAGAAAATAATGCCCATGTACTTGTACAGGGTCCTCCTATTAAAATAAACAGTTTAACACCTGAAACATTCACAAGAATGTTAAAACCTACAAAAACACAAGCAGAGGTGCCTGAGCAGAATTTAGCAGCTACCACTGCTCCTCAGGTATCTGCTGCTGAGCCCACTGCTCCAGGTGATCAAGACAGCATAACCACTGTTTTGAAACCCACACCTGCCCTTACCAAAAAGACCAAAAAGAAATCATCTAGAAAACCCCCCAAACCCATCAAAAAGGCAACTCTGGAAGATGAGATCCCAGAGCAACTGCCAGTGACAACACAAAAGTCACCAATAACCACTACTGCTACTTCCTTACAGCAGTTGGTAGAAAGATCTCCACCTTTGCCTAAAACTCCTCCTGCATCCTCACAAAAGGATCAGGTTGTAAGTACAGGGACCCCACATTATGAAGCTCTGGGTCCATTGGATCCAAATTCCTCAGTCCTGATCCCAAGGACATGTCTCTTTCTACACCAATACCTTCACCCCTCATCTTACCACAATCCATGCTACCTTTGTTGCATGCAGTTGATATAGCTTAGACACAAACCAGTTCCTCTCAACCACCTATCAATGAGAGTACACTCCTACAAGTGACTGGGTCTGATGCCTATACCTCTGCAATCCCAGCAACAATTGAGGAGGTTACACTGCAGGAGTTACAAGTAACTCCTGTCAGTAGTTCAAGTGGAGCAGCAACTACTAGTGTTGGACCCACTGGTCTACATTGGGTCAGTTGTTCTATCACTAAGACTCCCTTGAAGGCAATTTCTTCAGAGACAACTAGGGTAACTACTGGTGAGTTTTCTATAACCACTGGTGAGCTGTTCAAAGTGTCCACAAATGAGGAAAGAAGTCCCCAGTACCAAGAACAAGGGGCATCAATGGATGATTTTTGGGCTTCATGTCCTAAGTCACACATTGATACAACCACTGCTGGTGGGAAATCAGATGATCCCATTCATTTGGGTGATGGTTTAAAATATAAAGAATTGATTAAGAGAGTGGACAGAATTGAATCATCTGTTGCAGACATCAAAACAATGCTGCAGCAGGTGTTAAATTCTCAAAAGTCTACATCCCCTGCTGCACCACCCCCAACAGCTGCTCCATTATCTAATGAGCTGTGGAGTTTATTTCAACCATTGCTCCGACATCAAAGAGAATTATCTGATCAGCAACATGAGATCCAAATTCAAAAGATTAGAACTCTCACGAAAGCAAGGTTTAAAGATACTCAAGCTGACATCAAGGCTTTAAAAGCCCACATTCTGAAAACCACTGGCACTGCTCCTCCCACTGTTCTCTTCTTTGATAATCCTCCTCCAGATAATGCCAAAAAGGGGGAGAAAATCTAACAGTGGATAAAGAAGGGAATTGAAGATGGTATTTATATTGAACCAGAAAAGGAAAACATGACTAAAAACATTCCCTTGCCAGATGGTAGTAAAAAGATTGATGTTACTGAAAATGCACTAGCTGAAGCAAAAGCAAGTGTAAAAAGGGATAGAGAGGCTAAGGATAAAGCCAGGTGGGAACAGGAGAAGAGAGACTTCATGAAGCTAAATGCACAAGGTCCTTCTGAACCTATGGATGATAAAAATCCCAAGGAAGAAAAGAAGAAGCCCACTAGACAAGTGAGGCAACCTAAAAAGCATGCTTCCAAACCACCTACCAAAGGCTCCAAACCTCAAACTACCACTTCAACACACACCACAACCACTGCCTTACCACCACTACCAAAAATCACTCCACCAATAAAACCACCAAAAACAACCACACCACCATCACCTCCTGCCAAAAAGCAGAAGACACCAGATGTTACAACATCTGTTGTAATGGCAACAGTGGTTGAAACACCAGTTGTTTCAACAACTGTTAGTCAACCACCATCCACCACTCAAAATACCACCACTGATCCACCCAAGACATCATTAGCCTCTCCTTCAATAAAAAGGAGAAGGATTTTCATACCTGATGATGTTTCTCCATCACCACCACCAACATCTTCACAATCACTTGCACTTGTTCCAAACCCTGTTCCTCTCTCATCAGCTCCAGTACAACAATCAATCCCTTTCATTACTCCTGCAGGTGTCCAATTTCCTCTAGAACTTGAAGCAGTTGGAGAAGAGATCAAATCCTTCTACTATGAGGATGACCCTGCTAAAAGGAAGTTTCCATCAGTTGAAGGATATCCAAGGCCTAAAAACATTGAAGAATATTTGAAAGTTAAGGCTAAACAGGCAGAGGATATTTCCAAAAGAAACTCTCAAGGAAAAACTGACAAAGAAATTTAAAGGCATTGCCAGTTTCTATTTACTCAAGTCAGATCCTTAGAGAAATTTGCAAAAAATGTTTGTCAACAAATCTTAGAAAGAGCAGATGAAAGTTTGAGAAAAGACTACATTGAAAGCATTATGGCAACCAAGAAGTACAAGGGAGAAAAGCATATGTACAAGGAGTGGACCATTCCTGAGCTTGAACAAAAAGCAGCCAGGATTCAAGAAATGATAAAGAATAAGGTCAAACACACTCCTCCAAATTGGTCAACGTACAAAAAGAATGTGCCTGATAAGGCATTAGAGCTGAAGAGAATGAAAGAGAAATTAGTTGCTGCTGACTATGGGTCCAAAAATCAAGTGGCAAGATGGAAAGAAGACATAATCAGGTCCACCTACAAAAGGTTGGAGGAATTAAGGAAGAAAGATCCTAAAGTTCCACAAAAACCTGACTACCCTGAAGCAGTGGTTTCAACAAGACCACCAAAACTGCAAATCAGGAGAGCCATTGCTCCAGCTAGTGCAGCCATCTTTAAAAGAAGGCAACAAAAACAGTTGGGTACTGAAACAGTGGCTGAATTAATGGCAGGAGATGAGCTTGTAAAGGAAGGTATTAAAGAGATGATAGCTGAAACTCTTGGCCTGAATCAACCTGCAAACACTGCTCAGACAGTCATCACAAGGCCTGCATCACCAAACACCTCATCCAATAAAAATCTCCCAAGAAACCCACCAGGCTCTAAAGTACTAAAGTGGAAAACTGACAAACAAAACCATGTACTGACTGTGTTCTAGTCTAGTGGAGAAGTGAAGAAAATAACAAGGGAACAAGCACTTGGCCTAGGTCTTGAAGATATGCAGGATCTCCTTGATCTTCCACTTTGTAGGGATGAAGATGACACAGATGCCCTAGACTTTGAGTTGCAACTTAAAGGTCAGATAAGGGAACTGTTGATGAGGCAATAAAGTTCCACAATAATGAAGAGTTTTGGCATTATCTGTTCCAGGGGGAGATTGTTGGGATTGAACCCTATCAAAGGAACAGATAATTAAAGCCAAAACTGGATCAGGACAGTGGATCCAGAATAAGCAGATGTTATGTTACAAGTCTCTCCCCTTGAAAGTGGTTTCAACATCTGCTGACCTCCTATCTACTGATCATTACAACTGCTGGCCTACAACCGCTGATCAAGTCAAAGACTAAAGCCCTGCTGTTCAATCTACTGCTTTGGGTCAAGCACTGCTGGTAGTTATCAAGTACTACTGAAGTCACAACAGTGGAAGGACCAGTAGTAGTTTAGTTTAATTATGTAATGTATTGTATAGCAGTTGTTAACTTAAGTAGTGTTTGTATAGATCAGTTGTTAGAAGTTGTTAGGAGGTTAGATGTCACTTTCATGGTGACGTCAGCATTGATGCCTCAGTGGTTTGTTCGTGCCTATAAATAGAACAGTACCATGCACTGTTCTATTAGCTCTTCACAAAATCTTCTTCATGCACGAACAAACACTGTGAGCTCAGGCTGAGGGGGAGTTTGTATTCATACATGCATTGCAATCGTTATTGAAATAAATTCAATCTTTCGGTTCTTTGTTGAAAATGTTTAATTAAAGCAATTCTCCTGTTTGATTATGTGCAAAGTTTGTTTCCATCTTAAATTCCGCTGCACTACTCATTCATCTTCATCTTATTTCAAACGTAAAACACAATCAAAACCAAACCCAGATCCTAACATTTGCAAATGAGCCAAGTACCCCTATTTATAGCCTGAACAGTAGCTCGGGCACAGCCTCGTGTCCATTAGGCACGGCCCCATGTCCATCCTCCTTCTCTTTCTTCATTAATTGTAGTTTGTCTGCATTAGGTGACCACGCCCCCGTGTCCGCTGGGCACGACCCCGTGTGCAGAAGCGTATCTGTACTATCAAGATTTCGCCAGATTCTGCGAATCTTAGAGTTGACCACGGCCCCGTGTCCGCTGGGCACGCCCCAGTGGTGGGTGATAGAAGCTTCTACAGCTTTGTCTTTTCTACAGACACTTGGACACGCCCCCGTGTTCACTGAGCACGGGGCGTGTTCAGCCTTCTGTTCTCTTATTTTTGCTTGGGAAGATGCTGTCGGGGGGTCGGGCATGCCACGTTTATTCCTTTTCTTGTATTTATGTTAGATTTAGCTGCCTTTTTGCTTCTTTTGTTCATTTGAGCTCATTTAATCCTAAAAATACAAAAGGAAGACAAAAACACACTTTTTCCAACATTAGTACTAAAAAGGGGTTAGTTTTATGCCACATTTGATGTAATTTATATGTTGCATTTTGCACACATCAGTGTTCCACCATTCTAAGGCTGAGTTCTTAAACAGATTGGAAGCAAACAGTATCTTATCCTCTTCCGCGCGCTTGCTTATTTTCAAAACTGCCTCAGTCTTTTCTATCCAGCGTAGAGTTGCAATGGGTCCTTCATTGCCCGAGAATTCTATTGGTTTACAGGACCAGAATTCCTTGTAAGAACAACCATAAGACATGGTTCTTCTTCTTTTGAGAATGGGCACTTGAAGTATTGGTCCATTGTTTACGTTGTGTTCTGGTTCAGTAGGTCGTTTACTGTCATTGTTACTTTTATTATCTGCTTCCTTAACCGTTTTAATAATATATGGCATTGCGTCTATAATTCCTTGTGCCACTATGTGTTGGATGGCACTATTGTCCACTTGGTTTCCATTATTATTGTTGTTCGGGTTATCATTGTTATTCTAGTTATCGTTATTCTGGTTTTCCAGGTTCACTTCGTTGTCCATCTGAATTTTAAACGTTTATCACGTATTAATATCACAAAATAATATTTAATGCAAACAATCACACAACACGCATATTGATCAAAATCGTCGAACATTGCGACTTTCACTCTTTCTTATATATTATGCGTCTAATACAAACTGGAACTGGAATTTAAAATTACAATACTATTATGCATCCATAGCTATTATCTAGATTTTTTTTTCAAACATACACACATATTATATGTATATATATATATATATATATTACTATTATTACTAATGATAGGGGTTCATCCAAAAGTCCGTATTACTCTCGTCATATTTCCAGACGAGTCGTTCCCCTATCTGCCTCATCCTTTCACTACCTTCTAAAATCTCCTCACCAAAGGTTCGGAGTTCTTTCACATTTTCTGCACTCATTGGGGGTGCAGGGGCTTGTACTGGGTTTGGGAACTGGGGCATGGGTTCTTGGTAAGGGTAAGGATTTTCTAGAATTTCCCTGATGAATTGATCATTATCATAATAGGGGTCTATAGGGTCTAAATCTGGGTAAGCTACTAGGTTTGGCATAGGTTCTTCGGGTATTGGGTAACGTTGCTGGTAATCCATATGGTCGTCAAACCACGGGTCGTAGTTTGGGTCTAAGGAATTAGGTGCTGGTACTCTAGGTATCTCTGTTGGGTCAAAATCATGCATTGGGATTTGGTTTTCTGGGTTGGCTTCAATTTCCATTGCTTGAGTGGGAAACAAGGGTAATGGTTGGGGTGTTATGTGTTGCTCTAGATTAGGGTCTGCAGCTGTAGTTGCTAAAATATGAAAATTTGCTAGACTCCTATTGAGCATATCCTGAGTGTGAGCATCTGTTTCTCTCTTAACGGCTGCTAAAGCACGCTGTTGTTGTAACTTTCTCATCCTTTTCCTACGTTTATGCGCTCCTCTGTTGAACCATCCTCTCTTCTTAGGAGGGGATGGCTCTTCAGATTGGGCCTTGAACACGAATATCCCATCTTCATTATCAGCTTAATACCCTGAGAGGGTAGGCTGTGAAAAGGTGCCTTCATCCCTAGGTGAGCTGGACAACTGACGGTAAGCGTCTGAAGGTCCTTGGTCGCTCATACTGTAAACTAACAAATAGTCAAATAACACACAACAATAAAATACAGATATGCACGTAGTTCCGTAGAAAATTTCCTAACATTTTGAATAATATCTTGGTGTCAGTAGAACACTTCTGTAGCTGAATCAGTGGCTTAGCTCTGATACCACCTTCTGTCGCAACCCATGTACCCTAATTACCCGGGAACGGGCGGCCGCGGCCAGTTTCAGTGGTGTCGGTGTTTATCATTTTGGCAGCGGAAATTACATCAGGACCGTCGTTAGGAAATATTTTATCAGAGTAAAATACCACACTTTTATAATATTAAACATATGGGAAAAATCCCAAGTTTTAAGTACACACATTTTCATAGGGATAAACCCTATTTTATTTAATA
Source organism: Helianthus tuberosus (assembly GCA_030545235.1). Taxonomy (NCBI): domain Eukaryota; kingdom Viridiplantae; phylum Streptophyta; class Magnoliopsida; order Asterales; family Asteraceae; genus Helianthus; species Helianthus tuberosus. The sequence continues at coordinate 149,308,550 of CM060367.1, read as the reverse complement.
AAAACATTTCTTTATTTTAGGTAACTTTATAGCCACTTTTCCAAGCCTTCAGTGCTGTCCAGCTGGCTTCTATTTGGCTTTCACATTTTGTTACCTGAAACACGTTTAAAAACATTTTGTCAGTGGGAAATACTGGTGAGTGAATCCCAGTTTAATCAAGATAAGTAAAACCATTTTACAGTATTGAGGGCGGTCGCACAATTACATTTGTTTCCATCTACTTTAATTACCACCCACGGTACTGTCAACCCGACTTGTGGTCATGTTACTACTCACAATGTAGCAACAAATTTTGTATACAAAACCCCAACATACCGACGATAATTGTAGAATACAAATACTCAATAGCTGTTTATTATAATGTTTAATATTTGAGGTTTTGTAAAAACAGGTTACAAAAAGGAGATTACTCACATTGCTGTCTTAGGGTTTTCCTTTAGGATTTCCTGGTGATTATCTATTAATTACACAAATGCACACGCGTTAGTATAATAACCCAATATTTACATTAGTAATACCCTCCCCGAGACGGCATTCCAACGACTACGTCGGGCAGAACCTCGACAACCGTTACGGAACCCTAGATCAATTGGGCAGCGTATCTAATACGTAACCGGGGTTATGATACTTACAACGAGGCATGGCTTCGCTAATTAGGGGGTATAATGCCCAAGTATAGCTTATACTATATAGAAATTCGAGAGAGATAGTTTGTGTGAACGATTTCAATGAACGGCCGATACCATCTATTTATAGTGTCTGTTTGACACTTCGTCGCGGCCCGCGAAGGTTGTAGCCAAGGGCTACGCTGCCTGTGAGGGCTTGTAGACTAGGTCGTAGCTTTGTTGAGTTGACTCATAGCTCCCACACGCTTCCTGACATGTGGCACCCTAGGGTGCGGTCTGATCTCCCATCTGTCGCGGCCCGCGTAAGACTAAGAGGAGGTCTTCGCGGCCTACGAGCGACCCTTAAATCTTTGTTTTATTTAATTTTAATAAAAATAAAGGTATTCGGGGCCTGTTTTCGTATACGGGGTGTATTTTAGGACGTGTAGGAACACTTTAAATATTTTTAGGGTGTCAGAAATATTTTGGAGGGTTGTTATACTAGCCCCTTCCTCAGGTCTTTTCACAGGGTCCTTCCTCAGGCCCTTCCACCAGATCCTTCCTCAAGTCCTTTCACAGAGTCCTTCCTCAGGCCCTTCTACCAAGGTCCTTCCCCAGGTCCTTCCTCTAGTCCTTTCACGGGGTCCCTTCCTCAGGTCTTTTCATAGAGTCCCTTCCACAGGCCCTTCCTCTGACCCTTCTACCAGGCCCTTCCCCAGGTCCTTCCTCATGTCCTTTCACATGGTCCCTTCCTCAGGCCCTTCCGCCAGGTCCTTTTCTAGATCCTAACTCAAAACACTCATGCAAGGCCCTCCTTCGAAGTCTTGCGTCGTGCGCCACTTCTAGACACAAATTTATTGTTCCCATTACAACGTTGTTAGGGTACGTAGGCTACCCCCATTAATGATATGATGGTCACATGTCTTCACAAAATAAATCATGAGGCACAAGTGCTTGTACACGTATCATAACATGTTTAACGCATAAAGAAATTAACCCTTGGTATAATTTACCGTTTGAAAGTGTTTTCGTGGCAAGTATCAAATCATGAACAACACAAGAAGCTATTAGTTATGACCTAAGGAATAGGTTGACAAAGGCTAATATTGGACTCGATGATGTGCACAAGAGAAACAAGGCATGATCTTTGAAAAGGCATTGAAGAATAGTGATCACCTTAAATATCCTTAAACAAGGATATAGCTTCGGCTAGGAAGAAAGCGACACAACATTAGAGAAAGCAAGAAAAACCTTTATGCAACATTAAACTGGTGTTGGTAGGGTACAACACCATCATTACATGACATCCATTGGACATTTATCGACGTCCTCGTATCAAGTGGTTGATCAGAAATATGGGCTCTATATTTCTCGCGAACATTGTTCACTCAAGTTTTTTGCTAACCTGTGGTTATTCCCGGTCAACAAGAGTCACAACCGATTGTCTAGATTGACGGGCTCAAGGATAACTTATTTTATAAGTTCAGTATTACCAGCTATGCTTGACAACACCAAACTGGGAAGCTAACATGGTATAACACCATTGGGTTCTACATTGAAGACTTCTATAAAAGAAAGGATCTTTATTTTATATTGCCTCCTCCAGAAGGGATTAAGCCCCCTCCATAAGTTCTCATGTTCCAAGATCTCTACAACAACAACAACAACAATAACAAAAAAAAAAAAAAAGAGGAAGAGGGGGGGCATGGACTGCCTTACTAATTCCTCCACTTGAAGACAGGGAAAAACCTGGGCTGTGTATTTGGCTCTATCTGTGAAGAAAAAAGAATCAGGAGACTACATTATTCATCCTCCACTTAAAGACAGGGAAAATCCTGGGTTGTGTATTTGGCTCCTTCCCTGAAGAAAAAAGAATCGGGGGACTACATTATTCATCCTCCACTTAAAGACAGGGAAAAACCTAGGCTGTGTATTTGGCTCCTTCCCTGAAGAAAAACGAATCAGTGGACTACGTTATTAATCATTCACTTGAAGAAACGAGAAGCCTAGGTTGCGTATTTGGCTCCTCTCCTCAAGGCGAAAGAATCGTTAGACTATGTTATTAGTCCTTAAGGAAAAACCAGACGCTCCCTCCTTGAAGACGGAAGACTCCTTGGACTACGTTGTTAGTCCTTAAGGAAAACATGGACGGTCCTTCCTTGAAGGAGGAAGAATCCTTGGACTGCATTATTAGTCCTCCTCTTGAAGAAGGAAAGAACCTGAGCAGGACATCTAGTTCCTTCCCTAAGGAAGGAAGAACTCCCCTCTACGAGCCGCTAATTCAGTTTCTTCCATGGAGAGAAAATAATGCGTGAGATAAATTCCCAACACTTATATTCTATGCTTTAGATGGAAGTAAGCTCCTTCCATTAGCTCCCATCTCCAAAGATTCTACAGGGAAAAAGAAACAAAGGGAAACCTTACTAAGTGCATCTTCGCTTTAAGGGGAAAATTAGGTCCTTCTACGGTCTTTTGTGCTCAAGAAACCCTTACCGGCCGGAACAAAGCGATATCATCTCCTAAAGGCAAAAGCGTTTCGATAGTTACTTCCATCAACAAGAAAATCCCCACTTCTGTGGGATAAGGTACCTCAGCAGTCCCTTCCAAGAACAAGAGCGTATCTTTTCCATCAAATCAACTCCAGGAAGTGCTCCTTCCAAAAAGAGAAGAATATCCTACTCTCCGAGATCAAGCATTTTAGAAGTTCCTCTGTAAAACAGTAACATACCCCTCCCTCGGGATTCAGCCTTGAAAAAACTCCTTCTAATAATAGGAAGGTATTCCCTCCTACGCAATTAGACACTTCAGAAGTTCTTCCTTAGACAGAAACACATCCCTGCCGAGAAAAGAAGACTATCCCATCCTATGGAATCAAATATCTCAGAAGTTCCTCCCTTAAACAGGAACATATCCTTGGGGCTTAAGTCTTGAAGAAGTCACTTCCAAAAAAAATGAAGATATCCCATCATATGTGATTGGGGGTCTCATAAGTCTCTTCAACGAATAGGAACGTGTCCCCACCATGGAATTAAGACTCGAAGAAGTTCCTTTCAGGAATAGGGAGATATCTCCTTCTATGAGATTAAGTATTACAAAGTTTCCTTCCACGAACAGGAGCAAGTTTCTCCCAAGAGAAGGAGGGTATCCCCTCCCGTGGGATTAAGTATTTCAGAGGTCTCTTCGGCGAACAGAAGTGCACCCTGCAACGAGATCAAGTATCGGTGAAGTTCCTTCTAAGAACGGGGAAATACCCCTGTCCCTAGGATTTGATATCTGAGAAAACTCCTCCTGGGGATTTCGCACCCGAACAACTTATTCGAAAGAAAAAGGGGGGATCCCCCTTGACAAGGGAGTTCGAATCTGAAGAATCCTTTCCTTGAAAAGAAAAGATCTCCGCCATAGGTCTGTGTTTTAGAAAGTATCTCTCCAAAGAAGAGGAGCCCCATCTCGGGGTCACATATGTTTGAAGAAGTCTCTCCAAGAGGAGAGGTTTGCACTTTCCATGGGCACCCATTCTTAGAGAACTACAACATCTCTCCAGGGGAGGAAAGAGCCCTTAATAAGGACTCACATAGGAAGGTTCCTTCTACACAGCAAGTGTTTCTAAAGGGCTCACAAAACTTCTCCAAAAGGAGAAGATGCCGCCCCTTCTCGAAGAACAAAAAACCTGAACGGTTTAAGGACCCTGTTAACGGGTCAAACACGATCATTTAGGCAGACGTGTCAGACGATCTTACAACAAAATGAACATGTACATATGCATATAAACATACTGCCTTAGTCTAAACAAGGCAAAGCCTGGCCGTGGGGCTAGGACTAAGTCGACTACATCCAAACAAAATGCCGAAGCAGGCATATGAAAACCCGAGTGGCCTGGACGCCATTGGGTAAAAGGTCCATCAAAAGATTTAACAACTTAAACGAGATACAAAGCGAACTATAGAAAGCTTTAACAACTCAAACAAGTTACGAGGCAAACTTATACAATGCTTTAACAACTTAAACGAGTTACAAAGTGAACTATAGAAAGCTTTAACAACTCAAACAAGTTATGAAGCAAACTTGTACAAAGCTTTAACAACTCAAGCAAGTTACGAAGCAAACTTATACAAAGCTTTAACAACTTAAACGAGTTACAAAACGGGTCTATACAAAGCTTTAACAACTTAAAAACTTACAAAGCGACCCATAGAAAGCCTTAACGGCTCAAACAAGGTACAAAGCAAATTCATGAGAAAGTTTTAACAGCTTAAGCAAGACAAAAACCCTCGTCGGAGGAACGCCAAACGAACAGTATAACACAGTAAATAAGGCATCCCAGTCGATGCTCTTAGAGAAATTACTCTTGGACGAGTACCTTGATTGAAATGCCTTCTAGAGGGACATGGAAAGAAAGTCTAAAGAGCGTAAACACTCTCAAGAAAAGTATTCTCGAACGAGTACAGTGGGTAAAGTGCCTTCAAGGAGGCATACATTGAAGTACGGTATCGAGTTACCTTACTTGTGGTGTTGCCTTGCTGTTTTGAATACTAAATACCAGGTCATCCCAAGGACAACAAAGTAGATCGGTTTGGCATAACGCGCCCTAGACTATATTACCCAACAGGTCAGGATGGCATATTAAAGGCGAATAGCGACCCGCCTAGATTTTCAGGGACTGGAACAAGTCCTGTGCCCATTCATGAGTGAATAAGCTTGGACTAGGGATGACTTGACGACGAGGGCCCCTACTTGGGCTCCTCGTCTGAGCTCACCGCCTTAGATTGATGACTGGGCTTGAGCCCACTTGGGTCTTTCTCGGTATGTTTAGATTGGTTTGAGTGAGCCATGTCTTGATAAGCCCATTCTTGGGCCAGCCCATTAGGGTTATGGACCAAGTGTATTGTTATAAAAGGAAGAGCTCCTCCTCCTAAGAAAAGGCAGACTACATATCCCCCAATCAAAGGTTACCCTCTCCTCCATCTCCTTTACAACTCATGCCCTTCTACTCCATCTCTTTAAATTATACATTTTACTTGCACTTATAATTATCTTCTCCATACAAGATACTAACTTGAGCGTAGGGCCGTCCAAAAAGCTCGCGGCTCGGAGCTCGCTCGGATTTAGCTCGGAAAAAGCTCGCTCGATATGGCTCGGTTTGAAAGTGAGCCTAGCTCGGCTCGGCTCGTGACGAGCCAAATTGGCTCGGTTTGGCTCACTTGGTAGCTCGGCTCGGCTTAGCTCGAATTATTTTACTTATAATATATTTTATTTTTATATACATATAATATATTACAAAAAAAAAGTGATTATTATTTACATGTATTTAAGCTTGTAGCTTGATATGTATGACATATTTAAAGGTTGATTGCTATGCTAATAAGCAAATATTGTATTTACTTCAAATATAAAACTTATTTTGCGTTGTTGAACGTGATTTTGGCTTGTAATGTATTAGGTTAACTTATTTTGAATATGCTCTTTTGAAGTATTGAATAATATTTTAGAATACTGAATTTTGAGAACTATGTATTAATTTTTATTTTTAAAATCGAGTCAAACCAAGCCGAGCCGAGCCAGCTCGGTTTAAAACCAAGCCGACCCTGAGCTTAGATTTTCAGCTCGATTTTAAATCCGAGCCGAGCCAGCTCGGTTTTAAATCCGAGCCGAGCCAGCTCGGTTTATAATCTAGCCGAGCCCGAGCTTTCCCTAGCTCGGCTCAGCTCGGCTCATGAACAGCCCTACTTGAGCATCGGAGTGCCCTCGGGGTAAGCCCCATCGGGCCCTCTAACTAGATTTTCGTGTGGCTGCAGTCCGAGACCCGATGCCCCGCAAGAGGAACCGTCACCGTGACGACAAGATGAGGAACCTGAACCGGATCCAACCGAATCTAAGGTTAGTAACGCCAAGCTGTTTTAATCATGGATTCGACAATGTCAAATACATACAAGTTTATTTCTCATAAAAACTGAAGTGGTCCAATTTATCATCTTCAAGGAAACATTGATTAACCAAAAAATGAAGGGTACTCTTCACAATTCATGTCATCGGTTCTGTAGAGTAATTTCATTATTTATTTATCAATTGTGATTTTAATTAGTTTTATTTTTTTAATCTTTTGGGCTACTTTCATTAAATTAAGCATTATCATCTTCAAGGAAACATTAATTAACCAAAAAGTGAAGGGTGTACTCTTCACAAGTCATGTCATGAGTTCTGTAGAGTAATTTCATTATTTATATATCAATTGTTATTTTAATTAGTTTTAACGTTTTAATCTTTTGGGCTACTTTCATTAAATTAAGCATTAGTTTTTGAAAATTAATTGGGTGTTTTTTCAATTAGATTCTCCCCCATCAAGACTGTTAAGAGTATCCCCCTTAGTTGTCGTATGACATTTGCCCAAGTCTTAACTGCAGCTTTGGACAAGGTGGTTGCTATGCCTGATTCTGTTGAGGCATGGGTTCGACTTTTGATATTACCACGTTGCACCTTGCGGGTGTTCAAGCCTGTTGGTCGTCAGGACAAGAGGTCGGGCAATAGGAAGACGGGCCAATGCCTTAGCATCCAGTGGTCTTTGGCTCAGTAGGGTGATCGTGAGGGTTTTGCCACTCTTGTCCAGTCGTTGTTTGATCAACCCGTGAGGGGGGTTATGGATGGAATCAAAAAGGGCACTGAGAATGATAATGAGTGTGGGGGGACTAATGTGAAACTATGTTTACGTAAGGTTGTTGATGGTCATTTCACTATAGCGGTTAAGGTTTTATGCTCCTCGGGGGTCGCCCCTCTCAATAAGAATACTCTGGAGGCTTTAGTGGCTAAGCACCCATGTATGCCCCCTCCTTCCATGCCTGCCTCCTTGCCTTCTGAGTCTCGTCTTGTGGTGGAGTCCGATTGTGTGCTCGGGTGTATTAAATCTTTCCCCAAAGGAACGTCGTGCGGGAGAGACGGCTTAAGGGCCCAACATCTTTTAGATGCTTTTTGTGGGGAGGGGTCTGTGATTGCTGATAGCCTGCTTAGGGCTACTTCAGCTATGGTTAATTTGTGCTTGGGGGGGAGGTGCCCGAGGAGTCTGGCGGAGTTTGTTGCTTCTGCTCCTCTTACACCTCTTCTCAAACCGGATAATGGGATTAGGCCTATCGCTGTTGGGTCGATTTGGAGGAGGGTGATCTCCAAGGTGGCCATGCAAGGTGTTGGGAATGAGATGGCCAAATACCTTGGCGATTTCCAGTTTGGGGTAGGGATTCCGTGTGGGGCAAAGGCCATTCTTCATAGTGCGAACAAGTTACTTAATGAGTACCACCAAGATGGGTCTCTTGCTATGCTTACTGTTGATTTTTCGAACGCTTTTAATTTGGTTGATAGGACAGCCCTACTGTACGAGGTAAGGAAAAGGTGCCCTTCGATTTCTACGTGGGTCGATTTTTTATATGGTCAACCAGCTAGATTATATGTGGGGGATGAGTATATTTGGTCTACTACTGGTGTTCAGCAGGGGGACCCCTTGGGGCCCCTCCTTTTTGCCCTTGTTCTACAACCCCTTGTTCACCGAATAAGGGATCGCTGCCAACTTCTATTTCATGCCTGGTACCTAGATGACGGAACGCTTATTGGAGATGCCACCCAAGTGGCTAATGCTTTAGATAGCATCAGAGCTGAGGGTCCTTCCTTAGGGATTCAACTTAATATAAAGAAAACTGAAGTTTTCTGGCCAACCTGCAATGGTGTAAAGGTTCAGGCTTATTCCCTCGGGGGATTGGGAGGCCGGTGCGGGGAGTGAAACTCCTGGGGGGTGCCGTTAGTCGTGATGCAGAGTTTATTAGTAGTATGGCTCTTAAAAGAGCGAACTGTGCAGTCGGGGTGATGAGGTGCCTTAAACGCCTACGGGACCCTCAGAGCGAGCTCCTCTTGCTTCGTTCTTGTATGGGTGTTGCTAAATTACTGTTTGGTCTTCGAACGTGTCAACCTTCTTTGGTCGGGGGAGCTGTCTCTATTTTTTATGAGCGCCTCCGGGGAGCATTAGAGGATATTGTTGTTTGTGGGGGTGCCTTTTTTGGAGATCTCCAGTGGAGGTTGGCTTCTCTCCCGACCCGGTTCGGAGGCTTAGGGATTTGTATGGCCGAGGATGCCTCTTCATATGCTTTCGTGGCTTCAAGGGCCCAATCTTGGGGTTTACAAGACCACATACTCCGAGAATGTGGTGGGGATGTTTTAGACTCCGATTACAGGAGTGCGTTGGACCTTCTGCATAGTTCTCTTCCCAACCTTGATATTGGCGGTTTCTACATTAAAGACACCGCCCCTCCTAAATCCCAGAAAATTCTGGCGAATGCCTTATATGGCGAAATTGTCAAGAGGTTTGAAGAGAAGTTTGTTTTATCCCCTCGGCAAAGAGCTGTGTTTGAATGTCTACGTTCCCCACATGCTCAGGATTTTCTGTCTGTCGCACCTATTGAAGGCTTGGGGCAACACATGTCTGCTGTGGAATACCGTGCTATCCTTAGATACCGACTGTTGATTCCTTTGTTCCCAGTTGACGAGCCATGTCCGGTATGCCGCAAAGCGTGTGTGGATTCTTTCGGCGAGCACGCGATCCACTGTAAAGAGCTACCGGGGTTTAAATATCGGCATGATTGGGTGAGAGATGTTTTATGTGATGTTCTTAAGCGGGCCGGGATCTCTGCCAAAAAGGAGGCTCCAGTAAATTTCCTGACTGGCCCCTTAGAGGGGAGGTCCACTTAACGCCCGGCTGACATCCTTGTGTTTGGATGGGAAGGGGGAAACACGCTTGTGTAGATCTAACTGGAGTCTCCCCCCTTGTCGGGCTCAAGGACAAGGGCTTTGTCGTAGGGCAAGCGGTGCTCAAGGCAGAGGCAAGCAAAGTGGCAAAACATGAGAAAGCCTGCCTGGAGAATCAACATGTGTTTGTCCCGTTTGCGTTTGATACCTTTGGTGGTCTCGCTCCTGACGCTGTGCGACTTTTGAATTGGGTTCAAAAAGTCGTTAATAGTAATTCTTCATCGCTAAAGGTTTCAAACTTTGTATTTAGTAGAATTGGTTTTTCTATTCAAAAGGGGGTGGCGGCGCAACTTGTTGCCCGACTACCTGCAATTGCTTTGTAATTGCCCTTTTCGTGTGAAATGATATGGGGCATGTTGATTTTGTCAAAAAAAATTACAATATTTTTAGTTTCAAACAAAAACAAATTTAATATTTTTGGTTTTCTTTCATTAAATCATACGTTATTTTAATAATTATTAACAAGGATTGTACATTTAGTAGATGTTCTTTGTATGTTAGATAACAACTCTTTCTCACTATATATACGACATGTATGTATTGTCACATACAAACCTTCTGGGTAGCCTAGTTGGCCAGCCTCACACACCCTCTCCCTAGAGGTCTCGGGTTCGAATCTTGGTGTCCGCATCCCACTGCCAAGCTCTTCGCTCTCGGTTAGGTATTCACCCCCAGGCAGCTATGGGGCTAAGCTAGCTTGTGGAGTGTGATCACTCCAGCGGTTGGGAGGACCGTGGAATATCCCCCCCCCCCCCCCCCCCACACACACACACATACACAAAACCCTAAATATTACACTTGTTTATATATAATATCCCCCCCCCCCCCCCACACACACACACACACATACACAAAACCCTAAATATTACACTTGTTTATATATATATATATATAGGAAGCACATTTCTTCTTTTATTCCTCTCACGTTAAGGGCTATAAATAGTAGTACCCAAACTTCACCAACATTCAATTCTATTTGAAAAAAATACATGTAAAAAAAGTGTAATAGTCCGGAAGATGTTGTCGAAAGGTACTTTGAACTGCATCGACATTATAATTGTGATCATCCTTCCCCTTGTAGGCGTTTTCTTCAAGTTCAGCTGCCATGTTAGTCTCTCTCGATTCTTAGAAGGATTTACATAAGATATTATGGAACTTGTTGAGTGAAATATATATGTGGTGTATCTTGATTGTAGGTAAAGTTTTGGATATGCGTGTTGTTGACTCTATTTGGATGGATCACTGGTGTTGTTTAGGCCATCTATGTTATCACCAAGTAATAAGTCGATATTACATCTCTTGGTTTTCTTACAATTATTTTGGATGATTCATTTTTACTAATTCATGATTATGTTATTGTACACAAATAATAATTTCAAGGTATTTAAGGAGATGGGCTTGTTACAGTTATTAATGGATAATCGTGGTGGTTCAAGTTTTCTATCCATGTTTCCTGGTCTATGTATTAGCCAATGCTTCTTTTTAATAATTCATTTATGATTTGTTTCTGTTCAAATTTTAGAGTAGATTTGTCTTATTTTGTTAGTATTTTTTTAATGTAAAATAGAATGTTTTATGTAATTGTTGAGATTAAATGGATGTTCAAGTGATGTATTAAGAAACTTATATTTTAACTTCTTTTACAACAAAATAGAAAAAAACTCAAAAGTGCCCATTACATGAAGTGAGCCAAGAATAACCCAAGTATTTTTTCTCATACCAGTCCGGGTTCAAAACCGGTTCAGGTTTTAAGAAGGATTAGAACCAGTTTTAGACAAATCGGCAAGAGATAGAAACCAGGTTAGACAAAAAATAAACCAAACCATCTAGAACCGATCGAGGTTGGGGAATAAAAAACTTTTTGTTTTTGTAATATTTTTATTTTAATTTTTTTTATTAGTGTTATTTTTTACTGTTTCGTCTACAATTCCATTTATAAATTTTATTCAAAATCGGTGCGTCTCAGTCACAAAACGCAGCGGGTCACCCTAGTAATGTTTTAAAGAATTACCCATTTAATTATATAGTTTTTTAAGATATACTAATTATGAAATTCCCCATTTAAAAAATAATCAACCATTAAATAAATTTAAAAAACCCTCTTAAATAGGGGTGTTCAGAAAAAACCATTACCAAATAAAAACCATAAACCGAATCGTAACCGAATAAATCGATACGAACAACAAATTCGGTTTTTTGTTTGGTTTCTAACCAAAACCGAATTGTGAATATGTTTTTTTATAACGCCCCAAAAACTTCGCTAGCATGATCCCTTATGTTATGGTATGAAAGGAGGTAACTAAGTTATTTAACATAGTTAACTTATAAGTTCAATAAGAAGGAATGAGTTATTGTGACTAAATAAAAATAACAAACAAAACTAAGGGGGTAAAAGAGGTCAAGTTGGAAAGTATCTTAATTAAAAGATGGGGAAAAAGGAAAGCCCATTCTTGGGCAGATGCATATGTCGACACACACACATAGGGTGTGTGTATGTGTGTTCTTGTGAATCAAAAATGACGAAGAAGAAGAGGATGGTTTAGAACTTGCATGGATAATCCATAAATTTCAAGGTGTTCATCACCTTCTAAACATCAAGTAAGTATCAAATTCATCCCTTCTTAGTTGAAATTTTGGTGGGTTTTGATGGACTATCCTTAATTGGGTAAATCGGAAGAATTTGATGGTTAAATTTGTGTTTAGGAGCACTTATCTAGTGCCATTAATGATGTAAACATCTCAATAGGTGGTTTGATTTGGGAATCCGTGATCAAGAAAATGGGTTTTTGAGTAAGTATGGTTTAATATGAATTGATTGAAGGAAATGTGATGCTATGCTATGTTCGGTGTTATGAAAAGAATGATACTTGTTGTAAGTAAGGAACTTGATGATTGATATGATGAATTAAGAAGACTAGGTAGGAAATGCCAGCATATTGTGCATTAAAAGGTGTATGCACACCAAGTGTTTGATGAAATGTCTAAAAGACATTAACATGTGAGATTTGTATGCAGGTAAATGGGTAAATATGTATAGAAAGTAATAATGATGTATTTGATGGTAAACTAACATGAGAAGTGTGTTTTAGATATAGTTCATGTAGAAGATTTGATTTGTTAGTATGATGTGGTAAAAGCATGCTTTAGGAATGGTTCATTATGCTTGAATGATGCAATGCATACCATGTAGATTGTTTGATTTCCTATTTGCAAGTAAAAAATAAATGTGATGAATATGAGAACTCTATAAAAGGGTAATGTTGGAATGAGGTTGGTATAGCTAAGTACGTGTTATGGTGTTAGCGGTAAAGATATGGAAATGCTAGTGTGGATGGAATGGATTATGTATGTGTATTATTAGGTGATCATGTAGTTATATGTCACACAATATGAGTATGAAATGTGTATGATGTTAATACTATGGTTTACCATATCAAGATTGATACATGTTCATAAGTTGAAAGTATGAAAGTAGGACAGTTGACTTTCTGAAAGTAAAAAAAATGTATAAGTGGCATGATTAGGCTTTTGGGCATAATTAAGAGTAAGAAGTCATGTGTTATGTACTAGATGATTTATTTAATGTGTATGATGATGATTGAGTTGCGTGAAGGTGGAACAAAGTGACTATTAGTATATGTCTTATGTATGCGGTAGTTGACTAATGCAAGACAAGTATGTATGAATGGAAAGAAATGAATGTTTGTATGAACGAATATATATGCTAACCATTATATTAATGTGGTGACATGAACGAATAGGACCCACATTAGCAAGGACTTAAGCATGGAAGGCTAACAGGTCAAAAGGAAGCAAGGAAGCAAACACGAAAGCGGGCGCTCAAGGTAAATGATTCTCAAACTCAATTTCTTATTATGCAATGAAGTTTTATATACAAGAGGAAAGGGAAACATGAAAGGATGGACAGATAATGGTAATACCAAGGTAAGTAATGTCGTAACCGGTTATTTATGGTTTAAATATGAATGGACTCATTTATTGGGAGTAAATGGGTCAAACTTGGAATATGTTATTCACAAGGTTCGAGTTATGAAATACTCATTAGAAGGGATTAGAAATGATATAATAATGGTTTTTATGTATTGATTAACTTATTGGGGGATAAAGTTTTAGTTGTGCGAAAAAAAGATGTTCAAGTATACACTATGTGTAAAGTAATAAAGACACCTAGATGTTACGCGGCCATGTTGAAAACTGCGTTGAATTCTGACATGACCGTTTCATTGTTCTGTCTTAATATACATGTGTATGAGCAAGGTTGAGAAATTAAGCACTTGTAAGGGTTATTACTGACTTGTATCGATTATACAAAACCCTTGAGGGTATAAAACCAATATAATAACTAGGATTACACCCAATAAACGTAAATGGGTCATGAACCAAGCGGCTCAAACCGAATAAACATGATATGCTTAAGTATGTAAAAGGATACAATAGGTTTGTTGGTGTGCATGTACATATATATGAGAAAGATTAAATTGTATGTAGTAGACGGACTATTACACGTGCGCGTTTGTATGTGTTTTGTATGTATAGATGTAGGGACTAGGATTTGTACATATGAATGTATTAGTACGTAAGTTGTATGTATGTGTATGGATAGGAAGGGGTAGATACATGACTTGTAATTTTGTATATACAAACGAATGAGAATTGTATATATGATTTTAATATGTATGAGTATTAGCGATGCTAACCATATTTCTTTTGAGAATAGAATAAAAGTGCAGGTATGTTATTGTTGGCTTTATGAAGATTTGACACTCGGATGCGAATATTGAATTTGAAGAGATATCCGAATGGATTAATATATGTAGAAAGAATGTGACATGGTCGTTCAATTATGTTAGTTTAGATTATGTATAATATTCTCAAGTACTAATGATGTGAATGTATGTAATGATTGCAGGTTACACCGAATCACATATCATCATCATGGAATGTAAGCGGGTGAAGATCGAGTCATAACTCAGATTGTACGGGAGCGTGTGGTCTCTAGTTAGTAATGTATGTCATGTTTTATTTCTTAAATGAGAACGAAGAATGTAAATATTGTTAAAGAGTCATTCTAAAGGGATTTTCAAGTATGTTACAACATTTATAACAAAGGAAATTTGAAGGTTCGTATTTTTCGATGTGTCTTTTTGTTTAAAACAGGTTAGGGTCTTACATTTTTTGTTCGGTTTTTGGATCCACGTTTTTTATTTGGGTTATTCGGTTTATTTGGATAACCGAATAAACCGTTAATTTAATTAATTATTAGATAAAAATAATAATGTTTAACAAACTATATACAATTGAGTAAATTACTATTTTAGCCCCTGAGTTTTAACAATTTCAGTCCAAAAAGAAATCTTTTGACATATCAGACCCTAAGATTGCATTTTATAACGGTTTTTGTGACAACTCGAGTTTCTGAGATTCTGTCTTCGCATTAATTGCACGATTATTGTTTAGATTGTTAATTTACACGACTTGTTGTTTCACAACTGTACACGTTGTAATACGTTAAATCGTGTTGTGATTAATATGTTATATTTGATGCGCAATGTGGATATATGCTTGCGTGGTGGGTAATATGTTTGAATGTGGATATATGCTTGCGTGGTGGTTAATATGTTTGTTAATATATGATTGTATGGGAAAAATATAAGTTTGTGTATTGTTGTTGTCAATGTGAAACAACCTAGCCGAAAACCCACCCCCCCTCACCCATCACGAAAACACAAAAGTGTTTTCGTCAACCGGTGGGCCGGCGAAATCAACACAAGGGCCTAGGGCCCAGTAGCAATGTTTAATATCTTGTTCCCCACTGTTATCAAAAGTTTATCGCCGAACCCTAGAGTGCGACGGTAACTGCAAGTTTTCAAGCCTCTCCTCTCGATCGATCTAGTGATCTCCCATCTCGGTTAGTTACAATATTGTTTGAATCATGCATGACTCCTTAGTAAATCACCACATGTCCGTATGTATATGTTTATTTGGTTGAAATCATGTGACTATTTGACATCATGAATAAACTGTTAGTGGGTAATGATTGTGAATTGATGTGTATTCATTGATGTGTATTCTTTCTGGTTAACCACTCATGAATTGATATTCCTGTTAGTGTTTGAGATACATGATAACCATGTTAAATCAATTAAAGTGAACCAAAGATGAAAGATCATCACGTGGTTTTATCAGGATCTCTTTATAAACATTGAGACTTGCAATCAAAATTGAGGTCCAATTAAATTGTCACAGCAAATAATTCATCAGTTTGCTATTTGATTCATAGTGTGCGTGTAATGTTTTTCAAAGGGTTGTCGGCCATTAGTTTTCTAATTCAATATTTTAATATGTAACCTTATTGCTAGATGTGAATGGGTAACATCACATGACGTACTGTGTGCAAAATGCAAGAGTTGGATAACTATGATCTGAACTCATTAATATCATGCTTTAATCGATAGGTTGTTATTGACTTGGCCGTGATATATGGGAAGCGAATTATTAAATCTCGAATAATGATGTGTACATGATATTGACTTATATATATAACAATTATATCATTCTATTTTGTATTCATCCCATTCAAGTGACATCATAAAAGTCCTACATATTAGTTCACATGGAACATTTTGTCAGCTCAAAAACATTCGGTCCAATAAGAATTGTGAGATTTCATGTGAAGTCATTATTGTTTGCATGTGAATTAGGGGTGCTGGTTAGTGGGCCGAAGTTTTAATTTATATGGGACTATTTAAAGTGAGTGAATATACATGTTGGGCAGGGTAGGATGGGTGAGTGACACTTGAGTTACATGATAATTGATTGGGTTCCATTCTTTTGTGATTGGCAAACTAGATACAAGTGATGAAACGAAACATGCGTGTATGGCCCTAACTTGAAATGTGAATATGTGTCGGTATGGATATTTGCTACAACTTGTGTGATAGTGCAAATTATGCTTGTTATGACATGTGTGACGTTATATGTTAGATGTTTATCGCTTGAGCATACGTGCGACTAGATATGTGAATTATGAATTCATGATACTGACTGTCCCTGGTAACTACAATAGGGTTTGATTGATCAACGGACTAACAAGTAATTAATCAAACCGAGCAAACCAAGGTGAGTTCACACTAGCCAAGGCATGGGATTCCCAGGGGTTGGGAATGGGATTGAATAACTACTCATACAACTATTACTATTAAACAGATTATTACTGTCCTCGGTTGAAGGGCACGTACGTAAAACCTACGTACAGTTATACTTACTACTGTCCTCGGATTGAAGGGCACGTACGTAAAGCCTACGTACACGATCTTAAGACCATCACCTCTATCAAAGGAAGTCCCTCAATTATCGACTTAATCGCCGAGGCCTAGGGCGAGCGGGTCATTAGTTAATAGCGCTATTAGGTTTAACAAACCTCACACCGTGCCAGTCGGACGGGCGTGTACTAATGGACTATGGGCAAAGGGTCAATGCTGATAGACATTGACTTAGGGCACCTCTTATATTTTCGTAGCAGTCGATACGCGTGGTCTTGTAACACATGGGAAGCCCCCACTAATCATCGCACGCATGCCTGGACTGGCAGCAAGGATTAACGCGATACATGGTTTACAAAACGAATAAATACGGTTTATGAAATGAATACTTTAACCAAACAACCAACTGTGAACTCGCTCAACTTTGTTGTTGATTCGTTGCTACATGCCTTGCAGGTCATTAGGTACCCATGGAGCTTGCACAGGGAGGAACGGTCGTTGTGGGACATGGCGATGTGTGCCATGCTTTAAACATTACTTTATTTCATATTAAATGCTTGCTATGGGTTTTACAAATTATGCTTCCGCTAAACACTTAACTATGCTTTGGTTTTTGAACACCTTTCATATTGGTTGGTTGAATTATGGTTACTTACATACTTGTTCAATATGATTGGTGGCTTGATCCTGGTCAGTCACACCTCCAAGCGGTGATACTCCGCGTGTGGATTTTGGGGGTGTGACAGATTGGTATCAGAGCCATTGGTTATAGTGAACTTGGTTTTAATAAGGGAAAAAGTTTTTGTTAAAACCAGACTATAACCTGTACAGTGCTCTACGATCCACAACGACGCTTCACTCCACGTGCAAGGCTCGACATTCTAGGTGATATGGTTTATGTTTACATTGCCTACTTGCTAGACTACATAGAACTTTGCTCATGGTATGCTTAGATAAACGTAACAACTATTGCTTGAAAACACATGTGTGCTTGTTTCCTTCTGTCACTCCACATTTACACACATTCGCGACACCTTTCCTATTTTTGTTTCCTTCGATGTGAAGATCATGAGGGAACGTGTGAACCTAACTCAAGCCAGCTGACGGCTCTTATCAACGAACAAGTTACGGCAGCACTCGCAGCCGCTCAGGCAGGAGGTATAACCTGCTATTCCGAACCTATCCTAGGATGTTAGATCCTACTCTCATGACCCAACTCTCGCGCTTAACCCAGACTTTCCTTCCTCGCGCAACAAGGTCAGAACGCTCAGCCACCTGTATGCACATTCAAGACGTCCGAGGACTGTCGTCCTAGTACTTTCAGTGGCACTAAAGGAGCTGTTGGACTCCTCCATTGGTTTGAAAAGCTCGAGTCTATCTTAGAGATGGGTGAATGCCCTGAGGCCTGTAGGGTGGATTACGCCACTGGTACTCTCGAAGGCACTGCGCTAACTTGGTGGAACTCGCAGGTTCAGATGCTGGGACTGGCGGCTGCTAATGCCACCCCATAGAAGGATTTTGAGGAACTGATCAAACGTGAATACTGTAGTCGTGATGACATCCACAAACTGGATATGGAGTTCTTTAATCTGATGATGACGGGGTCAGAGATAGAAGCTTACACGAAATGATCCAACGAACTGGCAGTGTTATGTCCAACTATGTGGATCCTCCCACCAAGCGCATTGGGTCGCACCCCAAAGGCTTAGTACCAGAGATTCAAAGTCATGTGACTTCTGCTAACCTTGCTACTATCCAGGATGTTACTCGTTTTGCTCGTCGTCTCACCGACCGGGCAGTGGAACAGGACAAGCTGTCTAAGCATATTGGTACTACTACTACTTCTGCTACTCCCAGTAACAACAAACGCATGTGGAATGGAAATTCGAGCAAGGGTCCCACTTCGGTTCAGTCTCAGTCGCAACACAGGAGCCCCAGTCAGCAGTCAGGGTGGATACAGAGGAAACCACCCTAAGTGCAATCGATGTAATTTGCACCACAGCGGGCAATGCAACAGAGATCGTTGTCAGAGATGCAACAAGCTTGGTCATGGAGCCAAAGATTTTAGAATCTCACGTCCTGCAAACCAAAACCGTCAATAGCAGCCACAAGCTCCACAGAATCAGCAGTAACAACAGGGTAACAAGGGATGCTATCAGGGTGATGCTTAAGGTCACTTCAAGAGACACTGCCCACAGTTGAACCAGAACTAGAATCGGAACCCCAACCAGGGAAACGGGAATAATAATGGAGGCAACAACGGGAGTAATGACGACGGCGATGGTGCCAGGGGTCGAGTGTTCGTGATTGGTCAGGGTGATGCTAGGAATGACCCCAACGTATGATGGTTTTGACATCGTTATTGGTAATGAACCTCTCATGATTCGCGGCGACAAGAGGGGTGCTGATGAGAGCATCATCTCTTTCCTTAAGGCCCAAAAGTGTTTGCGTAAGGGCCACACTGCCTTTCTGGCTCTCGTTACTGACACCTCGAAGAAAGAGAAAAAAAAAGATAGAAGACTTTCAGATTGTACGCGACTATCCTAAGGTATTTCCTGAGGAACTACCTGGCCTCCCGCCTCATCGTCAAGTCGGGTTTCAAATCGAGTTAGCTCCTGGAGCAGCACCTATAGCTCGTGCACCTTATCGCCTAGCTCCATCAGAGTTGGAAGAACTCTCTACGCAACTACAAGAACTCTTGGATAAGGGTTTTATTCGTCCTAGCTCTCCGCCCTGGGAGCTCCAGTGCTATTCGTGAAGAAGAAGGACGGTACATTCCGTATGTGTATCGACTACCGAGAACTCAACAAGGTGACCATGAAGAATCGCTATCCTCTTCCATGCATTGACGACTTGTTCGACCAGCTGCAAGGGTTGAGTTACTATTCAAAGATCGATTTGAGATCAGGATATCACCAGCTGAGAGTCCGGGACGAGGACGTCTCCAAAACAGCATTCAGAACTCGCTATGGCCACTACGAGTTTCTGGTTATGCCATTCGGGTTAACAAACGCGCCTGCGGTTTTCATGGATCTTATGAACAGGGTGTGCAAACCTTATCTTGACAAGTTCGTCATTGTTTTCATAGACGACATCCTGATCTATTCGAAGAGTCGGGAGGAACATGAGCAGCATTTACGACTTATTCTGGAACTCCTTCGAACGGAATAGCTGTACGCTAAGTTTTCAAAATGCGACTTCTGGCTTCGTGAAGTCCACTTCCTAGGCCACGTGGTAAACAAGGATGGGATTCATGTTGATCCATCCAAGGTAGATTCGATCAAGAACTGGCCTGCACCTCGCACACCAACCGAAATACGCCAATTCTTGGGTTTGGCGGGTAATTATAGAAGGTTCATCAAAGATTTCTCAAAGATTGCACATCCGCTTACACTACTGACACAGAAAGGTGTTGCTTACCGTTGGGGTAATACACAGGAAACAGCGTTTCAACACTTAAAGGATAGACTCTGTAGCGCACCTATCCTCTCATTGCCTGAAGGCACAGACGATTTTGTAGTCTACTGCGACGCATCCATCCAAGGTCTTGGATGTGTGTTGATGCAACGG
This sequence comes from Helianthus tuberosus, assembly GCA_030545235.1. Lineage (NCBI taxonomy): Eukaryota > Viridiplantae > Streptophyta > Magnoliopsida > Asterales > Asteraceae > Helianthus > Helianthus tuberosus. Next base: position 149,288,314 of record CM060367.1, on the reverse strand, counting down.
GATAAAGTCATTGCTTATGCTTCGCGCCAACTTAAGATTCACGAACGGAATTACACCACACATGATTTAGAGCTGGGAGTTGTTGTCTTTGCGCTCAAGATATGGCGACATTACCTGTATGGCACTAAGTGCACCATCTACACCGATCACAGGAGTCTCGAGCATATATTCAAGCAGAAAGAATTGAACATGCGACAACGTAGATGGGTCGAACTACTGAACGATTACGAATGTGCTATAAAGTACCATCCGGGCAAAGTCAATGTGGTGGCCGACGCCCTCAGTCGAAAGTATACTACACCTAGGCGTGTACTAGCGTTGCAACTCATTATTCAGTCTAGTCTTCCTTCACAGATACGAGATGCTCAGGTAGAAGCATTGAAAACAGAAAACATCAGGGCTGAAGCCCTACGCGGCTCAAGGCAACGGTTAGAACAAAAGGCAGACGGAGCCTACTATGTAACAGAACGCATCTGGGTCCCACTCTATGGCAACTTACGCGAGCTTGTAATGGATGAAGCTCATAAGTCTCGCTACTCAGTACATCCTGGTTCGGATAAGATATACCACGACCTCAGAACTACATATTGGTGGCCTAGCATGAAAGCTCACATAGCCACTTACGTTAGCAAGTGCTTGACTTGTGCGAGAGTTAAAGCGGAATATCAGAAACCATCAGGCCCACTCCAACAACCTGAGATACCACAATGGAAATGGGAACAAATTTCCATGGATTTTGTTACTGGCCTACCTAGATCTCAGCGCGGAAATGATACTATTTGGGTGATCGTGGATCGACTCACAAAGTCTGCTCACTTCTTGGCTATCAAGGAAACGGATAAGTTCTCCACTCTAGCAGACGTATACCTTAAGGAAGTTGTCTCGAGGCACGGGGTGCCCACCTCTATTATCTCTGATCGTGATGCACGTTTTACTTCAGAACTGTGGCAAGTAATGCACAAATCTTTTGGCTCTCGATTAGACATGAGCACAGCTTATCACCCTCAGACAGATGGGCAATCTGAGCGCACTATTCAAACTCTAGAAGACATGCTTCGGGCGTGCGTAATTGACTTTGCCAATGGCTGGGAAAAACATCTGCCACTTGTGGAATTTTCGTACAATAACAGCTACCACACCAGCATTAAAGCTGCTCCATTTGAGGCATTGTACGGGCGTAAATGCCGATCACCTCTTTGTTGGGTAGAGGTGGGTGACAGTCAGATCACAGGTCCAGAAATGGTAATTGATACTACTGAAAAGATTGCTCAAATACGACAACGCATGGCGGCAGCTCGTGACCGTCAGAAAGCATACGCAGATAAAGACAGGAAACTACTCGAGTTCCAGGTTGGGGATCGAGTGCTACTCAAAGTTTCACCCTGGAAGGGTGTTGTTCGTTTTGGCAAACGAGGCAAGCTCAATCCGCGATACGTCGGACCTTTCGAAGTCATAGAGAAAATAGGCAAAGTGGCCTACAGACTGAACTTACCAGCTGAACTCAGTGCAGTTCACAACGTCTTTCACGTGTCGAATCTGAAGAAGTGTCTGTCAGATGAGACCCTCATAGTTCCTTTGAAGGAGCTCACTATCGACGAACAGTTGCATTTCGTCGAGGAACCAGTTGAAATCACGGACCGGGATGTCAAGGTCCTCAAGAACACTAGAATACCTCTTGTTCGAGTTCGTTGGAACTCCCGTCGTGGCCCAGAGTTCATCTGGGAACGAGAAGATCAAATGAAACTCAAGTATCCCCAGTTATTCGGAAACAGTGCAACTACTACTGAGGCTGAAGCTACTACAGAATTTCAGGACGAAATTCCAAATCAACGGGGGGATGATGTGACACCCCAGGAAAACCAGTAAACTACACAACACAACTAGCTTCCTCAGTAACCACGTGCTAAATTTCGGGACGAAATTTCTTTCAAGTTGGGGATAATGTGACAACTCGAGTTTCTGAGATTCTGTCTTCGCATTAATTGCACGATTATTGTTTAGATTGTTAATTTACACGACTTGTTGTTTCACAACTGTACACGTTGTAATACGTTAAATCGTGTTGTGATTAATATGTTATATTTGATGCGCAATGTGGATATATGCTTGCGTGGTGGGTAATATGTTTGAATGTGGATATATGCTTGCGTGGTGGTTAATATGTTTGTTAATATATGATTGTATGGGAAAAATATAAGTTTGTGTATTGTTGTTGTCAATGTGAAACAACCTAGCCGAAAACCCACCCCCCCTCACCCATCACGAAAACACAAAAGTGTTTTCGTCAACCGGTGGGCCGGCGAAATCAACACAAGGGCCTAGGGCCCAGTAGCAATGTTTAATATCTTGTTCCCCACTGTTATGAAAAGTTTATCGCCGAACCCTAGAGTGCGACGGCAACTGCAAGTTTTCAAGCCTCTCCTCTCGATCGATCTAGTGATCTCCCATCTCGGTTAGTTACAATATTGTTTGAATCATGCATGACTCCTTAGTAAATCACCACATGTCCGTATGTATATGTTTATTTGGTTGAAATCATGTGACTATTTGACATCATGAATAAACTGTTAGTGGGTAATGATTGTGAATTGATGTGTATTCATTGATGTGTATTCTTTCTGGTTAACCACTCGTGAATTGATATTCCTGTTAGTGTTTGAGATACATGATAACCATGTTAAATCAATTAAAGTGAACCAAAGATGAAAGATCATCACGTGGTTTTGTCAGGATCTCTTTATAAACATTGAGACTTGCAATCAAAATTGAGGTCCAATTAAATTGTCACAGCAAATAATTCATCAGTTTGCTATTTGATTCATAGTGTGCGTGTAATGTTTTTCAAAGGGTTGTCGGCCATTAGTTTTCTAATTCAATATTTTAATATGTAACCTTATTGCTAGATGTGAATGGGTAACATCACATGACGTACTGTGTGCAAAATGCAAGAGTTGGATAACTATGATCTGAACTCATTAATATCATGCTTTAATCGATAGGTTGTTATTGACTTGGCCGTGATATATGGGAAGCGAATTATTAAATCTCGAATAATGATGTGTACATGATATTGACTTATATATGTAACAATTATATCATTCTATTTTGTATTCATCCCATTCAAGTGACATCATAAAAGTCCTACATATTAGTTCACATGGAACATTTTGTCAGCTCAAAAACATTCGGTCCAATAAGAATTGTGAGATTTCATGTGAAGTCATTATTGTTTGCATGTGAATTAGGGGTGCTGGTTAGTGGGCCGAAGTTTTAATTTATATGGGACTATTTAAAGTGAGTGAATATACATGTTGGGCAGGGTAGGATGGGTGAGTGACACTTGAGTTACATGATAATTGATTGGGTTCCATTCTTTTGTGATTGGCAAACTAGATACAAGTGATGAAACGAAACATGCGTGTATGGCCCTAACTTGAAATGTGAATATGTGTCGGTATGGATATTTGCTACAACTTGTGTGATAGTGCAAATTATGCTTGTTATGACATGTGTGACGTTATATGTTAGATGTTTATCGCTTGAGCATACGTGCGACTAGATATGTGAATTATGAATTCATGATACTGACTGTCCCTGGTAACTACAATAGGGTTTGATTGATCAACGGACTAACAAGTAATTAATCAAACCGAGCAAACCAAGGTGAGTTCACACTAGCCAAGGCATGGGATTCCCAGGGGTTGGGAATGGGATTGAATAACTACTCATACAACTATTACTATTAAACAGATTATTACTGTCCTCGGTTGAAGGGCACGTACGTAAAACCTACGTACAGTTATACTTACTACTGTCCTCGGATTGAAGGGCACGTACGTAAAGCCTACGTACACGATCTTAAGACCATCACCTCTATCAAAGGAAGTCCCTCAATTATCGACTTAATCGCCGAGGCCTAGGGCGAGCGGGTCATTAGTTAATAGCGCTATTAGGTTTAACAAACCTCACACCGTGCCAGTCGGACGGGCGTGTACTAATGGACTATGGGCAAAGGGTCAATGCTGATAGACATTGACTTAGGGCACCTCTTATATTTTCGTAGCAGTCGATACGCGTGGTCTTGTAACACATGGGAAGCCCCCACTAATCATCGCACGCATGCCTGGACTGGCAGCAAGGATTAACGCGATACATGGTTTACAAAACGAATAAATACGGTTTATGAAATGAATACTTTAACCAAACAACCAACTGTGAACTCGCTCAACTTTGTTGTTGATTCGTTGCTACATGCCTTGCAGGTCATTAGGTACCCATGGAGCTTGCACAGGGAGGAACGGTCGTTGTGGGACATGGCGATGTGTGCCATGCTTTAAACATTACTTTATTTCATATTAAATGCTTGCTATGGGTTTTACAAATTATGCTTCCGCTAAACACTTAACTATGCTTTGGTTTTTGAACACCTTTCATATTGGTTGGTTGAATTATGGTTACTTACATACTTGTTCAATATGATTGGTGGCTTGATCCTGGTCAGTCACACCTCCAAGCGGTGATACTCCGCGTGTGGATTTTGGGGGTGTGACAGATTGGTATCAGAGCCATTGGTTATAGTGAACTTGGTTTTAATAAGGGAAAAAGTTTTTGTTAAAACCAGACTATAACCTGTACAGTGCTCTACGATCCACAACGACGCTTCACTCCACGTGCAAGGCTCGACATTCTAGGTGATATGGTTTATGTTTACATTGCCTACTTGCTAGACTACATAGAACTTTGCTCATGGTATGCTTAGATAAACGTAACAACTATTGCTTGAAAACACATGTGTGCTTGTTTCCTTCTGTCACTCCACATTTACACACATTCGCGACACCTTTCCTATTTTTGTTTCCTTCGATGTGAAGATCATGAGGGAACGTGTGAACCTAACTCAAGCCAGCTGACGGCTCTTATCAACGAACAAGTTACGGCAGCACTCGCAGCCGCTCAGGCAGGAGGTATAACCTGCTATTCCGAACCTATCCTAGGATGTTAGATCCTACTCTCATGACCCAACTCTCGCGCTTAACCCAGACTTTCCTTCCTCGCGCAACAAGGTCAGAACGCTCAGCCACCTGTATGCACATTCAAGACGTCCGAGGACTGTCGTCCTAGTACTTTCAGTGGCACTAAAGGAGCTGTTGGACTCCTCCATTGGTTTGAAAAGCTCGAGTCTATCTTAGAGATGGGTGAATGCCCTGAGGCCTGTAGGGTGGATTACGCCACTGGTACTCTCGAAGGCACTGCGCTAACTTGGTGGAACTCGCAGGTTCAGATGCTGGGACTGGCGGCTGCTAATGCCACCCCATAGAAGGATTTTGAGGAACTGATCAAACGTGAATACTGTAGTCGTGATGACATCCACAAACTGGATATGGAGTTCTTTAATCTGATGATGACGGGGTCAGAGATAGAAGCTTACACGAAATGATCCAACGAACTGGCAGTGTTATGTCCAACTATGTGGATCCTCCCACCAAGCGCATTGGGTCGCACCCCAAAGGCTTAGTACCAGAGATTCAAAGTCATGTGACTTCTGCTAACCTTGCTACTATCCAGGATGTTACTCGTTTTGCTCGTCGTCTCACCGACCGGGCAGTGGAACAGGACAAGCTGTCTAAGCATATTGGTACTACTACTACTTCTGCTACTCCCAGTAACAACAAACGCATGTGGAATGGAAATTCGAGCAAGGGTCCCACTTCGGTTCAGTCTCAGTCGCAACACAGGAGCCCCAGTCAGCAGTCAGGGTGGATACAGAGGAAACCACCCTAAGTGCAATCGATGTAATTTGCACCACAGCGGGCAATGCAACAGAGATCGTTGTCAGAGATGCAACAAGCTTGGTCATGGAGCCAAAGATTTTAGAATCTCACGTCCTGCAAACCAAAACCGTCAATAGCAGCCACAAGCTCCACAGAATCAGCAGTAACAACAGGGTAACAAGGGATGCTATCAGGGTGATGCTTAAGGTCACTTCAAGAGACACTGCCCACAGTTGAACCAGAACTAGAATCGGAACCCCAACCAGGGAAACGGGAATAATAATGGAGGCAACAACGGGAGTAATGACGACGGCGATGGTGCCAGGGGTCGAGTGTTCGTGATTGGTCAGGGTGATGCTAGGAATGACCCCAACGTATGATGGTTTTGACATCGTTATTGGTAATGAACCTCTCATGATTCGCGGCGACAAGAGGGGTGCTGATGAGAGCATCATCTCTTTCCTTAAGGCCCAAAAGTGTTTGCGTAAGGGCCACACTGCCTTTCTGGCTCTCGTTACTGACACCTCGAAGAAAGAGAAAAAAAAAGATAGAAGACTTTCAGATTGTACGCGACTATCCTAAGGTATTTCCTGAGGAACTACCTGGCCTCCCGCCTCATCGTCAAGTCGGGTTTCAAATCGAGTTAGCTCCTGGAGCAGCACCTATAGCTCGTGCACCTTATCGCCTAGCTCCATCAGAGTTGGAAGAACTCTCTACGCAACTACAAGAACTCTTGGATAAGGGTTTTATTCGTCCTAGCTCTCCGCCCTGGGAGCTCCAGTGCTATTCGTGAAGAAGAAGGACGGTACATTCCGTATGTGTATCGACTACCGAGAACTCAACAAGGTGACCATGAAGAATCGCTATCCTCTTCCATGCATTGACGACTTGTTCGACCAGCTGCAAGGGTTGAGTTACTATTCAAAGATCGATTTGAGATCAGGATATCACCAGCTGAGAGTCCGGGACGAGGACGTCTCCAAAACAGCATTCAGAACTCGCTATGGCCACTACGAGTTTCTGGTTATGCCATTCGGGTTAACAAACGCGCCTGCGGTTTTCATGGATCTTATGAACAGGGTGTGCAAACCTTATCTTGACAAGTTCGTCATTGTTTTCATAGACGACATCCTGATCTATTCGAAGAGTCGGGAGGAACATGAGCAGCATTTACGACTTATTCTGGAACTCCTTCGAACGGAATAGCTGTACGCTAAGTTTTCAAAATGCGACTTCTGGCTTCGTGAAGTCCACTTCCTAGGCCACGTGGTAAACAAGGATGGGATTCATGTTGATCCATCCAAGGTAGATTCGATCAAGAACTGGCCTGCACCTCGCACACCAACCGAAATACGCCAATTCTTGGGTTTGGCGGGTAATTATAGAAGGTTCATCAAAGATTTCTCAAAGATTGCACAGCCGCTTACACTACTGACACAGAAAGGTGTTGCTTACCGTTGGGGTAATACACAGGAAACAGCGTTTCAACACTTAAAGGATAGACTCTGTAGCGCACCTATCCTCTCATTGCCTGAAGGCACAGACGATTTTGTAGTCTACTGCGACGCATCCATCCAAGGTCTTGGATGTGTGTTGATGCAACGGGATAAAGTCATTGCTTATGCTTCGCGCCAACTTAAGATTCACGAACGGAATTACACCACACATGATTTAGAGCTGGGAGTTGTTGTCTTTGCGCTCAAGATATGGCGACATTACCTGTATGGCACTAAGTGCACCATCTACACCGATCACAGGAGTCTCGAGCATATATTCAAGCAGAAAGAATTGAACATGCGACAACGTAGATGGGTCGAACTACTGAACGATTACGAATGTGCTATAAAGTACCATCCGGGCAAAGTCAATGTGGTGGCCGACGCCCTCAGTCGAAAGTATACTACACCTAGGCGTGTACTAGCGTTGCAACTCATTATTCAGTCTAGTCTTCCTTCACAGATACGAGATGCTCAGGTAGAAGCATTGAAAACAGAAAACATCAGGGCTGAAGCCCTACGCGGCTCAAGGCAACGGTTAGAACAAAAGGCAGACGGAGCCTACTATGTAACAGAACGCATCTGGGTCCCACTCTATGGCAACTTACGCGAGCTTGTAATGGATGAAGCTCATAAGTCTCGCTACTCAGTACATCCTGGTTCGGATAAGATATACCACGACCTCAGAACTACATATTGGTGGCCTAGCATGAAAGCTCACATAGCCACTTACGTTAGCAAGTGCTTGACTTGTGCGAGAGTTAAAGCGGAATATCAGAAACCATCAGGCCCACTCCAACAACCTGAGATACCACAATGGAAATGGGAACAAATTTCCATGGATTTTGTTACTGGCCTACCTAGATCTCAGCGCGGAAATGATACTATTTGGGTGATCGTGGATCGACTCACAAAGTCTGCTCACTTCTTGGCTATCAAGGAAACGGATAAGTTCTCCACTCTAGCAGACGTATACCTTAAGGAAGTTGTCTCGAGGCACGGGGTGCCCACCTCTATTATCTCTGATCGTGATGCACGTTTTACTTCAGAACTGTGGCAAGTAATGCACAAATCTTTTGGCTCTCGATTAGACATGAGCACAGCTTATCACCCTCAGACAGATGGGCAATCTGAGCGCACTATTCAAACTCTAGAAGACATGCTTCGGGCGTGCGTAATTGACTTTGCCAATGGCTGGGAAAAACATCTGCCACTTGTGGAATTTTCGTACAATAACAGCTACCACACCAGCATTAAAGCTGCTCCATTTGAGGCATTGTACGGGCGTAAATGCCGATCACCTCTTTGTTGGGTAGAGGTGGGTGACAGTCAGATCACAGGTCCAGAAATGGTAATTGATACTACTGAAAAGATTGCTCAAATACGACAACGCATGGCGGCAGCTCGTGACCGTCAGAAAGCATACGCAGATAAAGACAGGAAACTACTCGAGTTCCAGGTTGGGGATCGAGTGCTACTCAAAGTTTCACCCTGGAAGGGTGTTGTTCGTTTTGGCAAACGAGGCAAGCTCAATCCGCGATACGTCGGACCTTTCGAAGTCATAGAGAAAATAGGCAAAGTGGCCTACAGACTGAACTTACCAGCTGAACTCAGTGCAGTTCACAACGTCTTTCACGTGTCGAATCTGAAGAAGTGTCTGTCAGATGAGACCCTCATAGTTCCTTTGAAGGAGCTCACTATCGACGAACAGTTGCATTTCGTCGAGGAACCAGTTGAAATCACGGACCGGGATGTCAAGGTCCTCAAGAACACTAGAATACCTCTTGTTCGAGTTCGTTGGAACTCCCGTCGTGGCCCAGAGTTCATCTGGGAACGAGAAGATCAAATGAAACTCAAGTATCCCCAGTTATTCGGAAACAGTGCAACTACTACTGAGGCTGAAGCTACTACAGAATTTCAGGACGAAATTCCAAATCAACGGGGGGATGATGTGACACCCCAGGAAAACCAGTAAACTACACAACACAACTAGCTTCCTCAGTAACCACGTGCTAAATTTCGGGACAAAATTTCTTTCAAGTTGGGGATAATGTGACAACTCGAGTTTCTGAGATTCTGTCTTCGCATTAATTGCACGATTATTGTTTAGATTGTTAATTTACACGACTTGTTGTTTCACAACTGTACACGTTGTAATACGTTAAATCGTGTTGTGATTAATATGTTATATTTGATGCGCAATGTGGATATATGCTTGCGTGGTGGGTAATATGTTTGAATGTGGATATATGCTTGCGTGGTGGTTAATATGTTTGTTAATATATGATTGTATGGGAAAAATATAAGTTTGTGTATTGTTGTTGTCAATGTGAAACAACCTAGCCGAAAACCCACCCCCCCTCACCCATCACGAAAACACAAAAGTGTTTTCGTCAACCGGTGGGCCGGCGAAATCAACACAAGGGCCTAGGGCCCAGTAGCAATGTTTAATATCTTGTTCCCCACTGTTATGAAAAGTTTATCGCCGAACCCTAGAGTGCGACGGCAACTGCAAGTTTTCAAGCCTCTCCTCTCGATCGATCTAGTGATCTCCCATCTCGGTTAGTTACAATATTGTTTGAATCATGCATGACTCCTTAGTAAATCACCACATGTCCGTATGTATATGTTTATTTGGTTGAAATCATGTGACTATTTGACATCATGAATAAACTGTTAGTGGGTAATGATTGTGAATTGATGTGTATTCATTGATGTGTATTCTTTCTGGTTAACCACTCGTGAATTGATATTCCTGTTAGTGTTTGAGATACATGATAACCATGTTAAATCAATTAAAGTGAACCAAAGATGAAAGATCATCACGTGGTTTTGTCAGGATCTCTTTATAAACATTGAGACTTGCAATCAAAATTGAGGTCCAATTAAATTGTCACAGCAAATAATTCATCAGTTTGCTATTTGATTCATAGTGTGCGTGTAATGTTTTTCAAAGGGTTGTCGGCCATTAGTTTTCTAATTCAATATTTTAATATGTAACCTTATTGCTAGATGTGAATGGGTAACATCACATGACGTACTGTGTGCAAAATGCAAGAGTTGGATAACTATGATCTGAACTCATTAATATCATGCTTTAATCGATAGGTTGTTATTGACTTGGCCGTGATATATGGGAAGCGAATTATTAAATCTCGAATAATGATGTGTACATGATATTGACTTATATATGTAACAATTATATCATTCTATTTTGTATTCATCCCATTCAAGTGACATCATAAAAGTCCTACATATTAGTTCACATGGAACATTTTGTCAGCTCAAAAACATTCGGTCCAATAAGAATTGTGAGATTTCATGTGAAGTCATTATTGTTTGCATGTGAATTAGGGGTGCTGGTTAGTGGGCCGAAGTTTTAATTTATATGGGACTATTTAAAGTGAGTGAATATACATGTTGGGCAGGGTAGGATGGGTGAGTGACACTTGAGTTACATGATAATTGATTGGGTTCCATTCTTTTGTGATTGGCAAACTAGATACAAGTGATGAAACGAAACATGCGTGTATGGCCCTAACTTGAAATGTGAATATGTGTCGGTATGGATATTTGCTACAACTTGTGTGATAGTGCAAATTATGCTTGTTATGACATGTGTGACGTTATATGTTAGATGTTTATCGCTTGAGCATACGTGCGACTAGATATGTGAATTATGAATTCATGATACTGACTGTCCCTGGTAACTACAATAGGGTTTGATTGATCAACGGACTAACAAGTAATTAATCAAACCGAGCAAACCAAGGTGAGTTCACACTAGCCAAGGCATGGGATTCCCAGGGGTTGGGAATGGGATTGAATAACTACTCATACAACTATTACTATTAAACAGATTATTACTGTCCTCGGTTGAAGGGCACGTACGTAAAACCTACGTACAGTTATACTTACTACTGTCCTCGGATTGAAGGGCACGTACGTAAAGCCTACGTACACGATCTTAAGACCATCACCTCTATCAAAGGAAGTCCCTCAATTATCGACTTAATCGCCGAGGCCTAGGGCGAGCGGGTCATTAGTTAATAGCGCTATTAGGTTTAACAAACCTCACACCGTGCCAGTCGGACGGGCGTGTACTAATGGACTATGGGCAAAGGGTCAATGCTGATAGACATTGACTTAGGGCACCTCTTATATTTTCGTAGCAGTCGATACGCGTGGTCTTGTAACACATGGGAAGCCCCCACTAATCATCGCACGCATGCCTGGACTGGCAGCAAGGATTAACGCGATACATGGTTTACAAAACGAATAAATACGGTTTATGAAATGAATACTTTAACCAAACAACCAACTGTGAACTCGCTCAACTTTGTTGTTGATTCGTTGCTACATGCCTTGCAGGTCATTAGGTACCCATGGAGCTTGCACAGGGAGGAACGGTCGTTGTGGGACATGGCGATGTGTGCCATGCTTTAAACATTACTTTATTTCATATTAAATGCTTGCTATGGGTTTTACAAATTATGCTTCCGCTAAACACTTAACTATGCTTTGGTTTTTGAACACCTTTCATATTGGTTGGTTGAATTATGGTTACTTACATACTTGTTCAATATGATTGGTGGCTTGATCCTGGTCAGTCACACCTCCAAGCGGTGATACTCCGCGTGTGGATTTTGGGGGTGTGACAGATTGGTATCAGAGCCATTGGTTATAGTGAACTTGGTTTTAATAAGGGAAAAAGTTTTTGTTAAAACCAGACTATAACCTGTACAGTGCTCTACGATCCACAACGACGCTTCACTCCACGTGCAAGGCTCGACATTCTAGGTGATATGGTTTATGTTTACATTGCCTACTTGCTAGACTACATAGAACTTTGCTCATGGTATGCTTAGATAAACGTAACAACTATTGCTTGAAAACACATGTGTGCTTGTTTCCTTCTGTCACTCCACATTTACACACATTCGCGACACCTTTCCTATTTTTGTTTCCTTCGATGTGAAGATCATGAGGGAACGTGTGAACCTAACTCAAGCCAGCTGACGGCTCTTATCAACGAACAAGTTACGGCAGCACTCGCAGCCGCTCAGGCAGGAGGTATAACCTGCTATTCCGAACCTATCCTAGGATGTTAGATCCTACTCTCATGACCCAACTCTCGCGCTTAACCCAGACTTTCCTTCCTCGCGCAACAAGGTCAGAACGCTCAGCCACCTGTATGCACATTCAAGACGTCCGAGGACTGTCGTCCTAGTACTTTCAGTGGCACTAAAGGAGCTGTTGGACTCCTCCATTGGTTTGAAAAGCTCGAGTCTATCTTAGAGATGGGTGAATGCCCTGAGGCCTGTAGGGTGGATTACGCCACTGGTACTCTCGAAGGCACTGCGCTAACTTGGTGGAACTCGCAGGTTCAGATGCTGGGACTGGCGGCTGCTAATGCCACCCCATAGAAGGATTTTGAGGAACTGATCAAACGTGAATACTGTAGTCGTGATGACATCCACAAACTGGATATGGAGTTCTTTAATCTGATGATGACGGGGTCAGAGATAGAAGCTTACACGAAATGATCCAACGAACTGGCAGTGTTATGTCCAACTATGTGGATCCTCCCACCAAGCGCATTGGGTCGCACCCCAAAGGCTTAGTACCAGAGATTCAAAGTCATGTGACTTCTGCTAACCTTGCTACTATCCAGGATGTTACTCGTTTTGCTCGTCGTCTCACCGACCGGGCAGTGGAACAGGACAAGCTGTCTAAGCATATTGGTACTACTACTACTTCTGCTACTCCCAGTAACAACAAACGCATGTGGAATGGAAATTCGAGCAAGGGTCCCACTTCGGTTCAGTCTCAGTCGCAACACAGGAGCCCCAGTCAGCAGTCAGGGTGGATACAGAGGAAACCACCCTAAGTGCAATCGATGTAATTTGCACCACAGCGGGCAATGCAACAGAGATCGTTGTCAGAGATGCAACAAGCTTGGTCATGGAGCCAAAGATTTTAGAATCTCACGTCCTGCAAACCAAAACCGTCAATAGCAGCCACAAGCTCCACAGAATCAGCAGTAACAACAGGGTAACAAGGGATGCTATCAGGGTGATGCTTAAGGTCACTTCAAGAGACACTGCCCACAGTTGAACCAGAACTAGAATCGGAACCCCAACCAGGGAAACGGGAATAATAATGGAGGCAACAACGGGAGTAATGACGACGGCGATGGTGCCAGGGGTCGAGTGTTCGTGATTGGTCAGGGTGATGCTAGGAATGACCCCAACGTATGATGGTTTTGACATCGTTATTGGTAATGAACCTCTCATGATTCGCGGCGACAAGAGGGGTGCTGATGAGAGCATCATCTCTTTCCTTAAGGCCCAAAAGTGTTTGCGTAAGGGCCACACTGCCTTTCTGGCTCTCGTTACTGACACCTCGAAGAAAGAGAAAAAAAAAAGATAGAAGACTTTCAGATTGTACGCGACTATCCTAAGGTATTTCCTGAGGAACTACCTGGCCTCCCGCCTCATCGTCAAGTCGGGTTTCAAATCGAGTTAGCTCCTGGAGCAGCACCTATAGCTCGTGCACCTTATCGCCTAGCTCCATCAGAGTTGGAAGAACTCTCTACGCAACTACAAGAACTCTTGGATAAGGGTTTTATTCGTCCTAGCTCTCCGCCCTGGGAGCTCCAGTGCTATTCGTGAAGAAGAAGGACGGTACATTCCGTATGTGTATCGACTACCGAGAACTCAACAAGGTGACCATGAAGAATCGCTATCCTCTTCCATGCATTGACGACTTGTTCGACCAGCTGCAAGGGTTGAGTTACTATTCAAAGATCGATTTGAGATCAGGATATCACCAGCTGAGAGTCCGGGACGAGGACGTCTCCAAAACAGCATTCAGAACTCGCTATGGCCACTACGAGTTTCTGGTTATGCCATTCGGGTTAACAAACGCGCCTGCGGTTTTCATGGATCTTATGAACAGGGTGTGCAAACCTTATCTTGACAAGTTCGTCATTGTTTTCATAGACGACATCCTGATCTATTCGAAGAGTCGGGAGGAACATGAGCAGCATTTACGACTTATTCTGGAACTCCTTCGAACGGAATAGCTGTACGCTAAGTTTTCAAAATGCGACTTCTGGCTTCGTGAAGTCCACTTCCTAGGCCACGTGGTAAACAAGGATGGGATTCATGTTGATCCATCCAAGGTAGATTCGATCAAGAACTGGCCTGCACCTCGCACACCAACCGAAATACGCCAATTCTTGGGTTTGGCGGGTAATTATAGAAGGTTCATCAAAGATTTCTCAAAGATTGCACAGCCGCTTACACTACTGACACAGAAAGGTGTTGCTTACCGTTGGGGTAATACACAGGAAACAGCGTTTCAACACTTAAAGGATAGACTCTGTAGCGCACCTATCCTCTCATTGCCTGAAGGCACAGACGATTTTGTAGTCTACTGCGACGCATCCATCCAAGGTCTTGGATGTGTGTTGATGCAACGGGATAAAGTCATTGCTTATGCTTCGCGCCAACTTAAGATTCACGAACGGAATTACACCACACATGATTTAGAGCTGGGAGTTGTTGTCTTTGCGCTCAAGATATGGCGACATTACCTGTATGGCACTAAGTGCACCATCTACACCGATCACAGGAGTCTCGAGCATATATTCAAGCAGAAAGAATTGAACATGCGACAACGTAGATGGGTCGAACTACTGAACGATTACGAATGTGCTATAAAGTACCATCCGGGCAAAGTCAATGTGGTGGCCGACGCCCTCAGTCGAAAGTATACTACACCTAGGCGTGTACTAGCGTTGCAACTCATTATTCAGTCTAGTCTTCCTTCACAGATACGAGATGCTCAGGTAGAAGCATTGAAAACAGAAAACATCAGGGCTGAAGCCCTACGCGGCTCAAGGCAACGGTTAGAACAAAAGGCAGACGGAGCCTACTATGTAACAGAACGCATCTGGGTCCCACTCTATGGCAACTTACGCGAGCTTGTAATGGATGAAGCTCATAAGTCTCGCTACTCAGTACATCCTGGTTCGGATAAGATATACCACGACCTCAGAACTACATATTGGTGGCCTAGCATGAAAGCTCACATAGCCACTTACGTTAGCAAGTGCTTGACTTGTGCGAGAGATAAAGCGGAATATCAGAAACCATCAGGCCCACTCCAACAACCTGAGATACCACAATGGAAATGGGAACAAATTTCCATGGATTTTGTTACTGGCCTACCTAGATCTCAGCGCGGAAATGATACTATTTGGGTGATCGTGGATCGACTCACAAAGTCTGCTCACTTCTTGGCTATCAAGGAAACGGATAAGTTCTCCACTCTAGCAGACGTATACCTTAAGGAAGTTGTCTCGAGGCACGGGGTGCCCACCTCTATTATCTCTGATCGTGATGCACGTTTTACTTCAGAACTGTGGCAAGTATGCACAAATCTTTTGGCTCTCGATTAGACATGAGCACAGCTTATCACCCTCAGACAGATGGGCAATCTGAGCGCACTATTCAAACTCTAGAAGACATGCTTCGGGCGTGCGTAATTGACTTTGCCAATGGCTGGGAAAAACATCTGCCACTTGTGGAATTTTCGTACAATAACAGCTACCACACCAGCATTAAAGCTGCTCCATTTGAGGCATTGTACGGGCGTAAATGCCGATCACCTCTTTGTTGGGTAGAGGTGGGTGACAGTCAGATCACAGGTCCAGAAATGGTAATTGATACTACTGAAAAGATTGCTCAAATACGACAACGCATGGCGGCAGCTCGTGACCGTCAGAAAGCATACGCAGATAAAGACAGGAAACTACTCGAGTTCCAGGTTGGGGATCGAGTGCTACTCAAAGTTTCACCCTGGAAGGGTGTTGTTCGTTTTGGCAAACGAGGCAAGCTCAATCCGCGATACGTCGGACCTTTCGAAGTCATAGAGAAAATAGGCAAAGTGGCCTACAGACTGAACTTACCAGCTGAACTCAGTGCAGTTCACAACGTCTTTCACGTGTCGAATCTGAAGAAGTGTCTGTCAGATGAGACCCTCATAGTTCCTTTGAAGGAGCTCACTATCGACGAACAGTTGCATTTCGTCGAGGAACCAGTTGAAATCACGGACCGGGATGTCAAGGTCCTCAAGAACACTAGAATACCTCTTGTTCGAGTTCGTTGGAACTCCCGTCGTGGCCCAGAGTTCATCTGGGAACGAGAAGATCAAATGAAACTCAAGTATCCCCAGTTATTCGGAAACAGTGCAACTACTACTGAGGCTGAAGCTACTACAGAATTTCAGGACGAAATTCCAAATCAATGGGGGGATGATGTGACACCCCAGGAAAACCAGTAAACTACACAACACAACTAGCTTCCTCAGTAACCACGTGCTAAATTTCGGGACAAAATTTCTTTCAAGTTGGGGATAATGTGACAACTCGAGTTTCTGAGATTCTGTCTTCGCATTAATTGCACGATTATTGTTTAGATTGTTAATTTACACGACTTGTTGTTTCACAACTGTACACGTTGTAATACGTTAAATCGTGTTGTGATTAATATGTTATATTTGATGCGCAATGTGGATATATGCTTGCGTGGTGGGTAATATGTTTGAATGTGGATATATGCTTGCGTGGTGGTTAATATGTTTGTTAATATATGATTGTATGGGAAAAATATAAGTTTGTGTATTGTTGTTGTCAATGTGAAACAACCTAGCCGAAAACCCACCCCCCCTCACCCATCACGAAAACACAAAAGTGTTTTCGTCAACCGGTGGGCCGGCGAAATCAACACAAGGGCCTAGGGCCCAGTAGCAATGTTTAATATCTTGTTCCCCACTGTTATGAAAAGTTTATCGCCGAACCCTAGAGTGCGACGGCAACTGCAAGTTTTCAAGCCTCTCCTCTCGATCGATCTAGTGATCTCCCATCTCGGTTAGTTACAATATTGTTTGAATCATGCATGACTCCTTAGTAAATCACCACATGTCCGTATGTATATGTTTATTTGGTTGAAATCATGTGACTATTTGACATCATGAATAAACTGTTAGTGGGTAATGATTGTGAATTGATGTGTATTCATTGATGTGTATTCTTTCTGGTTAACCACTCGTGAATTGATATTCCTGTTAGTGTTTGAGATACATGATAACCATGTTAAATCAATTAAAGTGAACCAAAGATGAAAGATCATCACGTGGTTTTGTCAGGATCTCTTTATAAACATTGAGACTTGCAATCAAAATTGAGGTCCAATTAAATTGTCACAGCAAATAATTCATCAGTTTGCTATTTGATTCATAGTGTGCGTGTAATGTTTTTCAAAGGGTTGTCGGCCATTAGTTTTCTAATTCAATATTTTAATATGTAACCTTATTGCTAGATGTGAATGGGTAACATCACATGACGTACTGTGTGCAAAATGCAAGAGTTGGATAACTATGATCTGAACTCATTAATATCATGCTTTAATCGATAGGTTGTTATTGACTTGGCCGTGATATATGGGAAGCGAATTATTAAATCTCGAATAATGATGTGTACATGATATTGACTTATATATGTAACAATTATATCATTCTATTTTGTATTCATCCCATTCAAGTGACATCATAAAAGTCCTACATATTAGTTCACATGGAACATTTTGTCAGCTCAAAAACATTCGGTCCAATAAGAATTGTGAGATTTCATGTGAAGTCATTATTGTTTGCATGTGAATTAGGGGTGCTGGTTAGTGGGCCGAAGTTTTAATTTATATGGGACTATTTAAAGTGAGTGAATATACATGTTGGGCAGGGTAGGATGGGTGAGTGACACTTGAGTTACATGATAATTGATTGGGTTCCATTCTTTTGTGATTGGCAAACTAGATACAAGTGATGAAACGAAACATGCGTGTATGGCCCTAACTTGAAATGTGAATATGTGTCGGTATGGATATTTGCTACAACTTGTGTGATAGTGCAAATTATGCTTGTTATGACATGTGTGACGTTATATGTTAGATGTTTATCGCTTGAGCATACGTGCGACTAGATATGTGAATTATGAATTCATGATACTGACTGTCCCTGGTAACTACAATAGGGTTTGATTGATCAACGGACTAACAAGTAATTAATCAAACCGAGCAAACCAAGGTGAGTTCACACTAGCCAAGGCATGGGATTCCCAGGGGTTGGGAATGGGATTGAATAACTACTCATACAACTATTACTATTAAACAGATTATTACTGTCCTCGGTTGAAGGGCACGTACGTAAAACCTACGTACAGTTATACTTACTACTGTCCTCGGATTGAAGGGCACGTACGTAAAGCCTACGTACACGATCTTAAGACCATCACCTCTATCAAAGGAAGTCCCTCAATTATCGACTTAATCGCCGAGGCCTAGGGCGAGCGGGTCATTAGTTAATAGCGCTATTAGGTTTAACAAACCTCACACCGTGCCAGTCGGACGGGCGTGTACTAATGGACTATGGGCAAAGGGTCAATGCTGATAGACATTGACTTAGGGCACCTCTTATATTTTCGTAGCAGTCGATACGCGTGGTCTTGTAACACATGGGAAGCCCCCACTAATCATCGCACGCATGCCTGGACTGGCAGCAAGGATTAACGCGATACATGGTTTACAAAACGAATAAATACGGTTTATGAAATGAATACTTTAACCAAACAACCAACTGTGAACTCGCTCAACTTTGTTGTTGATTCGTTGCTACATGCCTTGCAGGTCATTAGGTACCCATGGAGCTTGCACAGGGAGGAACGGTCGTTGTGGGACATGGCGATGTGTGCCATGCTTTAAACATTACTTTATTTCATATTAAATGCTTGCTATGGGTTTTACAAATTATGCTTCCGCTAAACACTTAACTATGCTTTGGTTTTTGAACACCTTTCATATTGGTTGGTTGAATTATGGTTACTTACATACTTGTTCAATATGATTGGTGGCTTGATCCTGGTCAGTCACACCTCCAAGCGGTGATACTCCGCGTGTGGATTTTGGGGGTGTGACAGTTTTGGCCCCTAAGACTAACCATGTTACCCTTTTCTAGTTAAGCCTAAGGGTATTATGGCCCTTTTATAGCTTAGGGGCTGTTTATGTAAGTCATAAAGTTCTTTTAATATTTTTATTTGTGCAATTACTTATTTTTTTATTTCTTTATTTAATGATTATATTTCTTTAACAATTTGTTTTGAGTTAAATGTCTGGTTGGTCTCTGTGGTTTGCGAAAATTACAGACTTGGTCCCAAGGGTTCACTAATTACACACTTGGTCCCAGTGGATGCAATTTTTGCACTCGGGTGGTCCTTAACGCTAACCTATGAACAATTAAATAAAATATAAAGACCTCATCTTCTTCCTCCTTTCTATCTCTAAAAAAACCCTACCATCACCTTCACCTCCACTATAAACCCACCCCCCTCCCCCCCCCCCCCCCACCACCACCACCACCACCTCCACTGTAACCTTCAACCCACCACCTCAAATTTATTAAATAGAAAATTAAATGTGCAAAATAGATGATTTTGACCAAACCAGAAGTGAAAAGAACGTCCTTTAGGTGGCATTTTTTTTTCAATCGAAAGTAGTTGAATCCTGGCATACGACTCGGCACCGTTATCTCATTTCCGGTAACCACAACGACCCACCAAGGATCACCGACGACCACAATCGTTGCACGCCACCCCTCTTCTGATCAGTTTTACAGCCGCATTACAGACAACATCATCACATGTAATACTTCAACGGATTCAATTTGCAAGATGTAACATAGCAAGGCAAAGAGTTGAGACTTGAGAGCGTCTAGAGGTGTTTGGGACTCCATATCGAATAGAGGACATATGTCGATTGAGAGTTGTTTGTGACTCCGGAGTAAGTAGAGTTGGATAAATATATATGGGAGTTAATTGTCTGGTTAGGATTTCGATTGAAATTGGTTGAAATTTGGGGGAATTTGAGGGAGAAACCACGGCAGCTTCTGAACCATTGTTTTCATCGTTTTTGTTTTGTCTTTTAATTTGGGTTTGATATTATATTTCATGATCAATTTCAAGAATAATCTGGTGTTGGTGGTGATGGCTTGGGTGGGGGTGGTGGTTGCTGGGTGGTGTGATGGTGATGTGGAAGAAGATGAAGTGGGGTGGGCCCATATCTTTTATTTTTTGTTTTTTAACTGTTCAGGGGTAATCTCGTCATTTCACTCACACTTAACTCAGAAATTTAACATAGATTAGCGTTAAGGACCACCTGAGTGCAAAAATTGCAACCACTAGGACCAAGTGTGTAATTAGTGAACTCTTGGAGTTGGGACCAAGTCTGCAATTTTCGCAAACCATAGGGACCAACCAGGCATTTAACTCATTTATTTTTTTTTATAAATACCGTTTATAAAAAAATTTGTTTTTTAACCTTTTTAAAACCATCTATCATTTTTAAAATTGTTTATTTTTAAATTGTCTGTTTTTAAAATCATTTTTTATAAGTCCTTTGTTTTTTTTTTAAATAGAACCGTTCATTTTTACCATTATTTTTAAAACCATATGTATCTAAACTTTTTTTAAACAATTCATTTTTTAAAGTCGTTCATTTTTTAAATTGTTTATTTTTAAAACGTTCCTTTTAGAACCGCTTTTGTAAAGCATTACTCTTATTTTTAAAGCGTCATTTGAATCTTTTATCCTTTTTAAAACCCTTCATTTTTTGGACTCTATTTTTTTCGAAATCAGTTCATTTGTTAAACCTTTTTGTTTACTAAAATCATTCGCTTTTTAAAACCTTAATTTTTAACGTAATTTTTAATACCCTTTGTTTTTTTATAAATGTTGTTTGTTTTTAAATCTTTGAAAAAATCGTTCGTTTGTTTAAAAATGTTTATTTTTTACCTATCTTTTTTAACAATCGTTTTTTAAACTTTGTATTCTATAATTTGTTTATTGCCGATAGCAAAAGTAAACTTCAAAAACATGAACGATTTTAAAAATGAACGGTTTTCGAACAAACGAACGGTCCAAAAATGGAAGATTTTAAAAAGTTAAACACTATTTTACACATCTAATCAACCTAAAAAATTATTTTTGGGACACATTGAGGACAATGTGTAATTTAAGTGTGGGGGGGATGCTAAAACCTTGAATTTTGCAAGTCCTAAATACAAGCCTTACACAAAACTCTATTGGAAACGCTAATCACCCCAAATTTTTTTCAAATATTTCATTTTTTTACTTGTCTAGGTTTAACTCGGGAAATTCAAGTTCTCAAAAAGGTTATATTTTTACAAATTTACAACCGATAGCGTAGTGATAAAAAGAACCAACATAAGAAAATTATGAAAAGGCATGACAAACTTATTTAAAATCTGATTATATATACTTGATCACATAAAAACCCATTCCCACAAAAGTGAGTTTTGAGCCTTTATTGAGCACACAATTACATATCATTTGACTAAATGCTCATTTTTCGTTTCTTGTGTGAATAGCTGCTTGGTTCTTACAACTCTAGAACTTGCCATGACAATACATTCCCGGTCCTTATCAACTTAAACCCGAGTAAGTAAATGATGGAGGCATTAGGACTAATCTTTTTCATTTCTACACCATTATTTTCTTTTTTCTTTTACCACCTACCCAAAAATCCCCCTAGTTAGCCCCTTTGAGCCTAAACCTTTTCGTTTCATCACCCAAACAAAAACCCTTTCACCCACCAAAACCTTTTTCATTTTTAACCCTTTATTTTAGTAACAAGTTCGGTTCTTCGAAAAAAAAAAATTTATAATAATGAAGCAAAAAGAAAATAAACAAACAAAGTAATCAAAAATAACTTTGTTTGAATAAAAGCTTCATTAAAAATAAAAAGTTGCAAAAATACGAAAACCGACACTTGTTACGCTTTTAGTTTTTTCCCTACTAACCACTAACCCAACCACCTACCTTTAACCTTAGCCAACCCTTAACCCACAAAGTCCTCTTGATAACTACAAAGGTAAAAAAGTTAAAAAGGAGGAGGATTGATTTCTTGGCAAGCCTATGGTAGGAATAAGTTCCGTGCCGCTCTCGAGTGATTCACTAAAAATACACTTTCGGCCGAGTGTGAGTGATTTCCCCGCGAGGTATGTGAACTTGTATATAAATAGAATTTTTAAAAAAAGAATGTTATGCCCAGATAAGTAATTTCTTTTATGAACAGTTCTAAATAAATCATTACGAATAGGAGTGTAAATAAATAAAAATAAAACCCAAAAAGATCTTGGAAATCCCGACACTCTACAACAAACCCAAAACCTTCTCTTCTACCTATTCCATTTGGGAGTGTAAGCCACATATTAAAGAGTTTTGCTTGAGGACAAGCAAAAGTTCAAGTGTGGGGGTATTTGATGTGTGTAAAATGCAACATATAAATTACATCAAATGAGGCATAAAACTAACCCTTTTTTAGTACTAATATTGGAAAAAGAGTGTTTTTGTCTTCCTTTTGTATTTTCAGGATTAAATGAGCTCAAGAACGCAAAAGAAGCAAAAAGACAGCAAAATCCAACATAAATACAAGAAAAGGAACATTAGTGGACTGCCCGAACCCTCAACGGCACCTTCTAAAGCAAAATAGAGAAAACAGAAGGCTGAACACGCCCCGTGCTCAGCCAGCACGGGGCCGTGCCCAAGAAGCAGCAGAAAAGACAAATCTATAGAAGCTTCTATTGCCCATCACGGGGCCGTGCTCAGCGGACACGGGGGCGTGTCGAAAGTACAGCAGGCGCATTTATTGTAATTGCGAATTACAATTAATGAGGAGAGAGAGTGTCAGACGGACACGGGGCCGTGCCCAGCGGACACGGGGCCGTGTCCAGCTCTCTGTTCAGCCTATAAATAGGAGTGCTTGGATTCATTTCATCTCATCCCTTGGCACACCACCTCTCTCACACTTCATCCACCACCCACCACCATCACAACACCATCATCCACCACCATCATCCATTGTCCATCATAGAGTGTGTGAGTCGTCTCGGGATCCAAGATTGATCGTAAGAGTTCTTGACAATCAAGGCCATGTTTGCCTAAGTCTCTTACATCACTTGGTGAAGACAAAGTGTCTAGTATAATACTTTTTATTTCTAATCTTTTGCACTTTTTATTTGGTTTTGTATTAATGACTTTAATAACTAGTTACTTATGTTGAAGGTGATCTTTCCTTATCGTTTGTCCGTGGTGTCTTGGCATTATTTTACTGTCTATATAAAATAAAGGATTTTCACCATTCATATCTCCACGGTCTATATGGAGGTATGTTGGCTACCTGGTAGGGGGTTAAGGGAATGGTTTGGTAAAGGTCTTGCCATTGTTCAGCGTTTAGAGGTCCTGTAATGGACCTGGGTCAAATTTAGTAGGACCTCCTTCAATACTTCACGGTATTGGATGGCGGGGGTCCAAACTCTTTGACCCCCTCATAAGTTAACTACTATTAATACTATAACCCGGCTATTTAGGACTGTATCCCTGCTGACTCAGACTACTTAGCCGAGGGTAACGTCACCGCCAAAAGCGGGGCCTACCACAATACTGCATTAATAACTTAATTCATTATCTTCCAATAATCCACCCCTTTAGGATTGTATCCCTGCTGACTCAAACTACTGGGGTGAGGGTAACGTCACCTTCAAAAGAGGGGCCTACTACAATAACTAAGATAATCTCTTAATTATGTGCAAAAGTGCGGAAATAATCAAAGGTTATACTAGATACGAGTCGGAACCAAGTGATTCATCTTGTCTATCTGTTTTTATTTTTATTTTTATTTTCAGCATTTTAGTTAGTTTTATTTTTCTTAGTTTAAAACCTTTTTCTAAACTTTTGTTTTGGTTAGACGTTGAGGATAAACCGGTACTAAAAGCTCTTGTGTCCTTGGACGACCTCGGTATCTTACCAACGCTATACTACACTCAACGATGGGTGCACTTGCCCATATGTGTGTTTAGTGTTAGTGAAATATCGTGTTTTATAAATTTAAAACTTGGCTAAAATAAGTGTTAAAAAGGGCTTAAAATATACACCTAATATATATAACACTTCACACGCATCAACAGCAATCACTGCTAAACTTGAGTCTCTCAAAGAAGAGGTTGCAGCGCTCAAATCACACGTCCTCTCTAAAGAAATGAGCAGCGGTTTTGGTCCTGCAAAATTCCAAAATCCGGACGAATATTTGTGCAGCATCAGGCAAACCGGTACTGTACATGAGTACTGTCAGGAATTTGTAAAGAGGTCGGCACGGGTATTCAATTGGCCAGACAATTGCTTGCTGGGTGTATTTTTAAATGGGCTAAAAGATGAACTAAAGGCTAGAGTTCGAATCCACAAACCCAGGACAGTTTGTGAAGCCATAAATCGTGCAGTTGAATTTGAAGCAAAGGTGAGTTCTCTTCGGAGCAGGAGGGCTAAAGTCAAAGAAACTTTCGAGCTGTTTGAAGCTTACATGTGATCCTTGACGAGGCAGAAGATCAGACCCATCCGGAAGACGGAGAATATGAGAATCACGGGGATGAATTAGCTACAATCAGTTTGCAAGCAATTACAAATGATTTATCAATTATCTGTGGCGGGTCTAGTGGACCCATTGCAAGGCCATCATCAAAGGTACCCGCCACGCCTATGGTTACGGTTATTACAAGTTGGGCAATTGACCTGCAACGACATTCTGTCTTAGCTCGTATATGGGTCCACGAAGCTGGTAAGCCTACAATTGAATGGATGATCGTTTGGCACAACTATCAGATTTTCGACTTAAGGACAAGTCGTTTGTCCAGGTCGGATGTATAAAACAGAATACAATTCTGAATTTTCTAAAAATAAAAAACCATACCCCTAAACTAAACACAAAGAAACACATTTAAACGTAACTAAACAGCAGTTACTTCCTATTTTCAGCCCCACTCATCCACTATTCCTTTCCTAATTTCCCTCCTGAATTAAGTCTGGTTTGGTTCCGTATCAATACTCTCGGCCGGTGAAACGACTTGTCCTCAAGTCGCTTATCTGATATTTGTTGACTGTTATACCAAGCGATGAGCCAGTCCATTATAGCTTGACTGGTTTCCTGGACCCCATTATTGTTTAGAACTTTAGTAGTAGGCTGGGAAGTATCTAATGAAGCAGGGAGTTATCTATGAGCCGCCTTGAACGTTGTAATATGAATGATAGGGTGGATGCAAGAGCCCTGTGCAATGGCCAGAAAACACTTAAAATGTCTGTTTTCTAAAACGCAATGGACTGAAACACAAAAAAAAGTGTTTTACCTAAAACGCAATGCACAAAAAACACAAAGAAATGTCTTATTTGTAAAACGCAATGGCCAGAAAACACTTAAAAATGACTCATTCTAAAACGCAATTGACTAAAAAACAAAAGAAAGTGTTCTCTGTAAAACGCAATGGACAAAAATTGTTTTTCTAAAACGCAATGGCCAGAAAACACATAAAAATGTTTTAGTTCTAAAACGCAATTGCCTAAAAACACCAAAGAAAGTGTTCTCTCTAAAACGCATTGAACCATGACAATAGTTTTGTCTGTGTTGTGAATTGTCTGTGCTGTGAACTGTCTGAACCAATGCAGTTTCCAGAGTCAATTTACAGAAAATAAAATTTTCTGATGCATTTTTATTACAGCAATTTAATCGAAATTACAGAAAATTAAATTTCCAGAGGCAGTTTACGAATAGTTTTGGACCCCGCCAGGGGCTGCCGCCCCTGGGACCCCGCCAGGGGCGCTGCCCCCGGACCCCCACCAAGATCGTAAAACGCAATGACTAAATCAAAAACCCAGATCGTAAAAATGAAATTAAAGAATTTCTTACATGGATCGAAGTGATTTCTTCAACAATTGACGAATTTTGAATGATTGAAACACTTATCAGCGCTCGAATCGAACGGATTGAGTGATTATCTTCAAAATCACCGGAAAAATACTAGATTTTGTATGAAATTAAACTGGGTTTTCTTCAAA
Source organism: Helianthus tuberosus (assembly GCA_030545235.1). Taxonomy (NCBI): domain Eukaryota; kingdom Viridiplantae; phylum Streptophyta; class Magnoliopsida; order Asterales; family Asteraceae; genus Helianthus; species Helianthus tuberosus. Next base: position 149,262,032 of record CM060367.1, on the reverse strand, counting down.
AAAGCTGAAGAACACGTTGATCGGGTGTTTGAATCATTGAATGGTGATGAAAATCGCACTATAATGTAGTGATTATTGAGATAGAAAGTGAAGAAATGGTTGAAGATGGTGGTTTTGAAAATGGTGGGTTTTGAAGTTACTGGGTTTTGAAAAGGAAGAAAAAAGGGTTGGATTGACTAAAATACCCTTTTTCTTTATTTTAAATGTTGCCACATGTCTTAATCTTATTGCTTCATACACTTCCTAGCCAAAATAAACTTTTTTTTTTTTTTTGAACGGCAAATTTGGATCACTGGAGTATCATCGTGCCACCAGCGGTACCACCCGATCATATCCATCTCCACTAGGCATAATGCCTATACACCAATTCAGGAGGAAACCCAATAAATATGGGAAAACCCCCCTTGTGGGAATCGAACTCATGACCTATTGGTTCCAAAGTCTTATCCCACCCCCAAAATAAACTTCCTATTTGATCGTTTATCAAATTTTAAAAACCGAACCAAATAAACCATAAACCACTTAAATACGTTACCATTCCCAAAAATTTACCTTGTATTTTTTTTTTTTAATCAAAGCTTGTCATCTGTTCCTATTTCTCATATATCCATGGAAAGATTGTCTGAACCCAATTCACGAATCTCCAAATCCCATCTTTTTGTGTTGTTGAAATGCATTTATAGATCATAAATTATACGCATACCTGCTCTTCCGATCAGAATCATAACCCCCACATCCCTCTTTATGATAACAATCGACCCCTCAAATCTCAATCTTGAACTCAGATCTCCTGTTTTACACTTCACCAACTCATCTTTATGCTCAAAATCCAACAAAAGCAGGTATCTTTATATAATCCCTTAACTTCAATTGTTGAAATCTGTTAATTTCACCCAAATTTGATCAAATTGTTGTCTAGGGTTTAGTGATTTTTGCAAGTGTTGTAGATGTTGTGCTACAGATCTAGGTTGATTCTGCTTGTTATGTGTGTGTGGGGGGTTTTTTTTTTAAATAAATTCATCAGTTTATGTTTTAGGGTTTTTAATTTTTTTTTTCAATTTGTTGGATTGGACTAGATAATTGCTAGAATTTTAGTAAACATGTTTTGTAGATTATTGGAAAATGTTTGGAAATTTAGTAACTTTTTAGTTTTGTAACAATGGGGATTATCCAACATGAATCTTTATATGTGTCTTGTTTTGTGTACATTGCTTGCAGGAATTTGTTTTGATGGATAAAACGTGTGAATTTTGCTTGTGTATATGTAGATCAATATTTTTGGCTCTTTATGATGTTTATAGTTAGCGGTTTAGTGATTTTGCAAGTATTTTTAACATTTTATAGACACTTTGATGCATATCTAGCATAACACTGCTTTTATTGGCATTGTAACATCAACCCCTCAAACCGACAATAGTGTCTGCATTGGGAGCTCACAAATTTGTTTTTGGTTTCCTGGGTGGAGACTTCTCGGTTGTGTTGGTGACTTGGTTTAAAAAAGCGCGCTTAAGCGCAATGCGCATCTAGTTATTGGATGTTAAACACTTATGGGATATATAAAATAAATTATATAATTACTTTGCGCTTTGCGTACGAAAAGCTCACTGCATTTGCGCTTCGCTTTTTAAAAATCGGTTTTAGACCTCATCGCTTTTGTACGCTTTCCGCTTTTTTAAACCAAGGTTGGTGAAACTAATTATGTTTTCTGTATCTTATTTTATGTATCTAACTAGGGCTTGGCGATTCTTCAAGTTGCTTATAATCTTTAAACTATAATTCTCTTGTTTATGATTTTCACCTCACTGGTGAATTTTCGCAAGCGCATAAAAAGGTAAATGTACACGTCTTCTTACATTGTATTTTTTCGTACGCACATTTAGGGACTGATAAGCAATCAGGGAGCTCAAGTTGTGATATTAATCGGAAAGGTTTTAAGTTGTCAGAACTTTCCAGCCTAAAGAGGTAACATGTTTAATAAACGGATTGTGTTCGGATTGACTTGTTTAACCCGTTTAATTAACTATCGCATCTAACATAAGTTTTCAAACTATGTTATACGTGCATCAGGAAAATTTCAAGTTTGTAGAAATGCAGTCACGATCACCAAAAATCACCATTAAAATGGGAGGGAAAACGCCGGACATGACTCCACCTACCGTCAAAAGCATTCCCGAAACCTCAGAAAATGACCAAAATGCCCTTGAGGGATCCAGTGTTCCTTCAAACAACGATAGAAAAGAAACAAACGAAAACGTTTTAGACGTTTCTTCATCTGACTATAGCTCAGACGACGAAGATAAAAACAAACAAATGGTGGTTTACGATTATTCTCAAAACGGTTCTGAGCCAGTCAAACCCATCAAGAAAACCAAATCTGATAAACCTCGGGTTGTTTCTAAAACGCCACCTTCAGTAGGTGCGTTCACCGTCCAATGTGCTAATTGTTTCAAATGGCGATTAATCCCGGATCAAGAGAAATACGAGGTGATTAGGGAACATATCACCGACCAGCCGTTTTTATGCGAAACAACCCGTCAATGGAATCGGGTTGTTTCATGTGATGACCCGACTGATATTGAGCAAGATGGGACCCGTATATGGGCTATTGATAAGCCCGACATCGCTCGACCGCCACCTGGCTGGAAGCGGATTTTGCGGCTTAGAAATGAAGGCAGCTCTAAATTTGCAGACGTGTATGAATCTTTCTTCAGTTTGTGTTAAAAAGTTTCCGTCTTCATGATATATTAAATAAGTTTAATTCGCAAATTTTATTGTTTTAGATATTATACGTCACCAACAGGTGCTAAACTTCGCTCGCTGCCTGATGTTACGCGGTATGTTTTTCGCTCCGACTTTTCATTATCGCATTTTCGGGTCTTTGGATTTCAAAAGTTGTTATGCTATAATAAACAGGCCAACGTACTTGTAATCACTGAAACGGGTAAAAAATTATAATCACGAGAACCGGTCCAGACGGGACAATTTGCTAAAAGTATATTGCTGCTTTCTGATTATTTGATATCTCAATAACTAGGGAATTAGGATAAAACGTAAATTAAAAGCTTCAAGTAAAGTACACGGATGGTCCTGTGGTTTACCAAAATTTTGGATATGGTCCCTAGCTTTTTCCAAAAGTACATGGATGGTCACTGTGGTTTGTACTTTGTAACGCATTTAGTCCCCAGCCAACACATCTAAAGGTTTCAGCAGGTTCAAGTTAGAGAATAAATGCGTTACAAAGTGCAAACCACAGGGACCGTCCATGTACTTCTGGAAAAAGCTGGGGACTAAATGCGTTACAAAGTGCAAACCAGAGGGACCATTCGTGTACTTTTGGAAAGCTAGGGGCCAAATCCAAAATTTTGATAAACTATAGGGACCACCCATGTACTTTACCAAAAGCTTAATATATGTATTAAGCAGATATTTTGAAAGTCATCCGGAACATGCACAAGGAATTGGGCTAGGAAGGTTTTCCTTTCAGATCCCGAAACCGTTACAGAAAGACTATGTGAAAAAACGTCCGGCTCAGATGGCAGCACCAAAGACACCAGAAACTCTTGAACCGTCACCAGGTAATATAGAGCATTACTATAAAGTAATATTTTTAATGAAGTAATATAGGAAATGATTAACCGAATCAGGAAACCATGTGGCAATTATCACATTGTTAGTTTCAGTTATTGAAAGATATCTAATGAATTAGTGAAAACACTTATAAATATATACCAAAACAGCAAAAGAACATGTTAACTTGATACCTTTTTCTTTTTAGTTTAAATACAAAGTTATGTAACGGTTTCCTATAACAAAAAGGTATAAATGATTAAATGTAGCTGCCCAATATGCTGATTTTTTGGTTTTCCGCCCATTAGACTAAATATGTGTATTTGATGTATGTTTTTCAGTTGAACCGCTAGCGTGGGCAGGTCCAGTCGAGAAATTGGATTTGCAGCTTGGTATGATTGGCTTTTTTGACCTGTTTTATTGTGAATGGGTTGCTTCTCGCTTTGGTCGTGTTAATGACACAAATGGTTAAAATATTTTTAAAAAAAGTTTGCTAAAAATGAAATGGATCAGAAGTTGCCCAAAGTGTATTATCAACGCGTATAATATAACCTCCTAATTCCTTTTATTCTAAAACTTTTTGTGGGTACTGAAATAATATAATTAGACAAAATTGCACAAATCAACCTTTATGTTATACCTAAACTGCACTTCTTACCTTTCACTATGAAATCGGCCAACCAAACCCAACCCAACCTGTATGTTCATGTTTTGTTACATTCTACAACCTTTACAACTAACGTCGTCCATAGTTGTCGATAGCGAAGATAGTGTTCGCTATCGCGCGCTTTGTAGCGAATCGACCATATCTCGCAATATGTTACTTAGCGACTCCATAGCGTGATTATAGCGAGATTCCGACGACGAATTCCGGCCCCTGTGCTGTAATTTCTGCCGGAAACCTGCCGGAAGCCAAGAGGAAGAAGTAGAGAGAAGAGCGGCTGCGTGTTTACGTGTTTTAGCTTTTTTAGGGTTAAATAACTTTTTGGATCTAAGCCTTTAACCCCTCTATCTTTTCACTAGTTAACATATAGTCCCTAAAACTTGTAAAAAATTTACATAAAATTGTGAAACTAGTTTGAGTATTTTAACATTTAACCCCCTCTACCATCACTAGTTTACATTTGGTCCTTAAACTTGAAAATTTATACATAAAAAGTATAAAATTAACATTATATATATATATAAAAAAAAATTATAAATATCTATTTTTTATTTCTTAAATTTTTAACTACCTTATCGCTAAACACGAAATAGCGCCTGGCATATGAGGTAATTTAACTGAGTTTTTGGACGACAGTAGTTGTAAAGGTAATAGAATGTAACAAAACATGAACATAATGGTCGGGTTTGGCCGATTTCATAGTGAAAGGTATGAAGTGCAGTTTAGGTATAACATAAAGGTTGATTTGTGCAATTTTGTCTATAAATTATTTGTAAAAATATTTAATTTTGACAACAATTTAGGGCTGCAAACGAATCGAACATTCAACGAACAATTCATGAACCGTTCGCCAGGAAGTTCGTTTGTGTTTGTTCGTTTAATAACGAACGAACATGAATAGAGGCCGCGATCTTTCATTTATCTTCTTGAACGTTCGGTAACGTGTTCGTTTATGTTCGATAGTTCATTAGTATTTTGAATTTTCATATTTTATTTAAGTTTAAATAATTCAAAATTATGATAAATAAAATATTTAATATGTATCAGTGTATTATCTATTCTGTTCATGAACATCTGTTTGTTTTCATTATCAGTTTTTGTTCATTTGTGTTCTTGAACGTTTGGTTGCGTACGTTACCTTAAATTAACAAACGGACACGAACATAAAATCTCATTCCGTAAGTGTTCATGAGCAGTTCGTGAAAACATATTTACTTAACAAACGAACATGAACAAGGTCTTGTTCGTGTTCGTTTGGTTCATTTGCAACCCCAGGTGTGACCCAAATTAACCAACGCGACTCGTTTTAACATGATACTAAATCCGTGTTGCCGCTGTTTTTTTGCCACGTATAGCTTTTACATTTGTCACTTGGCTTAAAATATGGTTTGTACATGTAGCTGAACCGTTATCATGGGCGGGTCCCGTGGAGGACAATAATGCCATGCCTGCATATTTGAAGACACCCGAGTTTGACCCTGCGAATCAGGATGCAAAGAAAGCAAAGACAGATGATTCCAATCATTTATAACGAATGGGGTATAAAAAGGATTGTATCTTTTGTTCGGTATGTTGTTGATATATCTGGTTAGAATCTGCATTAGTGTCTGTTGGCATCTCATTGTAAAGATGTGTAATGTGTAAAATGACGGGTCTGGAGATTTGGTCTCGGTTTTTGGTGTACCCGATTCAAAATCTGTATCGGACTTTTGATCTTAAGGTAGGGCTCAAGTGAACTGGCGGGTTTTTGGAACAAAAGTTAAAAGATCTATTGTTGTTATTGCTGGTACTGTTGTTATTGCTGGTACTGTTTTTAGTCTAAAAGTTAAAAGATCTATTGTAGGAATTGGAATGTTTGGAAGAATTGATTATCGTACATTTTTGCAAGAGGTTTCCACGACCTGAATGCGTAACCTTAACGTCATATGGTAACAAACTTTACATTACTCGGTTTGCCTCTTAAATCGACAAGATTACCCTTAACAAAAAACATCATACTTTCGACCACTCACGTGTCGCTAACTCCCTCAAAACCCTAATTTGCTCCCCGTGATTGCTGGTTGGGTTAAAATTGAATACGTGATCAATGATGGTTCTTCAAATCGCCAAATATATGCCCACTTGGCCACTAAGGGTGTCCGAACAGAAAGCTGGTCGACTCAAATACAAGCTTAAAAGCACTAAAGAGGTCAAGTCATAAATGGTTTCGAGAGTCGAATATACAATGGATCTCATCTATAAACAGACACCAACACAATTCCAACTTCCGTTCATATTTTGACTAGCAAGTTTAACGATCATGACTTGAATCCTGGTTTTGGGTCGATTACTTGATATCGTCGTGATTATCGATGGTTTTGGTTTTAGATTGCAAAGATACGTCATCTTTACACTGTTGATCAGTTCTGTTTAAACTAAATGGAAAACATGAATAACATACCTGTTATAGCATTCAAAGCAGAGGAGAATCCAGTCAGAGATCCAGCCATTGAGTTCGACATGCTTGTCAAGTTGATTCGGTTCCTCCTTAGGGTGTAAAGTAATGATGGTGATGATAACCGAAAGTAGGGTAAGGTTTCGGTTGAGGGAGAGAGGACGAAATTGATGTTAGTGAGGGTTGATTGATTGTGTAAAGTGTGTAACCCTTTAACTCTCTAATAAGTCCCTTATTTATACACCCAAGAGGAAACCTAATTAGTTAATAAGGGTAATATGGTCCATCAACAATTACCAACTAATTATAATAGGTTATTAAATATATTTTGATCTAATATAATATAAATGATTATATAGGCTACAAGATTAAATACTAAATAAATAATATTTAATCTAACATTCTCCCACTTAGCCAAGTAATCATTTATCATGAGTATTAGGTAAGCCTGGCCAGGAGTTAACACTCATTTTAGCCTTAAACCAAGAACTATAGCAGAGAAATACAGCCGTTGAATCATCATGCGACTCAGGACCCCCATTAGTCATACTATAGCCTCAATTTAAAACCTAACAGTTACGATCAAAATACGCAGCCCTTTAGCGTCTGATTTGTATTTATATTTGTCTATATGTCATTACACCGGCAGAACATATGTTAGAGACATACAAAATCAAACTGAGGAAATTTTATTAATTAAAACATAAGCTAGTACAATATGCCATTAAATAAGGTCTTTAGTAAGTCCCATATTCGATACATGTTCTTCGAAAACTTTAGGTGGGAGACCTTTAGTCATCGGATCCGCAAGCATATCTTTAGTACTAATATACTCAATACAAAGATTATTTTCCTCAACTCGTTCACGTACGAACAAGTACTTCGTATCAAGATATAAACCAGCTCCAGTCGAACTGTTACTGTTCGAGAAACTAACGGCAGCTGAATTATCACAGTAAAGCTTCAATGGTCTAGAAATGGAATTAACAATTTTGAGTCCAGTGATCAGATTTCTAAGCAACATTCCATGACAGGTTGCGTTGTAAACAGCAATGTACTCTGCCATCATTGTGGAAGTTGTAGTTAACTGTTGTTTATGACTCTTCCATGAGATAGGTCCGCCTGCTAACATAAAGATGTAGCCCGAAGTGGATTTCTTGTCATCTTTGCATTTGGCAAAGTCAGAATCAGAATAACCTACCACTTCTAAATGATCACTTCTTCTATAAGTCAGTTTATAGTCTTTCGTCCCTTGCAGATATCTAAGGACCTTCTTAGCTGCTTTCCAGTGATCTAGGCCAGGATTAGTCTGATAACGACCTAGCATTCCAGCAATATAAGCGATATCTGGGCGAGTACAGACTTGAGCATACATCAGGCTCCCGACTACTGACGCATAAGGTATCTGGCTCATTTGCTCCTTTTCAACCTCTGTTGTCGGACACTGGAATGAACCGAAAACATCTCCCTTAACTACTGGAGCGACGGAGGGTTTGCACTGTTGCATGTTGTAACGTGTAAGGACACGATCTATGCAAGTCTTTTGAGACAATCCTAAGATCCCTTTGTGCCTATCTCGGTGAATTTCGATGCCAATGACGTAAGAAGCATCTCCGAGATCCTTCATGTCGAAGTTATGCGAGAGTAAACGCTTCGACTCATGCAACATGTCTAAACTATTACTTGCCAATAGAATATCATCTACGTAAAGGACAAGTATAGTAAAGTTACTCCCACTCATCTTGAGGTAGGTGCATTGATCCACTTGATTCTTCATAAAACCTTGCCTCTTCATGACTTCATCAAACTTTAGGTACCATTGACGTGATGCTTGTTTTAACCCATAAATGGATTTCTTCAACTTACAGACTAGATGCTCCTGACCTTCAGGTTTAAAGCCTTCAGGTTGTTTCATGTAAACATCTTCGTCTAAGTCTCCGTTAAGGAAAGCAGTTTTGACGTCCATCTGATGCAGCTCTAAATCAAAATGAGCTACTAGGGCCATGACGATCCTTAATGAATCTTTACGAGAGACAGGTGAAAACGTCTCTTGATAATCAATTCCCCCTTTCTGAGTGTAGCCCTTTGCAACCAATCTCGCTTTGTAGCGTTCAACGTTCCCATTCGGATCCAGTTTTGTTTTGAACACCCATTTACAACCTACAGGTTTGGTACCATTGGGTAATTCGACTAAATCCCAAACGTCATTTTTCTTCATGGATTCAAGCTCATCAATCATTGCTTTGTTCCATTCAGAAGACTGATCACTGCTAATGGCTTCGTTATAAGAGATAGGATCATTGAGCTTTCCAGCATCCATTTCAGTCAGGTAGGTAACATAATCATCCCAATTAGTAGGCCTTCTTTGCCTAGATGACCTCCTGAGTTGATTATCGGGTTCAGCGTTGTCTTGGTTTTGAGCGTTTGATGTGCCTTCGTTATGAGGTATAATGGGTTCTGATTGTGGAGATGGATTTTGTGCAGTGACTTCAGGTACAGTTGTTGCATGGGGTACAAGAGGAGTAAACGGAGTAATGATAAGCGACGAGTCTCTCCCCCCTGCGTCTTGTACTTCTTGCAATTCTTCGTAAGGGTTGGTACTGCTCCCACTGATCTTAAAATCCTCCAAGAACGCAGCACGCTTGGTTTCAACAATACGGGTGACATGGGAAGGACAATAGAAACGATAACCCTTCGAATGATCAGGATACCCAATAAAGAAGCAGGTAACTGTTTTAGGGTCAAGTTTCCTTAGGAAAGGATTGTAAAGTTTTGCTTCAGCAATGCAGCCCCATACTTTCATATATTTAAGACTCGGTTTCCTTCCTGTCCAAAGTTCATAAGGAGTTTTAGGGACAGACTTAGAAGGAACTCTATTGAGTATATGAACAGCTGCTTTTAACGCTTCAGTCCAGAGGAATAATGGTAAATTAGTGTTGGCTAACATACTGCGCACCATGTTCATAAGGGTACGATTTCTTCTTTCAGCTACACCATTCTGCTGAGGTGTACCAGGCATGGTGTATTGGTTCACAATCCCCTGGCCCTTACAAAACTCATAAAATGGACCAGGAGCTTGACCCACATCAATATGTCTTCCATAATATTCACCGCCTCTATCTGATCTCACAACTTTAATTTGACGATCTAATTGCTTTTCAACTTCAGCTTTATAATCTTTAAAAGTTGTTAGAGATTCAGATTTCTCCTTTATAAGATACAAGTACATGTAACGAGAATAATCATCAATGAATGTGATAAATGAAGTATGTCCTGTTATACCAGCAATTTGATAAGGACCACTAATGTCAGTGTGAATGAGTTCTAATAAATTAGAGCTCCTAGTGGCACCTTTCTTATTTGCTAATGTCATTTTGCCTTTGATACATTTGACACATGTTCCAAAATCGGTGAAATCGAGAGGAGGTAAGACTTCATCCTTTACGAGACGATTTAATCGTTCTCTTGAGATGTGGCCTAAACGTTGATGCCACAACATAGATGAAGTCTCTAAGTCTCGAATTTGTTTCTTTTCTATCTTTGTGAGTGATTCATTAATATTATATGACAACAAAGATTTAGAAAAATTATCATCTAGTTCTAATCTATAGAGACCACCATCCAGAATGCCAGTACCATAAACAACGGAATCATAGAGAATAGAGAGTTTGCGATGACCATGAGAAACGACAAAACCGTCCATGTCTAACTTTGGTCCTGATACAAGGTTCCGAGTTACCTCAGGAACATATAAGGTATCATAAAGTTTAATACATAAACCAGTTTTCAAAAATAATTGTAATGTTCCTATGGCCTTCACTTCTAATTCCCGATCATCTCCAACTTTAAGTGTTCTTTGGTTTCTTCCCAGCTTCCGGATTGTAAGGAATCCCTGAAGTGAATTGGTAACATGTACCATAGAACCAGAGTCAAACCACCAAGAATTAGCAGGAACATTTAAATTAAAGGACTCAAGTATCATGAAAAAATCGTTACCTTTCTTAGCCAGCCACTCCTTAAAGTCAGGGCATTCCTTTTGCTTATGTCCTGTTTTCTTACAGAACTTGCAGTAGGGTTTGCCTAAGGAGTTCTTAGAGCTGGAAGGTGCACTTGTATTAGGATTTGGATTTGGTTTGTGAACCTTAGAAGCATCCTTTCTTGGATAATTGTTCTTCCTCTTCTTTGAGCTGGAGGTGGTGAAGTTAGCAACATCAGTATGGCGATCCATCTTCATACGCTCTTCCTCCTGCACGCACATGGCGATCAGCTCACTCATCGTCCATTTGTCCTTCTGAGTGTTGTAATTGATCTTGAATGCTTCATAGGACGAAGGAAGCGAAGTGATGATGAAGTGAACAAGAAAACCATCACTGATCTCCATCTCTAGGCCCTTCAACTTATTGGCCATGTCATGCATCATCATGATGTGTTCGCGAATGCCGCTCCTTCCATCATACTTAGTCGTCACCAGCTTGAGGATAAGAGTGCTAGCGTGTGCTTTTGATGTTCCCTTGAATTGATCCTCCACAGAAGCCAGGTAGGTTTTAGCATCTTCAGAATCAGGAATGGCCCCTCTGATTGAGTTATGAATGGACTGCTTCATGAACATGAGAGACATGCGGTTACACCTAGTCCACTTATCATGGAGTAACTGCTCAGCAGCAGTACTAGTAGCAGTAAGATCCGCTGGCTTATTCTCTCTTAGAGCATAATCAAAGTCCAGTAGCCCAAGAGTAAGCATGAGGGCATCCTTCCAAGCAGCAAAGTTATCACCAGTCAAAGGTGGAATCCCTTGATTGGGTGCTGATAGTGGAAATAAGATGAGCAAGTTATGATACTAAGAAAAAAGTCTTAATGTGATCTAAAGGGCATGTTATACTAAGGCAGGCATAAGTAATGACCATTATAATTATGAAGCTGTGATAATGTCTATTACTAACATCAAAATAATAGACTTAGGAAAAATTCTATTTAAATGAAGACAAATCAGCTTTGGCCAGAAGTGTAATCATTTAAATATGTGTGCAAAGTAATTGTGACAAATCAGCTTTGGCCAGAAATGAGACAATCACTTTAGTTATGCACTTGTCAAGTCATGCTAAACATAAATGAATTAAATCAGCTTTGGCCAGAATTAAGACATTTCAGGTTTGTAATGCATACTTAACATAGCTTTTAATAATACTTGAACAATAAATAGATGTAGTAAATCAGCTTTGGCCAGAATTAATACATCAGAAGCTCATTCAAGTTAAGCTATATTTTGGTTTTGCAAAAATTATCTGATTCTGATTAAGTAAGTAAGTAAGTGTTAACAAAACCAAGTATTTAATAGCAAACCAAGTATTTAATAGCAAACCACCTGTTAGCAAAAATTTTTAGGTCACATTAAACAGCATAAAAAAATAATGAGGTCTCGAGTCGCAATCTTAGTTGCGAGTCGCAATCTTAGTCTCGACTTGTAATGGTCATGGTTGCGAGTCGCAATCTCAGTCTCGACTTGTAATGGTCATGGTTGCGAGTCGCAATCTCAGTCTCGACTTGTAATGGTTATGGTTGCGAGTCGCAATCTCAGTCTCGACTTGTGATGGTCGCGGTTGCGAGTCGCAACCTTAGTTGCGAGTTGTGATGATTGCAGTTGCGAGTCGCAACCTTAGTTGCGAGTTGTGATGATTGCGGTTGCGAGTCGCAACCTTAGTTGCGAGTTGTGATGATTGCGGTTGCGAGTCGTGATCTCTGTTAACAGCTGCTGATTGTGATAAAACTGAAACTCGATTTTTAAGGGATTTGGGATAGTATTTCCTGTTTTAATCATGATCTAAACTTATCAAGGATTTCGAAAATAATAACTGATTATCTCTTTAACAGTTTTCGAAAATTTAATAGATAAAAATTTAGATCAAAACAGTAAAACACTTACTAATCCAAAATTATATTCCAAATCTTATGAATTTTTCGAGTTTCTTAGAACATAAATGATGAACCCTAAAATAATAAGAACATAATCTGGAAATCCGAAACCTGATTTTAATGGTTTTGTAATGGATTTCGTGACAATAAGCTTAATCCTTTTATGATTTCGGGTCAAAATATCAAGTAATAATTTCCGAAAACAGGGATTTCGGCTATAATGAAACCCGAAAACAGTTTTTGATTTTAATGCTTTAAAACTTCCGTTTTCCAGATTTTTGATCCGATAATAATGGATACGAAAAACAGAACTGATTTATCAACATATGCTCGGATACCACATGTTGATCAGTTCTGTTTAAACTAAATGGAAAACATGAATAACATACCTGTTATAGCATTCAAAGCAGAGGAGAATCCAGTCAGAGATCCAGCCATTGAGTTCGACATGCTTGTCAAGTTGATTCGGTTCCTCCTTAGGGTGTAAAGTAATGATGGTGATGATAACCGAAAGTAGGGTAAGGTTTCGGTTGAGGGAGAGAGGACGAAATTGATGTTAGTGAGGGTTGATTGATTGTGTAAAGTGTGTAACCCTTTAACTCTCTAATAAGTCCCTTATTTATACACCCAAGAGGAAACCTAATTAGTTAATAAGGGTAATATGGTCCATCAACAATTACCAACTAATTATAATAGGTTATTAAATATATTTTGATCTAATATAATATAAATGATTATATAGACTACAAGATTAAATACTAAATAAATAATATTTAATCTAACATACACATTCTATTGGGTTGTTTCTGCTTAGGATCTACAAACAATAAACATGCAAATAATGAATAAGTGTAACTTGCACAAATGCCACTATTTGCATTCCAATTCCATTCCATTGCAATTTAAATACATGCAAAAAAAATTATGTGAACCTCCTCTGTCAGGGTCAAGTAGGATATGATCTTGTAACGCTTCACTTGCATCTCGCAAGAGGCCAATTCCGTCAAAGATAGATAACTTTCATCCTGTTTGACCCGTTTTCATAACTTTCAAGTTATTTTCAACCCGTTTGTGACCAGATTAACATAAAAGCATAAGCCCATATTAACTCATTCGGGTCAAAAGGGACACCACTCGTTTTTTCGAGCATATCATCGGCCTTTATACCAACCTTTCACAACCCTACCATAATTCATTAAAGATTAGCTACAAACAACAATTGTTGAAAGACTAGAATCAGCAGCTCCACTAACAAAACCACCATTGTTTTTCACATTTACCAAATAACTTAACGCCTCCTTGGTAATCACTTCCCCAGGTATAAGTAGCGGGATACCCGGCGGGTATGGACATACCAACTCCCCACAAATTTTCCCGACACTCTCGTTAAAACTAACTTTCGTTTTACACGCAAAAAATGCCTCTCGGGGGGCTCAATTGCATGCCACTAGTAGTTCCAACACAAGACTTTATAACCATATCATTAAATCTTTCATTGTTCAACCGGCCCGAAAAACTATGTGTTTGTGACAGATGCTTTAAACCTGACACGAGCCTCAAAACATCGTCTCTACGGGTTCCTAGATTTATTGCAAATGTAATAGAACGGGTCCCGGTGAGTTCAGAAACAACTCCATAATCTTCATATAAGATGTCATCAGCTTCGAAACCGGATATACCAAGATCCCACACCCCGACTGTAATTCTTAAAGGATCAAGCCCGAAAGTAGAAGATTCAAAGATTCTAATTCCCGGAATCTTTTCTATAAGAGATCTTGCTTCCATGGCTATTTCAACCGGTTGGTTAAAAACGGTTTCCGGGTTTTCGCTTATTTGAGCACGTGCAGCATCTAATGAAGCTAAAAGGAGATAACTAGGACTTGTGGTTTGAAGCGTTTGAAGGCATTGACATATTCTTTCTCGGTTTATAATATTTCCCGACATATGTAACATGGATGATTGTGTGAGGGAGCATAGCACCTTGTGGGTTGACTGTACGGAAAGGTCAACCCGTTGACTAAGAGCTGAAGGAGGCAAGTGCGGGTGAAACCCTAAGTGGGCCCCGTGAGCCTCGTCGACGATGATGGGAATATTGTGTGAATGACATATTTGAGATATCTGTTCAAGATTGCTGCAGATGCCGTGATAAGTTGGAGAGGTTATCAGAACTGCTGATGCTTTTCGACCTTCGGTATTCGATTCGTTAATCGCATTCTCCACCTGCGATGACAAGAGACGGTGTAAGTTTTTCTTTACACAACTGTTGAATGTCGCTTTACCAAATTAACAAGTCACTATTTTTAAACAGAATTCACAAGTACATGCATTTTAGACAAGTTTAGTTACTAATATATAAAAGAGTAAAATACCATTTTCGTCCTTGAGGTTTGGCCACTTTTGCGACTTTCGTCCAAAGATTTGTTTTTCCGTATCTGGATCCAAAAGGTTTGAAATCTTGCCATTTTCATCTGACTCGTTAACTCCATCCATTTTCTCCGTTAAACGAGGGCATTTCAGTCTTTTTAGACATTTTTATTAAAATAAAAGACATTATAAGAAATAAAGATCCACCTCTGTTGACTTTCTCCTCACCCAAACCGTTTAATCATCACAAAAAGTGTATAAAAAGACGAAAAATCCCCTGACTTAACGTTAAAAAATGGATGGAGTTAACGAGTCGGGTGAAAATGGCAAGATTTCAACCTTTTGGATCCAGATGCGGAAAAACAAACCTTTGGACAAATGTCGCAAAAGTAGCCAAACGTCAGGGATAAAAATGACATTTTACTCTACAGAAAAACAAGTTGAGGGACTTTAATACACGAAAATCAGGTTGAGTGGCTTTTTTTGTGTGAAAATAAGAAAGTATATTTTGGTATTAACCCATAAAACAATGCTAAAAGATAACCACGCTTACTTGTGAAGGAGTGATGCCACAAGCAATGTCCCACTCAAAATCATATTCCGGAATTTTATACTTCGGTACAACACCAGATAACACCATAGCCGAAAAGGCTGATATATGAGCGTTTCGCGGTATAATTATGGTATCGCCTGGTGAACAAGTAGCCAAGATAGACGCTTGGATCCCGCACGTTGTACCGCCAACTAAAAACCATGTCTCTTTAGCTCCAAACAATTTAGCTGCTTGCTTTTGTGCATCCAATATGGGGCCCTCGGGTGCAAACAGGTTGTCGAGCTCGGGCAGCTCGGGCAAATCATGAAGGAACGGTTGCACTCCGATGAGACGGGTCAATGAAGATGGAGCGGCCCGGCCCCTGTTATGTCCTGGAAAGTGAAAGCTGGCGACTTTTTGCTCGGCTGAAGCCTTTAGTGCATTAATGAGTGGAGGGTGTTTATGGTTCCCTGATAGAGAGTCGGAAATTACTATATTATCCTTCATGGTTGGCATGCCATGGTTTCTTTTCTGCAAAATGATGTAATTTTTATTACAAGTTCATGTGACAATTGGGCAGATAACTTGTGCAAGATCATAAGCAGGTACTGATTCCCGAGGGGAAACCCGCGAGCCTTACGGGTAATGAGTAATGGGTATGGGCCATGGTTGAACAATTGGATATGAGACTGTGATTACCAAAACCCGTCTGATACCCAACCCATTATCTCATATCGTCTTAAAGAATAAAAGTGGGTAACCAGCTTATTTTAGGCCCTAAAAACTATTATGGTTCCAAAATTTTATTTAATGGTTTTACATAGGAAAATCATTATCAAGTGCCATGACTGTGTCCCCAAAATAAGTCAACATGGTTAAAGGTGACGCCCTGTCAACAAGTTGATAGGTCGGATTACCCTTAAATCATAATAAAACTAAAAATGCTGGAGTTTTTTTCAGACCTAAAATGGTATTCAAAATCGAAACCAGACCAAATTGGTTACTTTTAACTTCTTTTCAAAGCTTGAGGTCTTTAAGCAGAGTTCTTAACAGCATAACAAGGATATACATAAGGAGGTTATTTAACCGAATAACCGCCTCTCCTTGTCTAAAACACTATATTTGTCATGCACTGCGTACAAATGCTTACATCCAACAACAACAATGTACAAGATTAAAACATGACTAATTATTTGATAGTTGATACTATAGTTTCATTTCAATTAATCTTCAAACAATTTCACATGTCACAACTCACAACAATCACGTTATTCAAGAGAAGCCAATCAAAGGATCGAAAAATATGAATATATAATTCAAACACCCACAAGAATTTACGAAACCCTAACCTAAAATTCACCAGAATTTCTCGTTTCAAAACTCTTGATCAAAAGAAGAGGATATAAAATGTAATCAGTAACAAAAACAATTCAGAAACAGAGAATTTACCTCAGAACTACAAGAAGCTCTTAACGTGAGATTACACCTGAGGTTCTGCAAGAACAAAATTGGAAGAAATGATTTGAGAAAACTAGATTGATGATGAAAAGGAATAATTGATTAACAGAAGTTGTATGAATTGTGTACCAAATTTAGAACAGCAGAAGCCATTGTTGATGGATGTCTCAGGAAGCTAAGGAAGATAATACTGACAGTCTTCATTTCACATTTTTATTTGAGAGAGAAGATATTATTATTCGAGTGAATTTCAAATTTTGTTATTTATCTTTATTAGGGCTGTAAACGAACCGAACGAACACGAACAAGACCATGTTCGTGTTCATTCGTTAAGGAAATTAACATGTTCATGAATTGTTCACGAACTCATACTGAACATAAGTTTATGTTCGTGTTTGTTCGTTAAGGAAATTCAGTTGTTCACGAACAGCTCGTGAACACTAGTCTCGAACACAAACGAACGCAAGCAAAAAAAAAAAACAAACGCAAACAAACATTTAACTTGAAAATAAAAAAAATAAAAACATCGTTATCCTTAAACGTTGAATATAAGGAGTTAAATACAACCATCAAATGATAAATCAAAACCAAGAAGTCTACTAGACCACCAAACGATGAATCAAGTTTAACTAATTTAGACATAATTATCCCCAAAAATGTTTTAGAATGTCCAAATATTAGCTACTAAGAAAAAAATAAGGTTTCAAGTTTTCAATCTGTTTAGATAAAAGGTTTATTATTTATTATTTTTTTGATATAATCAAACAAACCCGAACGAACGTAAATGAACATATTACTGAACATTCACGAACGTAGCCGAACGAACAAGACCTGTGTTTGTGTTCGTTCGCTAAGCTAACCGAACGAAATTTTTTGTTTGTGTTCGTTCGTTAAGCTAATCGAACGAACATAAACGAACTTCCCGCCGAACGGTTCACGAACTGTTCGCTGAACGTTCGGTTCGTTTACAACCCTAATCTTTATACCCAATTTCGGTGTCCTTTATTTTTTAAATTGATGACTTTTGTGCTTTATGTTTCAGATTATTGCACGACTTGTCCTTTAGCACTAACCCAGTTTATTTTTTCTGTTAAAATAGATCATAGAAGGGTACTTTAGTCTTTTTACCCATTTATATAAAAATGTTTTAACAAATAAAACAAAAATAAATTAAAAAACTAATATTATATATATAGAGTGGGGATCCTGCGAAAAGTGTGTTTTTCCTAGAAAGTCTAGGAAGCGATCTGGGCCATCCAATGGGTGTGTTTAATGGTTGAGATCATCTTGGTGGCATTTTGGTAATATGTGTTTCTTAAAAATAGTATTATTTAATTAATCAGAGGTAGATATGTCATTTAGCTTGTTTTAAATATGAAAATAACTGTCATTCCATAAACCACCCCACATTTCTTGCGATTCTCTCTCTCTCTCCCCCTTTCTCTCTTCTCTCTCTTTTCCTTCTATCCTTCATGAAGAAACATAACATCAAGAAAACACATTGTGACAAATGTCACACATCGTACCAGCATGAATGGTAAAACACAGCGTCAAGAAATCCTCTAGCATTACCAGCATGAATGCTAAAACACAACGGTATTAATCTGCTTGCTGTTAAAACACAATATCAAGAAATCCTCTAGCATTACCAGCATGGATGGTAAAACACGACATCAAGAAATCCTCCAGCATTACCAGCATGAATGCTAAAACACAACGGTATTAATCTGCTTGCTGTTAAAACACAATGTCAAGAATCCTCCAGCATTACCAGCATGAATGGTAAAACAAAGCGTCAAGAAATCCTTCAGCATTACCAACATGAATGCTAAAACACAACTGTATTAATCTGTTTGCTGTTAAAACACAATGTCAAGAAATCCTCCATCATTACCAGCATGGATGGTAAAACATAGCATCAAGAAATCCTCCAGCATTATCAACATGAATGCTAAAACACAACTGTATTAATCTGCTTGCTGTTAAAACACAATGTCAAGAAATCCTCCAGCATTACCACCATGAATGGTAAAACACATCGTCAAGAAATCCTCCAGCATTACCAGCATGAATGCTAAAACACAACGGTATTAATCTACTTGCTGTTAAACACAATGTCAAGAAATCATCCAGCGTTACCAGCATGAATGCTTGCTGTTAAAATACAATGTCAAGAAATCCTCCATCATTACCAGCATGAATGGTAAAACCCAGCGTCAAGAAATCCTCCTTCTAAAACACAACTGTATTAATCTGCTACTTTTTTTTGAATTTACAGAGAAAATTATTACCAAGAAGGTGATCATGTGTACCCGAGGCTCAAGGTTCTTGATGCATACAAAAGGGCGCTTGCAACGTGGGCCTGATGGGTAGATGAGAACATCGACATCAATAAAATCGTCTTTTGTTCCGTTCACATCTTACTATGTTTCGAAACCACCATTCAGAAAATCATGGAGAAACAGTTTCCATAATCTTATGCATTGTTATTTAATGAGAGATAAAATTCCAAAAATAAAATAAAATGTCAAATTACACAAGTGCCCTTTTAGTTAAAATCCCTCCATGCCACGTGTCACATTCTTATTACTTCCTAGACTTTCTAGGAAAAACCCACTTTCTACCCAACTCTTCCTATATATATATACTAGGTTTTTACCCGGGATTGCTTCCCGGGCTCGGGAAAGTTATTTAGATTAATTAATTACCATTGGTTATTAATACGACCGCATTACATCAACCATCTTATACTGTTATTAATACGACCAAAAGTCAATCAGATGTTGACCAAAAGTAAAACGGAGTATATTGTTTTTAGTTCACAACTCCACATTGTTTCCGTTAGACATGGAGCTAATAATTTACATGTACATATATAGTTTTAGAATCACAACTTCAAAACTAAACAAACAAGTCTAGTATCAATTTCGAAAAGCAAACAACTACAACCCGAAAATTTAGTTCAATGTATGCTTCTGCATTTGCCTTCTTCAAACCACAAACATTCATCCGAACATAAAAAACTTTTTACCTTTCACAAAGTTAAGTGTAAATGCTTGACCTGAAACCATGCCTTTATCTCTCACAAACTTTCTCATTCCTTGCAGATAATATCTTGGTTGACCTCGAGATGAACCTATAGCAGCTTGAATATTCCAAACATCACCTGCCACGTCCACAATCTTCAAACCCATCTTACGATTCAGTCCAAGATCTTCAGCCTGTTTTTTTAAAAAGGTGCTATAACAAACAACGAACAATTCAATAAACAAAGAATTAACACATCTTTAAAATCTGACTAAAGTATTATATATTAGTAAACTCATCATCACAAACTTACAAAATGACCGTCCACACGGAAAGAAAGAGGTACGATCTGATCATCTTCATTCCCAAGAACCATACCACTATTATTGACATCAACGACGTCCTGTACAGCTTCACTATCTGAACTCAACACAATCTCTTCTATCACCTTTTGTTTAACAACAACACAAACCTCAGGTGGAAGCACTAAATCACAGGTAGCACAATTGAAAACCGTGATATGAAAAGTCTGAAGATCTATCATCTCAAAGACAATGAGATGATCAGCAGTTAATGACAAGTCATTCTTTATCTCCTTCCATCCAGTAATTATGTAAAGTTCATTGTTGATATCTTCCACCCCTACAGACCAGTTCTTGTTTTCAGATCCTTTAATAACGACCGGATATGAAGGAATAGTGTTTAACATCTTGTGATGAACAAAAGAACGATTAATACTCTACAATCAGAATAAAACACATTATATAGTACATTAGTAAAAATATATCAGAAAAATAAGTAAAAAAATAAAACACAACAAATAAACAATTGTATCTCCAATAAAATTACATGATGAATAATATTCGAAGTTACATACCACAAAATCTTCGTTACCAGATGGTTTGTAGTAAAACTCTTTACAAGGAGAAAGAGCAATGTCTTGATAAAAATACAATATTCTGAAACTTTGTAAAGCTTCTTCATAATGAAATATCAACCATGAATCTGAAGGTATTTTTAAACTGTCTACCAATTGACACCAACCATTATAAAAATAATATCTGCCATTGCTTAGGGGATAGATCTTGACTTTAAAAACATTTCCAGCTGTGGTTCGGATATTTGTATTTCCAATTGGATAATTAAACTGTTGAATCCAATTTTGATACTGCTTTGGCAAAATCTAAGCATAAATAAAAGAAACACTTTTATTGCTAATTATCATACCAAAAAATTAAAATTAAGTGTTAAACTAAGATCGGATAAAACTACTAACCAAACATTTCCTTTTACTGCTTTGAAGGTAACACGGAAATCCATAAATCATTCTCACATAAAACTGTAACAGTATCAATTATATATAATCAAAATCAATAACATTAAGAAACAAATGAATACAATGCATTAAGGTATGCAATACATCTAAATAAAAGATGATAAAACTAATATATATCAAAATAACAATGGACAACATCAAAAAGGTGAGAACACATGTAATTTCTTATCATATCGAAATATATATATATTTTTACATCAAATCATATAATTAAAACTTAAAACCTACTTTTCCGATTAAGTATCACAAATATACAAGAACGATCAACAGCTGTATAAATTGTATAGAAAAACAGGATAGTGACTTGTGTCTATTCAAAAGAAAAACTTAAAAACAGTATACCAAGTACTAATAAAAATAAATTCAACTTTTTTAAATACACATGAGAATACATCAGATGGTATATCATAAATCAGAATAAGATAAATACATGAGCAAAGTGAAATCCAATAAAATCAACAATAGATAACACAAATGGTAGATACAGGAAATGCAGATCACTTTTTTTAAAAACATATATGTCTATCATAACATGCATAATAACTACATATTAATCGGATATTCAAAAAAATTAGGACTATAAAAAATTGTTCAAGTATAAGCCGCAACAATAAACGCAATCATAACCAACAATGGATTGAAAAAAAAACAGGGACATACATGAATACACTACCGTCGACTACAACTTCTTCATTTAAATAGCAAGAACCATAATCGTCCAAAGAATTCATAACTAAAAGAATAAACATAAAAAATACAAAACAAATCAGATTATTTAACAATACCTTTATTATTATACAAGATGATATTGATGAAGATCGGAAGAAATCGAAGAAGATGACAGATTTTGTTGGAGAAAGTGTAGAAAGAAACGTGGAGAGAGAAATGAACCGTGATTTTCTGAGGATCTTTAAAATGTTAAATATCCCATGTAACCGGGTCGGATAATCCCATTTTTTCGTCAACATCTGTTTGACTTTTGGTCAACCGCTGTTTGAGTTTTGGTCAACATCTCATTTAGTATTCAACAGAAATTTGGATAAGTCAATCAGTGGTTTGAAAATCTGTTTGACTTTTAGTCAACAGATGCATGGAAACCCATGTTAGATTGAACAGTGTTTTGAACAGATATTTAAACATCTGTTTAGACCTAAACAGATGTTGGGGCTTAAACAAATGTTTGGCGTTCTATATCAGTTGTTTGGACTTAAACAGATGTTTGGATTTAAACAGATGTTTGGCCATAAACAGAATTTGCCAATAAAGATATGTTTGGCCTTAAACAAATGTTTGAAGTTAAACAGATGTTTGCTCATAAAGAGATATTTGGCCACAAACCAAACATCTGCTTGAGGTCAACATCTGTTTCACTATTCGCCAACATCTGTTCGACTTTTGGTCAACATCTGTTAAAAAATAAACACTGTTAACATAAATTACAAATAATTAGCTAATAGACGGCACACAATTAGCTACTTAAATCATCAAGACCCTTAACAATTTGACCATATGATTTAATCATGTGTTTTATATTAGATGGGTCAACTGAAAAAGAAAATTCACTAAAAGGATAACAAATTAAACAGCTCAAAAAAAAAGCTCAAAGAGTATTTTTACTACAAAACAGGATTAACAAACAATGTCAATAGTGAAGTCAACCATGTTTCTTTCACCTTTGACTTTCAAAGTCAATTCAGTTACTTACCAAATTCACAAATACATAAAATTTCTTATATAACCGCAAACATTACCACACCTAGTAATCTTAACTCTGCTATAAACTGTAAAACACAAACCCAAATATCACATTTCCATTGTGAATCTTTATTGCCTCATCAAAAATTCCCTGACTTGCCCTTTGAATTGTAATTCAAAGTCCAACGAATCTGTATTAGGATCTCCTGATTTGTAGCTTTTTTGGCATAGCTGGAACCACTGCTTCAGGGTAAACAGGCTTTTGGGGAACATTAGGATCTTTCTTTCTTAATTCTTCCAGCTTTTTGTAAGAGAAAAACACTTTATCCTCTTTCCACCTTGACACTTGGTTCTTTGACCCAAAATTAGCTGTTATTAACTCTTCTTTCATTCTCTTCAGCTGCAGAGACCTATCTGGTACATTTTTCTTAAACTTTGCCCAGATAGGAGGAGTCTGCTTCACCTTCTTTTTGATCATATCTTGAATTCTGGCTGTTTCACTTTCTAGCTCACTGATGGTCCATTCTTTGTACTTGTACTTTTCTCCCTTGTATGTTTTGTAAGTCATAATATAGTCAATATAATCTTTCCTCAAAGTTTCATCAGCTCTTTCTGATAAATTTTGACAGAGATCTTTTGAAAACTGCTCCAAAATTTTCACTTGGGTTAGCAAATGTTGGGAAAATGTTTGAATCTCTCTGTCAGATTTTGCTTGTGTATTTCCTTTGGAGATATCCTCTGCTTGTTCAGCCTTTAACTTCAAGTATTCATTAATGTTATTAGGCCTTGGATATCCTTGAACAGATGGCAAGTTCCTTTTAGCAGGGTCATCTTCAGAGTAGAAGGATATGATCTCCTCTCTAACTGCTTCCAGTTCTAATGGATACAGGACTCCTGCAGGAAGAATGGCAGTGTTTGAATTTGAAACTTGTGCTGAAGAGAATGGGACAGCATTGGGAATGGTAACAAGGGACAATGGTTGGGTGGATGTTTGCGGTGTTGAAGGATCAACATTCAGAATTATCCTTCTCCTTTTATGTTTTGGAGAGGTTGGTGGTGTTTTGGTGCGTTGAGTGGTAGTGATTTGAGTGGTAGATGGTTGACTAACAGTTGTTGAAACAACTGGTGTTTCAACCACTGTTACCATTACAACAGATGATGTGTCACCTGAAGTATTTTCCTTTTTGGCAGGTGGTGTTGGTAGTAATGAGGATGTTTTTGATGGTAATGGGATTTGTGGTAAGGCAGTGGATTGAATTTGTGTTGAAGTGGTGCAAATTGTTGGTGTAACATATGTTGAAACAACTGAAGTATCTACAGCTGTCGATACAACAGATGTTTTAACATCTGCTCGTTTTGAGGTTTGATGTGTGGAGCTTTTGGGAGGTGTGGATTTGGGTTCCTTCACTTTTCTAGTGGGTTGTTTTCTTTTAGGCTCAGGATTTTCTTCATTCTTGGCCTCAGAAACACCCTGCTCATCCTTCTCCATACAAACTCTTTTCTCCTGTTCCCACCTTGCTTTATCCTTTGCCTCCATATCCCTTTTTACCGTTCCTTTTGCATCAGAAATGGCATTTGTGGTTACATCAACCTTTTTAGTACCATCTGGCTTAGGTATCTCTGCAAGCATAGTGGATTTGTCTGGTGCAATGTACAAACCATCTTCATATCCCTTTTTCTTTAGCTGCTTCATTTTCTCCCACTTTTTGGCATCAGCTGGTGGTGGGTTGTCCACAAAGATGATAGTAGGAGGAGCAGAACCAGTGGTTTTCAGCGAGTGGGCCTTCAATGCCTTTATGTCTGCTTGTGTATCCATAAACCTAGCTTCCATCATATTTCTGATCTTTTGAATCTGTATTTCATGTTGATGATCAGAATATGCCCTTTGTTGGTGAAGCACAGGTTGAAATAAACTCCAAAGCTCAATGGGAGTAGGAGCAGATGATGGAGCAGATGTTGTATCTGGTGCTGCAGTGGGTGTTGCCTTTTGGGCTTGTAACAACTGTTGGAGCATTGACTTAATATCTGCAACAAAAGTTTCCAATTTCTTAACCCTCTCCCGCAATTCGTTGTACATTAAACCATCACCCAAGTTAATGGGATCATCTGATTTCCCACTGGCAGTGGTTGTATCAGCAGTTGACTTAGGGAAAGTTTCCCAAAAGTCATCCACAGATGCCCCTTTTTCTTGGTACTGGGGACTTCTTTCCTCAGCAATTGGGATCCTTTTAACAGAACCAGGGGTTGGAACAAAGACATCAGCGGATATCATAGTTGCTGGAGAGGAAATTGCCTTCAGAGGAGTCTTATTGATGAAACAACTGGCCAGGTGTAGATCAGTGGATCCAACACCTGTAGTTGCTGCTCCAATTGAACTACTGACAGGAAGTACTTGTATTTCCTGCACTGTAACCTCCTCAGTTGTTGGTGGGTTAGCAATGATTGAGACACCAGACCCAATCACTTGTTGAGGTATATCCTCATTAACAGGTGTTTGAGAAGAACTGGTTTGTGTCCGGGCTAAATCAACTGCATCCAACAAAAGTTTTGTTTCTGGGGGGATTTGAGAAGTGAGGATAGATGTAGAAAGCGAATTTGCCCCGGGCAGTGGGCTGTGGATGATGGAATCAAGTGATTCCAGAGCATCATAATTTGGTGTCCCTATTATTACAACCTGCTCTTTTTTAGAAGAAGCAGAAGGAGTTTGAGGCTCAGGTTGAGATCTTTCTTCCAACTGCTGTGACGTAGTAGCAGTAGTGGTTATTGGTGACTTTTGTGCTGTCACTGGTAGTTGCTCTGGGATTACATCTTCCAGAGTTACCTTTGTTTTGGGTTTGGGGGGCTTTTGTGATTTTTTCTGTTTTGGTCTTTTTGTGGTTTTAGTTGGGGGTTTAACAGCAGTTGTTTTATTGCTATCATCACCTTGAGCAGTGGGCTCAACAGCAGGTTCCTGAGGAGCAGTGGTAGTTGCTGAAGTCTGCTCAAGAACCTCTGCTTGTGTTTTGGAAAGTTTTGACATCCTTGTAAAGGTTTCAGTAGTGAGGCTCTTAATTGAAAAAGGATTACCCTGGATAAGCACATGGGCATTATCTTCTGAAAATTTCTTTTTAAAATAGTAACTTAAAAACCTTGGAAAGAGCAAAAACGCCTTTTTATTAACATTTCTAACAAGATAATTGAAGATTACCTGGGAATAGTTAAAATTTTCACCATGTAATATAGCATAACCTAGATATTGAATCTTCAATGGGATTTCATTGAAAGCAGTGGTCTTGTTTGAGACACACATCAGTAGGGTATGAAACAAAAACCTTGTGGAAGGAGGAAAACTGCCTTTTTCTAAAGTGTCTTTTTTGATTTCCTCTTCATAACCCATTTGAATGAAAAACGTTTGATACTCTTCTTTAGGGAAAGATGTTTTACCTTTAAGATCATCGAGTTCAAAAACTTCCGAAATGGTTTGAGGTGTTATTGTGACTGGAACGTCCTTTATAGAAGAATTGATGGCTAAGGGCTTTTATCCTTAGTTTCCAACTTAGCATTTTTCCAGAATTCTTGTTGGGTATCCATGTAGATCGGAGCATCACAAGTCAACAAAGTTCTGTACTTTGAAGAAGACAGAACATCAATGATGGAATTGAAGGTTTTGGTGTGACTGGGTTTTTCAAGTAGACCTAAGTAGTTATGTGTGGATTTGCGTGGGAGAGACATCGTGATTTGATTATGATTGCGAGAGGAAGAAGACGATGAAGAGGATGAGTGATTTTGAGAGAAATGGATGATAACTGCTTTTAGAAAAGAATTTAGAATTCGATTCGACAGTAAAAACACTGTTTGGGGGTTTTGATCAGGGTTTTTTTTATTTTTTTTGGTGAAATAGTGAATACTGACGTGGCATCGGTTACTAATAGATCTCACCGCTATGTACTGTCCACGTGCCAACCTCTGATGATAATGGAGGACAGTTGGTAGAAAACCACTGATGGAACAATAACAGTGGTTTGCAACAGTCACAAATGAGAACAGTGAGTAAGTTTTTGCTAGCAGTGGATAGCCATCAGTGTGTTAAAACACTGATTTTATACAACAGTTTATTTTATTTTTTATTTTAACTTTAATTTTTATCACCAAAACAATATTCGAGGAACTCTTATCTCTTTGGAATGTAACGATTAGATAATATAGTTAACCTATCATTGTAATTCTAGTATTCAGTTAATAATATCATTCTATAATTAATTAACCACATCAAGAATAAAAACGTGAGCAGTGGATGATTTTTAAAAAAACCAATGATTGTAAATTTCAGTGCATGTCAACAATAAAAGGGGAGCA
Organism: Helianthus tuberosus; assembly: GCA_030545235.1. NCBI lineage: Eukaryota > Viridiplantae > Streptophyta > Magnoliopsida > Asterales > Asteraceae > Helianthus > Helianthus tuberosus. The sequence goes on along the minus strand of CM060367.1, from coordinate 149,234,710 downwards.
GTGACTATTTTTTAACTATCAGTGGATACCCAACAAAATGTAACACAGATGTTTGGTCAGTCAGTGATCAACAGTTGTTTATGAAGAAACAGAGGATGGCCTTCAGCAGTGGATAACATTTAACAATCACATGTTTGAGCTTAAACAAATGTTTGACATTAAAAACTGTTTGCAAGAAAAGACCAATTTGAAGAATACTATACCCAAACAATCAAAATGAGGAGCTTAATAATCATCCAAGTGTACTTCACTTTTATTCAGTGGATGTCAACCTCCAAAATGTGAGCAGTAGTTGTTTTTTATCTAACAGTGGATAGATATTGATTTAATTTGCAACAAATAGTCATCAAGAATATTTTTTATTTTGTAATTTAACTTGCCATTTTATCATTAAAACAATGTTTTAAATTAAATACTGTTAAACATCTAATCTGGACATAAACAAAATTTTGAAATTAAATAAATATTCGACCTGAAACATCTGTTTGAACATAAACAGATGTTTGAAATTAAATAAATACTGTTAACATAAACAGAGATATAATATTAATAGTTTGGACATACAAATACTGTTAACAAAAACAAAGATAGAATATCTACTGTTGATGATGAACCACTTTTGTTGTTGGGCAATAGTTAATCTTTGAGTTTGTATAGGTTTGTCTCGAGAGATAAAGTATAGAGAACCAATGTTTGTCCTAAACACTGTTACATAAGAAAAACTGATACATAAATACTAAAGTTGAATCCGCTGTAGAAGCTGTTATAACTACACCATAAGTGCTAGTCTTTAATAGGACTTTGCCTTCAACAGTGCATAGCCCTTAAAGTTACATAAGCCCATCAGTCTTTATATGGAGCAGAAATTAATTATAACAGTCCTTAGCATGATCAGCTGTTATAACCACACCACCCTTTCAAAGTTGGACCATTAAACAAATCCTTGACACTATTAATCCTCTGTTGACTTACCAAACAGATCTTAAGACACAATTCAACATCAACATAATCTAAATATTACTGAAACAAAAAATAATAAGTAAAAATAAAACACAACAAAGATTCATAAAATTATATTTAATCATTTATTCAGAGGACCTTAAAACTAAAAGTCCAACAATTACATGACATACTGAACAATATTCAAGTTCAAATCTAAGAATAACAGCAAGAACTAATAAACTTTAGTTTCCACTACATCTATTGCTGAACCTCTTGATGTATGTCCTTCAGCATCGCCATAAACTGCACGTCTCTATCACCACACTCCATATTACTGACAACACAAATAAGAATAAGAAACTAATCTAAAACTCAAACGTGTCTTTGGACGAATGTATACTTTCTTTAAATGAAGAAAATCTTTCTGGAGCAAGAAAACGTGACTTTGGATTTAACGGAAATAAAAAAAAAATGGCACATGTAACTTTAAAGTTGCATCTCTGCCATCAAAAAAGGTAACACATGCAACTTTTCACGATGTTGCAACAATTATATTGCAGCATCGATGTTGAAAGGTTGATGTGGGATGCGAATTTAAATTGAAACAACGATGTTGGAACAATGATACAGGAACGATAACATGTAAACATTATCAACAAACATTCGAACAAAGAAGTGTAATGGGAAGTTAACTGCTAAATCACAAGAAAGATGCATTTGAGAGAGAAAAATACGGTCACATATATGAGCGAGCGATATAATTACAATTTGAGAGTGAAACCAGATAATTGTATCTTATTTATAGAATATAATAAAAATATATATGGTTTGAAATTTGAATTTCAAAATTACTAATATTAATTAGTAATTACTGATTTGATTTGAAAGCAATTGTTATGATGTTTTTTGGGAACTGAAATATGCAAAGTAGGAAAAAAAAAGAGAACGTCAATTTTAAATTACCTTTTACATATTTTTTATTTCAAAATTTCAAAATTACTGAGAGATAATAACCGTCAGTTTGAAATTCTAGTTTTGCATATTTTAAAAGTCCAAAGCTCAAGAAATTACAATTAATTATTATTGATTAGATTTGCAACAAATAGTCAAAAAGTATTTTTTTATTTTTTAATTTAACATTAAGGATAAAAATATATATTGTTTGAATTTTGAATTTCAAAATTACTGATATTATTAGTAATTACTGATGTGATTTGACCGCAATTGTGATGATGTTTATTGGGAACTGAAAGGTAAGCAGAGTATATCTTTATATCCCTCCATATTAAAGTAAATAAATATTACTAATCATATGCCCAGTAGGGAAAAAAAAAGAGAAAACGTCAATTCTAAATTACCATCTTGCATAAATTTAATTTGAAATTCATATTTTGCATATTTTAAAAGTCCAAAGCTGAAGAAATTACCATTAATTAGTGATTTGATTTGCAACAAATACCCATCAAGTATTTTTTTTAATTTAACATTAAATTTCATCAGGAAAACAATATTGGAGGAACTCTTATCTCATTGCACTGTAACGATTAGGTAAAATGGTAATTTCATTTTAATTCTAGTTTTTATTTGATAATTTCAATATATCACTAATTAACACCATCGATGGTAAATATCAATGGATGTCAAGAATAAAAAAGTGACCAGTGGCTATTTTTTCCTATCAGTAGATAAAGAACGTCAATTGTCATTATGACTTTTCTGTAATTACTGATATTATCAGTAATTACTGATGATGATTTGAAAGCAACTGTCATTGTCATGATGACTTTTCTAATTTTTAAACCGTGAGTTTGAAATTCATATTTTGCATGTAATTACTGATATTATCAGTAATTACTGATGATGATTTGAAAGCAACTGTCATTGTCATGATGTTAAAACCACTGTTTGTTATTGTACTTCTTTACAAAATTACATAGAATTCAAGAAAACGAAACAATCACTTAAAGAACTATAATTTAACACATAATCTAATCCGGCAAAGCAATCTATTATCTGAGAATTCACTGATTCTTACAACATGAAACAAACTCATAATGAAATACTAAAGTTACATAAGAACCACTGATAATTAAATACTAAATTTGAATCCGTTGTAGATGCTGAACCACTGCTGATACTAAACAGTCGTTTTCCTTTGATTAATCAAACTCTAGGTACATAAAGTGCAAACAGAGGTTTTCCTGAACAAATGTTTAAGTTAATAACATCTACTGTTCAACCTAACAGGGGTTTCCATTAACTATTGACCAAATTGCAAACAAATGTTAAAGCCATTGTTTGTTATTGTACTTCTTTACAAAATTACATAGAATTCAAGAAAACGAAACAATCACTTAAAGAACTATAATTTAACACATAATCTAATCCGGCAAAGCAATCTATTATCCCAGAATTCACTGATTCTTACAACATGAAACAAACTCATAATGAAATACTAAAGTTACACAAGAACCACTGATAATTAAATACTAAATTTGAATCCGTTGTAGATGCTGAACCACTGCTGATACTAAACAGTCGTTTTCCTTTGATTAATCAAACTCTAGGTACATAAAGTGCAAACAGTCGTTTTCCTGAACAGATGTTTAAGTTAATAACATCTACTGTTCAACCTAACAGGGGTTTCCATTAACTATTGACCAAATTGCAAACAGATGTTAAACCCACTGTTTGTTATTGTACTTCTTTACAAAATTACATAGAATTCAAGAAAACGAAACAATCACTTAAAGAACTATAATTTAACACATAATCTAATCCGGAAAAGCAATCTATTATCCCAGAATTCACTGATTCTTACAACATGAAACAAACTCATAATGAAATACTAAAGTTACACAAGAACCACTGATAATTAAATACTAAATTTGAATCCGTTGTAGATGCTGAACCACTGCTGATACTAAACAGTCGTTTTCCTTTGATTAATCAAACTCTAGGTACATAAATTGCAAACAGTCGTTTTCCTGAACAGATGTTTAAGTTAATAACATCTACTGTTCAACCTAACAGGGGTTTCCATTAACTATTGACCAAATTGCAAACAGATGTTAAACCCACTGTTTGTTATTGTACTTCTTTACAAAATTACATAGAATTCAAGAAAACGAAACAATCACTTAAAGAACTATAATTTAACACATAATCTAATCCGGCAAAGCTATCTATTATCCGAGAATTCACTGATTCTTACAACATGAAACAAACTCATAATGAAATACTAAAGTTACACAAGAACCACTGATAATTAAATACTAAATTTGAATCCGTTGTAGATGCTGAACCACTGCTGATACTAAACAGTCGTTTTCCTTTGATTAATCAAACTCTAGGTACATAAAGTGGTTGTCTTTAACATGACCTTGTCTTCAACAGCGGATAGGCCTCATCAGTCTTTGTTCATAAAGAGCTCCTTTAAAACAAACTTTATGCTTCTTTTAATACAAAAAAGGTAGGAAACACCATTACTCTAGACTCTCTAGTAACATAAAATCTTATCTTACAACAATAGCAGATCCTTTCTTGCGTTTAGTAGGAACTACTGTGGGTTCTCAATCATCATCTTCTGCACAAGTGAATTATAATCATCGTCATCATTTAGACATAAGCAAGTAAACTATAAATTTAATAATCTTTCTTTGTGTTTAATTAAACTTTATGCTTCTTTGAATACAAACCTATAATAACCCGCAGCAGATTGTATGAATTTCAAACAACTGTGATTAGACTGAAATATAAACCGAGAATTAGAGTATATCACTTCAAAATAAAAAAACTCAAAATTGAAAATCAGAGTAGCAAAAAACACATACTTTAAACGATGTTGGAACAATAATACTGGAAACAACCGTGGAACAATCATCATCATTATATGAGAATACCCTTAATTTATGGAACCTGTAGAATGAAATGCTCCACTGTTGGGTTATTAACTTTCAACCTCACTTTCCCTAAATTTATCAGTTCTAATTTTCAACAGGATGTAATACAATTATTACCTTAATTAAGATATCTTCAACTGCAAACAACAATAGCAAACAACATCAAACAACAATAGCAAACAACATCAGTCAATAATAGCAAACAACATCAAACAATAATAGCAAACACCTGATGTTGAATCCACTGTAGATGCTGAACCACTGCTGTTACAAACAGATAATACCAATGAAACTCTAATTTCAGAAAGAATAATGGCCGAACATACTCAAACATCAATAATCAACAGATGTTATACTCATATCATCACCATCTAGAAAAAAAACGCTAATTTCAAAACATATTCAAACATACCAGCTTATGGCAGTTCTCTTATCCGCAGCTAAGCGGATTTCAACTCTGACGACAACAACCCTGGAACCATATGATTAGATTACGAGTAGAAATTAGGATTAGTGTAAATAAGAGGAAATCATGAAAGTATTTCAACTAAAAAAAAGAACAAACCTTTTGATGAAGTAATCGATGAACAAAAGAAGATTTTATGGTGGCGTCTGAAGAAGATTAAGGTTTGGATGGAAAGAATTATCTCAATAATTTGCAGGGTTTGTGAAATTTGAATTTGAATCGCCGGAATATAGAGAGAGAAAGAACCCAAGGTTTGTAAACAAAGATTAGAAATGAGAAGAGAGATTATATAAGGAAAAGAGCAGTGGCACTGTTGGGCGGGAAAAAGGGCATTTAGGGGCTCTCTGGTGTTGACACGTGGCCCAAATAACTTTCATTTATTATATATAATAGATTGGTTATGTGGATGTATGTTTCAATCTAGAGGATACGTCAAAGAAGGATGGGAGCAAGGGCAAGAGACTTAATCTTAGACTTGAAGATCTTGAGTGCGTTCTTTTTATTAAGTTGTGGCATTTTGACGTTTAAACCATTATAAGGTTGCTTGATGTTATTATGTTTTACGTTAATATTTTTCAAAGGCCAAAAGTGTCCGGTTACTTTGTGGGATGGTTTTGCTATTGACATGTTTGCTTACATGAATGATAAGAAAAGAGAGAAATATGTTGTTATCCTTTGTCATTTTGGTATGGTCAACCTTTACAAAGGTACAATTTAAACTTAATTAGTTTAATTTTTTTTATCTTTAGTAATTTAAACGTTGTATTTATTTATACATTTTAAATTTGACAGTATTTATATTGATCTACTAAAGTTTTTATTTTTAAATTCAGGCAAGCGTGGAGTTGCGAATGGGTTTGAGCTGAGCAAACTTTTTATTGACACTGACATTGAAGAGATTTCCTCTTTTAGGAAGAGGTATAGTTAGTAATATGCATATAAACATTGAATATTATTATTTTATACTTACGTTTAATTTTTACGTTTTAATTTGATCGCATGAATCTGTTTAGGTATGTAGTGAAAATTTCAACTTCATCTTCATCAAATGAGCATGTTGGTTCAAATGTTATCTCAAGTGTTGAAGATGAGTTTCTTAGTAACCCTGATTTCATGCTTATTGGTTTCCTTGGAACGATATCAACGGTGTGTATTTTCTTATAAGTAATCTACATGCTGAGTTTTTTTATACTCTTTTCTAAGTGTTATTATTTTTGTTTGATATTGATAGACAAAGAAGGTTTTGATTCTTGCCACAATCACAGCTATATGCACAGATAAACTTTGGTATTACAATGGTTGTAACCACTGTAAGTCAGGTGTGGAGGAAAGATTTGTAACGAAAGAAAATACGGATGGTTCATTTGATGTTGATCATGCAAAATCGTTGGTTTGTACAAATGATAAATGTGGAGGAGTCGACATCTATTCTATTCCGCGGTTTGAGATTACAGTTTTTTATTTCCTTATACTAAATACTAATATGAACAGTTCATATTAGTATTACTAATGTTTTCATTTGTTTTTAACTTTGATAGGTTCAAGATACCTATTAGGGTGCAAGACTCTTCCGGTACTGTGTCTTTGACACTGTTTGATTTCGAAGCTTACAAGATTCTTAACAAATCTGCAAAAGAGTTACTTACAATCCAAGATCAGGTAACAAATACATGCATTCAGTTGTTTGGCCATGTAGTTAATATAACTTAAAATTAATTTTTATAAAATTCTATGTTCTCAATTATGGAATCATTCTGCTTATTGTAATTTATATTAATTTTGATAAAATCATAGGTTGTTAATTCTGGAGACATACCGAACCCATATCCTGAGATCTTTGACACATTGATTGGAAAGAGGTATGCTTTCATCATAAGTGTTAAAGACTATAACATTGAGCATCAGGTTGAAAACTATGGTATTTCAATGGCCACTAACGATGATGAGATCCTTGCTGCGCTTTCCGCCAAATTCACTTTTAACCAGGTTTAAATCTTCATTATGTGAATCTTTTAATTTTATAGTTATATCTTTTTGAAATAGATTTATACCATTGTGTGTATTTTATGTTATTGTGTATTATGTACTTAAAGCATGAGCAGTCCGAATCGTTGGATGTTCCAGATTCCTGCAGTTTGTCTACTCCTGTTGACCTTATGAAGGTAATATGAGAATTTGTTTATTTGTACTAAATTTTTTGAAACGTTAGTACTTACTGTCTTTTTATATCAGGATGAGATGTCATGCTGTGGTGACAATGTTACCCCTTTATCCCAACCACTGGTAGGCACTAAGAATCCCTCTTCAGATGAAACAAAATGTAAAATTGTTGAAGTGTTCGATGTGGATGATGCATTAGGTTGCTCATCGACAAAGCACCGCATCAGTGATGAACTGTGTCAGGATGAAGATGCTGGTGTTTCGACGTTTTTGATTCCAAAGATTGAAAAATAGTTTTTTCAGTATTTTCAGATATATTTACGTGTTGATTTCATATGCTGTTGCCATGTTGAACTTATGGTTTTCGTTTTGTTGCTTTTGGGTGTTTGGTGGGTTATGTTTTGGACTCATTGTGTGGTTTTGAATTCCTGAAAACTTATCTGCTTATTATACTGTTATGTTCTAATATTATAATGACTATGATCTTTCTTTGCATATTATTATCTATATTGTTAAATAAATATTGAGATTTCAAAGAATTCACGTTCATCTTCTACGGCAGCTAATTCATCTTAACGAAATTTACATAGTAAGTGAAATTATAACTTCTTAACTCATGTATCAGTTGTTAAGTAGCATCACTTAATCCTTAACTCATGTATCAGTTGTTAAGTAGCATCACTTAATCCTTAATCACGATTCTCTATCCACTGACTACTACATCAGCAGTTGTTAACCATTAGTAGTTCACTATCAGTTGTTAAGTACCCTTAGTGTTTTAATCACTAGCAGTGCTTACAAGTTTTTCATCAGCTGTTTCACTTAACATAAGTTTCACATAACAGTAGTTTCGCTTAACAGTAGTTTCACTTAACAGTATTTTGCTTTATTCATTTTAAATTCATGTTAAATTCATTATTACAATTAAAGCCAACATAAATGCACACTTGCATTATGTTAAACATACATAACGGACACAAAACTTCATACCTAGAAACATAGAAGGATATCCAACTTGGTAGACTTGACAGAACTTACAGACTCGAAAACAAAAGAATGTAACATACAACGACTTTTCAAATTTCTTTATAATGAAAACTCAAGGAGTGAATGGTGCACTTCGGAATGTAGCTGATAACCCCCTTTTTGGTGTAGCTCTTCGATTTTCCTTGAAATTCCCAAGCTTGGTATTTTCATATCTGCCACTGGGGTTATATTCATTCATATGCACCAAACAGCTTATGTTTTAGCAATTGATCGTTCTGTTCAATCACTTCCTTATGTGCATCGCACTAACTTCTAGGAGGTTGTCAAGTATTCTCGCCAATGTTTTCGTAGTTGGTGTTTTGTGTATCTTTACATCCGCAGCCATTTTGTACAATAAAAATATCCATAGTAAGACGGCTGATACAGTACTTTCATAATGCATATAAGTATACATATATGATGAACCCAAGATGAGGAACCCAAAACTCAGTTGATCTGAAATGAAGAAAACACATTCAAATGACCAATACGATGAACCCAAAACATATAGTCTTTAACCAACTTTATATGAGAATCAAAACAACAACCATACCCAAATTTCAACATGAACAACAGAAACTTAAGAAACTCAGATTTCAACATTAACAGCAGATACTTAAGAAACCTGTCCCTGTTTTAATCGATTGTATATTTTAAACATTTCAAACAAACTATAACACAAAAACAATCTTAGATTAACGCCAAAAACCAAAAAAAGCAGTATTAATAAACAGATAAAACCAAAAACATCACAAACAAACCTTTATAATAACCAAAACCCAAACCTCTGTTTTGATACCCGAGCCAAAAACCCACAATAATCAAACAATATTTCCCACAATAATCAAACAATATTTTCACACAAAAGCTGTTACTTTCATATAGTGGTGAAAATGAGATATCATCAAACATCAACTTACATAGGGTTACACAAGCATCTAACAAGAACAGAGGGTAAACCATAGTGTCGATCATGTTTTAGGTATATGATTTTACCTTGGATTGTTATAACAACAAATGGTTGGTGAGGAGATTCAATGAAGATGAAGATGATGATTGGTGTTCGGAGTAGAGATTTTCAGATATTTTTGAGAAGTGTGATCGGTCTTTAGGGTAATTAAAGGATATTTCACAATTGTCAAACAGTCAACATAGGGAAGTGTGAGGGAGGGACTCAAACTGTTATGAATTTATAAGATCAAGGGCTGAAAAAACCAAAAAATGAATTTAGGGGATCAAGTTGATGTTTCACACATATCATAGGGACGCAAATTGCATTTTTCTCTAAACATAAATATTAGTACTTTTTTTCAACATATTTTATAAGTTTTGGGGTGATATCAGCAGATGTTAACCACTGCTCCCATCCTTAACACTTAATCCTTAATCCCTGCTTCTGTATCTACTGTTTACTCAAGCAGCAGTTGTTAAAAATCTGTAGTTCACTATTATTGCTTAAGTACCATCAGTGTTTTAATCACTAGCAGTGCTTAAAAGTTTTCCATCAGCTGTTTGACTTAACTGTAGTTTGCATTATTAATTCTAAATTCATGGCTTCAAATTACTTTTCTTGGTAAACGAGTTATAGAAGCTCAAGTTATATCTGGTAGGAACTTTGGCACGAGAGTTTTTATTCTAAGGATTAATATGATCCCTTTTGACAAAAAAAATACCTTTTCAATTTCAACAAAGACAATTTCCTTTATCAGTTTGTTTTGCTATGACAATTAACAAGTGTCAAGGACAAACGTTATCAAAGGTTGGTCTTTATTTGAAAGATCCTGTCTTCACTCATGGTCAGTTGTATGTTGCATTATCAAGGGTCAAGACCAGAGAAGGTGTTAAAATACTAATATTTGACGCTGTTGGAAAACCAACAAATAAGTAATGTTGTTTACAAAGAAGTTTTTACTAGGTTGTAATCATTGTGAGCAATGTTAAAACCCTGTTTCACCGAAGTCAAGCTACTTATGTTAAAAGCTAATTATAATAGATAAAACACTGTTTGAGGAATGTTAAAACGCTGTTTGACCAAAGTCTGTTTGACCAAAGTCAAACTACTTTTGTTAAAAGCACAACCGTCAGTATTTCTTCATCATCATTACACATCAAACATCTATCATCTCGTTTTTCAAAAATCACTTCTCCCAGTCATTTTCTAGGGTTTCAATTTTCTTTTCCTCCATCTTCTATACTTCAATCACCTGAGGTTTTATTATTTTTTCTTCAGCAACTGGTATGTACATTCCTATTGATGAACTTTATATTGTTTAATCTATGTTAATTTAAATCCTATCTTGCTACTAATACGATTTTAAATGTTTATTTCTATACATTTAATAAGGGTTTACTTATGTGTTTGAATTATCTGTTGAGAACATGTTAAAATAATTATTATTTGCAGAAAATTTTTAACTCATACTCTGTTTGTATTAGAAAACTCATCATGACAATTGCTTTCAAATCAGATCAGCAAACTACTGCCCATAGCCAAGAAAGTATAACTTAGCAGATATTTCCTTTGGCAAACATATACCATAGCAGTGGTTTTGAAATTGCCGGTAATTTCAAATTCAAAATGCCTTAGGATATATACTTTGCAATTAATGCACGTTAAGCAATCACTTCTCTCTTATGCTAAAGGCGTCTTATAGGTAAATGAATAGGTTAATTGTAATTATAATAACGTGTTTAATTTTATATTTTTCCCGTGTAAATGCATTAAAAGCCTAATAAGTGTCGCATGATATTCTTTCGCCTGACGATGTATTTAGTCATAGCCTTCTTCATTGGGTATATAAAATAGATTTGGCAGAGGTTTTGATCATTACCATTTTCATCTATCTACTCAATTATCTTCAAAAATTTTGTTGACGAGATTTTCACAAGGCTCTTTGCAGGATGGAAAAATTTGGGTTTCAAGTGATTGTTGACGAGATTTTCACAAGGCTTTCTGCAGAAGATATTTGCCGTTTCAAGTGTCTTTCCAAGAATTTTTATAGGGAATTGTCAAGTCATGCATTTCAGATGATGCATGCTCTCCGAAGTGGAGATTCAGTACAAAAGAAACTATTATCCTTTAAAGACACGTCAATTGTCATTGACAACGTAGTTGGTGGTAAGTTGGATGTTGTTAGTAGTAAAACCTTAAGTTTTCCTAACAATGTCCACTCTAGCTTCTTACGTATTCTATCTTCATTTAATGGGTTGTTGTTAGTTTCGAATGAAGGGATTTGCTGTCAGTTGATTCTTTGGAATCCAACTATCAGGCAGTATAAGGTTTTGTGTGATGACTACTTTAATTATAATCATCATCGAAACTCTGATACCGGTGGAATTTATTTTGATCAGTTCAATGATCTCAAAGTGCTGAACATCAGATGGTACCGTAATCTAACTGCTGCTCGTGTTTACTCACGACGTCGTGAGTCATGGACAACAATAAATTTCAGTATCGTAAACAATTATAGTTCAAGTCGTTATTCATGGTCTACAGGAGTCTATGCTGATAAAACCATATATTTTATGGTTTCAAATTATTGGTATCCACTAGGTGAGAGGAACATCGTTTGTTTTGATGTTGTTAGTGAGACTTTCAGAATGCTTCACTTTCCGGAGAGTATTGTAGTCAATCCTTGCCAAGGGCATTTTTTGACCATTGCAAAGAGATTGCATTTGATTGTCATTGGAAAGTCTGCTGAGCTAACTGCTGATTTGCTCAGATATGAAGAAGAAGGCTGGAAGAAGATGTTTGTTTTCAATAATCCTCGTGTAGTTGGTTACGTAGATGCACGCCGAAGTACTAATATAATTGAAGACAACAAGTGGTTGAAAACAAGCATCTGGGGGGATATGATTGAAGTTGATCTCACCAACGAACTTCTGAAATACCTCCAACATGTTGACAACTACAATGGTCCGAAAGGAGCTTTACTTATCGAAAGTACTGTTTCACCAATAGATTAGGAATTAGAATCCTGTATTTTATTCAATGCTATTATCTGTTTTGACAATTGTATCTTTTATATAATTAGTTGTGTTAAAATTATTAATAATGTTTGTTATTAAAATTAAGTAAATGAATATCGATGTTTGAGAGTGTAAATTCTTGTAATATTGGCAAAGGTCGGTTTAAATGATCAAAGCTTTGTTATTGAGAACAGGTGTTTCAAAATTAAACAGTTGTTGATACATCTGTTGAATTGGGTCAACAGATGGATGAACTTTGTATGCTGTTTAACACTTGTACTTTTTATAAATATTTAGGTTTGAGAGTGTAAAAGCTTGTAATATTGGCAAATGTATGTTTAAATGATCAAAGCTCTGTTATTGGGAACAGATGTTTGAAAATAAAACAGTGGTTGATAAATCTGTTGACTTTGGTCAACAGATTGATGTCCACATATGTTTGGAACTACTGTTCAGAAAAGTGTGGTCGAAACCGCTGTTTGGTTAAAATGGTGGTTTAAAACCACTGTTGGGTTAAAACTGTTTGGTCTTTTAAGGCTTAAACTGTTTTGCCTTAAACAGATGTTAACAAGTTAAACATTTGTTAAGGCTTAAACAGATGTTTGGCCTTTTGTATCAGATGTTTCGACTTAAACAGTTGTTTGATCTTAAACACATGTTTGACCTTAAACAGATGTTTTGCCTTAAACAGATGTTCTTATTCTATATCAGATATTTGGACTTAAACAGATCTTTGACCTTCAACAGATGTTTGGCCATAAACAGATGTTTGGCCTTAAACCAAACATTTGTTTAAGCTCAACATCTGTTTGACTATTTGTCAATATCTTATTGACTTTTGGTTAACATCTGTTTCAAATTTGGTCAACATCTTATTTTGTAAAAGAGGTAGAAAAATAAAGATTTTTTTGAAAATCCCAAATCACCCTATCATGTAAGTGCATTGATGTAAAAGTGGAAATTTAATTATTCATATGGTCCTGTTGTGGTTTTGTTTGTCCTCTAATATGAGTTCATGATCTAATTCGGTGATTTGAAGTCATTGTTGAATCGAATGAGATGGTTGATGTAATGCGGTCGTATTAATAACCAATGGTAATTAATTAATCTAAATAACTTTCCCGAGCCCGGGAAGCAATCCCGGGTAAAAACCTAGTTGAAGGATATACAAAGTCAATTAAACTTTGTATTGGGTCACAAATATCGGTGATCAGTAAATCATCTGGTATCTCTATAATGGCGTCACCATCATTATCATCTCCAACGTTTCCTTCACCAATATCAATAAGCCATTTTGCAAATTCTCTGATAGACTTCGTATTCGAACTTTCAGCTCCAATAGTTAGACGCATGTTTTTAGTCAGCCGTAAGAGTCTGCATTTTGGCCATATGTATGAAGAGCTTAAAGACGCACTAACAATTTCTTGTCTAGTACCATTAGGAATAACAGGTAGTATTTGTCTAAAGTCACCACCAAATACAATAACTTTACCACCAAAAGGAATATCCGAACGAATACTCCTACCTTCCGAAAATACGTCGGTCATGGTCCTATCTAAAGCTTCAAAGGCATGTTTGTGTACCATCGGTGCTTCGTCCCATATGATTAATTGGGTTTCCTTTAATAATCTCGCAATATCACTATTTGGCTTAATATTGCACATTGAATCTTTTGTTAGATTAATGGGAATATGGAACCGAGAATGAGCTGTCCTTCCACGGGAAAGTAATAACGAAGCAATACCACTTGAGGCCACATTTAAAACTATTCCATTTCTGCATCGAACAGCTGAAGCCAAAGTCTTCCATAAAAAGGTTTTTCCAGTTCCACCATAACCATAGACAAAAAAAAGGCCTCCTTTACGCCCTACAACTGCTTCCATTATTTCGTCAAAAACCGCTCGTTGTTCATCTGTAAGAGATTGATGCAACCTGTTAAACTCAGCTTGTTCTTCATCTAGGTCATGTGACAGCTCTTCATTGATCAGACGATTAGAAGCATCACGTAAGGAATCGTCATCAGGGTACGGCATAGTGGCAAACCTTCGTAATGATGAACCATTGGAAATTAAATAGTTTTCAATTTCAACAAAGTAAGGTTCTTAATCTGATGTTCAGGAAGCACTAAACCTAGCAAATAAAAAAATTAACATTATTAAATAAAAAATCAAAATGTAGTATGTAAAATAAAAGAAAATAGATCAGAACCTGAAATATTTGTTTCTTTTTGACGTCTATAAACAATATCATCAGCTAAGTATTTCCAAGTATTCTCCCAAACAAATTCTGGCCGAGATAGAGTATTTGTCAAAAGCAGGGTAGCAAATAACGCTCGAAGATACCCAACATGTCCTTCAAAACTTGCTTCTTTAATGGCCTCAACGTATTCATTGTCATCATCTAAAAGTCCCATCGCATAGCAAGCATCTCTAAAAGTCGGGAATAATTGACCGTTAACTGTACGTATCTCCTCAAATGATCTAGGTCCTTTAACTTTATTCAGTAGTATCCTAAAAAAATAAGGTTCGCCCAAAGCAGGAGATACAGAATGAATCCGGCCAACACACTGGTACAACTTACGTACCTTGCAACATCTATCTTTAAGTATCCAAACAAATTTGGAAGGAAACTCAACATAAGTCAGCTTTCTAGCATCTTTATTTGACTCGTTCAACTTCATCCATTGCATAAATATTGAAGAAGCAACATAAGGCTTGCTTAAAACATTATCAATATCGTCATCAGCACCATACACAACATTCTGTTGGCCAGGCAAATGAAAGGGAAGCCTCATAACAGCAGGATACCTATAATGAAC
Organism: Helianthus tuberosus; assembly: GCA_030545235.1. Lineage (NCBI taxonomy): Eukaryota > Viridiplantae > Streptophyta > Magnoliopsida > Asterales > Asteraceae > Helianthus > Helianthus tuberosus. The sequence goes on along the minus strand of CM060367.1, from coordinate 149,219,427 downwards.
CTCATTAGAGAATATTCTCCAGGATGCCTCACAAGCTGAAATATATCTACAATCATAATACTCCTTGATCTCATCTTTTGGCTTTTCTTTGATGGTTGAACTTGTATCACCAGAAACTACCGCAGTAGCCATATCAGGACCTTTGTTGATGTACTTGAACAAATATTTCACTGAACCGGCTTGATTACACCATTCAACATTAATGTGTGCTTGATATCTTTTCAAAAGCCTTTTGTTATAAGGAACAACATTTCTGTTGTCTAATCTAACACCAGATTTTATAACTGTATGACCTGAATCTCTTCTTCTGTATACAGGAAAACCATTTGAATCAATACTTGTATGTGGTGTGAATTTCTTCGGAAAGTTTTTTGAACATCTTTTATCAACCATGCAAGGACAATTCAAATTAGCATTCCCACACGGACCATGAATCATATAATCAGTGACCAGAGAATAAAGTTCAGGATCTTCTTTTTTATCGGGAATCTCAGCAGAAATAAATGGATCTATGTGATCTATGGTTGGAAGTTTGTGATGGACTTTCATGAATAAGCGTATATGTGCATGAGGAAGACCACGCTTTTGAAATTCTACTGTATAAACAACTAAATAAAAAGGAAAAATAAACAAAATTTATTAGTTAATAACCTTGATTAAAAAATATACATCAGAGGTTAAGATGTGAAAAAAAATAACTCACCAGCGTTAATCTCACCAAAATACTTGGAATCCTTAAAATCTTTGATTAACGAATCAAGCTTCCTCTTAAACAATCGACACAATATGTCAGGCCTGTCTTCGGCTTTGATGGTTGAATCTTTTAGAAATCTTTTTACTTCAGGCCACTTAGGATTACATGTTATAGTTATGAAGAAATCAGGGTACCCATACCACTTACATAAGGCCATTGCATCGAGGTAATTTTGTTGCATGAATCTTGCACCACCAGTAAATGAAGAAGGAAGTATAACAGGCTTTCCAGTATCTGTTAAAACTTCCTTACCTTTCGATTTATACTTTTGAAGATTCTCAAATGTTTCAGAGCGAAGGTTCGCTTGTTGCCTACGAATGTACTTTAATCTTTCGCTCTCAATCATTGTGTACGCATCAACCAAAAACTGTTGTAACAACCTTCACCCATTTAAAATTAAGGAAAAGCCATGAGTTCTATCTTGGATCCTATATGAAAAAAATTCTCTCATTGTGCACTTTGGTTTTATTTTCTTTTGTGTGGACATAAAATCTCTATGAGGAATATCAACTCTATAACCATCATCACCATATGGAAAAAGTAACGGATATTGCAGAGCAAGATACGATGGGTGTAATTCGCTAATACGCTGCAGCATTCCCGACTGCGTCTGGACAACAATATCACGATGGTCTATAGCTTTATCTATGTCTCCGACAACCAAAGCAGCAACTTCAGATGTGGTGGGTAAGTTATATGTCCTGCCGTCTTTTTCTCTTCTATAAATTAGTCGCAGACTAAGGTTGGCATCTGGAATTGGTGAAAATGGTTTCTGACCATCCTATATGTCTTAACCAACATATTTTGTGAATCTAATAAAGCCCTCAAATACTTTATCATTTCAACATCAAGTTCTTTATCAGCAGGCGATGAAGGTTTGGTTCTTTTGCTGTTAAAAGAAAAAAAAACAACAAAACGTTAACATAACATAACTATTTTAATAAGCAGTGGATAGAGAATCAGTTATTAGTAATTAAGTGTTAAAGAAAAACAGATTAGTACTAAGTCAAACAGCTGATGTAAAACTTGTAAGCACTGATAGTAATTAAAACACTGATGATACTTAACAACTGATAGTGAACTACATAAGATTAACAACTGCTATTGTAAGAAGCAGTGGATAGAGAATCAGTGATTAATAATTAACTTTTAAGGAAGAACGGTTGTAAACAACTGTTGATACAGCTCAAAACTTTTAGAATATGTTGAGAAAAGTAACATTTCAGTAGTTTGGTCTTAAACAGTGGTTTGGTAGGCATGAGTGTTTTCAGTGTTAAAGAAAAACAGATTAGTACTAAGTCAAACAGCTGATGTAAAACTTGTAAGCACTGATAGTAATTAAAACACTGATGATACTTAACAACTGATAGTGAACTACATAAGATTAACAACTGCTATTGTAATAAGCAGTGGATAGAAAATCAGTGATTAATAATTAACTTTTAAGGAAGAACGGTTGTAAACAACTGTTGATACAGCTCAAAACTTTTAGAATATGTTGAGAAAAGTAACATTTCAGTGGTTTGGTCTTAAACAGTGGTTTGGTAGGCATGAGTGGTTTGGTCTTGAACATTGGATGGGGTTAGTTTGACTTTGTGTACAAAGGTAATTATATCTCGAACAGTGTTTTGCCTTATTAAATTGTTATAATCAATGCCATTGTATGAAACTTAACTGGGCAGAGCTTATTGTAGGAAACTTCAGTTTACCTACAACAGCTGACGAATTTAGAATTAATAACGCAAACTACTGTTAAGTCAAACAACTGATGAAAAAAACTTTTAAGCACTGCTGGTGATTAAAACACTGATGGTTAACAACTGCTGTTGTAGCAATCTCTGGATAGAGAATCAGTGATTAAGGATTAAGTGATGGTACTTAACAACTAATATTGAACTACAAATAGTTAAATTTCTAGATGTTCTTTAATAGAATAAAAATGGAACTTAGAAATCACTCGTACCTGAATAATGCCTGTCTGTTTGTTATTTCATTTTCAGTATCATGTATGTATAGCTGACAAAACTTAGCTTCATTTCCAGCTGGAGGTTTGAGACTCCCCATGCAATGATAGTTTTGGCCACTGATACGATATATAAATGGAGCATTGCCCTTGTTGATATTAGAATCAAGCTTTCCACCCATAGATGTAAAAGAGAACATAGAGTTGTATCGCCTTATGTTCTTTAGGAAGAAGTTGCTTTTTGGATTTGAGGAAGAAAACAAATTTTGATAAGACGGATGTGCATCCTTTAAAGGCGGTAGCTGAACTTTACCATACCAACAACACATACCATAACATAGCTTATTTACAGTTAAACGACCTTTTCCACCTTCCGATGCCCATAACTTTGCACTACAAAGCTGACATGTAAGCACTTGGTCACCATGGTCCAAATAATCTGTTAACAAATGATTGAGAGTTATATTACAGGTAGAAGACAACAAATGTCCTAAAAGAATAAAATAGATTAAAACCTTTAGATATCCCTTTATAAGGATCTTCATCAGTGCACAAGAACACATTTTCTTGATCAGAATCCAAAGAGAGCATACGTACAGGAGTATTATCACGCTTCTTGCGCTCAAGGTTACGTTTACCAGAAGACAGCCGTGTAAGCGTAGAGTTACTACCCAATATCGGCTGATTGTTGCTGCTAATAATGCTAGAAGTAATGGAATATCGACGTTTGCTATCTGCTAGTATACCTATGTTAATGCCATTATATGAACATCCAATATTAAAACATTGATGTTAAGACCGGTATGTGGTTTAGTAATGTGTTTATCAAAACAAATAATAAAGAAACAAAATACAAACCTGGTGTAGTTGAAATTAAAGAACCAGTAGCATTTCTAACTGCTCGACACGCAATGGAGTACATATGTTGATCCGTAGAATCAGAACATTCAACCATATTTGCATTCTCAGAAAAGATGCTACAAACATTCGTTGATGATGACGATGCATTTAACAATTTCTTATTATCAAGTATTAATTTTCGAAGCTTACGCCTTTCATTAGGTGGAGTAACTAAATAACAGAGAAAGTATAATATGTACGAAACACAACAATCAGTCACCTTAGAAACATAAAACGGAAAAAAATATACTTATAATCAAATTCAAGAGGTATTACTATTTGTGATATCTGAAAGTGGAGATCTGTTAGAGATATCTGAAACAGGAGTTCTCGTAAGAGGACCTACAAAAAAAGCAAGTAGAATTATGATTTCAATCTGAAACCTGATTTTGATTTGGGTTCTTCTGAGTTAAGAAGTTATAATTACACTTACTACGTAAATTTCGTTGAGATGAATTAGCAGCTGATGATGACCACGCATTCTTTAATTTCTTATTATCAAGTATTAATTTTCGAAGCTTACGCCTTTCATTCGGTGAAATAACTAAAAAACATAGAAAGTATAATATGTTCAAAACACAAGAATCAGCCCACTTAGAAACATAAAACGGAAAAAAGAATACTTATAATCAAATTCAAGAGCTATTACCATTGTGATATCTGAAAGAGGAGATCTGTTAGAGATATCTGAAACAGGAGTTCTCATAAGAGGACCTACAAAAAAACCAAGTAGAATTATGATTTGAATCTAAAAGCTGATTTTGATTTCGGAAATGATGAGTTAAGAAGTTATAATTTCACTTACTATGTAAATTTCGTTGAGATGAATTAGCTGTTGTAGAAAATGAACGTGAATTCTTTGACATTGTTAATTCTGAAAGAAGGAGAAGCTTTCAAAAGAAGAAAGAGTATTAAGATCAGGAACATTAAAACAATAGAAGAAAACAGTGGTTTTTAAATTTTGAATTACAATATATAATACCTAAGGATTAAACATAACCTCAATAAATTATAATATTGCATTTTATCATTTTGTAATTAAAATTCATTTCATGAAAAGTAAAATAAAATTGTTTCATATTATTGAATTAATTATTCCAAATAATGTATTACATTGATAAAAAACTTAACTAACAATTTTGTAATCTTTGTGGAATGTAAATCGGATGTTCATCGGTTAGGTTTATGGTTTATTTGTATATAATTTTTAAAATAAAATATTACTATCTTTATTTAATAACTATTTAAGTTAAACGGTATTTTCTTCAGTTATCCAAATAAACCAAAGAAAAAAAAAATAAAACATGGATCAATAAAGCAAACAAAAAACCAAATAAAATGGGTTTGAATTTACGCTTCATACTTGGTTACGATTTTTCTAAACAACATTCTTTGAATGACTTAGAGAAAATTTGAAGTATATAAAAAACCTATTGAATGAGATTACTTAAATAAGTAATGGGAGAAACAGGCACAAATTAAATATTTTTTTTAAACTGTAACATATGACGGATACTTACTAAATCTTAGTGGGCAGGGATAACGGTAAAAACCAATAAAGAACAACCACATCCACAGATAATCCTATATAAATTATGAGATAAAATAATAACATTAAAATTGCTTAAAGATAAGAAATGTTTGTAGATAAAAAAGTTGTTAGTTGGGTATATACAATATATATTATAAATTGTTGCTACTATTCATACACATAAGTTTTAAACATAAATATTAACTATTGAACATCTCAATATTTAATTAACAATATACATTATAATAAGCAAATAAGTTTTTAGGAATTCAAAACCACATAATCAGTCCAAAACATAACCCACCAAACACCCAAAAGCAACAAAACGAAAACCATAAGTTCAACATGGCAACAACATATGAAATCAACACATAAATGTATTTGAAAATACAGAAGACACTATTTCTCAATCTTTGGAATCAAAAGCGTCGAAACACCAGCATCTGCATCCTGAGAGAGTTCATCACTGATGCGGCGCTTTGTCGAGGAGCAACCTAATGCATCATCCACATCGAACACTTCACGAATATTACGTTTTGTTTCATCAGAAGACGGATTCTTAGTGCCTACAAGTGCTTGGGATGCAGGTGTAACATTCTCACCGCAGTATGACAATTCATCCTGATATAAAAAGACAATAAGTACTAACGTTTAAAAAAATTTACTACAAATAAGGAAATTCTCATATAACCTTCATAAGGTCAACAGGAGTAGACAAACTGCAGGATTCTGGAACATCCAACGATTCGGACTGCTCATGCTTTAATTACATAATACATAATAACATAAAATACACACAATGGTATAAATATATTTTAAAAGGATATGTATATCAAATTAAAAGAATGACATAATGAAGATTTAGACCTGGTTAAGATTGAATTTGGCGCAGAGCGCGGCAAGGATCTCATCATCGTTAGTGGCCATTGAAATACCATAGTTTTCAACCTGATGCTCAATGTTATAGTCTTTAACACTTATGATGAAAGCATACCTCTTTCCAATCAATTTGTCAAAGATCTCAGGATATGGGTTCGGTATCTCTCCAGAATTAACAACCTATAATTTTATAAAATTAATATAATTACAATGAGCAGAATGATTCCATAATTTCAACATACAATTTTATAAAAATTAATTTTAAATTATATATAGTACATGGCCAAATAACGGAAAGATTAGGAGTAGCTAGTATATCGGAGAAGATTAAGGAGGGGAGATTGAGATGGTTTGGGCATGTGAAGCGGAGGGAAACGACAGCACCAGTTAGAGTAGTGGAAACTCTTACTGTGGAGGGGAGGAGAGGAAGAGGCAGACCCAAACTGACATGGGATGAGCAGATCAGGCATGATTTACTAGAGTTGCATCTTTCTGAGGACATGGTCCAAGATAGGACTTCGTGGAGGCGTAGGATTAGGGTTAAGGACCTCTAGAGGATATGGCAGTAAGCCCTTAGGTGTATTTCAGGGTCGTAGGTTTTTCTGATTCTTTAAGTGACTTTTCCGGTGATTGCCTTCTTATGTTTATGCACAAATGATGTTGTATGCTATTTTACATGATTTACAATATATTGTGCCACTCTGTTCACTTTCTTGATATGGGTGACTTCTTATTTCTATATTCTTTGACTTGGTGTGTTGGTTTGCTATTCGTTTTCGAGTCGAGGGTCTCTCTGGAAGCAGCCTCTCTATCCCTATGGATAGAGGCAAGGTCTGTCTACATCCCACCCTCCCCAGACCCTATAAGTAGCTTTGCTATTTGTGGGATTTACTGGGTATGGTTGTTGTTGTTGTTACCTGATCTTGAATTGAAACTAAGTCTTTGGCAGTTTTCTTAAGAATCTTGTAAGCTTCAAAATCAAACAGTGTCAAAGACACAGTACCGGAAGAGTCTTGCACCCTGATAGGTATCTTGAACCTATCAAAGTTAAAAACAAATGAAAACATTAGTATTACTAAAAACAAAAGTGTCGTTCATATTAGTATTTAGTATAAGGAAATAAAACTGTAATCTCAAACCGCGGAATAGAATAGATGTCGACTCCTTCACATTTATCATTTGTACACACCAACGATTTTTCATGATCAACACCAGGTAAACCATCCGGATTTTCTTTCGTTACAAATCTTTCCTCCACACCTGACTTACAGTGGTTACAACCATTGTAATACCAAAGTTTATCAGTGCATATAGCTGTGATTGTGCCAACAACCAAAACCTTCTTTGTCTATCAACATCAAACAAAAATAATAACACTTAGAAAAGACTTTTAAAAAACTCAGCATGTAGAGTACTTATAAGAAAATACACACCGTTGATATGGTTCCCAGGAAACCAATAAGCATGAAATCAGGGTTATTAAGAAACTCATCTTCAACACTTGAGATGACGTTTGAACCAACATGATCATTTGATGAAGATGAAGCATAAATTTTCTCTACATATCTAAACAGATTCATGTGATGAAATTACAACGTAAAAAATAAATGTAGGTACAAAATAATACTGTTCAATGTTTATATGCATACTAACTATACCTCTTTCTAAAAGAGGATATCTCTTCAATGTCAGTGTCAATAAAAAGTCTGCTTAGCTCAAAGCCGTTTGCAACGCCACGGTTGCCTGAATTTAAAATTAAAACCAAATGTAGATCAATATAAATAGTGTCAAATTTAAAACATATAAGTAAATCTAAAGATAAATCTATAACAATAAAAAATTTAAACTAATTAAGTTAAAATTGTACCTTTGTAAAGGTTGACCATACCAAAATGACAAAGGATAACAACATATTTCTCTCGTTTCTTATCATTCATGTAAGCAAACATGTCAATAGCAAAACTGTCACACCCCGACCGCGTAAAACAACAAATCGCGGCGGAAACATCGGGGCGTGTCGTAACAGAATAAATTGTTTCATAACCATGGCATACAAAGTTGTATTTTATTTATCAAACAAGGGTGTTACATTGTCTTGAACAGTAAATAAAAGAGTTTATAACATAATTAAACATAGTCTAGCTTCATTTTAAGTCTCTAAGGCACAGGTCTGCCCTAGTGTCAAGATCATCATCCTACGGAAAAGCACCTGAAAACACATGTGAAAGTAGGTACGTCCGCATAAAAATGCCTGTGAGATACATAGGTTTGTGAAAATAGGATTCATGACTTGTATTTGAGAAAATGTTTAGTCATGAACCTTGTAATTTGCTTTGTCTTGTAAATCATTTGAAAAACGATAAGATCAGTTGATATGTATAAGTAAATGTAAGGTTAAATGAATAACCATGTAAAATGAGTTTGTATAAGATAAGTTGGTTGTAAAACAATGTCTTATGAAAAGTATGTTATTTGTATAAAATGTTATATGTATCAAACTGAAATGATTCAAATAACGTTACGCTATGTAATATTATACAAACACTTATATATAGGAAGTACCAGCGGCGTATCCACCATGTTTGTATCATATTACACACGTATCGTTACTTAATCACTTAATCAAACCAAACCATCAAGATGTAAAATGTTCATGTACAAACCAATTGTCAAGTGTTATTGTGTAAACCATATCAAAATGTCTATGTCCAATGTAAACCACCAAATGTGTATATAAATGTCAAAATGTTTATGTTCAATGTAGATCATGTAATGTGTAACCAAAATGTCATGTATGGTAAGTGAAATGTATCAACTAAACCATATGTAAAATGCACAACAACAAGGTATTGAAGTAAAACACAGTTTAAATCAAAGTCATGTTGTGTGTAACAAATGCATGCTATACTGATACAAACATTTATGCGGTATTGTTATAATGCATACATCCAAGCCTTGAGACTGTGGCGATAAACCCTTAAACAAATTAAAGGTTCATCTGAGTTATGTATATCGAATTCGGTCATTCCTTTCATCCCCTTTCCCTGGGATGTCCGGAACGGGAGTTGTCAATTCCTATGGTACCACTACCTACTAACGAATGGCATGATCAATGTTAATGAATGTATTGTTCCATGTTAAACAAACCAAATGTCATACCCAAAATGTAAGCATGTGAAAACGATGCACTAAGTATGTAATCATATGAACATACGTAGCGTGAAATGTAATGAAAAACGATGTACTAAGTAATGCACACAATGGGCACACCTAGCATGAAATGTAATGTAAAACGATGTACTAAGTAATGCACACAATGGGCACACCTAGCATGAAATGTAATGTAAAACGATGTACTAAGTAATGCACACAATGGGCACACCTAGCATGAAATGTAATGTAAAACGATGTACTAAGTAATGCACACAATGGGCACACCTATCATGAAATGTAATGTAAAACAATGTACTAAGTAATGCACACAATGGGCACACCTAGCATGAAATGTAATGTAAAACAATGTACCAAGTAATGCACACAATGGGCACACTTAGCATGAAATGTAATGTAAAACAATGTACCAAGTAATGCACACAATGGGCACACCTAGCACAAGATGTAATGAAATCATGTACTCTAATGTACTAACGAACATAGCATGTATATGATGTGAAAACAGGAAAGCATGAAAGTAACAAGTAGGCACATGTGTTCCACCCCAAAACAGTTTGGAAAACAGTAAAAAAGGGGTCTATGTACTCACTTGAGATTGCTCAGATGTCTAAAGATAACCACCAAGAAATGATATAGATCACGGAATCAAACCGGCACCTAATATAGGTAACTATGTTAATAAACCGGACCTAAATCGGATGATTGGATAGAATGAGGGTTTGTAAACCAAACGAGTGTAGAGACTCGTGTCATTTGGTTTAACAAAGCCTACATACTAAATGAAACCTAACATAATTGTTTACGACCCATTACGACCCGTTTAGGAAGCTTATGCTACTTTAACGCGTCGTTCGCGTGAAACGCGTTCGGACCGCATAACTAGCCCTATGACAAGTGTTATATGCCTAAACATGTTATATAATCATTTATGTGACAAAGGCTTAGGTTACATATGCTTAATTACCAATTATACATAAAAAGGGTATTCTGGTAATTTACCTAAGGCATATAAACTACCTATCATACAACTACTCAAACGATGTGACCATAGGGTATAACCTCGGAAGGTTATTCCCTACCTACTATGGTCACCTAATGTGTTTGGTCGGATCCTAATGATCGACCAAACTGGGTCGGGTTCGAGGTATAAGCGATTTATCAGATCGCTTACCCTACGACCCTAGACAACGTGGTAATCAGTAGGCATAGTCCCAAGGGACTATGACCATCGTGATTACAATCACGTTGCGAAGTTCAAACGAACTTCGCATTGACCATTATTGGTCAACGCTGAAAGTCAAACAAAGTTTGACTTTCTGACTCGAAAAGCAATAAAATAAGGAAAAGAACGAAAGAATACTTACGAAGGGTCCCCGAATGCTAACCTCGATTCAAAAATCTCAGGTATGAAACAATAGTTTCAACTTAGAGTTTCTCAAATCAAAGTTCTTGTGATTTTGAAGCATGGGGGGTGGGGTATTTATAGTATTCGGTCCACCGTTAAGATCGTTTCATGGAAAACGTGCCTTAATCGTAACCGTACATGTGTCGTAAAGTTGTGGTAGCTTAAAGTGGTCCTTATCAGCTGATTAAGCAAGTTGTAAGCTTGTGGTTGTGGTTAAAACAGCTGGATCGTGCTGACTGTTCGTTCTAATCTGATCAGACATGCGGACGCGGCCCGCGTCAGGATGTGAAGAAACTCAGGCGGGCCGCCTGAGAGTTGCAGATCAGAAATTACAGTTTTGGTCAGTGTTGTGTATTCAGCCCATTTCCGGCACTTCTAAGGCCCGTAAAGCCAACTTTAAGGCCCTAAAATGATGCCTAAACATTGTGGACTTGAAACATGTTCAAAAATATGTCTGATGTCAGTTCGTTTGGTCGTACGAACGCGATGTTCGCTTAATTACGACGGAATGCGCACAAGCGCGAAAAACGATCCAAATGACGCGACGAATGGATTTTTCTTATGGCGAACACTAAAATATAATATAGTCATGCTTACATAAATTTTTGGATGTCCAGATGTATTCAGAACGTAAGTTATGCGTGAAAATGCAAACTTGTGCACTTTTTGACACTTTTAGTCCCTGAATGACCCAAAAGTTTATTTTAGCACACCGAACCCCTCAAAGCCTATTTCTAAGCTATGTAAAGGATATTTAAGGTGTGTTTAACTTATGGTTATGTTCCGGAATGTCTGTTCCAGTACGAATCGTCATACTTTCGCAGTTTGTGAAGTTTAGTCTCTGTAAGCGAATTAACTTGTTTTTGCCATACCAAAGCCTTCAAAACTTATTTCTAAGTTATGTAAAGGTTATTTAAGGTATGTTGAGTATATGTTGATGTTCCGGAGTATTTCTCGCATTAAACTGAGTACGTTTACGCACTAGTTTGCGTATAACTCTCCAGAAAGCGATGTAGAGTTTGAAATTACCTAAAAGTCAAAACATGAAAAATGTAAAACATAACAAAACAAACATTGGGATCAAATAACATTGTTTTATTGATAATAGAACTGTTCACAATGATTACAAGCACAGTTGTTACAAAAACCATCCCACAAAGTAACCGGACACTTTTGGCCTCTAAAATATTAACATAAAACATAATAACATCAAGCAACCTTATAATGGTTTAAACATCAAAATGCAACAACTTAATAAAAAGAACGCACTCAAGGTCTTCAAGTCTAAGATTAAGTCTCTTGCCCTTGCTCCCATCCTTCTTTGACGTATCCTCTAGATTGAAACATACATCCACATAACCAATCCAATCTATAAACAAAAATATATTGTGAAAAGAAAACAGCATTAAGAAGTGATAAGAATAAAAAAAACAATAGATATATATCATGTAGTGATTTACATACCAATAACTGTATTAACTTCAAATTTATTTTTAACAACATCCTTGAGGTTAACGAAATTAAAACGGTATTTCGGTCCAGACCAGTCAAAGCATTTCTCAACAGAAGTATAGAAATAAAGTGATATTTTGTCGTTTCTCTTGGTATACTTAGCAGAGGACTTATTAGTAGCAAGAGAAGGTTTGGTGATAAGAAGACATTCATCCAACTGAAGAAAGTGTTTGAATTTTCCTAGCATCTTATGCAAACAGCTGGCTTGTATCATAGTTCCCTAAGAATATGAAACATCCGATTAAATAAAAAAGGTGTTATATTCATTTGGATATTCATATGTCCAAAAAAATTATAACACAACTATATACGGTACCATCTCATCCATGAAGATCATATCAAGATGATATATTTCATTTTTCTTATCATTCATCATCTTCTTCGAAACGCTAACAATCTTCACTCTAATCGAATAGTTGTTTGAGAATGTATTAAGATCGTTAAGCATGCTAACCTTTGCAACCTCCATTTGAAGACTGTACATAAAAAAAAAGAATAAGCAAAATATAAGTATTGCTAAACGTAATATGATAATACAATAAGCATGGATGTTCTTAAAAAAAATATCAAGGTTGAAATTCAAGCTTACCGATTATCCAATAAAAATTTTAACTGAATGCAGTGGCAAATGTAATTTCAAATGCAGGGAGTGTATATCTTTATATGCTGCTTTATTAAAGTAATAAAATATTAGAAATGATATGCAAAGTAGGCAAAAAAAGAGAAAGAACGTCAATTTTAAATTACCATTTTGTATATTAAGAATTTCAATATTTCAAAATTACTGACTTGATTTCAAAGCAATTTTCATAATGACTTTTCTATATTTTATTTTAAATTTAATTAAGAAACAATAACCGTCAATTTGAAATTCACATTTTACTTAACTCAAATGTCCAAAGCTCAAGAAATTAGCATTAATTACTAATTTGATTTGCAACAAATAGTCATTAACAATCAAATGTTTGAACCACTTTCAATAATACAATACCCAAACAATCAAGATGAGGAACTTAATAATCATCCAAGTGTATTTTGTGTTACCTTATTTATTAGTATTAAGATGAAACTGTTCAATTAATAGTACAGATCAAACCACTGAAGTGATGTGATAAATACGCTTACATATAAACCACTGTGGTGATAAACACTGTTACATACAAACAATGATGCCATAAAACCGGTTACATATAAAACACTGAGGTGATCACATCTAACAACCTAACAAACTATAAACACTGATGCGAAAAACACTGTTAAATATAAACACTTAAACACTCTTAACATCCAAGTGTATAGGAATTTTATTTTATTAAAATAAAGATGAAACAACTGTTCAATTAATAGTAAAGATCAAACCACTGAAGTGATGTGAAATACAAAACTGTTCCTAAACACTGTTACATATAACCACTGATGCCATAAAAATGGTTACATATAAAACACTAAGGTGATGACATCTAACAACCTAACAGTCTATAAAACACTGATGCGGAAAACACTGTTACATATAACACTGTTAACATAAACAAATAAAAAGAAACATAGAATAACTAAAGTTGATGCTGAACCACTGTTATGGTTTGACACTGTTATTGGACGTCATAAATTTCAGATTTAATTTCAAAGGTCAAAGTAGTGTAATATGCTGCTTTAATAAAATAATTAAATATTAGAACTGATATGCACTGTAGGAAAAAATAAAAAAAATAAAAAGAGAGAGAGAGAGAACGAAAAATTTAACTTACCATTTTGCATATTTTGAGTTTCAAAATTACTGATATTGTCAGTAACTACTGACTTGATATGAAAGCAAATGCCATAATGACTTTTTTAAATTTTATTTTAACTTTAATCAACATATAATAACCGTCAATTTGAAATTCAAAATTTGGTTAATCAAATGTCCAAAGCTCAAGAAATCAGCATTAATTACTGATTTGATTTGAAACAAATAGTCATCAAGAATTTTTTTTTATTTTTTAATTTAACTTTAAATTTTATCATGAAAATAATGTTGGTGGAACTCTTATGTAATTGGAATGTAAAGATTAGGTAAAATGGTAATTTGATTGTAATTCTAGTTTTCATTTGATAATTTCAATGTATCACTAATTAAGAACATCAAAAATAAAAACGTGAGCACTGACTATTTTTTAGGGAAACCGCTGATGGTCAATATCAGTGAATGTCAACAATGTAAAAGTGAGCAGTGGCTATTTTTTCCGATCAGTAGATACCAACCAGTTTTCGAAACACTGATGTTCGGTCAATCAGTGGTCAACATGGAGATTGAAGAAACACAGGTTGCGTATCCGCAGTGGAATACTTGAACAATCAAATGTTTGAACCAATTTCAAGAATACTATACCCAAACAATCAAGATGAGAAGCTTAATATTCATCAAAGTTTATATGAATTTTATTAGTATAAAGATGAAACAACTGTTCAATTAATAATACAGATCAAACCACTAAATTGAAGTGATAAATAGTGTTACATATAAACACAGTCTTTTAAATTACCATTTTGCATATTTTGAATTTCAAAATTGCTGATATTGTCAGTAACTACTGACTTGATTTGAAAGCAAATGCAATAATGACTTTTTTAAATTTTATTTTAACTTTAATCAACATATTATAACCGTCAATTTGTAATTCAAAATTTGCTTAATCAAATGTCCAAAGCTCAAGAAATCAGCATTAATTACTGATTTGATTTGAAACAAATAGTCATCAAGAATTTATTTTTATTTTTTAATTTAACTTTAAATTTTATGATGAAAATAATGTTGGTGGAACTCTTATGTAATTGGTTGTCAACAATGTAAAAGTGAGCAGCGGCTATTTTTTCCGATCAGTGGATACCAACCAGTTTTCGAAACACTGATGTTCGGTCAATCAGTGGTCAACATGGAGATTGAAGAAACACAGGTTGTGTATCCGCAGTGGAATACTTGAACAATCAAATGTTTGAACCAATTTCAAGAATACTATACCCAAACAATCAAGATGAGAAGCTTAATATTCATCAAAGTGTATATGAATTTTTTTAGTATAAAGATGAAACAACTGTTCAATTAATAATACAGATCAAACCACTGAACTGATGTGATAAATAGTGTTACATATAAACAAAAGTACTAAACCCTGTTACATATAAACACTGATACCATAAAAATGGTTTCATATAAAACACTGAGGTGATGACATCTAACAACCTAACAGTCTTTAAAACATTGATGCGGAAAACACTGTTATATATAAACAAAGTCTTTTAAATTACCATTTTACATATTTTGAATTTCAAAATTACTGACATTGTCAGTAACTACTGACTTGATTTGATAGCAAATGCCATAATGACTTTTTTAAATTTTCTTTTAACTTTAATCAACATATAATAACCGTCAAATTGAAATACAAAATTTGCTTTAATCAAATGTCAAAAGATCAAGAAATCAGCATTAAAATAGTGATTTGTTTGAAACAAATTGTCATCAAGAATTTTTTTTAATCTAACTTTAAATTTTTTGATGAGAATAAAGTTGGTGGATTTTTTCCGATTAGTGGATACCAACCAGTTTTCAAAACACTGATCTTTGGTCAATCAGTGGTCAACATGGAGATTGCAGAAACAGTGGTTGTATTTCAGCAGTGGAATATTTTGAACAATCAAATGTTTGAACCAATTTCAAGAATACTATACTCAAACAATCAAGATGAGGTGCTTAATATTCATCCAAGTGTATAGGAATTTTATTAGTACAAAGACGAAACAACTGTTCAATTAATAGTACAGATCAAAACACTGAAGTGATAGTATAAATTCTGTTACATATAAACACTATTAACATAAACAAAGATAGAATAAACACTTTTAACATAAACAAACATATAAGATGTTTTGTTGATGAAGAACCACTGTTGTTGGAGAGTGTTTCACATTTAGTTGATCGGTGCTTGTCTGGACTTTGGTCTTGATCAGTGGTTCTTCATAATTGAACAGTGGATGATGTTCATCAAACTTTATGTACAACCATCCTTATATCCAACACTTGTTAGGCAGATCAGTGATGTGCCATATTAACTTGTTATAACCACTGTCAATGTAGGAAACTTATTTGGGCAGTGCCTATTGGTGGAAACTTCAGTTTACCTACAAAAACTGATGAATTTAGAATAAATAACGCAAACTATTGTTAAGTCAAATAGCTGATGGAAAACTTTTTAACCACTGCTAGTAATTAAAACACCGATAGTGATTAACAAAACTACGTTTAATTGCTCAAATTGAGATGACGGGAGATCTGCAAAGGATTACAAATGAATCAATGCACCTATAAACAGTAAATCAAAACGTTAGAAAAACCCAAAAAAAATAAATCACACCAATTTAAGTTACCTTGGTGATGTCCTAAACTTTTGCACTGGTATCACGAATCAACACACCTGGTATAACCTTTCCCATTTCCAGCTCCTCAACAACCGTCCGGCAGAGGTTGCTTCTAATCAACAAACTCTATAATCCAACAAAAAGGTCTGGAAAGACAAAGTACAAAACATATCAAAATAAATCTGCTTGTAATCACATGATACAACAAACCAAACATACCAGAGCCACCAATTAAGAGGAGGTTGTACAAAAGCGTTCATCGAGTACGATAAGGAGATCTGTTTCTTCTTCTGAGGGTAGAAAATGGTTCATCATGTTCAGTATGACAAAATAGATAAAACGAAATAAAATTTCTAGATAAAAAAGTAGATCTTACATGATTATTCTCTTCTTCAACCACTGGACGGTACATGATTTAGGGTTTCAAACGAAGATGTATCCAATAGAAGTAACCTCTGCCGTACGTTGTTGAGGAGATGAATATGAGAAGAAGAAGAAGAAGGCTAAACATGAGAGAGGATAAACATCGATCGGAAATAGAACAGAGCAGAGCAGAGAGAGAAAGAAAGCAAGAAGCCCTGAATGAGTAAATGAAGAAGGATATAAATAGAAGAGAGCAGTGGCACTGTTGGGCGGGAAAAAGGGCATTTAGGGGCTCTCTGGTGTTGACACGTGGCCCAAATAACTTTCATTTATTATATATAATAGATTATCTACTCATCTCTCTACCCCCTCTTTACATCTATATCACTATTTCTCTCTCTTTACCACCAACAACCGCCACCATCACACCTGCCATCATCCACCACCATCACCAATCTCTTTCATCAACCTTTAACCCTCGAGTTGAAACTAATTGAAATCATATCCATCTTAACCACTCCTACACCGTCATCTCCTCTAAACACCCATCTCAAAACCACCCCCAACCTCATCGCAAACCCATCTCAAAACCACCCCCTGCACCATCTTCCCACCACCATTGCAATCACAGATCTGAAATACTGATTTGGGGGTTGGGCGGTGGATCTGAGATCTGAAATTACATATCCGAAATTGCGATTTGGGAGTTGGGCGGAGTGACAATCTGGCGATGAAATCATGATTTGGGGTTGGGCGACGTGACAACCGTGAATGTTATTAGTTGCAGAGGTGAAGACAGGTAAAGGTGAGAGGAATGTTTTGATGGTGAAGGTGGCAGTTGCTTATCATGGTGGTGATGGTGTTGGTGATTATGGTGGGGTTGTGAAGGATGAGGTAGCTGACCTGAGAAGGTGTCGGAGTGGCCCCTGCCCCAGCCATTGATAGAGTCCTAATTACCATTCTATAAGGTGCAATCGTATGGGAGCCATTGTTGAACATTTTGAATTTGTCAAACTCAAGTGTAAATTCTTCATTATATGACAAAAAACTGAGTGTGCCACAATCTTTAATTACAAGAACTTATGACAGTGGAATATATCTTGTAGGCAAGACAATGGTTTCTAAATGGTAGTGGTGGATGCTGATGGTAAGTGGGAGAGAGATAGTGGGTTTATTTTTTTTAATGACTAGGTACTTGGGTTATTTACACATTTAGTCCCTGAAAAGGTAAATTGGTAAAAATGTTCTCACATGTAAGGCACATGACAAGATTTAACTGAAAAATAAACTAGGTTAGTGCTAAAGGACAATCCGTTCAACAATCTAAAACATAAAGTACAAAAGTTATTTACTTGGGTTATTCAACAATTTAATGACTAGGTACTTGGGTTATTTACACATTTAGTCCCTGAAAAGGTAAATTGGTAAAAATGTTCTCACATGTAAGGCACATGACAAGATTTAACTGAAAAATAAACTAGGTTAGTGCTAAAGGACAAACCGTTCAACAATCTAAAACATAAAGTACAAAAGTCATCAATTTTAAAGATAAAGGACACCGCCTGAAATTAGGTATAAAGATAAAGGATAAAATTTGAAATTCACTCTTATTATTTGATAGTGTTTTGTGAAAAGTAACAAGTGTCACACATTATGTTTTAACATTTGATTTTGTAACAACTTGAGGTATTAAAGCTAACTTTCATTAAATTTTCAGTTAAGTTTGAATATATTGACAAAACTATCCGTATGTAATGTGAGGGACCATTTATGTAATATATGTATTATTATTATTATGAGGGATCATTTATGTAATACCCTTCTATGTTTCTTTTGCATCTAACTAGTTTTTGCCCCGCCCGCGTTGCGGGGCACTAATTTGAATATTTCTCTCTCTCATATATGTTTGTGTTTCGGTTATTTATACATAGTACTACTCATAACACGATCTCAAAAAACATTACATCAAGTCAACCAATTAAAACAAAACACCACCATAATTTTGCTGAAAAACTAAAATGATGGAAATACTATAATTTTAAACTGGATGCAAATTGTAATTTTTAGGAAAAACGAGCGTGTGATAGGCAGCCGCCGAACATGAATAAAAATTACACCTAGTCAACGATCGCATGACTGTAATTTTACACTAGGGGAAAAATCGTAATTTGACAGGAAAAAAACAACAACGCCAAAACAGTAAATTTGAATGGAGGGCAAAATCGTAATTTGGCTGGGAGAAAAAAAAAACAAAATCAGTGACAAAACTGTAAATTTAAACTGGGCAAAATCGTAATTTGACTGGACCAAAGTGGAAGTGCCTGACAACTGTCTGCCATTATTCCCTTCCATGCGTTTTGGATGTACATAAAAGAGTATACTGCAATTTTACCCCCTAGGGTTTGAGCCAATTGGCACTCTGACCCCCTCCCAGGGAAATTTCGCACTCTGACTCCCCAACTAATGAGGAACCATGCAATATTACCCCCTGCTGTTAAAAACTGTTTAAAGTCAACCTAACTTATAAACGGTCAAAGGGTATTATTGTCATTTCCACTTGGTTTTCATGGCTTACTCAATAAAACACCCTATATAATAAGTTAATTAAACATCTTACCCCCTAAGCTAAGCATTCCCACCATTCCACATGATACACGTTAAATTACACATGTTTTTATACCCCAAAACACTTCTGTTTTAAGAATTTTTAACCGAAACAGCAACGTTTAGGTACCAAATTCGGTACTTTTATATTTTTAGGTCTTGAACAGAGCACAAAAGAAAAATATGATGAAAACGGACAAATTCTGATGCATTTCTGATAAAAAGGGCAAAAATCTGATGACTGCCAGTATGGCACGACCGTGCCATCCATCGGTACTACCGTGCCGATCCTCCGATCTCGGAAGCACTGCCAGTGCAACAGCCAGTGCCGATGTTTTCCCAGGTCGCACTACCGTGCGACCCGCCGCATGACCGTGCCAAGGCCTGACCAAGATTTCTGATCAAGATTCTGGCGATATCGCACTACTGTGCTGTAACAACCCTCGGTAAAACCGACACCCTCAGTATATTTTACGACACCCTATTATATCTTAAAATATCTTTATGTGTCTTATATTATGCCCCGTGTGTGAAAACCGAGCTCGAAATACATTATAGTTTATAAAATAAAAATAAAAATCTGAATTTAGAGCTAAGGCGGGCTGCGTAGGACCTCACGCCAAGCTCACGCGGGCCGTATCAAGACCAGACTTTGACTCCGCTGACTTCTTTAGTTCATACGGGCCGCGTAAGACCTCGTCTAAGTTGACGCTGGCCGCGACAGATCATGAAACGCGGAGACATCAGGTGATGACACGTGTCATCATCATGGTGAACCTACGTATCGAATCAGCTAAGCTATATGTTGACCGCGTGTTGACGCGGGCCGCGTAAGGCTTAGCCTTACCTTACGCGGGCCGCTTGAGAGTCAATATCAGCAACTATATAAGAAGGCCATCAGTCTACGTTTTTCGTCGCTCACAATCTCAATTCTCAATCTAAATTCTGTAGAGAAGTTATAATACACGGGTATTATACCCCTAATTAGCGAGGTTCTGCTCCGTTGTAAGTATTATAACCCCAGTTTTGTAATAGTTACGCTGCCCGATTGATTTAGGGTTCCGTAACAACTGTCGTGGTTATGCCCGACGTAGTTGTTGGAATGCCGTCTCGGGGAGGGTATTATTAATATTTTCAAAGGGTTATGATACTAACCAATGTACATTTGTATAAATTATAGATTATATCCAGGAAACCCTTACGAAAAGCCTAAGATAGCAATGTGAGTTTATCCTCTTTTTGTTAACCTTTTTGTAATGTTTTACAAAACCTTAAATGTTTTACAATGTAATTAAGCAGTGATTGAGTCTTTGTAGTCTTCAATTACTGCCGGTATGTTGGGGTTTTGTATACAAAATTTGTACTACCTGCGAGTAGTAAGTCGAGTATGACAGTACGTTACCATTGGACAATGAGTTAGCCAATGTGTAATATGACCCACAAGTCAGTGGATTGATAGTACCAAATGGAGTAATTGTGTAGACATAAACATTGTAATCGTCCTCGATACTGTTTTAATTAGTAAAATGTTTTCTTGATTAAACTGGGATTCACTCACCAGTATTTCCGACTGACAAATGTTTTTAAAACGCATTTCAGGTAACCCAATGTGACAGCCAATTAATAAAAAGCCAGTTGGAGAGCACTGAAGGCTTGGGGATAATGTGGCTATAAAAGTTACCTAATAAACGATGTTTTAAATTCAATAAAATAGGGTTTGTCCCTATAAATGTATTGTAATAAGAAACTTGGGTTTTACCCATGTGTTTATTAATATTAAATGAGGTGGTTTTACTCTGATAAACATTTCCTAACTACGGTCCTGATGTAAATTCCGCTGCGAGATTAAATAAACCCTGATACCACCAAACTCTGAGCTCGCGTCCGCCCGTTCCAGGGGATCAGGGATCGGGGGTTGCGACAGAAGGTGGTATCAGAGCCTAGCCACTGGTCTGAGCCAAAGAAGCGTTCTGCTGACACTTAAATTCTATATTTTGTGTTAGGAAATAAATTACGGAAATACGTGCATAACTGTATTTATTTGTTATGTGTTATTTGACTATTTGTTAGTTTTCAGTATGAGTGATCAAGGACCATCAGACGTGAATCGTCAGTTATCTAATTCACCTAGGAGTGAAGGTACATCATCACAGCCTGCCCTTTCTGGGTATACTGCTGATCAGGAAGACGGGATATTTGCCTTTAGAGCTAAATCTGAAGAACCATTTCCCAATAAGAAACGAGGATGGTTCAGTAAAGAAGCTTTTGCTCGTAGGAAGAGAATGCGAAAATTGCAACAGCAAAGGGCCTTAGTAGCTATTAAGCGAGAGACAGATGCTCATACGCAAGATATGCTTAATAGAAGCCTAGCTAATTTCCATATCCTAGCTACAACTACTGCTGACCCAAGTCTGGAACAATTAGTAGCCCCACAACCACAAAACCCAGAACAACCCATGGAAATAGAAAACCAGGAAAACCAAGTGGAGATGCATGACTTTAACCCATAAGAAATCCCTAGGGTACCTGCGCCAAACCCTCTAGATCCAAATTACGACCCCTGGTGGGACGATAATAGGGATTTTGTGCAACGAGAGACAGATGCTCATACGATGGTGTAAAACTAAAATAGAATATATCGGGCTTGGATTCGACTTACAGGAACCAGTGCAAAACCAACCACCCAAGAAGGGAATCGTCGAGCAAAAACACTTGACAACCTCCTGGAAGCAGCTTTTCTTGCCACCAGACCTTTCTCCATCAATTAGGAATCTGATGTCGTCACTAAACACATTCCTTAAATTGAAGCCATTTTTAGTGTTTATTTTTTGGTGTCTAATCCGCATATATATCACCATTGCTCTTAATTTTCTTGACTGTATATCTCTTAAATGTCAACATATACACGTGTGATTTAGTTTACGTAAATATTTCAATGCCAAGAACCTCGATCAGAGAGTAAAAAAGGCGTAAGGTTCACAATGGTGTAAAACTAAAATGGGATATATCGTGCTAGGATTCGAGTTACAGGAACAAGGGCCAAACCAACCAGCCAAGAATGGAATCGTCTAGCGAAAACACTTGACAACCTCCTGGAAGCAGCTTTTCTTGCCACCAGACATTTCTCCATCAATTAGGAATCTGATGCCGTCATTAAACACATTCCTTAAATTGTAGCCATTTTTTGAGTGTTTATTGTTTGGTGTCTAATCCGCATATATATCATCATTGCTCTTGATTTTCTTGACTGTATATCTCTTAAATGTCAACATATACATGTGTGATTTAGTTTACGAAGATTTTTCAATGCCGAGAACCTCGATCAGAGAGTAAAAAAGGCGTAAGGTTCACAATGTTGTAAAACTAAAATGGGATATTTCGGGCTAGGATTCGAGTTACAGGAACAAGGGCTAAACCAACCACCGAAGAATGGAATCGTCGAGCGAAACACTTGACAATCTCATAGAAGCAGCTTTTCTTGCTTCCAGACCTTTCTCCATCAATTAGGAATCTGATGCCGTCACTAAACACATTCCTTAAATTGTAGCCGTTTTTTGAATGTTTATTTTTTGGTGTCTAATCCGCATATATATCACCATCGCTCTTGATTTTTTTGATTGTATCTCTCTTAAATGTCAACGTATACACGTGTGATTTAGTTTACGAAGATTTTTCATTGTCGAGAACCTCGATCAGAGAGTAAAAAAGGCGTAAGGTTCCCAATGGTGTAAAACTAACATGGGATATACCGGACTCGGATTTGAGTTAGAGGAACAAGGGCCAAACCAACCACCCAAGAATGGAATCGTCGAACGAAAACACTTGACAACCTCCTGGAAGCAGTTTTTTTTGCCACCAGACCTTTCTCAATCAATTAGGAATCTGATGCCGTCACTAAATACATTCCTTAAATTGTAGCCATTTTTTGAGTGTTTATTTTTTGGTGTCTAATATGCATATATATCACCATTGCTCTTAATTTTCTTGACTGTATATCTCGTAAATGTCAACATATACACTTGTGATTTAGTTTACGAAGATTTTTCAATGCCGAGAACCTCGATAAGAGAGAGTAAAAAAGACGTAAGGTTCACAATGGTGTAAAACTAAAATGGAATATACCATGCTAGGATTCGAGTTACAGGAACAAGGGCCAAACCAACCACCCAAGAATGGAATCGTCGAGCGAAAACACTTGACAGCCTCCTGGAAGTAGCTTTTCTTGCCACCAGACCTTTCTCCATCAATTAGGCATCTGATGCCGTCACTAAATACATTCCTTAAATTGTAGCCATGTTTTGAGTGTTTATTTTTTGGTGTCTAATCCGCATATATATCACCATTGCTCTTGATTTTCTTGATTGTATATCTCTTAAATGTCAACATATACATGTGTGATTTAGTTTACGAAGATATTTCAATGCCGAGAACCTTGATCAGAGAGTAAAAAAGGCGTAAGGTTCATAATGATGTAAAATTAAAATGGGATATACCGGGCTAGGATTCGAGTTACAGGAACAAGGGCCAAACCAACCACCCAAGAATGGAATCGTCGAGCGAAAACACTTGACAACCTCCTGGAAGCAGCTTTTCTTGCCACCAAACCTTTCTCCATCAATTAGGAATCTGATGCCGTCACAAAACACATTCCTTAAATTGTAGCCATTTTTTAGTGTTTATTTTTTGGTGTCTAATCTGCATATATATCACCATTGCTCTTGATTTTCTTGACTGTATATCTCTTAAATGTCAACATATACACGTGTGATTTAGTTTACGAAGATTTTTCAATGAACATAGAAGCCTACCCAGGTATGGACCCTTTAGATCCCTATTACCATGATAACTACATTAGGGAAATTTTAGAAGATCCTTGCTGATTACAGGCACTTTTACCCCCATATCAGGAACCAGCACCCCAGATTCCAAACCCAGTTCTAGAATCTGCACCCCCAATGAGTGCAGAAAACGTCCAAGAACTTAGGACTTTCGGGGAGGAAATTTTAGAAAGCAGTGAGAGGATGCGTCAGGTGGGAGAGCGTCTCGTATGGAAATACGATGAGCGCAATATGGATTTTTGGATGAATCCATATCCGTGAATGTTAGAATGGAGGAAGCGGTAGTAATAATAATATAATAAAATAAAATATGTGTGTACGGATGCATATTACTATTTTATTTCTGTTGGTATTGTAATCTTTATTTCTGTACTAGTGTGTAATATACGCATAGTATATGGAAAAGAGTACAAGTAGCAATGATCTACGTTTTTGGCTAGATTGCGTGTCATGTGAATTGCAATATTACTTATTATCTTGTGATATTAATATGGGATAAATGTTTAAAATTCAGATGGCCGATGAAGGAAATCAAGGAAATCTGAATAACGATAACCAGAGTAACATTAACGTGGTTAATGATAATCCGAGCATCAATAACAATGGAAACCAAGTGGATAATAGTGCTATCCAACATATGGTGGCACAGGGAATTATAGATGCAATGCCATTTATTCTTCAAACTGTTAAGGATGCTAATAATAAAAGTAAGCATAGCACTAAGCGCCCTGTTGAACCAGAAAACAGTGTGAACAATGGACCTATACTTCAAATGCCTATTCCCAAAAGAAGAAGAACCATGCCTTATGGTTGTTCTTATAAAGAATTCTGGTCTTGTAAACCAATGGAATTCTCGGGCAACGAAGGGGCCATTGCAACATTACGCTGGATAGAGAAAACTGAGGCAGTCTTAAGGATAAGTAAGTGTGCCGAAGAAGATAAGATACTGTTTGCTTCTAATCTGTTTAAGAATGCAGCACTAGAATGGTGGAACACTATCCTCTAGACAAGAGGAAGTGATCAAACCTATAATATTGAATGGGAAGAATTTAAGAACAAAGTAGAAAGAAAATTCTGCCCACCCAATGAGAAGGAACAGATAGCAAACAAATTTCTAAATCTTAGGATGACTGGTGTAGATAGTAAGGGGTACACTAAAATATTCTTTGAATATGCTAGAATAGTGCCAACTCTTGCTTCACCAGAACTAGTGTTAATCTCTCGTTATATTTGGGGATTAATTGGAGAGATTAGACACATAGTCAAGGCCGCTAGACCGCAAACCATAGAAGAAGCTGTAGAATTAACAAATACCTTGACTGATGAATTAGTCCGTACTAGAGAAGAAGACCAGAGAAGGAACCTAACCCAAAGGCTTACTCAAGAATTCCGTTCAGGGAATTACAATCGTAGAAAAAGCATTCGGGAAAATGCTCCACTCTCTGCAATTCGTTCTTGAGGCTTCAAAGTGGTCTGATCAGGACTGTTTCGGAACCAAGAAATCGCCCAGAAAATTCTGGATAGGGTATGGACCCTTTAGATCCATACCCTATCCAGAATTTAAGGAATGTGTTTAGTGACGACATCAGATTCCTAATTGATGGAGAAAGGTCTGGTGGCAAGAAAAGATGCTTCCAGGAGGTTGTCAAGTGTTTTCGCTCGACGATTCCATTCTTGGGTGGTTGGTTTGACACAGGTTCATGTAACTCGAATCCTAGCCCGGTATATTCTATTTTAGTTTTACACCATTATTAACCTTACGCCTTTTTTACTCTCTGATCGAGGTTGTCGGCATTGAAAAGTCTTCATAAACTAAATCACACGTGTATATGTTGACATTTAAGAGATATACAGTCAAGAAAATCAAGAGCAATGGTGATATATATGCAGATTAGACACCAAAAAATAAACACTCAAAAAATGGCTCCAATTTAAGGAATGTGTTTAGTGACGGCATCAGATTTTTAATTGATGGAGAAAGGTCTGGTGGCAAGAAAAGCTGCTTCCAGGAGGTTGTCAAGTGTTTTTGCTCGACGATTCCATTCTTGGATGGTTGGCTTGGCCCTTGTTCTTGTAACTCGATTCCTAGCCCAGTATATCTCATTTTAGTTTTACACCATTGTGAACCTTACATCTTTTTTACTCTCTGATCGAGGTTCTCGGCATTGAAAAATCTTGCTAAACTAAATCACATGTGTATATGTTGACACTTAAGAGATATACAGTCAAGAAAATCAAGAGCAATGGTGATATATATGAGGATTAGACAACAAAAAATAAACACTCAAAAAACGGCTACAATTTAAGGAATATGTTTAGTGACGGCATCAGATTCCTAATTGATGGAGAATGGTCTGGTGGCAAGAAAAGCTGCTTCCAGGAGGTTGTCAAGTGTTTTCGCTCGACGATTCCATTCTTGGGTGGTTGGTTTGGCCCTTGTTCCTGTAACTCGAATCCTAGCCCCGATATATACCATTTTAGTTTTACACCATTGTGAACCTTACGCCTTTTTTACTATCTGATCGAGGTTCTCAGCATTGAAAAATCTTCGTAAACTAAATCACATGTGTATATGTTGACACTCAAGAGATATACAGTCAAGAAAATCAAGAGCAATGGTGATATATATGGGGATTAGACATCAAAAAATAAACACTCGAAAAATGACTACAATTTAAGGAATGTGTTTAGTGACGACATCAGATTCCTAATTGATGGAGAAAGGTCTAGTGGTAAGAAAAGCTGCTTCCAGGAGGTTGTCAAGTATTTTCGCTCGACGATTCCATTCTTGGGTGGTTGGTTTGGCCCTTGTTCCTGTAACTCGAATCCTAGCCCGGTATATCCCATTTTAGTTTTACACCATTGTGAACCTTACACCTTTTTTACTCTCTGATCGAGGTTCTCAGCATTGAAATATCTTCGTAAACTAAATCACACGTGTATATGTTGACATTTAAGAGATATACAGTCAAGAAAATCAAGAGCAATGGTGATATATATGCGGATTAGACACAAAAAATTAACACTCAAGAAATGGCTACAATTTAAGGAATGTGTTTAGTGACGGCATCAGATTCCTAATTGATGGAGAAAGGTCTGGTGGCAAGAATAGCTGCTTCCAGGAGGTTGTCAGGTGTTTTCGCTTGACGATTCCATTCTTGGGTGGTTGGTTTGGCCCTTGTCCCTGTGAAGGGGTAAGGTCCCAAAAACCTCATATCAAGTACTGGGGACCATACCGCAACCTCGTCCTTTAACCCTCTTTAGACCTTGCGCGGCCGCGCACTGGTCCTACAAAGAGTTTTGAAGAAAGGCAGAAGACAACACCTTTGCGCTAAAAGGAAATACATAAATCCTTGCACCAATCTTCCATAACAAAAGGATAAAAATCCTAACAAACACTTCCGCTTAATAATGCCCAGACATAGATATAATTTACTAAGCTGATACCACACGATAAGGAGTCACACTGGATTATGGCAATAGTCTTCTAGAAAACTCAATCGTGCACCACCAGATGGTTATAATCGTCTAGGACACGTGTCATCACCCCAGGCCATCCTGAAATCACAATGATGCATGGAAGTGAAGAGAAACCTCCACTCGTTCATTTTCCACGTGGCAACACCCCAGCTGTTGATCAAGATCGCGATCTGTGTGCTCTCACAATCCGATCAAGAGAATTAACGGAGGGAAAATAACCGCTTACGGAGTTAGCATCTTCCGTTAACATTTCAACAACGAGTTTTCCCGCCCAAACTCCTGGCTATAAATATGAGAATAATTCAGGTATGAACTTCAAGTTACATTCACTTCATCTATACTTCTTCTTCATAAACACATACTTATTCTCATGCTGGAGTGTGGTCACGGAGAGAACGCCCCTTCTCCCCGTGACGAGACTAACTGTGTTCTATTTTGTAGTATTCGTTGGAGAAGAAGATCCGTCCCTGTGAATCAAACGAGAGAGAACCACCCTTTTATGCAGAACCTAACCCCCTGGGTAATTTGATTCCGTTCATTTATCTAGTGTTTCTTCATTGGCGCCCACCGTGGGGCTCGAACCCACGACCACAAGGTTAAGAGCCAAACATCAGAAGGCCGAACCAAAGCAGATAGACATGGTGCAAGGAGTTCCTTCCCGAAGGACAAACAAACAAAGCCATAATCAGCATTGGAGAGAGCAACAAGTCATATTTCCTGTCGTCCCTGGAGGTCCTCAGGAGGAACGACCAGTAATCATTACCGGTATCTTCGGCCACTATAGAACGGATTATATGTTCATAGATCCAGGAAGCTCAATGGATATAATATATGAACAATGTTTCAAACAACTTGATCCAGAGGATAAAGCTCGTTTAGAGCCGGTTGATTTTCCCCTCACTGGTTTCTGCAACGAGGCTGTGTTCCCATTAGGACAAATTGCATTTCCTGTGACTCTATCAGATGGTGAACACTCACGCACAGTCACAGTAAATTTCATGGTCATGCCAGCAACATCGCGCCACGATGTCTTGCTAGGAAGAAGATCACAAAGAGAATTCAGCATGATCACTTCTATCCCACATGCTGCGTGCGGGTTTCCAACGGAAACCGGAGTAGCAATTCTGTACTCAAGTAAAGAAGTTATGTACGTGGACGATGAACCACCAGCAAAAATGGCTAAGCCATCAGCACCAAATGAGCCGGAAAAATGGGTCCTCAACGAAGAGTATCCAGAGCAGACCATCTTACTAGGGCACGCCATTTCACCAGTAATACGAATACAATTAAAGGAATTACTTTCGAATAATAGGGACATATTCTCCTGGTGTCCAGTGGACATGACTGGGGTTCCGCGAGATATAGCGCAACACTGCTTGAACGTCCGGCCTTCAACAAAACCTGTCGCGCAGGGAAGACGCAGTCTCAGCGCAGAAAAAGCGGAAGCCATGAACGAACAAGTAACCGAGTTACTCAACGTCGGAATCTTGCACGAAGTTCAGTACCATACCTGGGTCGCCAACCTAGTAATGGTTCAAAAACACAATGGCGGATGGCGAATGTGCGTCGACTTCAAAGTCCTAAATAAAGCCTATCCCAAAGATTGTTATGCGCTTCCTGAGATAAATAAAAAAGTTGACTCTCTAGCATCTTTTCGATGGAAGTGCTTTCTTGACTGTTATAAGGGCTATCATCAAGTCCAAATGAAAGAGGAAGATGAGGACAAGACTGCCTTCCACACAGACAAAGGCATCTTCTGCTATACAAAAATGCCCTTTGGTCTCCGAAACACAGGAGCCACATACCAACGCTTAATGGATACAGTATTCGGGTAAGACATTGGTAAAACAGTCGAGGTATATATGGATGGCCTCATCATCATGAGCCATTAGGAAGAAACAATGCTCGCAAATATTCAGCGCACGTTCGATTCTTTGCGCAACGTGAACTTAAAACTTAACCCAACAAAGTGTTCCTTCGGAATGGAAGAAGGAAAATATTTGGGTTTTATAGTAACAAGAGACAGTTTTAAAGTAAACCTAGAGAAAGTACAAGCCATCCAGCTGATGCCGTCATTTGCAACAGTAAAAGAAATGCAAAGGCTCGCAGGACGATTAGCAGCCTTGAACAGATTCTTGGCAAATCATGCTGCAAAGTCTTATCCATTCATTACCACACTGCACAATTGTGCCAAGAAAAGCCACTTCCAGTGGACACCAGAAGCAGAAGCAGCCTTCAAACAAATGAAGGAATGTTTAATTCAGCTGCCAACACTGACAGCACCGCGAGAAAAAGAACCGCTGATCTTATATTTATCAGCTGCAGAAGTAGCGGTTGGTGCAGTGTTAATGGAGGAGCGAGAGAATATTCAGACTCTAATATATTATATCAGCAAGATGCTCACTGGCCCAGAAATGCGCTATTCGATGATAGAAAAGCTGGTCCTCACTCTAGTACATGCATCACGATGCTTACGCAGGTATTTCTCTGGTCATGTCATTACAGTTCTCACCAATTACCACTTGGGGCAAATTCTATCCAAACCCGATGTTGCGGGGCGATTAGCTAAGTGGGCTATTGAGCTGGGAGGATACAATATCCTATATAGACCGCGACCAGCAATCCAAAACAAAGTCCAAGAAGTTCCCATAGACAAAGTTTTAGCAGACTTCGCCACAGAAGTTCCCATAGACAAAGTCCAAGAATGTGAAGCAATCCAAAACCCTGTTCCCGTTTTTGACGATAGGGTCTGGACTCTGCACACAGACGGAGCTTCTAATGACGATGGAGCAGGCGCAGGCCTCCGATTGGTTAGCCCAGACGATCACGAACTAACATATGCGATACGTTTGGATTTCCGGAGCACAAACAATGAGGCAGAATATGAAGCGTTTCTAGCAGGCCTCCGTTTAGCGCTTAAAATGGGAGCAAAAAATCTTGAAGCTAACGTTGATTCAAAATTGGTGGCCAAGCAAGTTAATGGACACTACGATGCAAAAGGCGAAGCTATGGCATTATACCTGGAATAAGCGCGAATGCTAATCAGTAAATTCCAAACGTTCAAAATAAATCACATAAATAGAAGCGAGAACAAGCATGCAGATGCATTAAGCAAATTGGCCGCCACCAGTTTCAGGCATCTAGCAAAAGAAGTGCGTATCGAGGTGTTATCCAATCCTTCCGTACCTCTTAAGCAAGTAAACGTCGTAGAGATCGGCAACCCATCCTGGATGTCCCCGATCATCATGTACCTGCAACACGGGAAACTCCCAGAAGGAAAAGCAGAAGCTAGGAAGATCCAAAACAAAGCAATAAATTACGAAATGGCAGACGGAATTTTATACCGCAAGTCATTTATGGGACCACTCCTACGCTGTGTTGACAAAACAGACACGCAGTACTTAGTCAGGGAAATCCATGAAGGCTTATGTGGGATACACGCCGGGCCGCGCATGGTAGTGGCAAAAATAATGAGCGTGGGTTACTATTGGCCAGGGATGCATGTGGACGCAGTAGAATTACTACGAAAATGCGCAGCTTGTCAGCATCACGCGCCAAAAACCCTCCGTCCAAAAAATCCACTCGTATCGGTCACATCCGCCTGGCCCTTCCAGCAATGGGGCATCGATCTTGTTGGCCCATTCCCTGACGCGCCTGGCACGGTGAAATTCATTATCGTAGCAGTAGACTATTTCACAAAGTGGGTCGAGGCCAAGGCATTAGCTTCAACCACAGTAATGGTAATCCGCAAATTTATATGGGAACATATTATTTGCAGATTCGGATTACCATTGCGCATCATTGCTGACAACGACACCAACTTCGCCTCGGAAGATCTTCAGAAGTGGTTCAAGGAAATGAAGATTGAACACAACTTTGCCTCCGTGGCGCATCCACAGGCAAATGGGCAAGTTGAAAGAGTCAACAAACAAATAGTTGACGGCATAAAGGCAAGGCTCGGGACGGCGCGCAGAGGATGTGTCGATGAGATCCCTAGCATACTATGGGCTCATCGTACCATGCCAAAAACCAGTACGGGAGAAACCCCGTTCAGCCTTGTGTACGGATCATAGGCGGTAATCCCGGCCGAAATTGGCCTTCCATCACCGCGTATGCTTGCCATGGAAAAACAAAACAATGAGAAAGAACGAAGAATGGATTTAGACCTTCTCGAAGAAAGGCGCGAGAACGCCGCCATTACAGAAGCAAGATACAAATCCAAACTGGAAAAGTACTACAACGCGCGCGTACGCGTGTGTACTTTCGTTCCAGGAGACTTCGTCTTACGCGACAATGAAGCTTCCAATGCGGAAAAACCAGGCAAGCTAGCGCCAAAATGGGAAGGGCCATACATTATCAATGAGGTTCTAGGCAAAGGGGCGTATACCCTAAAAAGAATCGACGGGACATCCGTTCCCCGCACCTGGAACGCGCAGCAGTTGCGCAGGTGTTATATATAGCAAAGCTATTCATCAAATCAAATTTATACAGGCAATGTATTTTCCTATTTTACCTTGTATTATTGGCGTTACGCCCCATTAATGCAACAGTTATATTTACACATGTTATTGTTTGCTACAAATTGCATACACTTCTTTTGGTTTACGTGAAAACAATATGGTAAACATTGTACGCCTCATGAACAGTCTAAATAAGCACAACCTCGATCACATTTTAGACCTACGTTCACACATGAGCACAATACCATTCTTATTCGCTCTACCCAAACAAAATAATTAAGCATATGCAACATATTGTAATCCAAACACAAACTTATGAATTACCAAGACAGATATGCACATCTGTGCATCAAAAAATATCATTAGTGCAACAAAAGCACTTTAACAAACCATTTACAAGAACACAACAGTGTTTCTTCAAAAGTACTACTTACAAAACAAGCAAATTAAGAGAGCATATCTAGAACAGCGAAAGGAGTATGAAGAACTTCACCATACTCGGACAAAGGGCGAGGATCAACAATCCAAGGGTTAACATCTTCATCATCTTCGGATACTGCAACCAGAGGCACAACACGAGGACGCCGCTGGTAGACAATCGAATAACCCCCCCTCCGGTCAGCCGGAAGTAAGCAAGTCACCGTACAACCAGACAGCCTGGTAACCCCACCATTGTTGTCATCTGCAAGACGAAGACATATTCGATCCTCCAAAACATCCCGGCGGTTTACATCATTAACACCTTCATCTCTAACAATAAGATCAGTCAATGGATTGGAAAGCAGAAACAAAGCGTCAGCAGCTTCAAGAACCCTCAAAACCTCAGAAAGTCTTCTCCACCGAATCGGTCGCTTATTCTTCATTTCTTCCAAAATTAGGAAAAGAATGTCACACCCAATGTGAATATATAGACCAGAAAAGAGTAGCGTTAACATTGAGAAGAAGATTGTGATGATTAAGTGTCAAATCAACTGACTACACAACAGCGCTGCCACTGCAAGTGTCACATCCCATTTAAAACCCTCTGACAGTGCCCACACGCATTCCCAGAAACTACAGTTAAACCAGAAGACGAAAGGTCAGCACAAGCTATAAAAATGACGTAAGCAGTCGTCAGCTCATAATTACACAAACCCTTCACCCAAGATTACAACAGTTCAGAATAAACATAGGTATAAATATCTTTCCTCACAAACTTTCCATCTTACCCAAAGTCAAAGATTTTTAAAATCAGCATAATGATCAAAGTGTATCTTCTCATAGAAGATTCTCCACTTTCGCGCCCAAAAACCCCCTACAAACAACAAACCCCCCTCTCTCAAAGTCCAGTGCTCCACTTATTTGCATAAGAGCAACACTAGACTGGGGGGACTTGAAGGGGTAAGGTCCCAAAAACCTCATATCAAGTACTGGGGACCATACCGCAACCTCGTCCTTTAACCCTCTTTAGACCTTGCGCGACCGCGCACTGGTCCTACAAAGAGTTTAGAAGAAAGGCAGAAGACAACACCTACGCGCTAAAAGGAAACACACAAATCCTTGCGCCAATCTCTAACAAAAGGATAAAAATCCTAACAAATACTTCCGCTTAAAAATGCCCAGACATAGATATAATTTACTAAGCTGATACCACACGATAAGGAGTCACACTGGATTATGGCAATAGTCTTCTAGAAAACTCAATCGTGCACCACCGGATGGTTGTAACCGTCTAGGACACGTGTCATCACCCCAGGCCATCCTAAAATCACAATGATGGCATGGAAGTGAAGAGAAACCTCCACTCATTCATTTTCCACGTGGCAACACCCCAACTGTTGATCAAGATCGCGATCCGTGTGCTCTCACAATCCGATCAAGAGAATTAACGGAGGGAAAATAACCGCTTACGGAGTTAGCATCTTCCGTTAGCATTTCAACAACGAGTTTTCCTGCCCAAACTCCCGGCTATAAATATGAGAATAATTCAGGTATGAATTTCAAGTTACATTCACTTCATCTATACTTCTTCTTCTTCTTCTTCTTCTTCATAAACACATACTTATTCTCACACCGGAGTGTGGTTCTCTTCTCCCCGTGACGAGACTAACGGTGTTCTGTTTTGCAGTATTCGTTGGAGAAGAAGATCCGTCCCTGTGAATCAAACGAGAGAGAACCACCCTTTTATGCAGAACCTAACCCCCTGGGTAATTTGATTCCGGTCATTTATCTAGTGTTTCTTCACCCTGTAACTCGAATCCTAGCCCGATATATCCCATTTTAGTTCTACACCATTGTGAACCTTTCGCCTTTTTTACTCTCTGATCGAGGTTCTCGGCATTGAAAAATCTTCAAAAACTAAATCACACATGTATATGTTGAGATTTAAGAGATATACAGTCAAGAAAATCAAGAGCAATGGTGATATATATGCGGATTAGACACCAAAAAATAAACACTCGAAAAATGGCTACAATTTAAGGAACGTGTTTAGTGACGGCATCGGATTCCTAATTGATGGAGAAAGGTCTGGTGGTAAGAAAAGATGCTTCCAGGAGGTTGTCAAGTGTTTTCGCTCGACGATTCCATTCTTGGGTGGTTGGTTTAGCTCTTCTTCCTATAACTTGAATCCTAGCCCAGTATATCCCATTTTAGTTTTACACCATTGTGAACCTTACGCCTTTTTTACTCTCTGATCGAGGTTCTCGGCATTGAAAAATATTCGTAAACTATATCACACGTGTATATATTGAGATTTAAGAGATATACAGTCAAGAAAATCAAGAGCAATGGTGATATATATACGGATTAGACACCTAAAAAGAAACACTCAAGAAATGGCTACAATTTAATGAATGTGTTTAGTGACGGCATCAGATTCCTAATTGATGGAGAAAGGTCTGGTGGCAAGAATAGCTGCTTCCAGGAGGTTGTCAAGTGTTTTTGCTCGACGATTCCATTCTTGGGTGGTTGGTTTGGCACTTGTCCCTGTAACTCGAATCCTAGCCCGGTATATCCCATTTTAGTTTTGCACCATTGTGAACCTTACGCCTTTTTTACTCTCTGATCGAGGTTCTCGGCATTGAAAAATCTTCGTAAACTAAATCACACGTGTATATGTTGACATTTATGAGATATACAGTCTAGAAAATCAAGAGCATGGTGATATATATCTGGATTAGACACCAAAAATAAACACTTAAAAAATGGCTACAATTTAAGGAATGTGTTTAGTGACGGCATCAGATTCCTTATTGATGGAGAAAGGTCTGGTGGCAAGAAAAGCTGCTTCCAGGAGGTTGTCAAGTGTTTTCGCTCGACGATTCCATTCTTGGGTGGTTGGTTTGGCCCTTGTTCCTGTAACTCGAATCCTAGCCCTGTATATCTTATTTTAGTTTAACACCATTGTGAACCTTACGCCTTTTTTACTCTCTGATCCAGGTTCTCGGCATTGAAAAATCTTCGTAAACAAAATCACACGTGTATATGTTGACATTTAAGAGATATACAGTCAATAAAATTGTTGGTGCATATGTCTGTCGACTTCAACTTGTATCGAGTCTTGTATTAGATTAGATGGGCACGAAATACGAGAAATCCGTGTTTATGGCTATTTCGCACGAAATGACATGTTGGTCATTCCGCACGAAATGACTTAGCTATTTCGCACGAAATGACTATTTCGTGTGAAGTTGATTTCGCATGAATGGTTTCGTACGAAATAGGCTTGCCTATAAATACTGGTGTCTTGGATCTCATTTGTAACTTTCCGGTTTCAGAGTCGAACTGCTGCCGAAGTGTCTACTCGCTGTAAAACGTTGTTTTATCAATCTAAAGACAGTTTAAAGTGAATTGCAAGCTGAATCACCTCAATACATTTGTTTCCGCCTCTCGTATTGAGCAAAAACTCTTCTGAACGACTCGTTAAGGTCGCACGACGATCCTACAAGTGGTATCAGAGCTCAGGAGGAAGAGTTCTTACCGATTCAGCTCAAAATTCTGTTTTCGACACCTTCTTTTCAAAATTAAATAAGTTTTCACGGATAAAATGGCTTGATTTTCACACATTATATGCGAAACTGTGTTTTAACAAAGCCTTGAAAGAATTAGATCTAAAATCGGACTAAAACCTGTTCAATTTGACAAAATTCCGGCCGATATGATGACATCAGCAGTATTTCGCACGAAATAAGGTTTTCATTTCGCACGAAATACCACACTCATTTCACACGAAATCACCCTATATTGTCATTTCGTTTGAAAAAGTACTTCATTTCGTACGAAATCACCCATTTCGTACGAAATCACTTCATTTCGCTTGAAAGTTCAGCTATTTCGTACGAAATCATCTATTTCACACGAAACCAGTCATTTCGCGTCAAAAGGTCATTTCGTGTGAAGAAGTTCATTCCGCACCAAAGTTCATTTCGTTTGAATTGTGCTATTTCGTTTGAAAGATTAGGTTGGTAAACTTTTAGAAACCGAATCATGGGAGAAGAATTTTACAACGCCTTTGCTACTCCGATTACCATTGCACAGAACACAATGTTAGAAAATGAAACGGGTACCATGCAAAAACCGCCAAAGCTCATGAATATTGAGGAGTATAAGGGTTGGGAGGAACGATTCAAAAATTGGGTTCAAGCAAATTACTTGGATGCTTGGGAATGTGTTGAAACAAAATATGTTAGACCGGTGAATGATGATGAAGAGGTTATTGCAATTAAAGATCTAAGTGCTGAGGAGAAAAAGAAATACAAAGATGAAAAAATGATGACTAGTTTATTGCATCAACCTGTTAAGGAAGATATCTTGGTTTTACTGCAACATAATGGAAGTGCCTATTCAATTTGGAAAACATTAAAATCGAAGTTTGTTGGAAGTAAAGAGATGATCAAGAACAAAAAATCACTTTTGTAAAAAGAGTTCGATTTATTTCGTGGTTTGAGAACTGAAAGCACTAAGCAGATCATCGAAAGATATTGCAATCTGTTAGTTAACATGAAGAGGGTGAGCATCACAAAAGATAATGAAGAGTTGATTGAGAAGTTGGCTGATGCATTGCCACATGAAACTTGGGGCACATATCTTATGATGTTGAGAAATAAGAAAGATTTTGGGAATCTAACACTGGGAAAATTCATTGAAAAACTTGAAGCTCAAAAGATGGAACAAAGGAAGATCTCAAGAATGAAGGATTTTGATGGTGAACAAAATATTGGACTTTATTACAAAGGAGGTATCAATGATAAGACCAACATGTCACCAAAGATCGAAACTGCATTCAATGCTAAAAGTTCTTCTGAGGATCTTCTCAAGGATCAAACAGCAAAACAGGATTTTCTTCAAATCCATCATTTGATCCAAATTTTTCAACGACAAAGAATGGCAAAGTTCTTCAATGCAACATTGCACTAAATCTTGAGAATGATCAAAACTATTCAGAAGAAGTTGCAAAAAGTCACATGTCTTTGTTGGTGACTGTGTTAGAATCGTATGGCAGTTTAGTAGCAGGAAGGATCGGGAATCCAATGTTGACAAAAGAGGATTACGATCAGATTGATGCTGAGGAGATGGAGTTAATGGATATAAAGTGGTGTATGGCGAGTGTGTTGAGACGAGCTGAGAAATTCAAACAGATCATAGGAAGAGATGACTTCCGTGATGCAAATGTTTCTACTTTAGGATTTGATAAATCTAAAGTTACTTGTTTTCGTTGCAGGGAAAAAGGACATTTCAAGAGAGAATGCACTAACCGCGAAGCATGTGGAGCTCAAAATCCGTTCAACAACAATGATTACTATCGGAAAGCGATTTATCATCAAGTTGCTCAACAATCACATCAACAACAACCACAAACTCCTCATGCGAAGAAGGAGATTGAAGAATCAAAGAAAGCATATTTGATGAGCAAATTGATTGATCAAGATGATGAAAGATTACCTGAAGGTTTTAGCTGGGACAATTACTGTCTAGATAAAGAATTCTTGGCTAAAGCATTTGTTGCTAAAGTTGCTAAAGACAGTGATAATGATAATGATTATTATGCAAACAAAATGAAAGAGCACTTAAGAATGCTAGAAGAAAGTGATAGTGATGATGGAAAAGTTCGAAAGAAAAAGAAGAAAGTTAAAAAACAAGTTAGCAGTGATGATGAAGAAGTTCGAGTGGTAAAGAAAAAGACAAAAGAAGTTCCAGCTTTCACAGTTAAAGCAGAAGCTGATGCATGAAAAATTCCTGTTAAATGTGAAACTTATGAAACAGTGAAGAAGCAAAACAGTACTTTGATTCATAACATGAACAGATCGAAAGAATCCTATGATGTTCTCAACAAAGCAATGAATCAGTACAATCAGTCAAGTAGTGAACAAGCAACAGCAATGAAGACACTTCAAGGAGCTTTTATGACAAAGCAGAAAGTCGTCAATAATTACATTGAGAAGTGTCCTGTTTTGGAACAAAAACTGGAAACTCAAAGGAATTGAAACAGAAAGGGTAAACAGGTTGTTAAAAAGTTACTCATGTACTTCTTATGTCATTGACAGGATTTATCCAACCGTTGAAGGAATGAAGGCATTTGAAGAAGATGAAACAAAAGACAAAAATGAAGTGAAAAATTATGGTAAGAAACAAAGTGTCATTTATAACAAGTGTCCACCCCCGCTTGAAAATGGATATTCTTCACGAAATCCAAATTCAGAAAGAGTCGAAAAGGCAACCAATTTACAGTGGGAATCTGAGTCTTCTGATAATTTGCCAGACAATATTGATGTCACTTTCACTTCATCTGATATTGATCATGAGTCAGAGTTAATAAAGAAAGTGGTCGATCAGGTGTTGGATAAAGATGAAACCGAAGAGTCAAAGTCGGAGTCAAATTCAGAGTCAAAGTCTGAGTTCAACAGTTCAAGTCCAACAGTTCAAGTCCAACAGTCAAAAAGAGCAAACGTGTTAACAATAAAGAATTCATGTTATCAAAATCTAATTTGAATGACGAACCAATCAAAGTGGCATATACTTTGAATGATTCTGACAAATTATATTCTGATGAAGAATTTCCAATAAGAGGTGTTAAAACTGAATTGATCAAAAAGGTTTTCAAACTAACAGAAATTAATATTTCTGAAATAAAAGATGTAAAATTTTCTGATAAACCTAAACCTTACACCTCAAGAGTTCAACAAAGAGAAAACAAGAAAAAGGCTTACAGTTCTGGTTTTCAAAAGAAACCAAACCATAACGGTAATTTCAAAAGGAAAGGTCTTGGCTTTATTCCACCGAAAAATCATAAAAATGAAAAAACTTATAAACCAAAAACTGTATTTGTTTCAGGAACATCATCTGAAGTAGAAAAATAGTAATTTTTCAGAAAGCAAACAAACAAAGAATTCCTTGCTAAAAAGCAAGAAGAAATGAAGAAGGAAGTTGCTCAGAAAAAAGAAACGAGAACCTGTTTTCAATGCAAAACAGTTGGTCATATTGCCAGGAATTGTCTAAAGGCAATCCAAACAAAACAGGGAGTTTCTATTAAACTGAAAGAAAAGATGATTGAAAATGAACCACCAATCAAACCTTTTACAGTTTTCAAAAACTCGAAATTTGAAGTTGGTGAATGTTCAAAAGGTTTTTACAAAAGAAAAGCAAATCTTGATAACCAAAAGTGGGTTGTTAAGAAATCTAATGATAGTTCTAGCAATGATTCTGATTCATCAAAATCAGAGGAGCTATCTTCTGGCTATAAATCTGATTCCACAA
This sequence comes from Helianthus tuberosus, assembly GCA_030545235.1. NCBI lineage: Eukaryota > Viridiplantae > Streptophyta > Magnoliopsida > Asterales > Asteraceae > Helianthus > Helianthus tuberosus. The sequence goes on along the minus strand of CM060367.1, from coordinate 149,179,432 downwards.
AGTCAGAGGAGCCACAAGTTGAACCAAAAATTGAAAAATCAGTACCGCCAATGGATGATGCAAATTTTCCACTATTGAGGACTGAAAATTTTAAACAAAAAGTTGGTAAAGTTGAGATTTCGAATCAATTCTTTTCTGAAAAGAAAGAATTTGATGTTGAGAAAACCTTTAACCCCAAAGTGAAACATATTTTTGGAAAAATGATTGATGGAAAAGTCAAAGGGGTGAAGGAATCTTATGACAAAAAGATGAAAGGAAAGAAACCGAGTGTTGATCACTTGGAATCTCCCAAGGTCTGTCAGGCTTGGGAGAACCTCTTTAACTGAAAAAAAACCTGACTTGCCGGAACTCCCAGGTTGGTAATTGGGGAGTAGGAATCGACATCTTTCTTGAATTTTGTATGTTTGTGAAAACTTACAAGTGGTGAATCAGGGACATTAAGTTGTACTTGATTTTCTACAAATGGTATTTGATGATTGAACTTAAATTGTTATATTTTTTCAAAAGGTTGAAGATAAAAGAACAAGGTGATGAATTGATCCCCTAACCTACAAGTGGTTTTATGAAATCAGCAAAACTAATTTTCCGGAAAAAACATTTTGATTAAAAGAAACTTAAGTGTTTTGAAATCATAATGGGAAAATAGTTTGTTGACAGGGTGAGTTCTGATTGTTTATGCCAAGTGGATGGCGATTTGAAGTGATTCACATCAGTTGTTATTTTATCTGTACAGTTTGTTTTCAGATTTTCTTTAAATGGTTTTGAATTTTAGGGGGGGAGTAAGAATTTTATAGAAAATCCAAATACATTAGAAAATTTGAAAAAGGCAAAAACATGATAAAAACAAAAATGAGTTTTGTTGAGAAAAGAGGAAATGATGGTACATCAGTGGACAGTCACAGCATGCTAAAGAATTGGAAAGTCAAAATGTGATTAACGGTCTCACTGATGATGTGCCAGTAGGTTTTTGCACATTTAGTAGATTGTGTCGAGATATAAACCTAAATATCAAACTTACTTATCTCGTGGGGAACATCTCTCGGATATATATGGGTAACCCCCGAAATCTTGTTTGAAAGGTCCCTCTTTCTGAGATACTAGGTCTTTATGCTTAGTGATATCTGGGGTATTATCCCGGGACTTCTGATTTTGCGGAAGCAATGGCCTAGTCCCCGTGTAATACTTTTCGCTTGCTTGAAATATTAGCACCACCCTCAGCATAAAAAATGATGAAACATTGAAAAAATGCTAATCATGTGCTGTTGAAGAAAAGATTCTCTAAAGGGAACACACCTAAAGTCGAAGCCATCATCTCTCTGATTTTGCGGAAGCAATAGCCTGAGCTCTCATGGCCCTCGCATTTTAACCCTTTACAGATATCATCTAGGTATACTCACCTGTAAGACTGAATATTGGGATCTGGATACGGGAGTATATTCTGAGGTGTGACACGCGAATAAGTTTAAGTCTATTAAAATATTAATCTCGTATCTCGAAACAGTTGAACTTTGTGTCAAAATTTAAGTGGATCAGTATACTGACAATCTAAGTGAATCATTTAGAACTTAAAATGTTTAAAGCTTAACGGTGTTAGTGATTTGTCTCATAAACTGATATTATTCTCTTACACAAACTCACAAAAATATTGTTTGTAAATATTTCTTTACTGCATTTTCTTTCAAGTTCAAAAAGATTTTAGGAGTGTTTTAGCATAAATTTTGAAAAATACAAAAAGATTTTCGACGACTGATGTTGAACAGCTGATTTTCAAAATTCCAGGTGCTAAACATGACGACAAAAGGTTTGGGAGAGTTTGTTTGAGATGAAAAATTGTTTGAAAAGAAAAATGGTATTTCTACAAGTGATTCATCAGAGATTAACATTGTAAAATCATTTATTGATTGGTTAATACCTCCAAGTGGTATATAAATTTGTCAAATTTTAAATTTGTGAAATTTATTGTGAGGTAGAGAGTTGTGCAGGATAACTAGGTCCCTGATTTTAGTGTCACAGAGAGCTAGGTTTCGATTCTGATCCTGTAAATGCCAGACTACGATCCCAAGCACAACTTAAGGGGGAGTCTGCTAGCAAAACATTCAAGGAGGAGGTTAGTTGATAGAGAGAAAAGAGAAGATTGAGGATGTTTTACATTGTCAGATATTTCGGGAGAGAACGAGAAGACTGATAAAGACTGAAGATTGAAGACTCGACATTGAAGACTTCGTCAACATCCAAGGGGGAGTCTGTTGGTGCATATGTATGTCGACTTCGTCTTGTATCGAGTCTTGTATTAGATTAGATAGATAAGGGCACGAAATACGAGAAATCCGTGTTTATGGCTATTTCGCACGAAATGACATGTTGGTCATTTCGCACGAAATGACTTAGCTATTTCGCACGAAATGACTATTTCGTGTGAAGTTGATTTTGTATGAATGGTTTCGTACGAAATAGGCTTACCTATAAATACTGGTGTCTTGGATCTCATTTGTAAATTTCCGGTTTCAGAGTCGAACTGCTGCCGAAGTGTCTACTCGCTGTAAAACGTTGTTATATCAATCTAAAGACAGTTTAAAGTGAATTGCAAGCTGAATCACCTCAATACGTTTGTTTCCGCCTCTTGTATTGAGCAAAAACTCTTCTGAACGACTCGTTAAGGTCGCACGACGATCCTACAAAAATCAAGAGCAATGGTGATATATATGCGGATTAGACACCAAAAAATAAACACTCAAGAAATGGCTACAATTTAAGGAATGTGTTTAGTGACGACATCAGATTCCTAATTGATGGAGAAAGGTCTGGTGGCAAGAATAGCTGATTCCAGGAGGTTGTCAAGTGTTTTCGCTCGACGATTCCATTTTGGGTGGTTGGTTTGGCCCTTGTCCCTGTAACTCGAATCCTAGCCCGGTATATCCCATTATTGCCACCAGACCTTTCTCCATCAATTAGGAATCTGATGCTGTCACTAATCACATTACTTAAATTGTAGACATTTTTTGAGTGTTTATTTTTGGGTGTCTAATCTGCATATATATCACGATTGCTCTTGATTTTCTTAACTATATATCTTTTAAATGTCAACATATACACGTGTGATTTTGTTTACGAAGATTTTTCAATGCCGAGAACCTCAATCAGAGAGTAAAAAAGGCGTAAGGTTCACAATGGTGTAAAACTAAAATGGGATATACCGGGCTAGGATTCGAGTTACAGGAACAAGGGCCAAACCAACCACCCAAGAATGGAATCGTCGAGCGAAAACACTTGACAAACTCCTGGAAGCAGCTTTTCTTGCTACCAGAACTTTCTCCATCAATTAGGAATCTGATGCCATCACTAAACACATTCCTTAAATTGTAGCCATTTTTTGGTGTTTAATCCGCATATATATCACCATTGCTCTTGATTTTCTTGACTGTATATCTCTTAAATGTCATCATATACACGTGTGATTTAGTTTACGGAGATTTTTCAATGCCGAGAACCTCGATCAGAGAGTAAAAAGGGCGTAAGGTTCACAATGGTTTAAAACTAAAATGGGATATACCGGTCTAAGATTCGAGTTACAGGAACAAAGGCCAAACCAACCACCCAAGAATGGAATCGTTGAGCGAAAACACTTGACAACCTCCTGGAAGCAGCTTTTCTTGCCACCAGACCTTTCTCCATCAATTTTCGAATGAGGTGCACGCTAGGCGAGTCCCAGCAAGTACAGCACAGCTCCAGGAGCCAGTTGCAGAGTACATTCCTCCAGTTCCATATCCGAGCAAATTGAAGAAATAGAAGAACGATGAACAACATGGTAAGTTTTTAGAGATGTTTAAACAATTACACATAAACATACCATTTGTTGAGGCATTGGCACAAATGCCAAAATACGCCTGGTTCTTAAAAGACATCCTCACAAACAAGCAGAAACTCGAAAGCTTGTCTTGTGTGTTGATGAAAGAAAACTGTTCAACCCTTCTCCAAAACCGTCTACCTGAAAAGTTGGGAGATCCAAGCAGTTTTACTCTTCCCTGTTTCATTGGCAGCATGTCTGTCAGTCACGCATTAGCCGATTTAGGAGCTAGCATAAACCTTATTCCATATAAGGACTTTGCTAAGTTAGATCTGGGTGAACCTTCGCCCACTAGAATGAGCATTCGACTTGCAGATCGTTCAATCAAGTATCCGCATGGATTCGTTGAAAATATGCTTGTTAACATAGATAAATTCGTTTTTCCCGTGGATTTTGTAATTCTTGACATGGAAGAAGACTCAAAAGTGCCATTAATACTTGGACGCCCGTTCCTAAATACCGCTAGGACGATTGTTGATGTGGCAGCTGGCCAAATCACGCTCCGAGTAAATGGCGAGCACGTGACTTTTGATATTAAAAGATCAATGCAACATCCTCAAAGTCACGATGACATGCTTTACTATGTTGACATTATCGACACTTGTGTAAGCTCTCATTTCCAAGGCACGATTGAAGAAATTGATACATACACACATCTGTTATGTGAGGACCAAAATGGCATTTCGCACGAGGGCCACAAAGTTGAGCAACCGGTTTTACAAATCGGTAATCATGGTTCCCAAAGTCCAGATCAATTTGTGGAGATTGACCGTGAAGCTGAAGAAAAGTCAAAACCATCGGTTGAAGATCCACCATCTTTGGAGTTAAAAGAACTCCCACCGCATCTCGAATATGCATTTCTAGACGAGGAGTGTCACTTGCCAGTCATCATTTCAGCAACTTTAGCAAAATAGGAAAAGAGACAGCTTCTCGAAGTTCTAAAACTTCACAAGAAAGCCATGGCGTGGAAGATTATGGATATCAAAGGCATTGACCCTTCTTTTTGTACTCATAAGATCCTAATGGAAGACGATTACAAGCCTAGTGCACAACATCAAAGGCGTTTGAATCCGAATATGCAAGACGTGGTGAAGAAAGAAGTAATCAAGTTGTTAGATGCAGGGCTGATTTATTCTATATCTGATTCTGTTTGGGTAAGTCCAGTGCAAGTAGTACCCAAGAAAGGTGGTATTACTGTAATTCCAAATGATAGGAATGAACTTATTCCTACCCGTATCGTCACCGGATGGCAAGTTTGCATAGATTACCGCAAACTTAATAATGCCACCCGTAAGGACCACTTCCCGCTTCCATTGATCGACCAGATGTTGGAACGTCTGTCGGGGAAGTCATTTTTCTGTTTTTTGGATGGGTTCTCTGGATATTTTCAAATTCCTATCGATCCTGAAGACCAGGAGAAGACTACCTTTACATGTCCTTTCGGCACATTCGCCTACCGGCGTATGCCTTTTGGATTGTGTAATGCACCAGCCACATTTCAGCGCTGCATGGTAGCCATTTTTCATGACATGGTTGAAGACTCCATGGAAGTATTCATGGATGATTTCTTTGTTTTCGGGAGTTCTTTCGATCAATGTCTTGGAAATCTGAAAAGAATGTTAATGAGATGTGAGGAAACTAATCTCGTGCTAAACTGGGAGAAATGCCACTTCATGGTGAAGGAAGGGGTAGTTCTTGGACACAAAATATCTGAAGCAGGGTTGGAGGTTGATCCAGCAAAAGTGGATATTATTTCTAAACTTCCTCCCCCTACCTCGGTCAGAGCAATTCGAAGTTTCCTGGGTCATGCAGGGTTCTATAGACGATTCATAAAAGACTTTTAAAAAATCGCAAGACCTATGACCCATTTGTTAGAGAAAGATGCTCCATTTGTGTTTTCAGACGAGTGCATGAAGGCTTTCAAACAGCTGAAGCAAAGGCTTATCGAAGCCCCTATTCTAGTTGCACTAGATTGGGCAATGCCATTTGAGATAATGTGCGACGCCAGCGATTACGCAGTAGGAGCAGTCTTAGGACAACGAAGGGAGAAGCATTTTCATCCTATTTACTATGCCAGCAAAACTCTGCACGATGCTCAAGAAAATTACACGACTACAGAGAAAGAGCTTTTGGCAGTAGTATATGCTTTTGACAAATTCAGGTCATACCTTGTGTTGTCCAAAACAATTGTGTATACAGATTATGCAGCAATCAAATACCTTATTAGCAAACAAGACACAAAACTGCGTCTTATCAGATGGATCTTGTTACTACAAGAATTTGACATTGAGATCCAAGACAAAAAGGGAGCTTTAAATGTTGCAGCCGACCATCTCTCAAGACTTGAGCATGGAAATTCTGAAAATTCGCTGGAGGAACCAATAAACGAAAATTTCCTCCACGAATTCCTTTTAAGTATCGAGATGAATGACGAGTCACCTTGGTTCGCCGACTTTGCAAACTACCTCGCATGTGGAATCCTTATCAAAGGATTGTCATATCAGCAAAAGAGGAAGTTTTTTGCAGACTTAAAGTATTACATTTGGGACGAACCATACTTGTTTAGAGTTGGAGCCGATCAAGTGATCCGAAGGTGTGTATTTGGAGAAGAGGCAGCTAGCATTTTGCGCCACTGTCACGAAGGGCCAACCGGAGGTCATCATGGAGCAAACTACACTGTAAAGAAAGTGTTAGACTCCGGGTTTTACTGGCCCACAATCTTTCATGATGCGCATGAATGGGTTAGAGCGTGTGATGCTTGCCAAAGGGCAACAAATATCTCCGCACGTAACAAAATGCCTCAACATCCAATGCAAGTCTGTGAAGTTTTTGATATATGGGGTATCGCCTTTATGGGTCCATTTCCAACCTCACGAGGTAACAAATACATCCTAGTTGCTGTAGACTATGTCTCAAAATGGGCCAAAGCTCAAGCTTTGCCCACAAACGATGCTAGGGTAGTTGTGAGGTTCTTAAAAAGTTTATTTGCCCAATTTGGTGCTCCAAAAGCACTAATCAGTGACCGAGGAACGCATTTTTGTAATGCGCAGTTAGAACGAGCCTTGTCCCGTTATGGTGTTCATCATAGATTGGCTATGCCATACCACCCTCAAACGAGCGGGCAAGTGGAAGTTACAAATCGGGGTTTGAAAAGAATCCTTGAGCGGTCCATTAACAATAACCGCAAGGATTGGTCAAACAAGTTAGATGACGCTCTGTGGGCTTTTAGAACAGCATTCAAGACACCTATCGGGACCACTCCCTTTAGATTGGTTTATGGAAAAGCCTGTCATCTACCTGTCGAGCTAGAACATAGGGCATTTTGGGCCTTGAAAACGGCAAATATGGATTTGAAGAGCGGAGGTGAAGCCTGTTTTCTGCAAATCCACGAGCTCGAGGAGCTAAGAAACCATGCCTATGAAAGTTCTAGCAGATACAAAGAACGAGTCAAGAGGTTTCATGACAAAAGATTGAGAGAAAATAAAGATTTCCGCGTTGGAGATCTTGTGTTATTGTATTCCTCGCGACTGCGTTTATTCCCCGGGAAGTTGAGATCCCGATGGACGGGTCCATATACGGTCAAAGAATTATTCCCATACGGAGCCATCGTCATCGAAAACTTAAGCGGGGAAACTTTCAAAGTCAACAGTCATAGACTCAAAAGTTACGTCAACGGATCGGTTGACCCGGTGGAGGAAATTCTCGAACTCCACATCCCGCTCGCTTAAAAAAAGTGTCAGGAAAATGAGTCTAGATATCGACTCACTGACAAATTTAGCGAGCGTGTTTTCACACGCTAACGGTAACCTTGTAAATATTATTTTGTTATGTTTATTTCCTAGTTCATTAATTTTTCGGTTTTAAACATACGTATATACGAGCTCGATCCATAACTTTTGGAATTTTGAAGTTGATTAATTGTTAAAATATAATAGTGCAAAAATGGAAAAATTGGGTGAAATTTCGGAGATAAAAGCTTACTGTTAAAAATAACCCAAAAAGGCCCAGATGCCGCACGGTAGTGCCAAACCGGCACTGTCGTGCACTCCGAAATCAGACCAGACAGAACTCGTGAACATGGCAGTCATCGGCTCGCACTACCGTGCGGCCTGATGCACTACCTTGCAACCCGGTAATAACAATCGAACCAGGAGTGCGACTAGGATCGGCACGACCGTGCGACCAGTCGCATGACCGTGCGAGTGAAAAATGGAACAGTAAATTTAGGGTATAAAAACGAATTTTCAGTAAAAACCACTCACTTTTTCGAAACCCTAGTGGCCGCACGGCAGTTCCAGGTCTCCCCCAACAAAAAATCTACCAATTTTTTCCTAGATTTCACATCAATCATCTTCCAAGGTATGTTTCCTACTTGTTTTGCAGATTTAGATTAGTTTCTGATGTAAATCTAAGGTTTGAACCAAGAAATTTAGGGATTTTCTTCATAAAAATCAAATAAACCCTTGTTCTTGAGTGTTTGGTGCTAAATCGGTCGTTCTGATCATTGTTCCGATGTCTATTTACTGATTACTAATTAGATTTTGAAGTAAAACGGTTTAAATCGGTGAATAAAGCTGTTTTCTGATGATTTTATAAGTCGCACGGTCATGCCGTTGAAACGGCATGGTAGTGTCGGTCCAAAATCAACATCAGATTAATGATTCAGAACTGCGATACCGAAACGCACGGCAGTGCAACATGATTTTCCGAAAAGAAGCCAGCCCCTGATCTTGGAATGGCACGGCAGTGCCACCCAGTGGCACGACCGTGCCGATGCTGAAACGACAACAGAATGTCGAGAACAGCCTGTTCCGGTGGCGGTGATGAAATTTTTATATTCTGCTCTTATTTTATTGTATTCCTGTATGCAGATGAACCACAGATTTCTCCAGTTCAGTGAAAATAAAACGAAGGAACGTCCCTATATTGCCAGATTAGAAACATTATGGAATCAAAGGGGACAAATTGGTGAACCGAGATGGATCAATTGGGCCACCCTAACAACCCTAAACCAAGAAGAAAGACTATCCGACATGATGTCTCATCCGATGTCAAGGCTGTTCAACATTGAACGACCCGTATACCTTGAACTAACATTGGAATTTTTGCTTCATACACTTATGAAACACCAAGAAGCGAAAATCCGGACTTTAAGAACAGGGAGACGATACAGTTCAGGTTGGGTAGAAAATGGCATAAGTGGTCAGTTGCAAGACTTGGGAGAAGACTGGGAATATACTCAGCTGAAGACATCAATTCATAACTTTTCACTGATATCTACAAGTTTGATAATGATCAGCAACGGGCTAACTTTTGGGCACAAGTGGCAATTAGGCCACCCTATGAGGCTAGAAAAGCTAAAGTTTCACGACTACGAGACCCGCTACTTAGGGTTATTCATCTGGTCATGAGTCACACCATTTGTCGACGCATGGACAGTGCAGGAAACTGTCACACTCCAGATCTGCTTTTCTTATATTCTATAGTGAATGGAGTGCACGTCAACCTCGCAGCTAGAATGGCTGAGTTTTTCATAAACAGTACGGGGAGAACGACAAGCAGTGAAATCCATGGTGGTGAATATGTGACTCAGTTGGCATACAATTTGGGTATTATGACAGATGATGTAGTCAGTGGTCTCACGATGGTTCATGCAGGAGGAGACGTAGATATGAGGTCTTTGAGAGCGATGGGTCTGGTAGCTGATACAGATAATGGCCCAAGATTGAGGGGTCTGAATGGAGAGATAAGGGATCCGCTACCACCACAGGACGAAGACGTCAACATGGAGGAGCATCAGGTGTTAGAGCCACCACCACATGACCAGCCGCCACACAATCAGCCACAACATGAAGAGCGGCAATACCAGCACTAGTATCAGTATCCACCAGGTATACCTTCCTATCCAGAGTTGTACCAGCAGTTTTAGCATATGCAGGTTACTCAGGACACCATGAGAGCCACCCAAGAGACTATGCAGGCGACTCAAAACACCATGAGGGAGGAAATGTATGCAGGTTTTTCCTACATCTTCGGAGGACCCTCCACAATTTCCATTTGGAAACCCAGGTATCTTTGGGGCGGGTTCATCTGGAACACGCCACCATGATGATGATGATGATGAGGAGTAGGAGGAGGTAGGGCCAAACAGTTCAGAAACTAATGTTTTATCTTATTTCTATTCAGTACTTTGTTTGGGATTTTTAAACTTTATGTTTGTTTTTAAATATTTTAAGTAGTGTGTTTGCTTTGTTTGAATAACGAATTTGGTTGAATTATCTAACATTTTGATCAATGGTAATGTTGACTATTTTAGCGAGTGACATAATTGGTAGATTTGTAAAGAAATGCACACAGAGTTGAGACGACTTCAATCAAAGTCTACTCAAACAAGTCAACTCCAACTCTGAGGGAGTACCTCTTTCCCTTTTTCACATTATTAGTTTAGCTCTTCATAATTGCTTAACTAATATGTATTTCACATTGGGGACAATGTGAAGTTTAAGTGTGGGGAGGGGTTTGTTTAAAAGAAGGTTTTAAACTTTGTTTGTCCTTAATTGTTCTCATTTCTGTATATATTTTTGAAAAATAACACAAAAATGGTCAATTGTGTTCTTTAGAAAGCATCAAATTTGATAAAAATCAACAAGCCAAGTTGATTTTTGAAAAAGATAACTAAAAAGCGTGATGAAACAAAAAGAAAGACTTGCATGTTTATCTTTATATTTATACCCATTCCTTCCGTTTACGTGAGCATATTTTTGAGCCTTTACAGCTTTCTTGTCAAATGCTTCTTTGTTTTTTCAGAAAAATGAGTGAGCCGGATGTTTTATGTAATTTAGAACTTGTCATTTGTATACTTTTCAAGATCATGAATATGTGAAAATGGCATGAATATGATAGAGGCACTTAGGATAACCTTCTTGTGTTAGCCTTTTTCTTTGTTTATATCCCGCTCCCAACATTAACCATTAGTTCGCCATGTTGAGCCTATTTTCCGTATTTTTCTTAATTTTACCCAAATAATAAAGCCTACTTAAACCAGACTTAAACCTTTTCATATTTACCCTTATTTTTCGTTAAAATTTGGCCATAGCTATCCAACTTTTTCATATATAAAAAACACATACACACACGTTTGTCAAAACTCTCTAAAGGAATTATGGAAAAACTATCTAGAAAGAAAATAGAGAGTAGAAGTGTGAAAAAGAATAAACTCTGAACACCTACACAATAGCTTAGCAACGTGTTCAGAATCCTAGAAAATAAAGCACCAAGTTTTTGGCCAACTTTTAACCTTTCTTGCCACTTTCAAATATCCATTCCTTACCCTAAACCTTAGCCTATCATTACAACCCATCAAAGACCTCTTGATTTATGTTTTTCACATATTAATTGGTGGAGATTAGATCTTTTGACAAGCTTATGATATTGCATGATTCATTAACTAGGCATCGAGTGTTTCACATACACATTATATGTATGATTCAGAAATTTAACCGAGTGTGTGTGAACACTATGAGAAATATAAGAATTTGCATGCTAAGTCAATCGAACGTAGAATCATTGCTTTATGGTTATCCTTTCATACGTCTAACAAAGCTTGTTTGTTTTAAATCTTTGATGATGACTTTTTGAAAACCAATTTGACCACCAACACAAATTAGGAACTTTGTAAAAATTCAGATTTAATTCCGTATTTTATTTTAAGTTTGCTTGAGGACAAGCAAAGTTCAAGTGTGGGGATGTTTGATACACGTTAAATTATACATGTTTCTATACCCCAAAACACTTCCGTTTTAAGCATTTTTAACCGAAACAGCAACGTTTAGGTACCAAATTCGGTACTTTTATATTTTCAGGTCTTAAACTGAGCACAAAAGAAAAATCTGATGAAAACGGACAAATTCTGATGTATTTCTAATAAAAAGGGCAAAAATCTGATGACTGCCAGGTATGGCACGACCGTGCCATCCATCGGCACTACCGTGCCGATCCTTCGATCTCGGAAGCACTGCCAGTGCAACAGCCAGTGCCGATGTTTACCCGGGTCGCACTACCGTGCGACCCGCCGCATGACCGTGCCAAGGCCTGATCAAGATTTCTGATCAAGATTCTGGTGATATCGCACTACCGTGCGACCAACGGCATGACCGTGCCGTTCTGCTGACCCAGGCAACTTGTCCACTAGTCCACTTTGCTGACCTCGAATCGGGAAAAATGACGTCACTCGACAACACCTGTCGCACCATCGTGCGACCAGTGGCACGTCCGTACCGATCAGAATATCTCCTATAAATATAGCCATTCGCTACTGGTTCAAATGTTGGGTTTTTCTCCATGTTTCTGGGCGATTTCTGGGTTCCGAAGCAGTCCTAATCAGACCACTTTGAAGCTTTAAGACCGAATGGAAGCATAACTGATCCAACCCATCCATTCCTTGCTTGTTTATGGTTCGATTCCTTGTTCTTGAACATGTATTTTGATCATTTTACAAGTTATGAGCTGATGTTAGTTTATGTTTAATGTAGTTTATGTAATAATAGTTATAAACTTGTTTCTTGAATAATCTTTATGTTGTAATCTTATTTGTATGAAACTTTAGTACTTTTTCATGTTTGAATCTTCATGATTATATAATGAACGTTTCATCGATGTTGAGTTCCTGGTTATGTTTGATTATCTTGGATAATGAATCTGTGGTTAGTGGGATGGTAACTATTTCTTGATTAATCACTTGTTTGTAAACTTGTTTACACCATGAGACTTGAGAGGGGTATTGGTTTTATCTAAGATATATCTTATTTTGATTAGGAATGCTTTCTTGCACGTAAGGGTTCTAACGAATTATATGGTGTTGATTACATGTTCTTGCTTGCGGTTTATGATCCTTGTTTAGTAGTTTTGGTCTGAAATTGCTGACATAGTAGATTTGTGTTCAAGACTTGTAAAGGTGAAATATGTTATTAAATGATCTACTAAAATGATTATCCTCGTGGCTGTATTGTGACCATCGGTATTGCTTTCTTTGATAAGTGAGGTTAGAAAACTCCTAGCGGATGACTAATCTATCTTTAAAGGTTCACATGAATGAATATCAATAGCTCGCTAAAGAATGAGTTTAGGTGGTTAACGTGTGTTTATCGCGTTAACTTTCCGAAGAATCATCATGTTAGAAAACTCCTAGCGGATGACTAACTATCTCGAAATTGGAAAATTGATTAAGTGCATTTGCTACATATCTGATAGATAACATGTTTAGGTTGTTTGTGAAACAAGATAATAGTATATTTTATGTTTTAGATATAATTTAGATAATTTAGTTTAACAACCATTCACCTTTCCTTATATCTGGTAATCTAATGACGAAGATTTAGTACTTAATAACGCCCGTGTTCCATGGATCGATATCTGGCTCTTACCAATACTTTGCTACATATATGACGGGATACCCTTGTCCTTTGTTGTGTGTGTTTTAATGTTAAGGTATAAACCATTTTTATAAATATTAAAACAAAGTTCATGTGGAAATTCACTGTATAAATATGCATACATGGACACGCACCACCCCCACACCATCCACCACTACCGGCAATCAGACTCAGGCGACCTTCCACCACCACCGGCGATCAGACTCAGGCGACCTTCCTTCCAACCGGCGGCGATCAGACTACAACTCAGCTCAAATAAAATGCCGATCACGTCCATGATTAGAGAGGTGTTGTCGCACATGTCAGGTAAAATCGAACAACTAAACAAGGGTTATTGAAAACAGGGGAAAGGGGAATCACTGTGTATGTAACGCGGGGGTTTAATCGAACAACTGAACAAGGGTTATAGGAATGACTTTGTAATTGTATTTTGGAACATTGAGCACAGACTGTTTTAATGATGATTCAAAAAGAGGATATGATGCTATTGCTTAGTATGTGTTTCTTTCATGTATGATAATTTGTTAGTGTAATTTTTGGAGTTGATCAGAGGGTTTTATTACAGTTGATTTTTTTGTAATCTGTGTTTGCAGTGGACATGAGGATGAGTGTAACACTACGATCGATTGTGTTCTCGATGGTGGTGAAAATGCGAGGCCGCCTTTTCCTACACTTCCAGTTTCCCCCTCAGCAAGAAATGGTTACCTAGTTGAACTCTAATATATAATGTATTTATGTAGTCTGACTTTAGGATTTTTTGGTATAATGTGTATGATAACTGTATATATATGGTTGCTGTAGGTTAATGGTATAATGGTATGATAACTCTAATGGTATAATGTGTATGTTTGATAACTGATAACTACATGTTTGGTATAATGGTAATGTGTATGATAACTGATAATACAAAACTAGTAATGTTTGCAGCCTACATAAATTGGTTAATTGGATCATTTGCAGCCTACATTAATTGGATAATCTGATCATTGGATCATTTGCAAGTTTGGTATAATTGTATAATGTGTATCAATTTGCAGCAGGTTAGCTTGTTTGGATTATTGCATTGCATCAATTTGCAGCAGGTTAGCTTGTTTGGATTATTGCATTGCATCATTTGTAGCATGTTAGCTTGTTTGGATTATTGAATTGCATCATTTGCAGCAGGTTAACTTGTTTGGATTATTGCATTGCATCAATTATTGCAACTCATTTGATAATGCAAAACATGGTAGAAACTGATCATTTGACTAACAAGATGATCAAATCTGGTGGAGACTGATGTTTGTATTTCATAAATCCAATTACAGAACACACTAAAAAACATTAAGTTTTGGTGGCAATTACTGTTAGTTGATTGTTTAGAAAGGCTTTGTAAATATTCTACCTCAACAAACAGGCAACAATTTGCAGCAGGTTACTTTGATATATGTGTTTTGCAGCATGTTTTTAGGCGGGAAAGGTTTTTTTTTTCCTGCAGGGAGTAATGTTTGCAAGAAATATATAACACTAGGGGTTAATATTGCAGAGTACAGAAAACCATAGGGGGTAACAAGAAAGGGTAATATAGTCATTTTACACAGGGGTAATATTGCAGAGTAGAAAAATCACAGGGGGTAATAAGAAAGGGTAATATAGTCATTTTACATACCATTTAACAGAACCGTTAAGTTCTTTATCGGCAGGGGGTAATATTGCATGGTTTCTCATTAGTTGGGGGTAAGAGTGCGAAATTTTACTGGGAGGGGGTCAGAGTGCCAATTGGCCCTAACCCTAGGGGGTAAAATTACAGTTTACTCTATATAAAATATCACACATATAAACACCATCTCTGACCACCAGATCCACCTCCTGGTCTGGACTTTTGATTTTACACCTAACACACATGCATGTATTACATGTATAAATATTTATATTTATTAGTTTATATGTAAAATTTTGTGTGTAGATATAACGGTTTTTACAATATTGACTGAAAAAAGAACGAATTCTCGCAACTTCACATGGAAAATCTGGATAGATTCAATTTACGTTTTAAAATATAACTAGTTTTTGCCCCCGCTTGTGTTGCGGGGCACTAAGCCTAATATTTCTCTCTCATAACATGTACGTCTATGTGTTCGGTTACTTGTACATACTATTCATAACACAATCTGAAAAAATATTAAATCGAGTCAACTAATTAAAACAAAACAGTACCATACTTTTGCTTAAAAAATCTAAAACGATGAAAAGACTATAATTTTAAACTTGGAGCAAAATTGTAATTTTTCAGGATAAATGAACGTGTTCCAGGCAGCCACTTGACATGAAAAAAAATTGCACAGAGTCAACTAACTAAAACAAAACACTACCATAGTTTTGTAAAAAAAAAAAAATTTAAACGATGGCATGCCTATAATTTTACACTGTAAAATCGTATTTTGACAGGGAAAAAACAAAAACGATGGCAAAACTGTAAATTTGAACTGAGGGCAAAATCGTAATTTTGATGGGAGGAAAAACAAAACAAAACCAATAGCAAAACTGTAAATTTAAACGGGGTAAAATCATAATTTGGCTGAACCAATGGGAAAGTGTCTGGCAACTGCTTAGCACTATTCCCCTTCATGTGATATGTAGTATATATAAATATATATATATATAAATTTACGTTTTACGAGATAGATTCAAGGGTATTTTACAGTTTTCGTCCTTTATGTTTATACCGGATTACAATGGATGACCTTTAACTTTAATAATTACAGTCATAGTCCTTTTTTGTTAAAAACATTACATCTTAGTAGGGCTGACAATTTTACACGAATACACGACACGAACCTACACGAAGTTAACATGTATCGTGTATGGCCTTAACAGGTATCGTGTACCAAACAGGTAGACACGAGATTACCTATTAATTTTCGTGTATAAACAGGTAAATACATGTTTACCTGTTAATACCTGTTAGTACAAGATAAGAAATTAAATTAAATAAAACTCATCAGCCATGTGCGTGTGGGTTCCTTAATTCCTTTCTATTTTCATTCCTCATTCAATTCAAAAAAGAAAATAATAATAAAACCCTAAACTCCCTCTGTAACTCTCAGATAGCATGTCGTGTTCATGTTAACATGTAATTTTCGTGTATAACAGTCGAACAATTGTGTTAACAGGTATTAACAGGTAATTTTCGTGTATATCGTGTCGTGTTCGTGTTTGAAAAATGGACATGATAAGTTATTGTGTCGTGTTCGTGTATGGGATTTCGTGTATCTTGTCTTATTGTGTCGTGTCTTATCGTGTACGGGTATACACGATATGTCGGCCCTACATCTTAGGTCCTTTCGCACTAACCTGGTTAAAATTTTAAGTTAAGTTTAGTCATGTGCTTTACACATGAGGGTAGATTGGTAATTTTACTCCTTTGTTAAATAAATTAAAAGATAAAAATATTAGAGTTAAATGCATGGTTGGTCCCTGTGGTTTGCGAAAATTGCAAACTTGGTCCCAATGGTTCACTAATTACAGAGTTGGTCCTAATAGTTGTAATTTTTGCACTAGGGTGGTCCCTATCACTAACCTGTGTTAGATTTCTCAGTTAACTCTATGTTAAATGACCAAAATACCATTATTTATTAAAAAATAGTTATATTAAAACAATATTTAAATCTTTGTGGCCCACACTACTTCTTCTTCAACCTCAAATCACCACCACCACCTCCACCTTCAACCCACCATTACCACCACCTCCTCCACCTTCATCTTCAAGTCTTCAACCCACCAATTCTAAAGCACAAACAGAACTAAAATCTTAATGCAGTCAAATCGCACCTACAACCAAAAAATATAACATATCTTTTTTGTTTTGTAAAAAAGAAAATCCTTCTAATTATCTTCAACAGTGATACGAAGTGTTGAAAATTTGTCAATTGTAACTCTAAATCTTTGGTTTTATTGAAATCTTGAAATAAAGATCACATCTTTTTATACCCAAAAAGCACTGTTGTCACCTCCCTTACAATAAATCCACCACCAAAAACCCTACTTTCTTCCACACCGTATTCACTTTCATTCCCCCAAAAATTTTCTTTATAAACCCATATCCAAGATTCACAACACATTGCTCACAAACCCTCATTATCAGATCTGTATTCTTACGTTTTCCACACCATCGCCACCGCCATCATCAGATCTAGTTGAGGAGTGGAGATAAATGACGGTGGTTACCGTGGTGGTGGCTAGGGCAACGCCGACAGAGGAGGCGGTGGTTTGTTTGCGGCGACGGTAGTTAATCGGAGAAGCAGATGAGTTTGAAGCCAAAATGAAAGAGCTGGATACAAAGCTGACCAACCTATTGATGGTCCATCTGACGATGAAGATATTGATTCTGATTTAAGGTGATGGGTGGTGGTTTAGGAGGTAGTTGCAGGTTTAGAGGTTGAAGAAGATGAGTTTCTTTATATATTTTCTTTATTCCTTTAATTTTTCAGGGGTAATATAGTCATTTCATACATAGTTAACTAAGAAATTTAACAGAGGTTAGGTCAGGGGACCAACCGAGTTCATTTTTGACAACTTTTGGGACCACGCGTGTAATTAGTAAACCACTAGGACCAAGTATGAAATTTTTGCAAACCACAGGGACCAACCAAGCATTTAACTTAAAATATTACTTAAACCCCAAACTCCTTCTCTCAGATCTTTATCTTTCCCTCTTTCTCTCACTCTTCAACTAAGTTCCACCACCACTAAATCTAGCCGTCACCCCCACCACCGTATTCCACCCACCCCCACCCCCTGAACTGTCAGATCTGAAACCTCTGTTACTCTATTCAATCCCTGAAAAACCATTAATAACTAGATATACAAAGAACAACCAAGATCTTATCTTGGGTTTTTGAAAATTGATGTTTAGATGAAGAAATAGGAGATGTTATATGTGATTGAAGAGAGATGTTATACGCTATATGCGACGACATATCACAATATACGACGGCGACATATCACAATATACGGCGGCGGTGGTGGTGGCTCCTACATCCAGTATAAACGTAACCCCAGCCACAAAATAGAGATGATGGTTGCAGGGAACTCTACCGATGTCCGAAACTGTTGCAAACGGTCTAACAAAGGTTTTGACCTTTTTCCCCTTCAAGATTCGGTGTTGACTTTTGATTGAGTGGTAGCTAGTAGATCTCAAAATCTTGAGTTTCACCTCATATCTATTTCCATGTATATTGTGATGTTATATGTCGTATAGAATATCAAAGTTAAACATGGGTGTTGATTAATAAACATTGTACATTTCCCATTTTTGAGGTGGCATACTATTTTTTAAGTTGCCATTTTTTAGGTTAATAATAAAATACACAGAGGAGATGAAGATGTGGTCGGATTTTGGTGGTTATTCCGGTAGCGGTGGTGGCAGCCATGGTTGTGGCGGTGTTTGTTAGAGAGAGTTTAGAAGGTGAGAGATGGGGTTGAGATTTTATGATTTAATATATTAATTTTTCTTGAATTCTATAGGAAAAATTAGAAGTTTTCTACTTTATCTATATACCACTTTTCAGGCGGTGTCATTTTCAACGAATTTTGACAGGTTTTGCCCTTTATAGGGAATTTTGTTGCAAGTTACGTTCTTTGAGCCTAATCCAGATAAATTTTTTTGTAAGTCCCAAAAACTACCAATCAGATAACACGATCACAATCAAAGTGCAGAAATCTAAGAAAGTGATGAAGAACAAGAACTTGTATCTATTGAATATCAAAATGCACACGATTTCTAAGAACCGTCTGGTACATAGAACTCGAAATAATCAAGAAGAACAATGGAATGAACAGCAACCCTAAAAAGAACTAGGCTCACCCTATTTATAGTTACATAGGGTGACCTAATACAAACTGGGCCAAGCCCACATGCACTCTATAGACTAAACAAGCCCAAATCACTAAATTAGCCCACATGGCTTATCCAAATAGAATCTAACCCACTAGAAAACCAAGCCCAATAGCTTGTAATTGTGTTTGATAAAGATAAGCGTAAACCTACACAATTATATGGCCTTACAATATTGATGCGTGTGAAGTGTGTATGGTTTTTAATGTATATTTAAGCCATTTTTACACTTTTTAGTCAAGTTTTAAATTTATAAAACACGATATTTACTAACACTAAACACACATATGGGCAAGTGCACCCATCGTGAGCGTAGTATAGTGTTGGTAAGATACCGAGGTCGTCCAAGGACACAAGAGCTTTTAGTACCGGTTTATCCTCAACGTCTAATCAAATAAAAAAGTTTAGAAAAAAAGGTTTTTAAACTAGAAAAATAAAAGCTAACTAAAATGCTGAAAAATAAAATAAAAGTAAAAACAGATAGACAAGATGAATCACATTGCTCCGACTCGTGTTTAGTGTAACCTTTGATTATTTCTGCACTTTTTAAGAGATTATCTTAGTTACTGTAGTAGGCCCCTCTTTTGAAGGTGACGTTACCCTCAACCCAGTAGTTTGAGTCAACAAGGATACAATCCTAAAGGGTCGGATTATTGAAAGATAATTAATTAAGTTATTAATGCATATTATGGTAGGGATACAGTCCTAAGTAGTTTGAGTCAGCAGGGATACAGTCCTAAGTAGCCGGGTTAAAGTATTAATAGTAGCTTACATATGAGGGGATCAAAGAGTTTGGACCCCCGCCATCCAATACCGGTGGGTATTGAAGGAGGTCCTACTAAATTTGACCCAGGTCCTTGCAGGATCTATACACTGAACAAGGCAAGACTCTTACCAAACCGTTCCCTTAACCCCCGACCAGGTAGCCAACATACCTCCATATAGACCGTGAAGATATGAATGGTGAAAATCTTTTATTTTATATAGACAGTAAAATAATGCCAAGACACCAAGGATAAACGATAAGAAAGAATCACCTTCAACATAAGAAACTAGTTATTAAAGTCATTAATACATAACCAAGTAAAAAGTGCGAAAAGATTAAAAATAAAAAGTATTACACTAGACACTTGTCTTCACCAAGTAATATAAGAGACTTAGGCAAACATGGCCTTTGATTGTCAAGAACTCTTACGATCAATCTTGGATCCCGAGACGACTCACACACTCTATGATGGACAATGGATGATGGTGGTGGATGATGGTGTTGTGATGGTGGTGGGTGGTAGGTGAAGTGTGAGAGAGGTGGTGTGCCAAGGAATGGTTTGCAAATGAGCTAAGCACCCCTATTTATAGCCTGAACAGTAGCTCGGGCACGGCCCCGTGTCCAGTGGGCACGGCCCCGTGTCCAGTGGGCACGGCCCCGTGTCCATCCTCTTCTCTGTCTTCATTAATTGCAGTTTGTCTGCATTAGTTGACCATGCCCCCGTGTCCGCTGGGCACGCCCCCGTGTGCAGAAGCGTATCTGTACTATTAAGATTTGCCTGGATTCTGCGAATCTTATAGTTGACCACGGCACCGTGTCCGCTTAGCACGACCCCGTGGTGGGCGATAGAAGCTTCTATAGCTTTGTCTTTTATGCTGGCACTTGGGCACGCCCCCGTGTTCACTGAGCACGGGGCGTGCTCAGCCTTCTTTTTCTTGTTTTGCTTGGGAAGATGCTGTCGGGGAGCTCGGGCATGCCACGTTTGTTCCTTTTCTTGTATTTATGTTAGACTTAGCTGCCTTTTTGCTTCTTTTGTTAATTTGAGCTCATTTAATCCTGAAAATACAAAAGGAAGACAAAAACACACTTTTTCCAACATTAGTACTAAAAAAGGGTTAGTTTTATGCCACGATTGATGTAATTTATATGTTGCATTTTGTGCACATCAAATATCCCCACAGGTTCATGCTGTCTTTATCAAACTACTGTCTATCTCATGTCTCTGTCGAAAGATACTTCATCTTTTCTTGTTCAAACTTGGGCTCTTTGTTCTTCTTGATCACGATCAGCTTTGCTTGAAAATCTTGTTGAAAAGAATGCAAGATGAGGATTCTAAGCAACTCTTTTCTTTGTCAATGTCTTCCTTTTCAAGCAGGTTCACATGTACTTCTTCAAATATACTATCACTGTCAGATGATGACTCATATCTGGTTCTTCTGACTCAGGCACATCTTGTTGTTGTGATGCTTCATGCTTTATCAGCAGCCAACAACATCTCAACCTTCAACAACCCTTGTTTCTTGAATTAAATCAAATTCTGCACATGCTCAGAAATTCATAAGCAACATTTCTAAACAATAGAGGGAAATACCACATGAACACTCGGTACATCCAAGTATTTGTACTCAGATTTCGCAATTCAAATTTCTTTCAAATTATGATGATCAATCAAATCTTCAAGAACGGTTAGAATTTTAATAAAACAAATAAACACTCAATTTTTTGATTTTTGATTTTATTTTTAAATATAACGATATAAACCAATAAACAAAGAAACTAATATACAATTACAGTTGCAATGGGATCAAATCACAGTGTTTCAGGCTACACTACACTTATCAACACTAATTTACTTTGGGTGATCTGAGCGATTGCCAGTATGTTTGTCCACTTAAACTTATCTCCTTAGGACTTTTTCATATAACGGTCTGCAACTGATTTATCATGTTTGTTTTTAATTTAATTAATATGAACACTCGATTAAATCACAATCAAATCCCAGAATTTTTAATCAGAACATGCTATCATACATGCATTTTCCCTACCACATATTTCACAAGCCTGTTCTAGGATTCAGAAACCTTGACCGGGACTGGATTGAGAAGAGAACAGAATAGACCAGCAGAAGATATGGATATAATATACATATCAAATGAGTTTTTCTCAGTTTCATGTAGGTTTTTCGGGTTTCTTTTGGGAACTTGAGGGCCTCTTTCAAGTGTATTTGATCTATAGCGCGACAACGAACAGCTAGGTCTTTGCTCACACAAAACAGAAGCTGACGTTGCCTAGCACCTCCAGGTCTTTGCTCACGCAAAACAAAGGAGATACACGAGTTGGTCAGAAAAGATTTCAGAACTAGAACGAAATTGTGTGTGTCGGGACGTCACACACGCATTCAAATAGCCATGTCCTAATTCCAAGTGACGTTCTTTCCTGAGGTCATAGAATAATTTAGTGTTCTGCACAGAACCAGTTAAAGAATCCAGCCATCAGGAATTCAGGATAAGCCTACCAACATATCGCTCTAGAATCAGACCATTTCAATATTGGTCTTACATGAGTCAGTCTTAATCCACATAGTGAATTTATTTCATTTCCCGTATATGCAACAAAATATTTTTCATTTTTCCATTTTTTGAATGTTTTTGTATTTTCTCATTTTCTCAATTCTTTTTAATTTTAAACATATCTACAGACAGATATACCTAGATATCCACCTAAATTTGTGCGTAAATCTTATGCGCAAATTTACCTAACAACGAAAACATATGTACAGAGAGAAACACAAAAGAAAATGAAAATATTTTTGCTGTTTTTGTTTAACCGTTCCATCATCAGATTTAAGACCAATCAAAATCAAAATCAGAACATGAAATTCAAATTTGTACCTTTTCGCTGATCTTGTCTCACCTCTCTTATCTCCTTCAAACAAAACATATCAACTGTAAAGAATTAAAACTTTTTGCAACAGTGAAATGTTACCCGTTATGTCTCTAGAACAACCGCTATCAACATCCAAGGATTGTCCATAGCTCCTCCTTGGTTGTCCCTGAAAAGTAAGGAGATTAGTAAGACATTGGTACCAATGCCATCGTGGTCCTAGGTATTCCTGAAGCATCAACATAAGACACTTCTCGCAAGCACATGTCCCCTTTTGTTTCAGGGATTGGTGATGTCCTGCTTTATGTTTTGCCTTCCAAACTTGTTTAGGGTTCTCTAATTTCTTAGGTGCCTTGGGCAAAGCAGTTTGCTTTTCAACCCTTTTGTTTTTCAAAACTTGTTTTAGTTTCAAAGCTTGTTTCCTTTTTGCTTTTGCAGCATTCCAACCCCCATCAGATGGTTTAACCTAGGGATGCTTATTGATCATTGCCTTAGGTTTTTCAACCTTCATCGGCTTAGAATAAGATCTATCCCTAGATGTAACCTTCTGATGATGTGTATAATACGACACATAGGGACGTTGTGTGCAATTCCTTACAATGTGACCGGGTATGCCGCAGTTGTAGCATGTTTGCTTCTTTATGAAAGGAGCATATCCCGATCCAACCGATGAAGAATTTGAGTTATAAGCTTTGTTGGGTGATTTTTTTGCAGTCTGTTCAACCTTTCTGCCCTGCTTCATATGTCTCTGTTTAGAACAGTTAGTACATTCACTGGATTTAGCATTTTCATTTCTAACTGTTGGCTTCGGAGGCACATATTTATTTGAAGGGCCTCTCAAAGCTGGCTCAGAAGCAGCCTTTCTTACATATGGAGGAGCATCAATAGACAAATTTGATGTTTTAGAACAAACATCGTCAGCCTTTTGGCAAACACTATCATCCCCCTCAACCCAATCCTTAATTTTTACCTCATATGCACATGAGGTAGAAGCATCGGTAACATTCACTTGCTCATAAACAGTGCCAGTTGAATCCGTAGTAGCACTTTCAGTCTCGAGTGACACCGTTTTTTCTTTAGTAGTCTCAATGAAAATCATCAATATTCAAAGATGGAGCAGGGGCTTCTGTTGTCAATTCACCACTAGTCTCAACAGAAGCTCCTGATGTCGATTCTGATTCTACTTTGATCTGTTCTGATTCAACTGTTTCAGATGATTCGTTGCTAGACTCTACTGAAACAACCAAGTCTGAATTTTCACAGTTAGCAGTTTCTGAGGAGTCACATGACGAATCAGATGAAAAAGTCGATTCAGTTTGTTCGCTAGACTCGACTTCAGTCTGTGGTGATTCAACTTCTTCAGGCGATTCACCAATGGACTCGACTGATTCAACTACTTCTGATTTCTCATAATCAGTCATTTCACTTGAGTCACATGTTGAATCAAATGAAAAAGTCGATTCACTTTGTTTGCCAGACCCAAACCCCTTGATGAATTCAGCAAACTCTTTCACATGGCAAACTCAGTGTTTTTTGATTTTGTTTCAAATTCTTGCTCTTGATATGGTACTTCAGGTGAATTTTAAGAAAAAAATGATTCAGTATTATCTAATACTTGAAAGTGTTTATCAATATTAACAGTGCTCTCAAAATTTAGAGTCTCGCTTTGGTTTGAAACATCGGCTGGTTTGATAAACATTTTCCGGTAGGCCTATTTTTCCAAAATGATCTCAGTTTTATCAGGCCTTGTTACCTTTACTTTCCTGGATTTAATAGGCTCTACCTTTCTGTCCCCACGTTTCCCATATTCCATTTTAGGCAGATTATCTATCTGCTCTTCAGTCATGGGAATTGAGGTGTAATTGTGATTGTATGGTGGAGGTATGCATACGAATCTCAATCCCTTATTCCTCACCTCCTTTTTACTGAATTTTAACTGTTGATTAATCATTTTTTTCAACTTTTTCACTTGATACATCAAACTTTTTAAAATTAAATTCTGTATTTTCAAAGGTTGATTTTAGATTATCAAGTTCAACAGTTAATTCTTTAGACAGTTTTTTGAAGTGGAGATATCTACACCGTGCCTCACTCAGATCGTTATGCAACTTTCGGATATCACACTTCTACGCCTCCACCATATCCTTGTATCCATTTATTTTCTTTTTAGTTTCATAATCATTAGATTTGGAAAATCGAAGTTGTATAACGAGCGAGTCTGCCTGCTCTTTGTACCCACTAAGTTTCTCCCTACAGGCAGGAGTACAACAAATATTGTCTACACATACCTCAGTAGGAGTAGGAGTGAGTTCATAAATTGGAAAATGATATTCACCAAAATACACATACTTATTCCCTCATTTTACCCCCATTTTATGCGTTTTCGGCCGCAAAACCGTGAATCGGATACTTAATCAGGTATACTTTTGTTTACAGGCCTAAAACCGCATTCCAAACAAGAAGATGATGAAAACGAGGACTTTCCGGGCAAAACGACAAAGCTGCGAAGATTCTGTTAACATTCTGGTCTGGGCAATTGGCACGGCCGTGTAATGAATGGCACGACCGTGCGTATCCGACAACAGAGCTCGGCCCAGCAATGCACGCCAGTGCGATCAGGAGTGCAAGCCAATCCCAGAGATGAACGACCGTGCGGATGGTTGCACCCCATGCGGATCCGATGACCAAGCCCAGCTCGGAACTGCACCACCAGTGCAGTGGTGGTGCAGTTGGTCGTGCCAGCCTAAACCCAGAGATGCACGCTCGTGCCACCTGTGGAACGGTCATGCGACTACGAAGACCGGTCAAGATCTGATGATGTCACACAGTATGGTGAACAGTGATTCAAATGTGAACGGTCGTGCACTTTATTGGCACGACCGTGCAATCTAAAAATGTTATAAAAAACAGACAGCAACATTCTGTTCGGAATTCTGGAGTTTTTGGGAGCTTCACAGGCGATTTTCAGGCTCTGGAGGCACTAGCTTTCACCCGAATTCAAGCCACATTGTGCCGTTTAGCTCCGTTATCTTCCGGATTCTCAATCTTGTGCTTGTTTATGGTTTGATTTCTTGAATCTTTCCATGATTTTGTTGTAATTCAAGCATTTTGGTTGATGATTATGTATTATTGTAGCCTACGGGCAAAAACACTAGAATCCCTTGCTTAATTACAACCATTAGTATGTTAATTATGTTTGTAATGACACTTGGAAGCGTTTTCTATGTTAATCTTTGATGATTAGTTTGCAACCTTGTTTATTGATGTTGATTTCTTGATTATAAGTAATTATCTTGGATGATTAGTATATGGTTAGTTGAGATAATTGAAAGATGAAGCTTAATTAATCATGTATTAGTAGACTTTGAACATGCTTAACTTGTTTAACTTGTTTAAAATGTGTGCACCATGATACTAGAAATGGTTAGTGGTTTAATAAGGGGTAATTATTGTTAATCAAGAAGGCTTTCCCTCACGGAAGGACCTTAACGGGTTATATGGTGTTGGTATGAATTCTTGAAATAAATTGTTAGCTTAGTTAGTAGTTTCGGCCAAAATTGCTATCTTGGTGAATTTGTGTTCAAGATTTGTAAAATGAACTCGGTTGTGATTTAATCTAGTTTATGCTTGTCTCGGCGGTTGCATTGTGTTTATCGGTGTCACTTTCCTTGATTAAGTGAGGTTAGAAAACTCTTAACGGATGACTAACTTATCTTTAGGGGATTATCATAGACATTTATCAATTGCACGTTAAAGAACAATTTTAGGTGGTTAAAGTGTGTTTATCGTTTTAGCTTTCCGAATGATTGTCATGTTAGGATTCCCGAAAGGGATACTAATTGTCTTGAAAATGAAGAATTGACCAAATGTTTCAAGTGACAAAACCGACTTAGTTTATATACTTTGGTTGTGTATAAAGCAAGGCTATATATCTATTTTCTTATTTGGAGTCTATTATGTTTTTATAAATATTTATTTATGCTTATTTTAGTTTTTAGAAAATCACACAACTTATCTTCCTACCGGTAATTTAATGACAAAGGTGTAGTATTATTCCTCCGCCCACTTCCTTGGATCGACACTTGGTTCTTACCGATACTTTACTACATATATGACGGGGTACACTTGCCCTTTCGTGTGTGTTTTGATGTTGAAGTATAAATCACTTTTATAAATTTAAAACCAAATCGTGTGTAAGATTCATTATAAAAATATGTATATACACGCACACGTCAGAAAACCTACACGACAACTGGATTCTGAATCAGCAGGAGGAGACGAGCAAAATACAGCAGGCGTTGGAGCAGCAGGAGCGGGAGTGGATGAGCAGACTGTAGCAGATGTGTTGCATTGAGCCTTCTGCTTGTCAACCGTATCATATGATTTGATGAGTGAGATCAGCTCATCCGGCTTCATTCTGTAACAGTATTAGTCGTTTGTCACAATTATCTGATTAACATTTCTAAACCAACTACAGTTTGCCTGATCTTGAACCCTTTTTATAACATCCAGAACCTTTCTGTTGCTCGAATACGTAGACACCTCAATCTCTACCGTCTTCATTTCTGAGAGCAATTCAGCAAACCGGCCTGTAAGTGCATCTATAGATTCACCATTTAGCACCTCTCTCTTAGAAGACATTTTTAAGATTTAAGATGTGATCCCCCAAAAATGTGATACCTGAAAATGTGCGTTTTACCGAACCAGACTGTTAAAACCGTGGCCGCACACTAGTATAAGAATCACAAACTTCCTTGCTAGACCGCACACTGCCCAATCAAATCGTACACTAGACCAAACACTAGCTCAAATCACACACTCAAAAACCTGTAAAAATTCCTTTTACCAAACAATCAAACCCCCTTTTTAATTATTTTTTAAATATAATTAATATATAACTAATATATAATAATTTTTAATTAAAAAACTAAAAATAATACTTAATTATTATTATTAATAAAAGAAAACCTAATGTAATATTATAATTATTATTATTAATAATGAAGTAATGATTACCTAATGATTTCCTAATTATTATTATTAATTAATTAATAACAAAGGAAACTGAAACGTTGTTTCTTCTTCGTTTCAAACACTCCAACCTAAACCCTAATTTTAGCCGCCAAAAGTAATGAATGGTAACATGATGAATGCTTTGAACAGACGGTGAAGATGGTGATGACGGAGAAGATGTATTATCGTGATGGTTGCCGGAGACGATGAACGGAGTTAAGATGAACGGTTCGAATGGAATTTGATCGGAGACGTTTATTAATGACGATGGCCGGTGTGATGAAGATGACGATGAACAGAGGTGAAAGATCGTTGGAGATGGTGTGCGGGTGGGGTGTGCGAGTTCGATGTGCGGGAATGGTGAACTGTGAAGTGGTGTGCGGGATGTGGTTAATGGTGACCAGAGTGTGTACAGTGGTTGAAGGTTCGTTGATAAAGATGATATATGATGCAGGTGATCGGAGATGACTGGCAGTACTTCGAAACCACAGAGGACTCGCGTACTTGTGTACTTTGGTTATCAGAGGTGATGTATCGATGATGAAGGTGACGATAATGGAGGTGTTCGATGGCTAATGATGATGTAAAAGAGGTTCTGTTATAGATTAACGGTGTTGAGTGAGGGTGGTTGAAGGTGGTTGCAGCTTTCGAATGATGACGGCTGAATGTGATGCCACAGTGATGAATAGATCGTTGGAGAGTAACGATGGTCTACGGTGGTGTCGTGAAGAAACCTTGAGTCGAAATCAAAACTTGATAACACTCAGACTTGAAAACGTTGAACTCGAAATCGAAACTCGAAAAGAACTCAAACTCTCAGATATGGTTGTTGCAGGCCGGAAGTGATGACGATGCGATGTCGATGAACTTGAGATGATGATTATGATAGAGGTGAAGAGATGATGTTGATTCTGTGAATGAATGATGCAGGTCGATGGTTTCGGATGAAGATGTAGATTGAAATTGGGTGTAGTGATGATGATGAACGTAGAAGGTGATGTTGTTCTCGCACACTAACTGTTGAAGTCGCACACTCTTACTCACAATTAAGCTACACACTCCAATCTTTGTTGGAAACAATTATGTAACTCATACAGTGAGCTGCACACTACAATGCTTTTCTTAATATCTTATTGGTCATACACTTTGACTTTGCAAACAATCCACCACACTTCAATTTAATTATGATATTGTCGCACACTCCAAAAACAGGTAGCACAGTAACCAAAAGTCCCGTACACTTGTTTCCTTGAGAAGAAGTCAACAATCAAATCCCAAAAATCAAGGATAAATTCGAAAACCAATTTTCCAAGATATCCTTTCCACCAATAATTCCTACAAACATGCAAACACAATTAATTTTCTCCAAAATAGATCAAACATATGAATTTTCAATTGTTCTTGACGTCTTCAACAAGTTCTTCGTATTCTTCGAATCTGCACACAGTTTCTTCGAATCTGCCCTTTTGTTTTCTTGTTCTTCGAATGAAATCTGAAGCTGTGCATCAGAAGTCAACCAAGTTTGAATCAAAACAAACCTAGAAACCAAAGACACCCAAATTTGAACTGAAACAGATTTGGAAAGAAAAAGTTGATATATCAAAGCCAAAACAAATCTGGAAACCAAAAATTGATTTCTCAAAACAAAACATTCAAAATGATTCAAGATTTTATAAAAAAGAACGTTTTAACAGGACAAATTTTGGGTGGTAAAGAAACAGACTTCTGTGAATGAGAAAAGGAAAATCGAGTCAACTAAGAAAGTTGGTATCAAAAATGAAAAAAGTTTTTGTGAAAAACGTCAAACATTTTCCAAAATTGAATGAACCGTATTGTGTCAAAATACCCAAGGTCAAAAGGCCTAGGTTGCATTATTCAAGTGATTGAATTGTTTGAATGTGCAGGTGTTCCGGAAGTCAACCGAAAGTTAGAATGGACAGTGGAGCAGCCTGGCACAGGATGGAGACTCCTGTGGATGACAAACAGGAAGTTTTTGATTGATAATAATAGTAAATATAACATAAATCAAAAACAAAATAAAAATAGAAAAACATAAAAATAAAATAAGTTGTTTTTAAATTGTTAAAAGTAAAAATTTTTGGAAAAATGGTGAAGGAATATGCCGAAATCCTCATGGCTGAACAAACAAAACTTGGTATAACAAGATCTTTCAAGTGGTTAAACAATGTCAAATATCAGTTTTGTGTTGTAAATCATGGGGGGTGCTTTATACTAAACAGAGAATGTGAAGCAGAAAATGGATGGCAAGATGAAGCTATCTACATAGGTTTGTCAATTTTTTTTAAATGTTCTGGATTTTAGGGGGAGTAAAAGTTTTGAAAAAAACACTTGAAAAAATTTGAAAACGTCAAAAACATGAGAAAGTTCAAAAGAGTTTTGTGTAAAAAGAGGAAATGATAGTACATCAGTAAGACAATGACAACATGCTAAAGAAATGGAAAGTCAAAATGTGATAAACAGTCTCACTGATGATATGCCAGTAGGTTTTTACACACTTAGTAAATTGATTTCGAGATATAAACCTAAATCAATAACTTTCTTATCTCATGGGGAACATCTCTCGGATATATGGACTTAGTACTCCGAAATTTAGTTTGAGAGATTGCCTGATTCTGAGATATTAGGTATTTATACTTATTGATATCTGATGTATTTTACCTTGTCTTCTGATTTTACGTCAGCAATGGCCGAGACCTCGTATAATGCTTTTGCGCTTATAAACTTTCCCCCTGCATAAAAATTGAGAAAATATCGAAAGATATATATATCAAATTCAGTTGTAAAGAAGATTCCTAACTGTAACACACCTTAAGTTGAGCCTTCGTCTCTTTGACTGAACAAAAGTTCTAACCTGAGCTCTTAAGGCCTCGCACTAACTGACGTGTGTGCAGGTATCTATAATTTTAGTTATATTTTTAGCTATTTTTACTCGCCGATTTCAAGTATTAAATTTATAAAACACGATATTCTACTATCACTCTACACACACGCTAGGGCAAGTGCACCCATCGCGGACGTAGTATAGTGATGGCAAGATACCGAGGTCGTCCAAGGACACATGAGCTTTTAGTACCGGCTTATCGTCAACATCTCATCGAACCAAATTTTTAGAAAAGAAAGAATCATTTGGATTCGCCTTATCTTTCATGTACCCTTTTGATGATTTCCGCACTTTAGGCATTTTAAGAGATTATCGTAGTTATAGTAGTAGGCCCCTCTTTTAGAGGCGACGTTACCCTCAACTTAGTGGTTTGAGTCAGCAAGGATACAATCCCACTAGGTCGGAATATTGAAAGATAATTAAGTAAGTTATTAATGCAAAATGTGGTGGACCCCCTTATGAGGCGGCGATCACCCTCAACCCGTTGGTCTGACTCAGCAGGGATACAGTCCTCGGGGGGTTGGTTTAAAGTTTTAATAGTAGTTTATGAATAAGGGGTGCAAGCGTTTTCTTACTCTCAGTCGGGCCAGTCATTCCTGGCCAATCAATGGAGTAGTACTAAACTTGCACCAGTTTCTCGAAGGATCTATACACTGAACGAGACATAGAATTGCCCAGTCCACCCTTTTAACCCCCTTACAGGCAATTAACATGCTTTATATAGACCGTAAAGACATGAATATGTTGAGTAAACGACATATGAAGAATGGGTGAATAAATCCGCCCTCAATATAAAAAAACTAATTATTAAAGTCATTAATACATACCCAATTAAAAAGTAGCCAAAGATTGGAAATCATAAAAGAAATACATAAAAGATATGTCTTCACCAAGTGATGTAAGAATTTAGCCAAGCATGGCCTTTGTTTGACAAAGATTCTTACGATCAATCTTGGATCCCAAGACTACACACACTCTAAAGATGGAAAAATGGATGATGGTGGTGGATGATGGTGTTGTAGTGGTGGTGGAGTGGTGGCAAATGAGGGAGAAGTGGTTTGCCAAGGGATGAGTTGAAGTGGAACCAAGCACTTCTATTTATAGCTGAATCAGAAGCTTCAGCACGACCTTTGCCCGCCTGGCATGGCCCCGTGCCCATCTCTCTCTTTCTTCCTCATTAACTGCTTGACAAATGTTGTTCTAACACGGCCCGTGTGTCAACGACATGGTCCGTGGCCAAAGTACTTGCTGTACTATCATAGATTCTGAAAATCTTTGAGTTGACCACGCCCCGTGTTGGCTGCCAATTTTGTCTTTTGCAGTTGTCTTTTCTTCTGCCCAACATCCATCTTCGGACACGACCCCGTGTCAGTCTTCTGTTCTTGCTATTTTGTGGTTTGGATGTGAATCGGGGCTTGGCGAGTTGCGGCAATTCCTCCTTCTTTAATTTTATGTTGGTTTTTGCTGCATTTTTGCTCCTTTGCAAATTTAAGCTCTTTTAACCCTGAAAATAAAAAAGGAACGAAAACACGAGCTTTTTTCAACATTAGTACTAAAAAAGGGTTGCTTTTACGCCGTATTTGATACAATTTATATGTTGTATTTTAATCATATCAAATACCCACACACTTGAATCTTTGCTTGCCCTCAAGTAAAACTCTATTACGTGGCTTACACACCCAAACGGAATAGGTAGAAGATAAGGTTTTAGTCCTATCTTTAGAGTGTTGGGTATCCAAGTTTTAAATCTATTTTTTTTATTTTATTTAAAATCACATTCGTCATGATTTATTTAAAATTTAATTTAGGAAAAATTATTTACTTTGGGCATAACATGCCTTTATAAAATTCTATTTAGTTCTATTAAGTGAAACGCTCGTGCCCGATTTGGAACTCACTCCTACCATAGGCTTGACAATCGATCAAACCCCCTCATTTTGACGTTAAATCCTTATAAGTATCAAGAGGACTTTGAAGGGTAGGTGGTGTTTTGGGTTTGTAAGTTTTATTCGGAAAAGCGTGAAAAACGTAAACTATCGGTTTTTTTCTATTGCTTTTTGGCTTAGCAAAAAATACTTTGGCATATTTTTCTAATTTTTCTGATTTTTTTTGGGTGCCAAAGTTGAAACTGAGCCATAATCATAATTTCATAATCGATAAGTTTACAATAATGAAAGATGAAAAAATGAAAAAGGTGGTTTTTGCGGGTTTGAAATGAAAAGGTTTTTAAGGTTGTAAGATATGAGTTTGCTAGATTGTGTTTTGTTTAATAAGAATGAAGATGAAACAGAGATAAATTGTAGCGGAAATATGAAATAAACTTTTAACACACAATCAATGAGAGAATAAGTTTAAGCAAACATGTTTGACATGAAATCGAATGATTGTATTTATTACAATACTCAATTACAATGCATGCATGCACAAATCTCCCCCTCAGCCTGAGCTCACTAGAATGTTCGTACAGAATGACTCGGTGATGAAGAGATCTAATAGAACAGTACAGAATACTGTTCTATTTATAGTACAGTACAGAATACTGTTCTATTTATAGTACAGAACAACCACTGAGCATCTTCGGCTGACGTCACCATGAAAGTGACATCTAACCTCCTAACAACCTCTAACTACTGCCCTATACAACCACTGACCATAAACTACTGATTACAATAGATAAATACAATACAAGACTAAACTACTGATTCTTCATTCCACTATTATAGCTCCAGCAGTGCTTTGGTCTTCAGCAGTACTTGAGATAGATTAGTAGATTGAGCTTCAACACTTTGATTCTTCATCAGTCTTTTGGATCATCAGTTGTTGTGAAGAGCAACACTTTGAGTCATCAGATATTAGGGCCACTTTCAAGGGGAAATATTATGTACAAACAACTGCTTATTATGGTCGAGTGTTCTGAACCAGTTTTGGCTTTATCAACTGTTCCTTTGTAGGGTTCAATCCCAACAATCTCCCCCTGGAACAGATGATGCCAAAACACTTCATTATTAAGGATCTTTATTGCCTCATCAGTAATTCCCTAACTTGACCTTTGAATTGTAATTCAAAGTTAATGGAATCCTCATCATCCTCATCCCTGCATAGTGTAAGCTCAAGGAGATCTTATAAATCTTCTACACTCAGGCCAAGTGCATCTTCTCTTCATATATGCTTCACTTCACCACTGGACTTGAGCAATGTCAATATGTGGGTCTTTTGTTCAGACTTCCACTTTAGTATCTTTGAGTTCAGTGGGTTTCTTGGGAGAGTTTTTATTTTAGATGAGTTTGGAGATGGAGGCCTGCTCAGAACATTTTTGGCAATATCTTGAAGCTTTGCTGA
Organism: Helianthus tuberosus; assembly: GCA_030545235.1. Classification (NCBI taxonomy): domain Eukaryota; kingdom Viridiplantae; phylum Streptophyta; class Magnoliopsida; order Asterales; family Asteraceae; genus Helianthus; species Helianthus tuberosus. The sequence goes on along the minus strand of CM060367.1, from coordinate 149,145,379 downwards.
GTCAGTATCCTTTAGAACCATTCTTTTGATAGCCTCTTTAAAATACTCAGCTTCTTTTTCTTTATCTCCTGCATCAGTCTGTTTTTGCCTCTTTATTTGGTTCAGAGCAATGACAGAGGTGTCAGATGATGTGAACAGTGGTTCAGAAGTGAGGGCCTGCTGCTTTGGCTTGTCAGTGGTTTTGTAAACTGGTTTCTTTGGAGCAGTAGGGTCCTTTTTCCTTAGCTCTTCCAGCCTTTTGTAGGTCTGATCAATATTCTGCTTTGACCATCTTGCTATCTGCCTAGTTGTTCCATATTGTGCTGCAACTAACTCTTCTCTCTTCCTTTTGTACTCCAAGGTAAGATCAACAATTTTCTTACTGTATTTGCTCCATTTTGGTGCTGTTCTTTTCATACATGGATCATTTTTGATTCTTTCAATTCTTTTGAGTTCTGCTTTGAGAGTAATGAGTGGCCAGTCTTGGAATTGTTCAGCTTTGCCAGGGTAAAAATTTTCACTCATGATCAATTCTATGAGATCTTTTCTCAGATCTACTTGTAAGTCAGCATCTGGAGGCAGGTTAGACATCTCTTTACTCAGGTCTCTTGCATAGTCTTCTAATTGTTTAACCTTGGTGAGCAAGAACTGCATTCGACTTAAGATGGCATTATCACCCTGCCCTTTGCATTCATATTTGGCTCTCCATTCAGCTTGCTTGGCTTTGAGTTTTAGATATTCATCCATGTTTTTTGGATCTCTAAAACCAGCAAGAGAGGGGAATTTTCTCTTTGAAGGGTCATCCACTGTGTAGAACTATTTCATTTCATTCTTTACTGCATGCAGTTCTAGTGGATAAGTGGCTGCTACTGGTACAACATCAGCAGGATTAAATCTTGCCAAAGTTGTTGGATCTTTGATTGGGTTAGCCAATTTTGGAGGAATGAATGGTTGGGGTTTGATTACATTGTAAGGTGTGGATGATATTGGAATTGGTGCTGGTATGTCATCATCATGCACCTGGAACTTTCTTTTTTTGGTATACACCATTTTGGGAGAAGGTGATTTTGTTTGAATTTTTGGAGCAGAAAGGATTATGGCTTGGGTAGGAGCGTTTGAGGTGATGGGTGACTGACTAACAGCTGTTGAGACAACTGGTGTCTCAACCACTGTTGTCACTACAACTGTTGATGTATCAACTGTTGTCTTCTGCTTTATGGCAGGTGGTTTTTTATGATGGTGGTGTTGTTTGTGGTGTAACAGTGGGTTGGATGGTGGTTGATGAAATGATGAGGGCAGTGGTTGAAACAACATCTGTTGAAACCACTGAAGTATCAACAACTGTTGATGCAACAGGTGTCTCAACATCTGTTGGTTTGGAGGTTTGATGTGAGGAACTTTTGGGGATTTGAGGAGTATGTTTGGTGGTTTTGGAAGGTGTGGTTTTGGGTTGGCTAACCTTTCTGGTAGTCCTTTTTCTTTTAGTGGTTGAAGTACCCTGCTCTTCCTTTTCCATCAAAACTTTCTTTTCCTTTTCAAATCTTTTATCTCCCTTTGTTTCCATTTTCTCTTTTAACTTTACTTTTTCTTTAGCAAAAGCATTTAGAGTCACATCAACCTTCTTTGATCCATCTGGCTTTGGAATTTCTACCACAAGTTTAGTCATTGGATCTGGTGGCAGATATAGACCTTCTTTTCCCTTTTTACCTTTCTCTCCCTTTTTGGCATCATCAGGGGTTTCAACATAAATGATGGTAGGAGGAGAAGTGCCAGTGGTTTGAAGTAAATGGGCCTTGATTGCCTTTATATCAGCTTGTGTATCCTTGTACCTAGCTTCCATCATGTTTCTGAATATTTGGAGCTGAATTGCATGCTGTTGATCAACATATTGCCTTTGTTGATGAAGCATAGGTTGAAATAAGTACCATAGCTCAGTGGGAGATGGAGCAGATGTTGCAGCAGTGGATGAAGTCTTTTGAGCTTGTCACAACTGTTGCAGCATATTTTTTATATCTGCCACAGAAGTTTCAATCTTGCCAACTCTCTCCGTCAATTCTCTATATTTTAAACCATCACACAACTTAATGGGATCATCTGATTTCCCACTAGCAGTGGTTGTATCAGCAGTTGACTTAGGGAAAGTTTCCCAAAAATCATCTACTGATGCCCCTTTGTCTTGGTACTGGGGACTTCTCTCCTAAGCAGTTGTTACCAAAGTAAACATACCAGTGGGTATTGGATACACACTAGTAGTCACCTTGGTTCCCAAAGAGGAAATTGCCTTCAAGGGAGTCTGAGTGATGAAACTACTGGCCAGGTGTAAATCAGTGGATTCAACACCTGTAGTAGCTGCTCCACTTGAACTACCACCAAGAGTTACATGTAACTCATGGGGTGTAACCTCCTCAGCTGTTGATGGGTAAGCAAGGGTAGAGGAATCAGACTCAGTCACTTGTTGAGGTATGTTCTCAGTGATAGGTTGATGAGAAGAACTGATTTGTGTCTGATTCATATCCAATGCATTCAACAGGGGTATAATGGATGGTGGGAGTTGTGCAGTGAGTATTGGGGTTAAAAGAGAATTTGGCCGGGGAGCAGGGTTATGGAAGATGGATTCAAGTGGATCCAGAGCTTCATAATTTGGTGTCCCTATGCATACAACCTGATCCTTTTGTGAGGATGCAGGAGGAGTTTTAGGCTCAGGTTGAGATCTTTCTTCCATCTGCTGTGAGGAAGTAGCAGCAGTGGTTATTGGTGACTTTTGTGGTGTCACAGGAATAACTTCTGGGATCTCATCTTCCAGAAGATTCCTTTTGGATGGTTTGGGGGACTTTTGGGATTTTTTATTGAATGGCTTTTTGGTGTGGGTTTCACAGCAGTGGTCTGTTGTTGTGATCACCAGGAGCAGTGGGCTCAATAGAAGTAACCTGAGAAGCAGATGTTGTCTCAGCTAAATTCTGCTCAGGTTCCTCTGTTTGTGTTTTTGAAGGTTTTGACAGCCTTGTAAAAGTTTCAGAAGATAGGCTGTTTATTTGAAAAGGATTTCCTTGGATAAGCACATATGCACTATCTTTTGGAATCTTCTTTTGTAAATAAAAACTTAAAAATCTTGGAAACAATTGAAATGGTTTTTTCTTTTCTTTGATATTATTAACATTTTTGACCATATCATTGAAAATTTCCTGGGAGTAGTTAAAATCAACTTCAGCCATTATAGCATAGCCCAGGTATTGGATTTTCAATGCTATCTCATTGAAAGCTGTGGTTTTATTTGAAACACACATGAGGAGGGTATGGAATAAAAATCTCATGGCAGGTGGAAACCTGCCCTTTTGCAAAGTATCTTTTTTCATTTGTTCCTCATACCCCCTCTCAATCAAATCAGTTTGATATTCTTCCTTTGGGAAAGAATTTTTACCTGTATGATCATTGATTTCAAAAACCTTAGAAATGTCTTTTGGTGTGATAGCAACTTGAATTCCCCCTACCGTTGAAGTAATAGCCCAGGGCATTTTGTCCTAAACTTGAATTTGTGCATTTTTCTAGAAATCACGTAGGGTATCCAGGTATATAGGTGCGTTGCAAGTCAATAAATTTTTATACTTTGAAGACGAGAGTGCATCAATAACGGAGTGAAATTTTGTGTTTTGACTTGTTTTCTCAAGTGTACACAGGTAATTGTGAGGGGTTTTTATAACGAGAGCCATGATGAATCGAGGATAATTGCGAGGGAAGGAAGAAGATGAATGATTTAAAGGATTTTAATGATAACTGCTTTGGAAGGAATTTTGAATTCGATTCGACAGTGAAAACCCTGTTTGGGGTTTTGATCAGGGTTTTATAAAGTGAAAAAGAGAATGCTGACGTGGCAGTGGTTACAGAGATCTGATGGCTAAGTACTGTCCACGTGCCAACCTCTGATGAATAATGGATGACAGTTGTTTAGGAAACCACTAATGATCAATATCAGTGATTTACAGTGGTGAAAATGAAAACAAAGGCTAATTTTTAGCTATCAGTGGATAGCCATCAATGGGTTAAAACACCGAGGTATGACAACAGTGATTAACAAAGACAATGATAGAACAGAGGTTGACTTTCAGCAGTGGATGAAATCAACAGATCAGATGTTTGAACCAAAAACAGTGGATATGGCAGACTTTTAAGGATTAATGAAAAAAATTCATTTTTTGGCTATTTTTAAGGTTGAATTTTTGATTTTCTGAAAACATTTTAATGCTTTTTATTCATAGAAACACAGGATTTTGCCTGTTATTCCATGTTAAGCATGCCAATCCTAGAGATCAAGCTTTCAAAGGTGGATGTGTCTAATGCTTTTGTTAGCACATCTTCCAGCTGATCTTTAGTTGGAACATGGTGCAGAGAAATCAAACCTTTTTCATAGAAATCCCTCACAAAATGATGTCTGATGTTAATGTGCTTGGTGGTTGAATGTGAAACTGGATTTTTGATGATATTTTCTACTGCCCGACTGTCCAACATGAGTGGTGTTTTCAAAGTAGTGATACCAAAATCCAGCAACTGATTTTGAAGCCATAACAGTTGGGCTGTGCAGCTTGCAGCAGCAATATACTCTGCCTCAGCAGTGGATGTTGAAACAGCTGCTTGCTTTTTGCTTTGCCAAGACACTAAGCAATTGCCTAGGAATTGGCACCCTCCTGAAGTGGACTTCCTTGTTGTATTGCATCCAACAAAGTCACTGTCTAAGAAACCTGAAAGCTTGATATTTCCATCAACTGGATACCAGATACCAAGTGTGGGAGCACCTTTGAGGTATCTAAATATCCTTTTTACAGCAATAAGGTTTGACTTTCTAGGGGCTGATTGGGATCTTGCACACACACATGTTGCAAACATGATGTCTGGCCTAGATGCAGTTAGGTACAATAAAGACCCAATCATGCTTCTATAAATAGTTTGATCAACCAAATCATCCTTTTCATCAGATATGACTAACTTGGTGGTTGCTATGGGTGTACTACATAGTTTGCAATCATTCATATCAAATTTGGTTAAAAGTTCTTTGTCATATTTGCCTTGATGAATGAAAGTACCATTTTGCAGTTGCTTTACTTGGAGACCAAGAAAGCACTGTAGTTCACCCATTGCACTCATCTCAAACTCAGCTGTCATGAGTTGTCTAAACTCTTCACACATTTTAGGACATGTGCTTCCAAAAATGATGTCATCCACATAAATCTGGACAATCATCAAATCTTTCCCTCTCCATTTTAAAAACAGTGTTTTGTTAATTTTACCTCTTGTGAAACCAATAGAGAGAAGAAAGGTGGAAAGAGTTTCATACCAGGCTCTAGGTGCTTGTTTTAGGCCATACAAAGCTTTGTTTAGCTTGTAGACATGATTTGGATTAAATGGATCCTCAAAGCCAGGAGGTTGACAAACATATACCTCTTCTTGAATCTTACCATAGAGGAAAGCACATTTGATATCCATTTGATACACCTTTATGTTGTGGTTGACAACAAAGGCCAGGAACAGTCTGATAGCTCTAGTCTTGCTACAGGGGAAAAAGTTTCATCATAGTCAATGCCCTCTTCCTGTCTGAAACCTTGAACCACTAGCCTTGCTTTATTCTTTACAACAATGCCCATTTCATCAGTTTTGTTTTTGAAGGCCCACTTTGTGCCAATAGGACTCACACCCTCTGGCAGTGGTACAAGCTCCCATACTTGTTGTCTTTTAAACTGTTGTAGCTCTTCCTGCATGGCTTCTACCCAACTGTTATCTTTTAGTGCCTCTTGGTACTTGACTGGTTGGAGTGATAAAAAGCCAACAAAAACATAGATGTTTTGGGATTTTCTTCTTGTGAGCACCCCTTCACTGATGTTGCCAATGATTTGGTCTGGTGGATGAGACTTCAAGAAGATTAACTCTCCTTTGTATGGAACAATGGCATTTAAGGGTGAGGGCTGCAGATGTGAATCATCTGAGCTAACCACTGTTGGTGACTTTGAAGATCCAACAGGGTCTTGAAATGGAGGTGGAGGAATAGGAGGAAGTGGTGTGGAAACATGTTGATTTTTATCCACTGTTTGAGGATTTTTATCAACAGTGTTTGATGATGTGGAAGCAGGGGTTTGAAGGCTACTCTGGCCAACAACTGTTGAGGTAGCAGTGGTTGAGCTTTGACAGCTGTTTTGAACATCTGCTGCTCTGGCAATGGATGTAAACCTTTGTTGTGGAATGATGATTTCGTATCCATTGTCTGATAGAGGTGGTTGATATGGACCTGCACTGTTAGTCTTGACAGAGACATTTTCAAAAGTAAATTTATCAAGATCAAATAACTCAGCAGGGTTTACATGGATTTTCATTGAAGAAAGTTCATTGAACTTTTCCTTGCAAAGTCTCTTCCATTGTTTTAGTCCTAGTGTTGAACACTTTGTAGGCCTTAGCAGTGGTTGAGTATCCCAAATGATAACCACAATCTACTTTAGCTGCAAACTTTGAAATTGAATCTTTTAGGTTTAAAATGAAGCATGGGTAGCCAAATACTTTAATGTATGAGATCAGTGGTTTGATTTTATACAGAATTTCATAGGCAGTCTTTTGATGCCCGGGGTTTATCAAAACTCTGTTCTGGACATAGCAGGCAGTGTTTACAGCCTCTGCCCAGAAAGTTAGTGGCAAACCTGAATCAGCGAGCATGGTCCTAGCAGCCTCAATCAGTGTTCTGTTCTTTCTTTCAACAACCCCATTTTGTTCCGGTGTTCTAGGAATGTTGTACTGCCTTACAATTCCTTTTGACACACAAAACTCATCCAACTCCCTATTTTTGAATTATGTGCCATTTTCACTCCTAAAGACTTTTACTGGAAGGTTAAATTGCTTTTCAACCTGTTTGACAAAGTCTTGCAAAATTCCTGTAGTCTCATCTTTAGAATGTAAGAAATAAGTCCATGTAAACCTAGAAAAGTCATCCACAATTACCAAACAATATCTTTTCTTTTTAAGACTCATGACTTTTACTGGGCCAAACAGATCCATGTGCATCATTTGCAAGCACTTGGTTGTTTTGGACTCTTCAATGGACTTAAATGAGCTTTTATGTTGTTTTCCTTTTAAGCAGGAAACACAATGCTTAGGATATGTGAACACTTACAAGGCCCTGTTTTGACAAAGTAGTGATTGTCTTGAGATTTGTGTGCCCCAATCTTCTGTGCCATAGTTCTGTCTCTTTGTTAGAGGTAGTTGAGAACAGACAGGCATCAGTCATGGGGCTATCTTTTGACAAATCAACTACATAAACATTGCCACTCCTTTGTGCAACAAGTTGGGTTTTCCCATTTTTTATTATTTCTTCAATCTTTTTTAACCATTTCTGGTCCAACAATCCTACAACACTCCTTAGTAAAGAATGATCCATAACCTTTGTCACTCATTTGTGAAACACTAAGGAGATTGTATTTTAGATTATCTATCAGGTTGACATTTTTAAACTTAACTTTTCCAGACTGAACTGTACCAGAACCCATAACCTTATCTTTACTATTATTACCAAAAGATATATCACCCCCTCCATGAGTTTTGAAGTCTTTGAGTTGGGCTCTACATCTAGTCATGTGCCTGGAGCCTCCACTATCTACATACCAAAGACTATTTAAGCATGCAGAAGCTCCCTGCACATCAAGTAAATAATTAGTTCAGGAGGGTCTCCAAAGACAATATGGCTTTGGATGGGGTCTCAATAGTGTCCGAGTTAAGTTCAAGAACATGGACAGTGGTTAGATCAGGGGTTTAAGCAGCTTTTGACACATTCTTTTCTAACCACTTCTGGGGACCATTTCCTATCAACTGTTGATATCCAAAGGGATACATGTTCACTTTTGGTTTAGAAGGCTTTTTGTAAGCCTCATAAACATGTGGGACCCTTGGGTATGGTGGTTGGCCTTTACCTCTTTGATATTGGTTGGCAGGGGGTGCATTTGTCACTTGAACCTCTCTTTTAACAGAGTTTTGGTTCAACTGTTTTGTAACAGCTGTTTGGACAGGCACAAAAGATGGTTGTTTCTTGACTTGTGGACTTGATGAACTCATGAATGTTTTTGAAGTGTACTCTTCCTTTTTTACATCAAAGGTTTTAAGATACACACATTCCTGACTGAGATGGTTTGTTTTACCACAGATGGTGCAGCTTTTTGAAGGCATAATGGTACTTGTTTTATTAATGTCATAAGCTTTTAAATGAAAACAATCTTTTGTCAAATGATTTTTCTTCTCACAAAAGTCACAAAACAAGTTTTTAATCTTTTCTCTCTTCTTCTTCTTTTCAGACTCCTTTGCAACAGAGTTTTGAACCACTGTTGGGATGTCCTTAAGAGGAATGACCTTGCCCTTTGGAGCTTTGACACCATTCACAGTGGTGAAATCCATGGGTTTAAAATTTTCAAGGAGGTCACACTCATCAGACCATGTGGGTTTGAATTGGTATTTCTCTATCTCCTCAAAAGTTGAGGGGTCCACTAATCTTTCAAGAGTGATTTTGTTGCCATTTTTATCAGTTATTTTAACTTCTTGACCATCCTTGTTGGTGGGTATGATTTCAACAGTGGTTTGAACAGATTCATTTGCAGCAGTGTTTTCAACTTGGTCATGTTTTCTAAAGCCTACACCAAATTTTATATTGCTTTTGATCTGTTTTTCAAGCATAACTTCATAACCCTTGCAGGATTCCACCCATTTTTCACATGTAATTTGGGTGGATTCCAACTCCTTTTTACAGGACTGGTATTTTTCTATCATTGCCTGAAGTTGGTCCTTAGTTATGCTATGCTCATGTTTGAGGCTGCAAATCTCATTTTCTTTTTCAGACAATTTGATTTTCAATTCTTTTAAGGATTTTTCAAATTGTAATTCTTCATTTAACATCTTATCTCTAAGGTTTTCATTCACAACCTTGACATTTGCAAATGCTATGATGCATTTGTCTGTACAAAGGTTTTTAAGAACCTGGGATGATACCTTAGTTGCAGCCATCATGGCACAATCACAGACATATTCACTTTCTTCTGGCTTCTTCTCATCTTTTTCTTCTTGCTTCTTTTCTTCTCCTTCAACAGACCAGGGGTCAGACAGTGATTCTATCAGGGTTTCTGAATTTTCTCCCAACAGTTGTTCATCTACCACATCAGTAACCACTACTTCAGCAATTGTACCCACTGTTTCTGCACTGGATTCTCCTTCTTTAGTTTCCAGCCCTTCTGAGATAGTCTCTAATGCTACAAAACAGAAATCATCACTAGAAGCATCATTTTTAGCATATAGAGCAAAATTTTCATCTCCTAATTCATCAGGCAAGCTACTCCAATCAACAAAGCCTCAAGCAAAGAAGCTTTGCTGATCTGTTTGAGCAGATGTTTGGGTAGCTTGTTGAGGTACAACTTGTTTCACCTGAACCTAAGGAGCTGGGGCCTGGACATACTGTATTTAAGGAGCAGGGGTTTGGACATAATGCACTGGAACAGGGGTTGTAGGGTGTGCATAGTGAGTAGTGTTTACATGATCAGCAGGGGTACTTTGGTAATAATGCACAGTGTTTTATGAACTCTGGGGTCTAGGACTAGGATGTGTTATGATTGGTCCACTGTTTTGTGACCTACACTCTCTAGCAAAGTGTCCTAACCTGTTACACTTGTAGTATTTTATCTTTGATTTATCCAACCCTACTTTCAGATTCCCATGTAACCCTGGAAATTTTCTCCCTGTTCTCTTATAAAATTTGCTGGTTCTAACACTTAGCAGTGCAAGTTGGTTTAGGATGTCCATCTCCTCCAGATCAGTAAGATCAAAATACTGTAGATCGTTGAGTTCAAAGCATTGACTGTCAGGGTTCTGATTTTCACTACTAGCTGTGAAAACATAGTTAGTTGAGTAAGAATCAGAGTTACTGAAAGCTCCACTAGCAGTTATGTCAATATAATGATCATAACCCTAATCCTTACTACTACCAGAATCCTCTTGACCAATGTTGTGCTACCAAATGTGTAGTCATCAGCAACCTTCCCTGACTCTTGTAACTTCTTTTTCTGGTTCAACTATCTCTCATAGGTGAGGAGTCTACCATGAAGTTGAGTCAGTGTCAACTCTTTAAACACAACTGAATTTATGGTTACAAAAGCAATTGTGTCCCATTTTTCAGGAAGTGACCTTAGAAACCTACTATTTAGAGTTGATTTAGCAAATTCAACATTAACAAGTTTCAGTTCACTTATGAGACAGCTAAAACGTTCAAACTGATGTGTTAATGATTCACCCTTCATGTGACAAAAGGTTTCATACTGTTGATTCAAAACCTCCCTATTGTTTTCAATTACTTCTTCAGTACCGCCAAACTGTTCCTTAAGTGCATCCCACAATTCCTTGGCACTGTTACAGTGTAACAGCCCAACATAAATTTTCTTTGGGAGTCCCGATGCAACTATGCTAAATGCTTTGGCATACAGTTCAATTTTTTGAAAATCCTGGTCAGAATAGTTTTCAATTTTCTTATGTTCAAAAACTTTTGGATCCTCAGCACTTGGCACCATTGGAACATGTGGTCCAAAGATAACCGACTTCCAACACCTTGTATTTTGTTGAGCTAAGATGTGACCCATCCTACGCTACAAGATGTTGTATTCAGATCTGACCAACATAGGTGGTTTCAAAAGTGAACCAGTGTTGTGAGTGTCTTGTGGTTGTGACACCATTCGGGATGTTTTACAGGCACTGAATAATCAACTTTTTTACATGATTATACCTTACTCTGTTTTTCAACTAAAAATGAACAATAAAAAATATCAATGAAATTGAGCTGAACTTTTACGTCAAAATGATTGTTAAATAAAATTTGGTTGTCCGAGCTCTGATACCAATTGTAGGATCTGAGTTTGCTAGATTGTGTTTTGTTTAATAAGAATGAAGATGAAACTGAGATAAATTGTAGCGGAAATATGAAATAAAATTTTAACACACAATCAATGAGAGAATAAGTTTAAGCAAACATGTTTGAAATGAAATCGAATGATTGTATTTATTACAATACTCAATTACAATGCATGTATGCACAAATCTCCCCCTCAGCCTGAGCTCACTAGAATGTTCGTACTGAATGACTTTGTGATGAAGATAGCTAATAGAACAGTACAGAATACTGTTCTTTTATAGTACAGAACAACCACTGAGCATCTTCGGCTGACGTCACCATGAAAGTGACATCTAACCTCCTAACAACCTCTAACTACTGCCCTATACAACCACTGACCATAAACTACTAATTACAATAGACAAATACAATACAATACAAGACTAAACTATTGATTCTTCATTCCACTGTTATAGCTCCAGCAGTGCTTCGGTCTTCAGCAATACTTGAGATAGATCAGTAGATTGAGCTTTAGCACTTTGATTCTTCATCAGTCTTTTGGATCAACAGTTGTTGTGAAGAGTAGCACTTTGAGTCATCAGATGTTAGGGCCACTTTTAAGGGGAAATATTATGTACAAACAACTACTTATTATGGATCCACTGTTCTGAACCTGTTTTGGCTTTATCAACTATTCCTTTGTAGGGTTCAATCCCAACAAAGGTTCAAAGGGTTTAACTAAGGGGGTGTTTTTTGGATAAAGCAAAGAAAATAATGGTTTTGTTTTAAAAAATGGGTTTGTCCTAATGCCTCTATCATTTACTTACTCAGATTTTTGTCGGTAAGGACTTGGAACGCATCGTATTGTCAAGTTTTAGATTCGTGAGAACTAAACGGGCTATTCACACAAGAAACAAAAATTGAGCAATTAGAAAATATGTGTATTTTAATGCTCGGTAATGGCTCAAAACTCACTTTTGTGGGAAAAAGGGTTGTAGTGTAAATATGTATATATATCAAATTTTACAAAGATTTGTCATGCCCGTTTTCATAATTTTCTAAATTGGTTCTTTTTATCACGACGCTATCGGTTGTAAATTCGTAAAAACATAATTTTTAGAACTTGATTTACCCAACTAAACTTAAGATAAGTAAAAAAAATGAAAAGAAATTTTTTTTTGAAAAAGTTTGGGGTGTTTAGCGGTTCCAAAGCGAGTTTTGTGTAAGGCTTGATTTTGGACAAAAGATTGAAGGTTTTTATTATCCTCCCCCCCCCCCCCCACACTTAAATTACACATTGTCCCCAATGTGTCCCAAAAATGCTTTATTTTGGAAAATTGTGTAAAAAGTATGAAAAGAGCAAAAATTTTTGGTTAGTGGCACTTGCAGCACGACCCCGTGCTTTGGGGACACGGCCCCGTGTCCAAAGTGCCAGTAACAAATTAAATCCGAAGACTTACAGTGGGGTGGCCACGGGGGCGTGCTAGGTGAGCACGACCCGTGCCACCTTCTGGACAAAATATATTTGATAACAACAAGTTGGGCACCGGGGCATGCTCGGTGAGCACGACCCCGTGCTGCAGCCACTGTTTTGCAGAAAATGAGTCGGGAGGCTTCTGATCTACGTGCATGGGTTCCATTTTATCATCCATCTGGTGTTTATTTTTTCTCTAACAAATTTATTTAAAATACCACCATCCAACCATCCATTTTTTCATTAGAAATAAAAACATTACAAGGAAATTAAAAATTACAATCCTACATAAACTAAAGCTAGAAAGATAGAATCTTGGAAATGCCCATACGAGATCCAATTTTTAACAACCTAAAAGCTACATTCCTAAATGTTAGATGATGGAGAGTTTGAGCTTTTGGGAGATACTCAATCTAGAGGTCGTTGAGCATTTCTTCAATCTCCATTGGTAGGAAGATAAAGGGTTCCTCTTCAACCTCCTCTTAAGGGGGTACATGATTGATCAGGACCTTGAAGGTGGCGTCAATAAGGGGAGGTTCCGGAATCTCAACATCCCAACCCGTAGGTTGTATGACCTTATTGGCTAGGTTCCAATCTTCTTGTGGGAAAATTGGCTCCATGGGAGGCAAAGGCAAGATATTCAACCTTTGATGCAAAAGGTTGATTTCCCTGAAACAATCTTCTAGCCCCATGGTAAGGTAGTTCACTCAGTCTATGAGAACCTCCTCTACCAATGTCATCTCATCAAGGCTCTCTCTTAAGGCACTCACGTATCTTACAAGAGTGGCCTCGATTGAGAGCCTTCTTCGTCTTCTCTGACTTCTGGAGCTTGTCGACGATGTTCCACTCTGCTGGCTTGCCATCTTGAGAGAAAATGACTAACCGTTAGAAAGAAATGAAAGATCAGAACATTCAGCACGGCCCCGTGTCAGCTTGGCACAACCCCGTGTTGTTCCATCTGTTCTAGATTATTAGCTCTTAAAAATTTATTTTAAGTTAGTTTTAACTGATTTTAAATTTCTGAACGTAAATAATTTAAAATAATGTTTTACTAATGTAAATTTGAAAAAGAGCTAAGAATCAAGAGTATGACCCTCCTATTGAAGCTTCAAGCTTCAATGGAGTCCATGAAGAATGAAGAAGGGGAAATGCACAAAAGAGGAAAAGACAAGAAGGTCAAATGAGAACTTTTTTAAGAACATACCTTTTTTGGTATGTGTGAAGAATATCACAGATCTTGCCTTTTGAGAATGGTTCCAAACATTCTCCCAAAGGCTGACTTTATAGATAGTGACAGTACGCGGGCATGGCCCCGTGCCGGATGCATGTGTCAGAGAATGTTGTCCATTAGTTGAACATGGCCTACGTCATTGCTGACACGGCCCCGTGTCAAAAAAATACGAGGGGCAAGACCCCGTGTTAGTTCGACACGCCCCATGTTACTAGAAGGAAGTGAGCATGGCCCCGTGTTCAAGAAACACGGCCCCGTGTTAGAGCTTTTATTAAAGTTATTTAAATTTTTAAGGAATTATCCGATGCCGGGTGATTCCTTACTGGTTGGAACAACACCGTACTGTCGAGTATACCACAGATTTAGGTGAGGGATACGAAAATGCAAGAGGTTGTTGGAAAGGTAGAAGATTTCTTTAAAAATGGGAGAATGGGGCTTTCCGTTATTTACCTTTTCGGGGCTCTCGTTAAAGAAGGTGTTGGTGCATATTGTGTATGTCCACCACTGTGAGAATAGGCTAGATAGAGCGTGTGTTGAATATTGTATAGAATTGTGAAAATTGGACAAGGTTTTGATATTGTCATAGTCCATTCGGACGGATGGAGTCCATCCAGTCAGATGGACATCGTATAAGTCTGCAACCCCAGTCCTCCGAATAGGTTATGTGATGTTAAGGTCCATCCAGACAGATGGACATAGGTTCATTTGGACAGTTAGGCTGTTGCCTGTAAATAGGGAAGTGGGGTTACCATTTGGACAAGCTTTTGGATCCCATAGGGGACATGCTGTCCAACTGGTTTCACGGGTATGTAACTTTCATATATGAATAGAAACCAGATTATAAGTGATTGTTCGGTGTCGTATCTATCTTCTACTCATTTCTTATCACCGAACCGATCATCTCGGGACCAAAGCTCCATCAAACTCGACGTTTCTTGGACTATCAAGTCGTATCCGAGCTACGGTACCGATTCAATCAATCTAACAGTTGGTTGAATCACCTACGCTCATGAATTTTGGATTTGTAGGGAGTTTTGACGTAAAATATCGAATAAACATCAAATTGAAGGTTAATTCATGGATGGATTTTGAAATTGAAGACATCATTAGACTTGGAATTGATTTTCTCACAATCCTGTGAAATTTCATCATGAAATTCAAAGTAATAAAGATTCTGGATTGAAAAATGTGGGTTGAAGTGTTCTTGAGAAGTTTAGAATATCGCAGCGGATGCACCCATCCGAACGGATGTGCCCATTCGGACGGATGGAGAAATATACATTCGAATGAATTTTGGCACATCCGAACGGATAGGGAAACACGCATCCGTGCGGATGAACTTATTTGTCAAATTTTGTAGACTTCTTGGAAATTCAGGTTTAACAAGTCTATTCGTTCCAAAATCTTATATGTTGATGAAATCACATATTGTAGAATTTAGTGGGTTAGTCATGATACAGATGCAGAATGTTTCTTATCAAGAGTATCTGAAAATTTATGGGCCAAAACTGTTAAAATTCGCATAGATGAAAAACTGACGTCTGGTGGCAGAACTTTTACAGTCTTCATAGAGTCGAGTTTTTCAAAGATGCCAAAAGACTGAATTACTCAGTTTAAGGGGGAATTCAATAAGGAAAAGATGTCAGAATTTACAAAAATGAGTGGGAATAAAAATTTCAGATGAAATTCCAGCATTTTTGAAATTCATGACACTGCAATAGTATTCGGGTGGTTCCGACTTCAGGATTGTCTGGAGATGTATAGGATCTGAATTTGTGAATTCGTGATCATTGGAAGTTCAAACTCTACAGATCAGGGTCAGATTGACGTCTTAGGGTTTGAGTCCTGGGTCTTCGTCAAGCCGGTCAGTAGGATTAGCATCAGGAGATGATACTTATAAGATACCACAGATGTGTGATAATATAAAGTGTCAGAATGGTTAATCTTCGAGCAGATGAATTGTTTTTCAGACTAACCGCCGGGGAATGAAGATGTTTGTTGGTTAAGTTGCCGCCGAAACTAGCGGAGAAGACTATACATCTGTCATCGTGACTGAAGAGGAAGAATGTGAATCTGATCATGGATGAAGTTTCTGAGATCTGAATGTGTTACCAGATGATTCGTTATCCGATGAAGATTTACTGATTGTGGAGAATATCGTTTACACGGATCTATCATTCTAGAAGGTGCTGAACGTTGATCACAGAAAATGAGATTTCAGATTTTCAGGGGTAATCACAGATTTGACATTAACCAGTGGGGTATTTAAAGTTTCTATCAATTGCCGGTTGAGTTTTTGTATAATACTTAGATCGAGCAAGCAGAATGCGAGATCGTGGTGTTGAAATGTTATATAAAAAACTGAACTCGGATATGGTTAAAGTTGAAACAGAGAAGCTGCATTTATTAGTTTCAAGTTGGTGATTGTTCGTGAAGATTGCAGTTTAGAAAATCAGAGGAGGAGTCGTGAACTATGCAAACAAAGACCTGAAGATTCATTTCAGGAGGAATTTGTTCAAACACTGTCAATAGCAAACCCGAATCATCAATCAAGGGGGAATCTATTGAGGATTTCAAGATGCATGATTGAAGTTGCAGAAGAGTTGAAGTTGCAGAATATTCAAACACAACTCAAGGTTTTCAACGTGACGATTCGATAGTGACGGCCAAGGGGGAATCTGTTGGATCATATTGTGTATGTCCGCCATTGTGCGAATAGGCTAGATAGAGCATGTGTTGAATATTGTATAGAATAGTGAAAATCGGACAAGGTTTATTGTCATAGTCCATCCGGACGGATGGAGCCCATTCGGACGGATGGACATGATATAAGTCCACAACCCTAGTTGTTCAAATAGGTTATGTGATGTTAAGGTCCATCCGGACGAATGGAGTCCATCCGGACAGATGGACATAGGTTCATTCGAACAGTTAGGCTGTTGCCTATAAATAGGGAAGCGGGGTTCCCATTTGGACAAGCTTTTGGATCCCAGAGGGGACATGTTGTCCAACTGGTTTCACGGGTATGTAACTTTCATATATGAATTGAAACCTGATTATAAGTGATTGTTCGGTGTTGTATCTATCTTCTACTCATTTCTTATCACCGAACTGATCATCTCAGACCAAAGCTCCGTCAAACTCAACGTTTCCTGGACTGCCAGAAGGTGTGAGTCGATTCGCTCCTATCCATGCTGTTGGTGTGAGACTCACACTCGGTAAGGGGGAGCGTCACTGCTGAATCGATACAGGGACGACTACAGCTTTCGTTTTTGTGGTCGTCTATGGTGAAGGTTTGGTTGACCTTGGTGTTGTTGTGTATGCCTGATTTTTCCTCCATTGATTCTCCTTCGGATGGAATCTTTGATGAATTTTGCGCCTTCAAGTAAGATTCTATCACTTGGATTTTTTGGATGATCCTCTTTTTTATTTCACCTATGGGTTCTAGGTCATCTAGGAAAGAGGATCGATGGGGTTCTTGCGGAGGGATTTCCTCGTTATCTTTACTCCCGCTTATTTCGGGGGGTTCGTTACAGGAACACGATGGGGCTAAATAGTCGGGAGTGAAGTTTACAACGCCACATTCCGCTTCTTCATGATCCTCCCCACAAAAATCGCACCATAACCCGTAAGAGTGGCAGGGGTAGAAATAATCTGAGAAATATATATATATATATATATATATATATATAGGGAGAGGATCATGAGAAGACTACATCTAAATGAGAAAACTAGAAAACTAACTAAAAAAAGCCTAAAAAAAGCTAAAAAACATATCAATTTTTTTTTACAATTGTTTTATAAAAAAATCACTATTTTTTAAATATAAAAAAAATTAAAAAAAATTGTTGTACTGCACATGTGCATTATATGTGTACTACACATGTGCACTATATCCGTAATAGTGCACATGTGCAATACAACAAAAAACATTATTTTTTTATTTTTATTTTTTTGAAAATTTTTTTCTATGCATAAAAACTAGCGATTTTTTTTATAAAATTTTTTTTTTTTTGTATTTTTTTTAGGATTTTTTAGTTAGTTTTTTTTTTGTTTTCTCATTTAAATTAGTATTTTCATGATCCATCCCCTATACATATTTATTAGACCGTCGGGATCAGGCGGTCACTATTTCTTACAAACAGAGAGTTTGGCATGGCCCCGTATTAGGATGACACGGCCCCGTGCAGCACCTTGTATCTCGCAGAAAATAGTTTCTTGGAACTAGAGAGTTGACACAGCCCCGTGTCAGGACAGCACGATCCCGTGTTAAATCTGCAGAAAGTGAAAAATTAAAAGAAAAAGAAGAAAAACCTAAAAAGAAAAGATAAAAAGGATTAGGCCGTTAATTTTAAGCTTTCTTAAAATTCTTGTGTCCCGGCAGCGGCCCCAAAAACTTGGCGTACGTGCGGGTGTCTATAATTTTAGTTATATTTTTAGCTCTTTTTACTCGCCGATTTCAATTTTTAAATTTATAAAACACGATATTCTACTATCACTCTGCACACACGCTAGAGCAAGTGTACCCATCGCGGATGTAGTATAGTGATAGCAAGATACCGAGGTCGTCCAAGGGCACAAGTGCTTTTAGTACCGGCTTATCGTCAACGTTTAATCGAACCAAATCTTTAGAAAAGATTTTTAAACTAATAAAAACATAAAAACATAAAATAAAAATAAAAATAAAATAAAAATGATAGACAAGAAAGAATCACTTGGATCCGACTTATCTTTCATGTACCATTTTGATGATTTCCGCACTTTGGGCATTTTAAGAGATTATCTTAGTTATAGTAGTCGGCCCCTCTTTTGGAGGCGACGTTACCCTCAACCTAGTGGTTTGAGTGAGCAAGGATACAATCCCACTAGGTCGGAATATTGAAAGATAATTAAGTAAGTTATTAATGCAAAATGTGGTGGACCCCCCTTACGAGGCGGCGATCACCCTCAACCCGTCGATCTGAGTCAGCAGGGATACAGTCCTCGCGGGGTTGGTTTAAAGTTTTAATAGTAGTTTATGAATAAGGGGTGCAAGCGTTTTCTTACTCTCAGTCGGGCTAGTCATTCCCGGCCAATCCATGGAGTAGTACTAAACTTGCACCAGATTCTCGCAGGATCTATACACTGAACGAGACATAGAATTTCCTAGTCCACCCTTCTAACCCCTTACAGGAAATTAACATGCTTTATATAGACCGTAAAGACATGAATATGTTAAGTAAACGACATATGAATAATGGGTGAATAAATTCTCCTTCAATATAAAAAACTAATTATTAGAGTCATTAATACATACACTATTAAAAAGTAACCAAAGATTGGAAATCATAAAAGAAATACATAAAAGATATGTCTTCACCAAGTGATGTAAGAATTTAGCCTAGCATGGCCTTTGTTTGACAAAGATTCTTACGATCAATCTTGGATCCCGAGACTACACACACACTCTAAAGTTGGAAAAATGGATGATGGTGGTGGATGATGGTGTTGTAGTGGTGGTGGAGTGGTGGCAAGTGAGAGAGAAGTGGTTTGCCAAGGGATGTGTTGAAGTGGAACCAAGCACTTCTATTTATAGCTGAAATCAGAAGCTTCAGCATGGCCCGTGCCCGCCTGGCGCGACCCCTTGCCCATCTCTCTCTCTCTTCCTCATTAACTGCTTGTCAGATGTTGTACTAACACGGCTCCGTGTGTCAACGGCACGGGCCATGGCCAAAGTACTTATTATACTATCACAGATTCTGAAAATCTTTGAGTTGACCACCCCCCGTGTTAGCTGCCATTTTTGTCTTTTGCAATTGTCTTTTCTTCTGCCCAGCATCCATCTTTGGACACGGCCCATGTCTGGCGTGCCAGTCTTCTGTTCTTGTTATTTTTTGGTTTGGATGTGAATCGGGGCTTGGTGAGTTGCGGCAATTCCCCCTTCTTTACTTTTATGTTGGTTTTTGTTGCATTTTTGCTCCTTTTGCAAATTTAAGCTCTTTAACCCTGAAAATAAAAAAGGAACGAAAACACGAGCTTTTTCCAACATTAGTACTAAAAAGGGTTGCTTTTACGCCGTATTTGATACAATTTATATGTTGTATTTTAATCACATCACTAACCTAGAGACAGATATCGTTTAGGTATATTCAAATATAAGACTGAATCTAGGGAATCTTAATACAGTAGTATATTCTGATGTGGGACATGTGAATAAGATAAGTTCTTAAAATACTAATCTCGTATCTTGAATCAATTGAAGTGATCCTCTAATACAAACTCAACAAAAACATGTCTATAAATATTTCGTTATTGAATTTTATTTTAGATAAAATCACAAAAAGATTTTCGAAGAGTTTTAGCATAAACTTTGTAAAATACAAAATTATTTTGATTTACTTTGTGTTTCGGCAACTGATGTTGAAAAGCTGACTTTCAAAATCTAAGTATGTTGAACATGTCTTAGAAAATACACAAGTTCATTAAATTGAAACTTGAGGTCTCTAATGTAAAATCCAAAAACAGTTTGTGAATCTCCAAGGCCATTAATTTGGACTTGGTAGATAATCAGATACATCAAGGTCATTGAGTTGAACTTGATTATCTGGGAGGGTTTGTTAAGAGCTAGGTTCCTGATCCTAGGGTGATTTAACTGTCAAAATATTCGTGTTTAAAGCCAGGTTATCAATTCTGGAAAGATCTAAAATAGTTTTAATTGTCAAATCATGATATGAGAACCAGGTGTTTGATTCTGAAATTATTAAATATTCTCTCAAGTGGTTTGAATTGTGAAAAGTTTCAGAGAGCCAGGTTGAGATCCTGAAAGCTCAAAGCAAGGGGGAGCCTGGATAGAGAGTCTGACGAAAGGGGGAGCTGAGGATCCAAGACGTAAAGGGGAGTCTGTGGTTCTGAACTGTTAAAGCCTTCTGGAAGACTCAGAGAGAAGATAAAGACAAGCTACGAGATTGACTGCAGCAATATCTAAGGGGGAGTCTGTGAGTGCATATGTATATCGCTTCCGTCAATCACGTATCGTAGCTGAAGAAATGAGACAAGACAAGGTTGAACGATGTTTAAAACATATCAAGTAGGTCCGCACAGATGAACTAAGTCCATCCGCACGAACCTATACGTCAGATTAGGGTTAGAGGCTTGATCTGCATCTGCGCATTTGTTCTTCATGTTCATCCGCGCAAGACTGGTTGATCCGCACCAAGGAGTCCATCCGTTCATGATTATCTGCGGACCTACTGGCACTATATATAGGAGTGTTATGTCTTGTTCATTTGTAACTTTTAGTGACAGAGAGGGGAAACTCTATTCAGCTGTTTTCGTGGTATTGTATTGCTTATCAATCAATAGAAAACAATTTATAATAACTTGTTCTTGTTCAATCCACTCTCGTACTTGGATTCCGCACAAGATACGAGATCTACTCAATCAATGGAGCATTCAAGTGCATCGGAATCGATCCTAACACGCACTTTGATGATAACTAGGCAATTTTGTATGAGCATGTCTTGATCTCCATGCATGATTACCTAAAACATGTAGAAAATGTGTCTACTACAAAATAGTTACTGAGAAACATAAGTTTATAACAAAGCATAGTAAAACACGTTGTACAATTCATAACAACAGTCAAATCATAAAACACATTATAAAACAAACACACGATGTGATGCACACAATCAAACATCACGACATGATAATATGGCTCAACCCCATGGTTGACCAATGAATGATACGGTTTTTAATAATTCGATCAATGAAGATGGATGGGTTTAACATATCTATAGGCCTATAGTTGGTTAAACCCGTGGATCTTTGTAGACTGTCCAATTTTGCTCATCGATTTTGTTTTGGTTGTTTGGGGGTCCAAATGAAAGAGTTTTTAGGCGTATTATATATAGTAAACACCGTATTTCAGTGAATTTAATCATAAAGTCAATGTTTAATTTATTTGGTTAAGTTATGATCAAGATATGGTAATCCAAAGTCAACATAGAATTCTGATTTGAAAGGGGAAATCACCTATGTGTTCCCCTTTGATTATTTTTAGGGGTTTGATGAGAAATAAAATATAATGCATGATTAAACACCATGAATACTACATATTGAATATGTAACACCTTGGTTTAAGATTTATTTAGTCAAGATCATTCCAAAGCATCGGCAAAGCCATTGTTTCAATGGATTCATCTTGTAAGATTCTTTAAGTGCAACGGTATAATTGCCAAAGCAAACAGGATCATTTGATGGTTATTTTAGTGTTAATATATTATTATGGCTATGATATTAAAAGAATAATTAAAAGAGAAAGAACGATAATTAAAGGAACAACAAATAAACGAAAGGATATGATAAACGAAGCCTGGTTAATAGATTACTTACTTGGATCTCGAATAAAAAAATCTTCAAAGGGAAAGAGGGGGAATGAATTAGGCAGGGATTGGGAGTGTTTTTTTATGCAAATTGGTATGAAAAAAGGGTGAAGGGGATGGTTCCTTTTATAGGTGTGCATGGGGAGTCTTATTTTAGGAAAGAACTTGGAGATGAATTTACGGTTTGGGCCACCCTTTTCTACACCGTAAGTCACCCCCCCCCCCCCCCGGTTAAAAAGGGTAGTTATGATAAGTGTTGATATGTTACACAATTCCCCAAACCTTTCTTTGATTGACGATTTACGAGATTTATGAATTATTGCTATAAATTAGGGTTTTAATGGAAGATTATTGATATGATTTCTTGTTAATTTGATCCATTAATGTTATGGTTAAGACATTATAAGTTTGATACATTCATGATATGTGTAGACACATGTTCAAAACAATTGAAATTCTAGTATTGATAAATGATGTTACATACGTTACAAGTATGATTTCATGCACAGATATGATCATGATAACATGATTGGTCTTTAATTGCTAATTGATATTAACATTTCATGTATAAAGACTTCAAAATGATTTTCATTTATAAGTTTCCAATAAGTATATGATCAAACAACGTAAAAAAACTAGAAATCTCACATTGTATCACGTTAGAATGGGTTAGCACAGGCCTCCCGACCGAGTTCTCGGTCTTCTTCTATGCCTCATTTCTAACTAGCAGCCGTTACGATCGATATATACTTAATTTTAGGGTTTTTGCGACTTTGGTACAATTCATACCCCTTTAGTGAATACGGGGTCATACCAACAATTATGGGCCGCCATTATACGAGTCATACTGGGTATCTGGTACGGGGTGTATTCTTCTAAAGTTTCTTGTTCTTTTTCTTTTCTTCAGCTCATTAATTGAATTTTACGAGTAATCACTTCTTTTTAGGGTTTAACCTGCAAATCACCAAAATAGCGAACATTAACCAATTCCATACCGATTTGCATATAAACAACACTAAATACATGTGTTTTACATTGAAAAGCATGTCATATTTCAGACACATCAACTCAATGTTATCAACATATCAAAGTGCCATAACACGACTAATTTTGCATTGTAGGTGCATCTCTTTACGAAACATGGAATAAAAAAAGGGGTATAAATTCAGTTTGATGCTCGCTTACATAGGGGTTGAAGTAAATTTACCTTCGCAACACTTTAAATTGGATTATCAGCATAGGGAGGGGCTCATGCGAGAACCACCCTTATTGTGAGAACCTTGAGAACACACAACCTAAAATAACTAAAAAACCTAAAAAAACCTAACCCCCACCCCTCCCCCCCCCCCCCCCCCCCAAAAAAACCTAAACCCCCCCACCCCACCCCACCCCCCCCAAGCTAAATGCTAAAAATAAACCTAAAAAAACCTAACCCCACCCCCCCAAAAACCTAAACCCCCCCCCCCCCAAGCTAAAATGCTAAAAACTAAACCCCAAAAAACCTAAAAAAATCTAAAAAAATAAAAAAAAAATCTAAAATTTTTTTTTTGAATTTTTTAATATTTTTTATGTTAAAATCGCTACTTTTAGAAGCAAAAAAAATTTTTTATTTTTTTTAAAATTTAAATTTTTTATTTTTTTTTTTTAAATTAAAAAAATTTTTTTGCTTCGAAAAGTAGCGATTTTTTTATAAAAAATATTAAAAATTCAAAAAAAATTATTTTGTGTGATTTTTAGCTATTTTTAGGCATATTTGGTGTGTTCACATTGGTTCTCGCGGTTCTCACAATAAGAGGTGGTTCTCGCATGATCTTCTCCCTATCAGCATATTGTGGCATTTAAAGAGGGTTGAATCTTCTTGTACTTAATTGCACTTTTTAACTATGATGGCAAACGAACAATTTCTTGTACCTTTTCATTTCGTTTAAGTTTAACTTCATGTTGGTGTTTATATTATCTCGGCCTTTGCTAGGTTGGCAACATGATGGCAAACAAACAATTGCTTGTACCTTTTCATTTTGTTTAAGTTTAACTTCATGGTGTTGTTTATATTGTCTCGGCC
This sequence comes from Helianthus tuberosus, assembly GCA_030545235.1. NCBI lineage: Eukaryota > Viridiplantae > Streptophyta > Magnoliopsida > Asterales > Asteraceae > Helianthus > Helianthus tuberosus. The sequence goes on along the minus strand of CM060367.1, from coordinate 149,121,385 downwards.
TTTGCTAGGTTGGTAACATATAAAAGTTATTTCACCTTATGAAATTGCTAATTGTTAATGACATGGTATTCCTTGTTATAACTATATTGTATATTTGAAAAACTATTAATAGATAATATATTTGTATAGATTATTTTGTAATTATTATTGTTTCCATATTCATTGTATTTATCCCTAAATTATGGGATTGTAGTTTTCTATATAATGGAAACCCTAAGAGGGAGAAGGATCAAGGATCCTATTGTTTCATGGTATCACGAGACCAGGAACAACCCTAATATAACAACCCTTCAAAATATTTTTCAACGCCCTAATATATTTTAAATGTCCTATTATGTCTTAAAATAGACCTCGTATGCGTAAACCGAGCCCAAAATACGATATAACATTAAAAATTAATTAAAAACAAAATTTTATGGGCGCTCGCGGGCCACGTAGCCTTTGGCAACTGCTTACACGGGCAGCGACAGCTACGAGATCAGGCGACCCCCGGTGCTGCCATGTGTCACGATCGTCGCGGAGCTAGAGCGCTGACTGGGCCAGGCTAGGGCCTACCCAGTCTACTACGCGGGCCGCGTAGCCCGTGGTCTCACCTTACGCGGGCCGCAGGAAACCGAATTTCAGCCCTATAAATAGCTGGCATTGGGCTTTCAAACAATTCGTTCATTCTCGACTTTCTCTCTCGAATTTCTTATAGTAGGCATAATTCTCGGGTATAATATCACCCTAAATAACGAAGTTCTGCTCCGTTGTAAGTATCATAACCCCGGTTACGTATTAGATACGCTGCCCGATTGATCCAGTGTTCCGTAACGGCTGTCGTGGTTCTGCCCGATGTAGTCATTGGAATGCCGTCTCGGGGTGGGTATCATTAATATAAATAATGGGTTATTATACTAACATGTGTGCATTTGTGTAAATTATAGATAATCACCAGGAAACCCTAAAGGATAACCTAAGACAGCAATGTGAGTAATCTCCTTTTTGTAAACTGTTTTTACAAAACCTTAAATGTTTTATAATGTGATTAAGCAGTGATTGAGTCTTTGTAATTCTTCAATTACTGTCGGTATTATGGGGTTTTGTATGCATTACTTGATAACCTTCACAATTGGACAACGGGTTAGCCAATGTGTAATATGACCATAGCCATAGATACGGTCAAGTGGCAAGTACTGAATGAGTAATTGTGTAGATATAAACATTGTAATCGCTCTCAATACTGTATTAATGGATAAAACTCTTCTTGATTAAACTGGGATTCACTCACCAGTATTTCCCACTGACAAAATGTTTTTAAACGCGTTTCAGGTAACAAAATGTGAGAGCCAACTAAAAGCCAGCTGGACAGCACTGAAGGCTTGGAAAAAAGTGGTTATAAAAGTTACCTAAATAAAAGAAGATGTTTTATTCAATAAAATAGGGATTTTCCCTATAAAAATGTTTGTAATAAAAACTTGGGTTTTATCCCAATATGTTTAATATTATAGAAGCGTGGTAGTTACTCTGATAACATATTTCCTAACTACGGTCCTGATGTAAATTCCGTTGCCAAAATAAATAACATTGATACAACTAACACTGAGTTCGCGGCCTTCCGTTCCCGGGACAGATAAGGGGGCGGGGGTTGCGACAGAAGGTGGTATCAGAGCCAAAGCCACTGATTCAGCCACATAAGTGTTCTGCTGACATCAAGATATTATTCAAATTGTTAGGAAATAAATTACGGAAATACGTGCATATCTGTATTTTATTGTTATGTGTTATTTGACTATTTGTTAGTTTACAGTATGAGTGATCAAGGACCATCCAACGCGTATCGTTAGTTGTCCAACTCACCTAGAAGCGAAGGCACCTCTTCACAGCCTGCCCTTTCAGGGTATTCTGTTGATGATGAAGAAGGGATATTCGTATTTAAGGCTAAGTCTGAAAAGCCATTCCCTCAGAAAAAGAGAGGATGGTTCAGTAAGGGAGCACACGAGCGTAGGAAGAGAATGAAAAAGTTACAAGAACAACGAGTGCTAGCAGCAACTAATAGAGAGACAGACGCCCATACCCAAGACATGCTTAATAGGATTTTAGCAAACTTCCATATTTTAGCATCCACAGCTGCCGACCCAAATCTAGAACAACTAGTAGCCCCATAACCCTTACCCTTGTTTCCTAATCAGCCAATGGAGATAGAAAACAACCCAGAAAATCAAGTAGAAATGCATGATTTTAATCCTGAGGAGATACCTAGGGTACCAACACCCAATCCCTTAGACCCAGACTGCGATCCGTGGTTTGATGATTATAGGGATTATATGCAACGCTACCAGCTAACAGACCTACCCATGCCAAACCTAGGAGCTTACCCAGGTCTGGACCCTCTAGATCCCTACTACGATAATGATGAATACATTAGGGAGATCTTAGAGAATCCGTATCCTCAGGAAGAACCCATGCCACAGTACCCAGATCCAGTACCCGCACCTACACCCCCAATGAGTGCAGAAAATGTGCAAGAGCTCCGAACTTTCGGAGAAGAGATTTTAGAGAGTAGTGAAAGAATGAGGCAGGTAGGAGAACGACTCGTCTGGAAGTACGATGAGCGTCATATGGATTTCGGGATGATTCCATATCCGTGAAGGTGATGGTGGAGGTAGTAATAATAATAATATAATAATATAATATACATAATAGGTGTGTATGAAAAAAAAATTATATCGTAGTATAGACCACTTTGTGGTTAGTGATGCATAGTAGTATTGTAATTTTAATTTCAGTTCTGGTTTGTAGTAGATGCATATTATAAGAAAAGAGTAAGTCGCAATGATCGACGCTTTTGATCAAAATGCGTGTCATGTGGTTGATCATTTTAAGATATTATCTTGTGATATTAATAAGTGGTAAATGTTTAAAATTCAGATGGCCGACCAAGTGAATCAAGAGAATCCGGATAATAACCCGGAAAACCAGAATAACGATAACCAGAGTAACAATAACCTGGGTAACGAAAACCTAAACAACAACAATAATAGAAACCAAGTGGACCATAGTGCCATCCAACACATAGTAGCACAAGGAATAATAGATGTGATGCCATTTATTATTCAAACTGTTAAGGAACCTAATAATAAAAGTAAGCATAGCAGTAAGCGACCAACTGAACCTGAAAACAGCGTGAACAATGGACCCTTACTTCAAGCGCCCATTCCCAAAAGAAGAAGAACCATGCCTTATGGTTGTTCTTATAAAGAATTCTGGTCTTGTAACCCAATGGAATTCTCGGGCAATGAAGGGGCTGTTGCAGTTCTACGCTGGATAGAAAAGACTGAGGCGGTCTTAAAAATAAGCAAGTGTGCGGAAGAGGATAAGATAATGGTTGCCTCTAACATGTTTATGAATTCAGCCTTAGAGTGGTGGAACACTATCCTCCAGTTTAGAGGAAGTGATAGGATTTACAATATGGAATGGGAGGAATTTAAAAACATGGTAGAAAGGAAATTCTGCCCTCCCAATGAAAAAGAACTAATAGCAAATAAATTTCTAAATCTCAGGATGACTGGAGTAGATAGTAAGGGGTACACTACGTTATTCTTCGAATATGCTAGAATAGTGCCAACCCTTGCATCACCTGCACCAGTATTAATCTCCCATTACATCTGGGGATTAATTGGGGAGATTAGGCATGTAGTCAAGGCAGTTAGACCTCAAACCATAGAAGAAGCTATAGAACTAGCAAATACCTTGACAGATGAGTTTGTGCGTACACGGGAAGAGGATCAGAGGAGGAACTTAACCCATAAGCTTACCTAAGAATTTCGTTCTGGAAATTCTAACTGAGGAAGAAATGTAGGTTCTACCTCTGCACCCTATTGCAAGTATTGCAAAAGGAAGCATTCTGGAAGATGCTCCATATACTGTAACTTCTACAAAATATCTGGACATAAGGAAGAAGACTGCAGAAAGAAAAATAACAGGATATGCTGCAATTGCGGAGAACAAGGCCACATCAAGCCAAACTGCCCAAAGTTAGCACCAGCCACGAACAACAAAAATACTAAAAATGCTAGAGCATTTGTTCTAACTGCAGAAGAAGCAAGGATGATTCCGGATGTGATCGTCGGTAGGTTTTTAGTTAATAATATTTTTGCTAAAGTATTATTTGACTCTGGTGCAAACCAAAGTTTTATAAATACTTCATTTTGCAAAATTCTCAATCAACCATTAACTAATCTCCCACAAGAATGTCTAGTAGAGACAGCAAATGGGGAAACCATTAAAATTTCTAATATCTTGTAGGGAGCAAGAATAGAAATTCTAAATCAGAAATTTATTGCAAACCTTTAACCAATGAATCTGGCAGGATTTGATGTTGTGTTAGGAATGGATTGGTTAATAGCCAATAAAGCCAGTATTTTATGTGATCAAAAGTCAATCCAAGTAAATTCACCAAAAGGTGAAAAGACCACAATTAAAGGAAATAAGCCCTCTAGATCCACAAAATTCATCTCTGTGATTAAAACAGCAAGTTATATAAGAAAAGGGTCAATAGTGTATTTGATTTCTATAATCACTAATACTAAAGGGAAAAAATTGAAGGATATTCCAGTAGTATCCCAGTTTGCAGATGTATTTCCCGAAGAATTACCAGGATAACCTCCAGACCGAGAAGTTGAATTCAGAATCCATTTGATACCAGGAACAACACCAATTGCCAAAGCACCTTACCGTTTGGCATCTGCAGAAATGCAGGAACTGAAGCAACAATTAGACGAATTGTTGGAAAAATGATTCATACAGCCAAGTTCATCGCCATGGGGAGCGCCAATCCTATTCGTTAAAAATAAGGACGGATCAATGCGTATGTGCATTGACTACCGTGAATTGAACAAGGTCACGATTAAGAATCGGTATCCATTACCAAGAATCGATGATCTATTCGATCAGTTACAAGAAGCTCGATTTTTCTATAAAATCGATTTAAGGTCAGGATATCATCAATTAAAGGTACAGGAAGACGACATTCCTAAAACCGCCTTCAGAACAAAGTATGGCCATTATGAATTTACTGTCATGCCATTTGGTTTAACCAATGCCCCAACTGCATTTATGGACATGATGAACCGAATATGTAAGCCATATTTGGATAAATTCATAATTGTCTTTATAGATGATATTCTCATTTACTCTCAGAGTAAAGAGGAACATGCAAAGCATTTGCACGCACTTCTAAGTTTATTGAGAAAAGAAAAGCTTTATGCTAAGTTTTCGAAGTGTGAGTTTTGGTTAGAACAGGTACAACTTTTTGGACATCTAGTTAATCATGAAGGAATTCATGTAGATCCCACCAAAATTGAAGCAATTACTAAATGGAAAACCCCTGAGTAACCAACTGAGGTTAGAAGTTTCTTAGGACTAGCCGGTTATTATAGAAGATTTATTCGAGATTTTTCTAGAATAGCCATTCCCTTAACTAAGTTAACCTATAAATCTGTTAAGTTTGAATGGGATTTAAAACAAGAAGAAGCATAAGATTAACCAATGCACCCATACTAGCGTTACCAGAAGGATCTGAAGATTTTGTAGTTTATTGTGACGCTTCTAAGTTAGGTTATGGATGTGTATTGATGCAACGTCAAAAGGTTATAGCATATGCATCCCGACAACTTAAGAATCATGAAGAGAATTATTCAACCCATGATTTAGAATTAGGAGCCATAATTTTTTCCCTTAAGATTTGGAGACATTACCTTTACGGTAGTAAGTTTACCGTTTTCACCGATCATAAGAGTTTAAGGTATGTTTTCGGGAAAAAAGGAATTGAATATGAGACAAAGACGCTGGATGGAGATGCTTAGTGATTATGATTGTGATATCCAATATCATGCAGGAAAAGCAAATGTAGTGGTCGATGCTTTAAGTCGAAAGTATCACAAAAAGCCAAAAAGGGTACGTTCTCTTAAATTAAATCTGCAAGTAGATTTAAATGAGCAAATTAGGAAAGCACAAAAATCAGTAATCAAGGAAGATACTGAAAAGTTAAAAGGGATGATTAAGGAACTAGAACAATGAACAGATGGAATTTGGAGATTCCATAAGAAAAGGATGTGGATACCTAAATTAGGAAACCTACGCCACCGTATATTAGAAGAAGCCCATAAGTCTAAGGTGCTGTTTGTTTTTGCTTATATTGTCTGAAAAGAGCTTATGTCTGCGGGCGGGCAGACATAAGCCCTAGAAGACTGTTTGTTTAAAAAAAAAAGAAGATCTTATAATAGCTTTTGTTTGCTTAAAAAAAAGGCTATGAATTATAGTTTCACCATCTTCACTCACCAACTTCACACACCATCTTCACACACCACCCACCCTTCTTCTTCTTCCTGCCGCCACCACCACCTCCGCCACCACCGCACCTCCGCCACCACCTCCGCTACCACCGCACCACCTCCGCCACCACCGCACCACCGTAGAGAGAGAGATCTGTGAGAGAGAGAGCTGTGAGAGAGAGAGCAGTTTCAAGAGAGAGAGAGCAGTTTCTAGAGAGAGAGAGAGTTTCTAGAGAGAGAGAGCAGTTTCTGTGAGAGAGAGAGAGACCTGTGAGAAAGAGAGAGAGACCTGTGAGAGAGAGAGACCTGCGGTGGTGGTGGCGGAGGTGGTGCGGTGGTGGTTGTAGAGAGAGAGAGAGAGAGTTTCTAGAGAGAGAGAGAGAGAGCAGTTTCTAGAGAGAGAGAGAGCAGAGAGTGTGTTTTGTGGGTGAAGTTGTTTTTGAAGAAAAAAAAACAAACCCTCTTCTCCTTGCAGACTGCAGACATTTGGGCCACATCTTCTCTTGCAGATACCTGCAGATGTGGTTCGCAGACTACAGACATTTTACATCTGAAAAAACAAACAGCACCTAAGTATACAATGCATCCTGGAAGTGACAAGATGTATCAGGCCTTAAGAAAGAATTTCTGGTGGATAGGGATGAAAAAGGATATAGCAGCAAATGTTGCAAAATGTTTAACTTGTTCACAAGTCAAAGCTGAGCATCAGAAACCCTCAGGACTGCTGCAACAGTTAGAAATGCCAGTGTGGAAATGAGAATTGATCGCAATGGATTTTGTTACCAAATTACCAAAACCAGGAAAGGTAATGATACAATCTGGGTGATTGTAGATAGGCTAACTAAGTCAGCTCATTTCCTACCAATGAAGGAAACTTTCAGTATGGAACAGTTAGCTAAATTATATGTAAATGAAATAGTTTCTTTACATGGAAATCCTCTATCAATTGTTTCTGACAGATATAGTCGTTTTACCTCTCATTTTTGGACAAGTTTCCAAAAAGCAATGGGAACCAAGTTAAATCTAAGCACCGCTTATCATCCTCAAACGGACGGACAAAGTGAAAGGACAATTCAGACAATGGAAGACATGCTTAGAGCTTGTGTAATTGATTTCAGAGGTAATTGGGACGATCATTTACCATTGATAGAATTTTCTTATAATAATAGTTATCACACAAGTATCAATGCTGCACCATTCGAAGCACTTTATGGACGAAAATGCAGAACACCAGTCTGGTGGGCAGAAATTGGAGAAAAGCAACTATCTGGACCTGAGATAGCACAAGAAACAACAGACAAGATCATTCAAGTCAAGGAACGACTGAAAGCAGCACGTGATCGCTAGAAGAGTTATGCTGATAACAGACGAAAGCCATTGGAATTTCAAGTAGAAGATTAAGTGTTATTAAAAGTCTCTCCTTGGAAAGAAGTGGTAAGATTCATCAAAAGGGGAAAGCTAAGTCCCAGGTATGTTAGACCTTTTGAGATTATTAAAAGAATAGGACCTGTAGCCTATCAGCTACAACTGCCAGAGGAAATGGCGGGAATACATGATATATTTCATGTATGCAATCTCAAGAAATGCTTAGCTGATTAATCACTTGTAGTACCTCTTAAGGATATAGAGGTAAATGAGCAGTTAAAATTATAGAAAGGCCTCTACATATTGAAGACAGGAAGGTTAAGAACCTCAAGCACAAGAGATTAGTTCTGGTCAAAGTGAAATGGGACTCCAAAAGAGGACCGGAATACACATGGGAGCTTAAAATCAGAAATGCAAAAGAAATATTCACACTTGTTCCAGTAGACCTCGAGGATGAGTTCTAAAACAAGGTGGGGAGGATATAACAACCCTCCAAAATATTTTTCAACGCCCTAATATATTTTAAATGTCCTACTATGTCTTAAAATACCCCCCGTATGTGAAAACCGAGCCCAAAATATGGTATAACATTAAAAATTAATTAAAAATAAAATTTTATGGGCGCTCGCGGGCTGCGTAGCCTTTGGCTACTGCTTACGCGGGCCGACGCAGCCCGCGACAGCTACGAGATCAGGCGACCCCCGGTGCTGCCACGTGTCACGATCGTGGCGGAGCTACTGCGCTGACTGGGCCAGGCTAGGGCGTACCCAATCTATTAGGCGGGCCGCGTAGCCCGTGGTCTCACCTTACGCGGGCCGCGAGGAAACCGAATTTCAGCCCTATAAATAGCAGGTATCGGGCTTTCAAACAATTCGTCCATTTCTCAACTTTCTCTCTCGAATTTATTATAGTAGGCATAATTCTCGGGTATAATATCCCCCTAAATAACGAAGTTCTGCTCCGTCGTAACTATCATAACCCTGGTTACGTATTAGATACGCTGCTCGATTGATCCAGGGTTCCGTAACGGCTGTCGTGGTTCTGCCCGACGTAGTCATTGGAATGCCGTCTCGGGGAGGGTATCATTAATATAAATAATGGGTTATTGTACTAACACGTGTGCATTTGTGTAAATTATAGATAATCACCAGGAAACCCTAAAGGATAACCTAAGACAACAATGTGAGTAATCTCCTTTTTGTAAACTGTTTTTACAAATCCTTAAATGTTTTACAATGTGATTAAGCAGTGATTTAGTCATTGTAATTCTTCAATTACTGCCGGTATTATAGGGTTTTGTATACATTACTTGATAACCTTCACAATTGGACAACGGGTTAGCCAATGTGTGATATGACCATAGCCACAGATACGGTCGAGTGGCAAGTACTAAATGAGTAATTGTGTAGATATAAACATTGTAATCGCTCTCAATACTGTATTAATGGATAAAACTCTTCTTGATTAAACTGGGATTCACTCACCAGTATTTCCCACTGACAAAATGTTTTTAAACGCGTTTCAGGTAACAAAATGTGAGAGCTAACTAGAAGCCAGCTGGACAACACTGAAGGCTTGGAAAAAGTGGCTATAAAAGTTACCTAAATAAAAGAAGATGTTTTATTCAATAAAATAGGGATTTTCCCTATAAAAATATTTTTAATAAAAACTTGGGTTTTATCCCAATATGTTTAATATTATAAAAGCGTGGTAGTTACTCTAATAACATATTTCCTAACTACGGTCCTGATGTAAATTCCGCTGCCAAACTAAATAACCTTGATACCACCAACATTGAGTTCGCAGCAGCCCGTTCCCGGGACAGATAAGGGGGCGGGGGTTGCGTCACCTAATCCCTCTTCTCAGCCGCCGAGTTCCCCTCCTTCTTGCTTCGATCTCGGCTATCACCCTCCTCCTTCACTTGTCTTCTCCTAAACCTTCTCCCATGGAAACCAAACTCCACCCGGCCGTCACGGTCTCCAATATCAAAACCTCCATCCCCGTCACACTTGAGATGGAAACAGGCCACTGGTCTACATGGTCGGAACTATTTAAACTCCATTGCAAGGCCTTCCAAGTCTATGATCATATCCTACCTCGTCCACCACCTGTCGCCAACCCATCCACCGACAAAGACAAAGATAAAACAACCGAAACATCCACTGCCAAAGAAGTCTGGGAGCGCCTGGATTCCACTGTCCTTCAATGGATTTATGGAACCATCTCTCAGGATCTCGTTCACACTATCATCAAACCTGGTACTACCGCACACCAAGCATGGACTACCCTCGAGAACTTGTTCTAAGATAACAAGAGTTCCTATGCTCTCCACCTTCGCCATCGGTTCACTACTACCCGTCTCAAGAACTTTGCTAATGTTTCTGCATATTGTCAAGAATTAAAAGTGATATCCGATCAGCTAGCCAGCGTGGGCCACCCCGTTGTCAATGATGCTTTTGTTCTACAATTCATTGTCGGTCTCATCGAACAGTATGAAGGCATCAGGACCGTGCTCCAAGGTCAAGACCCACTGCCGCCATTCGCCATTGCCCGCCCCAAACTCTGCATTGTTGAATCGTACAAACCGGAACAAGCTCTTCACGCTGCCAAAGCCGCAGGTACGGCTCTTCAGACCTCCACCCGCCCAGCCTCTTCATCCCCAGCCGCGGACTCCTCTTCTTCGTCAGACCGTGGTCGGGGCCGTGGTAGGTCCCGTGGTCGCGGAAGGCACGGTTCTGGAAATGGGCCCAGCCCATACCCGCCCTACAACTATTGGCCGCCACCTCCTTACGGTTGGCCTGGAAATGGGCCGACCCAACAGTATCCTCCACAATGGGCCTCGCCCCCATGTCCCTATCCTACTACTAGTTCTCGGCCAAACAACCACAATGGGGCAGGCATCTTAGGGTCCAAAACGTCACAAGCTCATAACACAGCATACAACCTAATGGACATCGATCAGGTGCTTAAAGCAATGTCCTTGAACCAGCATGAGCCGACATATTATACCGGGGCGACAGGTAACATGTCTAACACCTCTGATAATTTTCACTCTTTTTCTAATAACAGCATGGGACAACAAATTATCGTCGGTGATGGCTCCGCCATCCCGGTACTTGGACATGGCACTAAAACATTACCCAACCCATTCCCTCCCCTTGTTCTTAAAAACGTTTTATATGCTCCCAAATTACTTAAAAATTTAATCTCAGTTCGTCGGTTCACCACCGACAACTCTGTCTCTGTCGAATTTGACCCCTTTGGTTTTATTGTGAAGGATTACAGGAGTTGGATCCCTATCCTCCGGTGCAACAGCAGCGGTGAACTCTACCTACTCGTGCTTGGACCTAGAACCACCACCTTCCCAACCACCTTTGCTGTTGTCACCTCCACCTTATGGCACCAACGTCTTGGCCACCCTGGACGTGCTCCTTTACAGTCTCTCAAGTCGTCTTCATCTATTATTTTTCTAGTTTAAATAAAAACATTTGTCAGTCTTGTGTATTTGGAAAAAGCATTCGTTTACCATTTACCAATTCTGATACTCGTATTTTTTATGCATTTGATTTAGTTCATAGTGACTTATGGACTTCTCCTATTTTGAGTTCTAATGGATATAGATATTATATTCTATTTATTGATGATGTCACTAACTTTTATGGACCTACCCGTTATCGAACAAATCACAGGTCTATAACACTTTCTGTCATTTTCACAAATTAATTACCACCCAATTTGAGCGACCCATTAAAACTTTTCAATGTGACAACGGAACTGACTATGTCAATTCTTCTTTCAAAACATTCTTCACTACACATGGTATCCTTTTTCGACACTCCTATCCTCACACCTCCTCCCAAAATGGTAAAGCCGAACGTATGATTCAGACTATCAATGCCACACAGCCAAAATATCACACGCGAAAACCTCGCTAGGCGTGTGACGTACCAGGATCTAGCCACCAATCACATTGAACTAATATCACAATTGAAATAAAGTTTCCATTTATTAAAGTAAAGCATTCATAATGTAATCCAAATTCAACATGTTTAGCGGAAGCGATTAACAAAACATTGTTCAAACGTATCTAAACCCAATGTATAATAAGATTAGAAAACAAGTCATGCATCTCCAAGCAGTACGACCCATGACCACTCCAGCCATCCAGATAGCAAGTTCCTTATCCAAAGTACCTAACGACCTGCGTGCATGCAACAAGTGTATCAGACAACGCTGGTGAGTTCATAGTTTTACGAAAACGTTAGTTACCAAGTGTTTAGTTCAATTCATTGATTACAATGTTGATAATACCCCGAATACAAGACGGCTCCAGATTTATTTTGCCCTTTCCCCAATGCTCCTATCAAAGCATTGGGCATGACTAAGTCATTAGTTCACACCCGTCCGCTCAGGTACGGGGTGAGGGTGCCAAACCTAGATAGCGCTACCAACTAATACTCCGTTACCTCTTAGGTAACAAACAAGATGGGACTTAATGGTGATAGGATGAGTGTATTATCCAACATTCCCGATTTAACCCACAAGACGTATTCCTCTCAGGAATACCCAATTGATCTACCCAAAAACTTATCCCTCTCAGGGATGCCCATGACTGTCCCAACCACCAGGACGCATGCTCAAGAGGAATGAATTGACCTTTGATTTTCTCGGTATGTTTAATTACCCGTCTAATTAGTCAACCAACCCTATTGTGGTTACCAATAAAAATCTGTTTCAAGATTTATCAAATAAGTCACGTATTTCAAAGGTTGCATTTATCACAAGTATCACTGTGTATCACATAACACATACTCAATTCACATCCCATGTATAACACACAAATATCACAAATATCACACTACAGTTAACTGGGCTACTTAACCAGGCCCAAGCCCAAACAGATTACCCTTCGACGAAGAACCCCTTATGACGAAGGATCATCCTTCGTCGGGATAAGGTGAGACGAAAAACCCTATTCTTCGTCGAGGTCAACTATGACGAAAAACCCTATTTTTCATCGGGTTACCTATGACGAAACATCATCAATGTTTCGTCGAGGTCAGTTAACAGATCCTTGTCCACATAATCATCAGTTTCGAATATTCTGCATAATCAAAGGATCAAACGACGGTTACATTATGATGTTCATATCAATCTTAATCACATAACAGTTACACATCAGAAGATCAATGGGTCAAACAACAGTTAGTGCGCTCATTCAAGCAAACCCTACATACTGTTTCATCTCATAATAATCATTCTATCCACCCTTGGTTCTAATCATCAAATCATACTAAACATTCATTGATCCCAAACATCCAATGGCCACACAAATCAGACTACTCGATTTTCACAATACGGATTCATCTAACATGATTATCAATTCTCATCCCCACGAATCTAAACATATACAAGTCATCACAGTTTCATACAAATCATCACAGTTTCATCAAGCAGGTTCTAAGTTTACAATTATATTAACAGAACCCTAATCTTACATGGACCACATCATAATACCACATATCAGAATTAACCCATCAAACGAGACCAAGACACTAACCGTAATACCGGATTGATTAGATAGATCGAGATGGAAAGAATGCTTTGAGGTTTCCTACTGCCGCCGCACCAAGAATGAGGGAAGGACTTTAGGGTTTTTGTTTTACGTCTAGCGGTTAAAAAGATTATATGAGCACATAACCTAACCAGTTGGGCCGCGAAACAGATTGGACCGAGAGCCCTCATTGACGAAAGACCTTCTTCGACGAAGGACCCATCTTTCGTCGTACTAAGGTTGGCGAAGAATCATATCTTTTGTCGGGGAGAACTTGTGGCGAAAAACCTTATAAGTTATCCTTAATTAAATTATATTTAACACTACACAATTAACAACCAAATATTACACATAAGACATTAATCATTCAGATAAACTATACATGACACCACGAAAATTAATTTATACAAACAGGATTATGAAGTTAGTGATGTGTAAAGGAAAGACCTTGAAATTTCGGGTTGCCACATCATCCCCAACTTGAAAGAAATTTCGTCCTGAAATTTGACAAGTAATCCAAAACGGCAAGATATTAACTCAGGATGACTGTGGATTTTCCGTGGGTACCACATCATCCCCAACTTGAAAGCGAATTTCGCCCCGAAATTCACCAGTTACATCAGATTTAGATTTGTCAGTTGGGAATAAGTGAGGGTACTTGAGCTTCATTTGATCCTCACGTTCCTACGTGAACTCCGGTCCACGTCTTGAGTTCCAACGAACCCTCACGATCAGAATCCGACTATGCTTTCGAACCTTGACCTCCCGGTCCATAATTTCGATTGGTTCTTCGACAAACTGCAACTTGTCGTCAATTTTCAGCTCTTGAAATGGTACTACAAGTGTTTCATCGGACAAACACTTCTTCAACTATGAAACATGGAAGACATCATGAACGTTATCCAACTCAGTGGGTAACTCGAGCTTGTACGCCACCTTACCAATTCGTTCCAGAATTTTGAATGGTCCGATGAAACGCAGGTTAGGCTTGCCGCGCTTCCCAAAGCGCACCACACCCTTCCAGGGTGAAACTTTCAGCATAACACGATCACCTACAGCGAATTCCAAGGGTTTCATACGCTTGTCAGCGTAGCTTTTCTGACGGTCGCGTGCCGCCGTCATACGGTTTCTGATCTGGACAATCTTTTCCGAAGTTTCAAGAACAAGTTCCGGACCTGTGACTTAGTTGTCACCCACCTCAGCCCAACAAAGGGGAGAACGACATTTTCGGTCGTACAACGCTTCAAACGGAGCCGCCTGAATGGTAGTGTGGTAACTGTTATTGTAGGAGAACTCGATCAATGACAAGTGTTTCTCCCAGCCTTTACCAAAATCGATCACACATGCTCGCAGCATGTCTTCAAGTGTTTGGATGGTTCGTTCGCTCTGACCATCCGTTTGCGGGTGACAAGCAGTGCTCATGTCGAGGCATGAGTTATGCATTGATTGCCACAAATCAAATGTAAAACGCGGATCACGATTAGAGATAATAGAGGTTGGCACCCCATGCCTAGAAACCACTTCCTTCATATAAACAGCAGCGAGTTGAGAGAACTTATCAGTTTCCTTGATCGCAAGAAAGTGCACCGATTTCGTGAGACGATCGACGATCACCCAAATGGTATCGTTCCCGCTTTGAGTTCTTGGTAACCCCACGACAAAATCTATAGAGATTTGCTCCCATTTCCACATGGGTATTTCGGGTTGGTGAAGTAGACCTGAAGGTTTCTGATACTCTACCTTGACTTTCGCACAAGTCAAGCACTTACTCACATACGTCGCGATGTTGGCTTTCATCTTCGGCCACCAATACAAAACTCTGAGGTCCTAATACATCTTATCCGACCCTGGGTGAATAGAGTATCGGGACTTGTGCGCTTCGTCCATCACAAGCTCCCTAAGATCTCCAAGCAATGGAACCCATAACCGTTCCATGAAATAGTACATGTCGTCAGACCTTTCCACGAGTCGCTTCTCCATGCCATGTAGGTACTCCGCTTTAATGTTCTCTTCCTTCAACGCTTCAGCCTGAGCCGAACGAATCTGTTCAGGAAGATTTGAGTGAATAGTGAGTTGTAAGGCTCGCACATGTTTGGGTTTCGTCTCCTTTCAACTAAGGGCATCAGCTACAACGTTAGCCTTTCCTGGGTGATACTTGATTGCACAATCGTAGTCGTTCAAGAGTTCCACCCAGCGACGCTGTCGCATATTCAATTCCTTCTGGTAAAAAATATGCTGGAGGCTTCTGTGATCGGTGTAGATAGTGCATTTGGTACCGTGCAGATAGTGCCTCCAGATTTTCAACGCGAAAACCACGGCCCCCAACACCAAGTCGTGAGTTATGTAATTCTTCTCATGAACCTTCAGTTGTTGAGAAGCATAAGCTATCACCTTCTCGCGTTGCATCAGCACGCAACCGAGACCCTGAATAGAAGCATCACAATATACTACAAAATCCTCGATACCTTTAGGTAGAGACAAGATTGGTGCACTGCAGAGTTTCTGTTTCAACAACTGGAAGGCATCTTCTTGTTTCATTCCCCATGAGTATACAACGCCTTTCTGTGTCAACGAGGTAAGAGGTTGAGCAATCTTCGAGAAGTCTTTAATAAATCTTTGATAGTACCCAGCAAGACCAAGAAATTGCCGCACCTCCGAAGGATTATTTGGTGCCGCCCAGTTTCTAATAGCATCAATCTTAGCAGGATCCACGTGTATTCCGGATTCATTAACAATGTGGCCAAGGAAGTGTACCTCTCGAATCCAGAAGTCACACTTAGAGAATTTCGAGTAAAGTTGCTCCTTCCTCAGGAGCTCCAAGATAAGACGCAAGTGTCGATCGTGGTCCTCCGTGCTCTTTGAGTAGATCAGAATGTCATTGATAAACACGATGACGAATTCGTCAAGATACGGTTTGCACACCTGGTTCATAAGGTCCATGAAAACCGCGGGTGCATTTGTCAACCCGAACGGCATAACCAGAAACTCATAATGGCTATACCGCGTTCGAAAAGCTGTTTTAGGGACATCTTCCTCTCGGACTCTCATCTGATGATAGCCTGACCTTAAATCGATCTTCGAGTAAAGGCTTGACCCTTGCAACTGGGCAAACAAGTCGTCGATACACGGTAGAGGATAGCGGTTCTTGACTGTCACCTTGTTGAGTTCTCGATAATCTATACACATACGAAAAGACCCGTCTTTCTTCTTCACAAACAAAACTGGGACTCCCCAAGGCGAAGAACTAGGTCGGATAAAACCTCTATCTAACAGTTCTTGAAGTTAATTTGACAGCTCTTGCAACTCTCCTGGTGCAAGACGATAAGGAGCACGGGAAATCGGGGCTGCTCCTGGTGTAAGGTCAATCTGAAATTCCACCTGACAATGTGGAGGTAAACCAGGAAGCTCTTCAGGAAACACATCAGGAAATTCGCGGACAACTAGAAGGTCTTCGATCTTCCTTTCTTCAGGTTAGGTATCAGTAACAAGAGCTAAAATAGCAGGGTAGCCCTTTCGTAAACACTTCTGGGCTTTCATGGCTGAGATGATGCCAACCATTGCACCACTACGATGACCTTGAACTGACAAAGATTCTCCACTGGGGAGAGGAATACGCATGATTTTATCTTTACAGAGAATTTCTGCTTGGTGCTTAGACAACCAATCCATGCCAACGACCACATCAAAACTTCCAAGAGTAACGGGGAGTAGGTCAATGTCGAACTCTTGACCCATGAGATCAAGTTTAAAAGCAAAAAGAACATGTGACGCTTCAATCGATTTACCATCAGCTAATTCTACTACGTGCTTATTCACAAGAGGTGTGGGAGTCAACCTTAATTGATGTGTCACACCCCAACCGATGGAGGAAACATCGGGGCGTGGCACTGAGCCAAACAGATTGTCCAAAAGTTTCCATAACAACTATATTTACCAGATACTTAAAGCAACACGTCCCATACCATGTCATAAATGATAATACAATCATTACAGAAAAGATCTAGTCAAATTGTTCTATTCCAACAACTCAGATTTTTTTATTACAGACAATTGTTTGTTGTTGACCTAGGTCTTTCCTAGCCTCGATTTCACAGCAAAGAAAGCAAATAAGCATCCAAAGCACCTGTCACATACGTTAAAGTAAAAGTCAATACACATAGTGTAAAGGTGAGCATACAAGTTTGATAATATCATATAGAGTTCGAAAGCGTTACGCATAACCAGCACGTACACAGAGTGAAATGAGGCATGTTAGTTATCGACATGAGCCTATCGATACCAATGACTGTGGGTTGACAGCCCAAGGCAGTTCGCGATACATACTCACCACTGGGAGCCATGTAGGTAATTGTCCTTAACAACCCCCGAGTGAACAGGTGCTGAGTCCAAACTAATAGTACTATCATTGCTAAGGCAGGTAGACAGCATTCCATGTGTAAACATAACAAACAAGCATTCATTAAGTCACGTATACATGCAATAACGGTTAGCGTTTAAAGTGTTGCATAGTGTGTTCGATGTGATTTTGTATAAGTAACGTATGTAACACCCAAAAGTGCGTAAAGCAAAAAGGGATCGAGTATACTCACAGCGGTTGATGGATTGAAGGGAGCGCTAGAGAGTAGGGTTAGCCTGAACAAATTGATAGCATAACGATAAGCGACGCGTAAAATGGAACAAGTGAAGGTTGGGTCGATCAGCAGTTCGCTCGGATGGTCATCCGATCAGGTGACCTTTCGAATGGATTGTTTCTTCCTTTGAGAAGGATGTGTTTGTGTATGATGGCTTGACCTTTGAAGTTTTCGTTGTAGCATTTCGAAAACATAGAAGTGTCTCTACCTTTCAGGTCGATCGACAGAACGACCGTTCGATCGGGCGACAATCCGATAGGTTGGGCACTTCAGCGAGAACAAGTTCACAGTAGGTTGTCACTCGATCGGACGGTTGTTCGATCGGGTGCCTTCCTTTGTGCATTGAACATGTTGAAAATTGTTTAAGTGTGGAAGTTCAAATGTCTCATGATTCGGATGGCAATTCGGTCGGATGGTAGTCCGATCGGATAACAATTCGTTCAACATTCAGACTTCAAATGTCGGTAAAAATGGTTAAGTGTGGGACCCAAGGTGCAAGTCGATCGGTTGACAACCCGTTCGGTCGACAGTCCGTTCGGACGGTGGTCCGATCGGACAGCATTCCGTCCTGGTCGTTCCGTTCATCTTACACTTGGCTGTTTTGATCGTTTGTCGTTTTATCGAGACGTTTTGATAACATGTTAAGCAACAGAAACCTTGTCGCTACTTGGTACCCCTGATCGGACAGGAATCACCCAAATCCGTTCAGTTAACGGTTCGAGACGGTGTTCTATGTTTAACCCAAAATCGGTAGCCTCGTGGATAGAATCCAGATCTTGAACCAACACAACCACAAGAATGAGTAGTAAGTCGGCACAAGCTCTGATTCTATCGGTTTTGAATGCATTGAGTGTAAAAGAGTTGAAAGAAAGTTGGAAAACCATCTTTCAATCCTTTTCATTGTGAATATGTGTAGTTCTATGAAAGATCTTTCTTTGTTTTTGTTGAAATCGGTTAGATCTAAGTTGTTCTTGGTGGATCGAGGCCAAAACATGAAGTTATTCAAGAACACATGATGATGTCATTCTAGAACACCTTGAATCTTGGTGATTTCACGGTTGAAAGTTAAGATGCAAAAGATAGAAAGGTGTAGGAGTGCGTGCAGATTAAGGAAGTACAAGATTTAGGATGAGATCTTACCGGAATTGCGAGAAATCAGAGAAAAAGCAGGGTTAGAGTGCTTGTCGGACGTCAGTTGCCAAAAGTGAAACGTTTGATGGTGACATGGGGTATTTATAGGGTTACCCAAAGTGGAAAGGGATGGAGAGGGGCTGGTCGATCGGTTAAGCAGTCCAATCGGACAGCTGGTCGATCGATCGAGCGGCTGTTCGATCGGCCGGTCTCCTGGTCGATCGGCCATCTGATTCGAGTGTCTAGAGCGACGAGTTTTGCCGTTTCGATTGCGATTGCGAGCGTTTTGATGCGTCAGAGTTTCCTAGTCAAATTACTTTTAATCCCAACTACTATATCAACATACAAGCATCCTTATTTCATATTCGTTTAGCGTTTGCGATTCGATTGCGATTGAGTTCGATTGCGTTTCAATTGATTACCACACATAACATAAATAAACATGCACAAGTAACACATAAGGCACACACACACGTATAACAGTAACCAAAATGTTTATTTCGAGTTGCGAGTGCGATTGCGATAGCGATAAAGCGATTAAACAAGTGATAAGTAGCGACTACTATGCGATTATTAAAGATACTCCACATAATACAACTAAAGCAAAAATAAAATAGGCTAATTACAAGTCAAGGAAGTCAAAACAGGAATTGAGCAAGGAGAGACAGATCACAATTAGCAATCTTTCTTCCTTTGACTTCAATCTTGACTTTGACTTTAACTTCCGAAACACGGGGTGTTACAGCCTCCCCTAGTTGAGGGAATTTCATCCCGAAATTAGGCCGAAGCCTTAACAAACAACTGCGGGTACTTCGCCTTCATGTCGCTTTCGAGTTCCCAAGTGAACTCTGCGCCTCGTTTGCCTTCCCATCGGACTTTCACAATAGAAATGCGCGAGCGTCTGAGTTGCTTGGTTTGGCGATCCATGATTTCGACAGGCTTCTCCACAAAGTGTAGTGTTTCGTTTACTTGGAGGTCATCGAGATGTACAATTAAATCATGCTCAGCCAGGCACTTTCGGAGGTTTGACACATGGAAAGTCGGGTGGACGTTACTAAGTTCCTCCGGTAGTTCGAGTCTGTAGGCAACTTTTCCGATCCTTTCCAAAATCTTAAAAGGTCCAACATATCGAGGCGCTAGTTTCCCTTTCTTGCCGAATCTGACCACACCCTTCCAAGGTGATACCTTTAGGAGTACGTAGTCGCCAACATCAAATTCAAGGGGCTTCCGTCGTCTATCGGCGTAACTTTTCTATCGACTTCGACCTTTCAACAAGTTGTCTCGGATTTGGAGGACTTTGTCAGTCGTTTCTTGCAATAGCTCAGGACCGGTTAATTGTGAGTGACCGATCTCATGCTACACAATAGGCAATCGACATTTTCTTCCGTATAAAGCCTCGAATGGTGCCATTTGTATGCTGGTATGATAGCTGTTGTTGTACGAGAATTCGACTAACGGCTGGTATGCATCCCAATTTCCACCGAAATCTATGACACACGAACGGAGCATGTCTTCAAGAGTACGGATCGTTCTTTCAGTCTGACTGTCGGTTTGAGGGTGGAATGTCGTACTCAGATTAAGCGTAGTACCGAGAGCCGCTTGAAATGTTTCCCACAGTCGCGAGGTAAATCGAGCATCACGGTCAGAGATGATGTCGCGAGGCATCCCATGTCGACAAATGATCTCATTGGTGTAGATTCGGGCTAATCGCTCTACCTTGTAGTCTTACCGTATTGGCAAAAAGTGAGCAGATGTGGTCAAACGGTCAACAACAACCCAGATGCTGTTGTGACCTGATGACGTGTGCGGAAGCTTGGTTATGAAGTCCATGGCTATACTCTCCCACTTCCACATAGGGATCGGCGGTTGTTCGAGTAAGCAAGAGGGTCTTTGGTGTTCAGCCTTGACCTTCGAGCAAGTCAGGCACTTTCCAACGTAGAGAGCAATATCCCTTTTCATGCCCGACCACCAGTACTTGTAGCGAAGGTCCTGGTACATTTTATCGGCACCGGGATGAATAGAATACCGGGATTTGTGGGCTTCGTCAATCAATATCTGTCGCAAATTGGTCCGTTTTGGGATCCAAATTCGATCTAGAAAGTGGAATATCCCATTTGACTTATTCACAAGCTGGGCTCCATCGTGATAGATTCTTTCCTTCTTCAAAGTGCGCTCATTAAAACAAGCATGTTGGGCTTCACGGATGAGGGTTTCGAGGTCGTATTGGGCTTGGACATCACGAATGTTGAGCATATAACTCTGTCTGCTGAGAGCGTCGGCAACGACATTTGCTTTGCCTGGGTGATAACGAATCTCACAGTCGTAATCGTTGAGAAGTTCTACCCATCGGCGTTGATGCATATTAAGTTCTTTTTGATCAAAGATATGTTGTAGGCTCCTATGATCGGTGAAGATCGTACACTTGGTACCATACAGGTAGTGTCGCCAAATGTTTAACGCAAAAACAACTGCGCCTAACTCGAGATCATGGGTTGTATAGTTCTTCTCTTGGATTTTGAACTGACGAGATGCGTAAGCAATGACCTTGTCTCGTTGCATGAGGACACAGCCAAGACCAAGGTTAGAAGCATCACAATAGACAATGAAGTCGTCGTTTCCATAGGCAATGTGAGAACAGGAGCATTGCAAAGCATGTGCTTGAGGGTTTGGAAAGCAGACTCTTGTTCAGTTCCCCAAACAAAAGGCTTGTCTTTATGCGTAAGAGCGGTAAGCGGCACAACGATCTTGGAGAATCCTTCGATAAATCGTCGATAATAGCCCGCCAATCCGAGGAAAGAACAGACTTCAGAAGGGTTCTTGGGTGTAATCCAACTCTTGATTGCTTCAATCTTCACGGGGTCTACGTGAATACCTTGACTATTGACAATGTGACCCAGAAACTGAACCTCCTACAGCCAAAATTCACACTTGGAGAACTTGGCATAGAGTCAATTCCCCTGGAGTAGCTCGAGAACCAAACGTAGATGGTGCACGTATTTGGCCTTCGACTTGGAATAGATCAAGACATCGTCGATGAACACGATGACGAAACAGTCGAGATATGGTTTACACATGCGATTCATCAGATCCATGAAAACCGCGGGTGCGTTGGTTAAACCGAAAGGCATAACAACGAATTCGTAATGGCCATAACGGGTGTGAAACGCGGTTTTGGGTATATCCTCTTCTTGAATGCGTAGCTGGTGATAGCCTGAGCGTAGATCGATCTTCGAGAAGCATGTAGCACCTTGTAGCTGATCAAACAAATCATCAATGCGAGGCAGGGGATAGCGGTTCTTGATAGTTAAGTTATTCAATTCCCGATAGTCGATGCACATCCTGAACGACCCATCCTTCTTTTTGACGAAAAGGACTGGCGCGCCCCAAGGAGAGGTACTCGGGCGAATGAAGCCTTTCTCAAGTAATTCCTGAAGCTGACTCGAGAGTTCACGTATTTCAGACGATGCGAGTCGGTAAGGAGCTTTGGCAACAGGGTTGGCTCTAGGAATGAGGTCGATACGAAAGTCGATATCACGACTTGGCGGTAAAGCGGGAAGGTCGTCAGGGAACACATTAGGAAATTCACGAACCACAGGGATGTCTTTCACTTCTGTCTTTCCTTTCTTTTCCTTCTCCGCTACTACAATGTTAGCCAAGAAAGCTCTGTATTCCTTGCGGAGATACTTGCTAGCTTGGACACATGACATGAGTTTAAGACTTTTTGAAGCAGTTTCACCGTAGACACACAATAAATCACCATTCGCGAGTGAGAATCGAATCATCTTGTCGAAGCACACAACTTCAGCATGGTTTTCGCGAAGAAAGTCCATGCCTACTATGATGTCAAAACTTCCGAGTTGCATCAGAATAAGGTCGATTGGGAAGATGTGATTGTTGAGCTCAATAGTACAATCACGAAGAACAGAATTCACAGCGACAGTTCTTCTGGTGGCGACTTAAACATCGAACGTCGAGGGGAGATGGGAGCGCTTACGACTAAGGAGTTTCTCGAATTCAAACGACATAAAGCAGTTATCGGCTCCAGTATTAAACAAACATGAAGCATAAATACCATTCACAAGGAACGTACCATTGACCACGTTGTTGTCAGCCTAGGCTTGGCGCACATTGATGGTGAAAGTTCTGGCACGTGCGGCTTGTTGCTGATGCTGAGGCTGGTTGTTGGGATTGAACCCTACCAGAGGAACAGATAATGTAAAGCCAAAACCAGGTCACAACAGAGGATTCACAATAAGCAGCAGTTTACACTTTGCTCTCCCCTTGAAAGTGGCTTATAACGTCTGATGGTCTCTATCTGCTGCTCATAATCAACTGCTGATGCCCTTTTCAACTGCTGATGTAATCCTAAAGACTGCTAAAGACAAACTCTGGTGCTCTATCTACTGCTGTCTCTTAAGTGCTGCTGAAGACACAAACACTGCTCATTCAAGGACTGATCACCTTTGAAGAAAGCACTGATGTTGTTGTTGAGCATCAGTGCTTAGGCTACAACAGTGGAACGAGAAGCAGTTGTTTCCTCATATTTTGTATTTTATTTACAATCAGTTGTTAGACATCAGTGTTTGTGTAAGGACAGTAGATACAGGTTGTTAGGCTGTTAGACGTCGCTTTCATGGTGACGTCAGCTGAGATACCTCAGTGGTTTGGTTTGCCTATAAATGTAACAGTACCCTGTACTGTTACATTTGATTGACTGAGTGGGATCTTCTCCTCATGTCTAATCCTTTCATCTTGTGTGCAACCAACCTTGGGGCATCAGGCTGAGGGGGAGTATAGTTTGTAAGCTTATCTGTAATCTTTTGCTTTGATTTGTAAATCATTCGACTCTATGAGAAGCAATTGTTTATCAAACTACTTTCTCCTTTGATTGTGTTTACAAAGTTTGTTTTCATTTCCGCTGCACTTAACATGTTTTCATATTCGTTGATCATTCATTTTAAACAAACAAACACTATCATGAGAGCCTCCGATCCTAACAATTGGTATCAGAGCATGGACAGTCAAATTCGATCTAACAATCAATTTGGCATAACAGTTCAGCTCAAAATTCATTGATACTAAGGTTGGTAGTATTTTGTTGAAAAACTGAGTATCGAGTAAATCATGTTCAAAATGGTTATTCAAAAACTCTGTTTATCAACCAAGATGTCATATGACACACAAATTTTATACAACAAGTGATATCATGCACAAGTCACTCATAGTTTTCAGATCTGTAAACATATCTGATAAATTATGGGATTGTTCTATATTCTCAAAATTGATTTCAACTGTTGTTTTGATATTTGTGATGTTTTCATTAAATACTAAAGTATGATCCTCAGAATAACAAAACCGATGATTCATAAGACATTAGTGTTTTGATCTTCTATAAAGAGGGAATTAAGACTTTAGTTATTTAGATCTTATGTGTAGTAAAACAGGTTGAGATCCTCAAAAGGATCAAATCAACTTTGTCCAAATACACTAAGAAAAACAGGGGTCAACATAGTCCGTATCGTATGTAGTGTGAGATTGGTTGAAAAACTTGTGCAAATATGACCAAGTCTCTCAAAACATTACTGCAAATTGATTTTGGACTAAAAATCACAAAAACTCGAAAGTGTGTTTATCTCAAAACTCTTGAAGTCAAAAGAAAAGAGTATAAACGTAAAGCACTTAAGAGTCAAAGCTTGGGGTAATAATGGTCATTAAGCAACTATGTGCATTCATCTGTTCAGAAAAAGGTTTTTATGCCAGTAAATGAACTCCAAAGAGGACTAGACAAATGTTTAAAAACATATCCATGTGTCCTCAGGTTTGCAATCAACTGACAAAGAAAATGGTACCAAACAGTGGTCAAAATGTATTCCAAAAGTTTTCTACTACTGTTGACAAACTACTGACCATTTTTCAAAAACCTGTGAGTGATGTGATTATTTTCTCTATTGAAATTATACCAGATCTTTTTTATACTACTTTTAGAAAATCCTTTAACCATTTTTTTTGTGTTCAAAGGATTTTCTCGAATAATCAGGATATATTATTCATTTTTTTGGAATAATATATTTGAAACTTTTGCTTGTTTTTTGTTGGCAATAGTTTCAGCTCCTGTCAGGATGTAATACCTTATTTTTGCATGGTATTTGTGTCCCCAGAAATGGGTCAAAAGGAAATGGTACATAAGTCATGGTCATGTCATACTCAGGTTTGCTCCTAAATGTTTTTCAAAGGATGATTGCAAACTGTGATTAAATTATTAGGGTACTCATGTGTTAATTGAATATTAAACAAAAATGAGTTGCCTTAGTAAAAAGTTTTCATAAATTGGGGTGCTAAACTACTGTCTTTCAAAATTGACATGTGGCAAAACCTTGAATGAAAATTCTCAAAACTGTTGCTGAAACACCTGTTCTTCAGTTTTGCACCATTTACCCTAACCACTGTTTTATTCCAACGTCTGACCTCTAAACACTGTCCACTGCTGAAAGTTAACCACTGATCCCTCATTTTCTTGTAAGCACTGATGCTCAAAATCAGTGTCTTATCCACTGATATGCTATCTACTGATAGTAAAAATCATCCACTGCCCAAGATTTTTACCGTTGTAATCACTGATGCTTGATACGTCAGTGGCTCTTAAAACAACTGTTCTCCATACTTCATCCACTCCATCTGTGTTTGACACGTGGTCAGTTTTTAGCCCTCAGATCGTAATAACCGCTACCACATCAGCGATTATTTTTAAATAAAACCCTGCCCTAAACCCCAAACAGGGTTTTACACTGTCGAATTGAATTCCAAAAATTCTCTTCTCATAACAGTTTTCAACCCTTCTTCTCAAAACCCTCAAAATCATTCTCCGATTCTTCTTCATCAAAATGACGAAGTCAAAAGGAAAATCAAAATCAAAACCTACATCACCACCACCTTCAACTGAGGTCGCTCAAACGACCGAAGAACCCATCGAAATACCATTCAAACAATCTCATAACTATCTGGGTTTATTCACAAAACCTACTGATAATCACACTTTTGACACCATCATTGATGCATTATCTGCATCAAAGTACAAAACTTTGTTGACAGCAAATGCTCTTATCTATCTGCAAACCCAGAGAGAGTTTTGGAAAAAGGCGTCGCTTGAAAAACAAGACGGAAAAGTCATAGCCATTAACTCCTCGATACAGGGAAAAGCGATCAAAGTCACACCAAAATCGATATCAGAAGTCTTCATACTCGACGATCAGAACGGTAAAACCTCTTTTGACAAAAACGAGTTAAAAGCTGATTTTCTGAAAAGGGGTTATGCAGAAGAACCAAAGGTAGATACCCTACAAAAGGGTTATTTTCCATCTGCACCCAGGTTTTTATTTCACACACTCTTGATGTGTGCTTCAAATAAAACAACATCTTTCAACGAAATACCACTGAAAATTCAAAGCCTGGGTTACGCTATTTTGAATAATAAAAACTATAACTACTCCCAGGAGATTTTCAATGACATGGTAAAAAACGTTGAAAGTAAAGCATTTTTACTTTTTCCAAGATTTTTGAGTTATTATTTTGAACAAAAATTTGAAAAGAAAGATGTAAATTTGCTCAAACAAGGTGTTCATTGTCAAATAAAAAGCATAACAAAAGAAACATTTTCAAGGATGATGGCACCAATAAAAACAAAAGCAGGGGTACCTGAGCAGACTTTAGCGGTTACAACTGCTCCTCAAGTATCAGCTGCTGAGCCCACTACTCCAGGTGATCATAGCAGCACTCCCACTGCTTTGAAACCCACACCTGCCACCACTAAAAAGACCAAAAAGAAAATATCCAGAAAACCCACCAAACCCAAAACAAAGGCAACTCTGGAAGATGAGATCCCAGAGGAAATGCCTGTGACAACACAAAAGTCACCACAAACCACTGCTGCTACTTCCTCACAGCAGTTGGAAGAAAGATCTCAACCCATGCCTAAAACTCCTCCTGCATCCTCACAAAAGGATCAGGTTGTAAGCACAGGGACACCACACTATGAAGCTCTGAATACACTTGGATCCATCTTCCTCAGTCCTGATCCCAAGGACATGTCTCTTTCAACTCCCATCCCCTCACCAATCATATTACCACAAACCATGCTACCTTTGTTGCATGCAGCTGATATAGCTCAGACACAAACCAGTTCCTCTCTAACACCTATCACTGAGAGCATACTTCCACAAGTGACTGGGTCTGATGCTACTACTTCTGCTATCCCAGCAACAATTGAGGAGGTTACACCCCCTGAGTTACAAGTAACTCTCGGTGGTTGTTCAAGCGGAGCGCAACTACAACTGGTGGACCAACAGGTCCCCAGTTGGCCAGTTGTTTCATAAATCAGACTCCCTTGAAGGCAATTTCTTCCATGGCAACCTCGATAACCACCAGTGAGTTGGATCTAACCACTGGCACCATAAAAGGTTTATCAAGTGCTGAAGAAAGAAGTCCCCAGTACCAAGAACAAGGGGCATCAATGGGTGACTTTTGGGACTCAGTTCCTAAGTCAAACATTGATATAACCACTGCTAGTGGGGATTCAGATGATCCTACTAAAGTAGGTGATGATTCAAGATATCAGGAATTGACGGGCAGAGTTGACAAACTTGAAGAATCAGTTGCTGAAATAAAGGAGATGGTGCAAGAGATTTTAAAAGCTCAAAAAGCACAATCCACTGCTGCCCCACCACAATCTGCTGTTCCTGCTCAAGCACCTGCACAACAGGCATTTGCTGCAAATGAGCTATGGAATATATTTCAACCCATGCTTGAAGCACAGCAACAAATGGCTGATAAAAAGCATGCTATTCAAGTACAAATGCTGACCAACATGGTTGAATCAAGATTTAAAGACACTCAAGCAGATATTAAGGCTATAAAGGCTAGCATTCAAAATGCTTCTGGCAAAGTTCCTTCTTCCATACCATTTCTTGTAAATCCCCCTTCAGATAATGCCAAAAAGGGGGAGAATGACAAGCTGTTGGGAAATTTGAATAGGAGGGGAATAGAACATGGCCTTCATGTTGAGCCTGAAAAAGGAAAAGAAAAAGAAAAACAGGTCTCAAAACCTGTTAGTCAAACAGCTGATACAGCAGTAGTTACAAAAACTGCTGTCTGTAGCCAAACAGCTGCCATGTCATCAACACACACCACCACAACTACTGTTCCATCACCGTCATCTACAATCACACCATTACCATTGCCTCCTGTCATAAACAGAAGACAACAGATGTTATAACATCTGTTGTAATGACAGCAGCGGTTGAAGCACCAGTTGTTTCAACAGTTGTTTGTCAGACACTCCCCATCATTCAAACCACTGATTCATTCAAAACATCATCTGTTTCTTCTTCATTAAAAAGGAGAAGAAATCTCATATCAGATGATGATTCACCACCATCACCACCAACATCACCACTTCCATCCCCTGCTCAAAAGCAGAAAACAACTGCTGACATATCAGCAGTTGTAATGACAACAGATGTTGAGACACCAGTTGTTTCAACAGATGTTAGTCAGGCATCCATCACTGCTCTCATTCTTTCTACATCACAACCAAAGCTCTTCAAAAGAATAAGAAAGCCAATCTCTGTCGATGAGGGTACACATGATCCTAATGCTGCAAAATATCCACTAGAACTTGAAGCTATCAAAAATGAAATGAGGCAATTCTATATAGAAGAAGATCCTTCAAAAAGGAGATTCTCCTCACTCATAGGCTACATGCCACCAGAGGATATGGATGATTACCTCAAACTCAAGGCAAGACAGGCTAAAGCAAGAGCTAAATTTGATAGTGAAAAAGATAAGTTAAGCGAAGATGGCACAGCTGAAAGACTGGAGTTCTACTTCATAAAAGTAAAGCAGATGGAAGATTTCGCACAGGAACTAATCAAAGAAAAGGCTGATCAAAAGAAAGAGTTAAGAAAACAATATCTAGCCTACATCATGAAAGAGAAATTCTATCCTGCTGAAGAACAACAGTTCAAAGAATGGCCAGTAGTAGCTCTCAAGCGCGAGGCAGAAAGGATTGAAAAGATTAAGAATGATCCTACGAAGAAGAAGAATGCTCCTAACTGGAGAAAATATGAAAAGCTCATTGCTGATTTAACTGCTGAATATAAGAGAAAGAAAAGGGAGCTGGTGGATGCAAAAATGGATACTGCTGAAGCCATATCAAAATGGTCAAAACAGCAAACTGATGAAGCCTATGAAAGGCTGAAGAAAAGAAAGATAACTGTTTCAGGCACTTCTAAGAAGAAAGAACAAATGATGAAGCTTGAACAGAAGATAGGAAACCTCGACACACTGTTCCGGTCTACTTTTGTAACAAATCAAGAAGAGGGAGAACAGTTGACTGAAAAAGAGGTAATGGAAAAAGAAGCAGAGTACTTCAAAGATACCATCACGAAAATGGGTCTAAAAGAAGAAACTTCAACAAAGCTTCAAAGCCTTTTTAAGGCATTAAACAAACCTGCATCTCCAAACACTGCTAAAGACGAAACAGAAGCTGAAAGACAAGAACTTATTGAACAAGAAACTGCAGAAGATATAGCTGCAGCTGACAAAGTCTTTGAAGAAGCTTTCAAAAGAATGTCTGAAAGTCTGCAGTTGTTTTCAAGGCCATTATCCCTCAACTCATCATCAAATAAGTCTCTCCCAAGAAACCCACTTGGCTTAAAAATACTAAAGTGGTTGTCTGATCAAAAGACTCACGTATTGACCTTGGTCAGAGCCAATGGCGATGTGAAGCACATATCAAGGAAAGAAGCACTAGGCCTTAGTGTTCAAGATTTGCAGGATCTCCTTGGGCTTTCACTGTGTAGGGATGAGGATGACCAGAGTGCAAAGGAATTTGAAGCTGAATTCAAAGAACAAGCTAAGGCACTCTTGATGAGTAATAAAGGTCCTGAATAATGAAAGGTTTTGGCATTATCTGTTCCATGGGGAGATTGTTGGGATTGAACCCTACCAGAGGAACAGATAATGTAAAGCCAAAACCAGGTCACAACAGAGGATTCACAATAAGCAGCAGTTTACACTTTGCTCTCCCCTTGAAAGTGGCTTATAACGTCTGATGGTCTCTATCTGCTGCTCATAATCAACTGCTGATGCCCTTTTCAACTGCTGATGTAATCCTAAAGACTGCTAAAGACAAACTCTGGTGCTCTATGTACTGCTGTCTCTTAAGTGCTGCTGAAGACACAAACACTGCTCATTCAAGGACTGATCACCTTTGAAGAAAGCACTGATGTTGTTGTTGAGCATCAGTGCTTAGGCTACAACAGTGGAACGAGAAGCAGTTGTTTCCTCATATTTTGTATTTTATTTACAATCAGTTGTTAGACATCAGTGTTTGTGTAAGGACAGTAGATACAGGTTGTTAGGCTGTTAGACGTCGCTTTCATGGTGACGTCAGCTGAGATACCTCAGTGGTTTGGTTTGCCTATAAATGTAACAGTACCCTGTACTGTTACATTTGATTGACTGAGTGGGATCTTCTCCTCATGTCTAATCCTTTCATCTTGTGTGCAACCAACCTTGGGGCATCAGGCTGAGGGGGAGTATAGTTTGTAAGCTTATCTGTAATCTTTTGCTTTGATTTGTAAATCATTCGACTCTATGAGAAGCAATTGTTTATCAAACTACTTTCTCCTTTGATTGTGTTTACAAAGTTTGTTTTCATTTCCGCTGCACTTAACATGTTTTCATATTCGTTGATCATTCATTTTAAACAAACAAACACTATCATGAGAGCCTCCGATCCTAACACTGGTGCTGCTGGTGTTGCTGCTGCTGGGGCTCTTGTTTCACAACCCTGTTCAGGCACACATGTTCGTAAAGTGGTTGGGATCACCACATGCGAAGCAGACTCGGGCGTTGACCACGGGTGCCTGAGCCGCTTGTTGGCCTTGTGGGGATGGGAGCAGAGCTTGATGAGCAGTGGCTTGAGCTGGTGCTTGACGGGGACCAGAGCAACTTGTAACTGTTGGGATTGAACCCTACCAGAGGAACAGATAATGTAAAGCCAAAACCTGGTCACATCAGTGGATTCACAATAAGCAGACGTTTACTCTAAGCTCTCCCCTTGACAGTGGTTATCTATCTGCTGATACACTCTAAGTACTGCTCTGAAGAACAACTGATGAACCAAACACTGATGAAACAACTAAAGACTGCTAAAAGGCAAACACTGAGCTTTATCTACTGCTGTTTCTTAAGTACTGCTGAAGACCCAAGCACTGCTCATTCAAAGATTGGTCACCTTTTGAAGCAAGCACTGATGTTCAAGTAATCAGGGCTTAGGCTACAACAGTGGAACGTGAACAGTGTTTAACTTGTTTTGTATTTTACTATCAATCAGTTGTTAGACATTAGTAGTTTGTATAGGCCAGTGTTTATAGTTTGTTAGGCTGTTAGATGTCACTATCATGGTGACGTCAGCTGAGGTACATCAGTAGTTTGGTTTGCCTATAAAATGACAGTACTATGTACTGTTATATCTGATTCGTTTTGAGAGAGTTCTTCTCCTCAATTCAATCCTTTCATCTTGTGCTACCAACTCTGAAGTATCAGGCTGAGGGGGAGTTTAGTCTGTAAGCTGCATTGTAACCTTTTGCTTTTGATGTAATCTTTCGACTCTATGAAAACCAATTGTTTATCAAACTATATTCTCCTTTGATTGTGTTTACAAAGTTTGTTATTCATTTCCGCTGCACTTAAAACTGTTCATATCTATTTGATTTGTTCAAATCTCACAAACAAACACAATCATGAAAGCCTCCGATCCTAACAGTAACACCCTTACTATTTTAAGAGAGTTCTAGTACCAATAACGACAATTAGTTGTGCATTTACATATACATATCACATATAAAAATACGGTTTATTAAAAACTTTTACAGTTTAAAAGTTTTACAACAATGTAGTTGGGTTCGTCGTTTAAAAGTTACGACAAAAGGCCGTGTGGAAGCTTTAATCTCGTGTGTTCGGTTCCTCGATTAGCTTGATCGTCATCCGGCATCCCGTAATATACCTATGATCAAAAGCAACATGAAAGTTAGTTTTGATAGCGTAAAATGAGTTTAACCAATTTCATAGCATCAACCAACTAGAACAATATATATATATATATAGGGTAAGGTTAGTGTAAAAAGGGCCTAAAGTGTGAGAAGTGTATTATAACACTATATATAATACTATATAACACCATATAAACACCGTATAACAATATGTAACACCATATAATACCATATAACACTATGTAACACTATATATCATTATATAACAAATATAACACTATACATCTATCATAGACATGCTATCAGACAACCTATAGTGTTATATTTGTTATATAATGATATATAGTGTTACATAGTGTTATATGGCGTTACATATTGTTATACGGTGTTTATATGGTGTTATATAGTGTTATAATACACTTCTCACACTTTGAGCACTTTTTACAAGATCCTCTACCTATATATATATATATATTATTTTTCTTTTCGGATTCATGCCTCTCGCGCCACGCGAGAGGCTTCTTCTCATTTTTCGCGTGCCGCGACATCCGTTGCGTGGCGCGCCGGATTTACCACACTCCCTCGCATGGCGCGAGGGAGACCATTTTCCAGCAGGTCCATTCCTGGAACCTGCATATCTGCCAGCTATGGTTATTAATCGAAAATCAAACTTTAAAGTGCCATAACTTTCGTTCTAGTTATCCGTTTTACACGATTCTTTTTCCTACGCGTCCGTAATTAAATTACGGACCCGTTTATCACCTTGGTTTGCATAAAAATCTGATTTATCCAATGTTGGCTCATAAATCCTTTAGGTGATTATTCGACCTGTTTGGCATTATTATTTCACTAAATGCTCTAAAAAGAAAATAGTTAATTCCTATCCTTTTACCCATCCCGGGCTTGTCAAACCTTAACGTTTTCGCTCCCCTCCTAGAGTTTACGTAGGCGTTTACATTCACCGATTCATTTGTATCTATCTAAGCATTTAACCACAATTTACTTCTTAGTCTATTTTGACCCGCAAACGTTTTTGCCTATACTTTTTATATGTATCTAAGGGTTTCAAAATCAATAAACAAGTTTCTAAACAAACTCTAACGGTCGTTTACCCGGTTCGCCCGTTAAGGGCTTTTTGGTCAATTCTAGTCTCTTATTTTACGACGAAAGACTCTCACCAATTATTGACCAAATTAGCACTTTTAACCACAACATAATTATACGTACCTGGCTGGGATCAATACATTGACCCGTTTTAATACCTTGTCTCGAAAATTTGCTAATTCATAGCAACGCTAATTCATAAGCCGCTTTATCCTGTAAGCATAAAACTCGACAAGTGCTTATTAGTCGATATTTGTCAAATGGTATCCACATTACCATTTGACCCGTTTTACTCTTTTTATTCATTAGGCTTACTTATAGTAACCGTTCAAAAACCCACTTTTATAATTAGCTTTTCATGGCTAATTTACCGTTCTATCTCTTTTACCATTAAACATGGTTTTTATCATTTATATTAGTTCCGACCCGTATTATTTCGCGTCGGGAACCATATCTTGAATATTATCCTTATTGCATTTGAAACTTATAGGATGAACATGTATTTTATAAAAGGTGTAAGTTTCACTCTCCTTGCATCCGGTTATGTCCTTTTTCCGCGTACTCGATCCGTTTGAACCGCTTCTTTCCCAAGTCTTCATCTAGCTTGTCTAGAGTCAAACGATCATCATCACAATTCGTAAGACGGTTAGATTAGTCACAATCGTTTACGACTATTCCATCCTACGGGTTTTATGTCGAATTTATCATTCGACCATATCAAAATTATCATTCGATCTAATCATTGGTCGGTTTGACTTTATAAAAGTCAATTGACTTATCAACATATTCAAATGCACATTTGGTTCATGTAACTCACTTAGGCATATTTCATCCGAACTCTTAATGAAATCAAATTTTACACACAACCAAGTAGACCGCGATTTCATTCAGGCATTTCATATCACTGAAAAATGGGCTGTTTTTGGTGACTTATTTAACCTATTTAAAAGTCTTCAAAAATTATGATTTTTTTATGTGACGTACCTCTCGGAGGTATAGGCCTTGTGTTAAAATTTCAAGATCTAACTCTTTACAAAAAATTCGTAAAAGTTCATTTACTAAGTTGCAATCAGATTCGTCACTTCTGACTGCAGCTTACGGAAAAATTTATTAAAAATTCCTCGTTTATCCGATTGACGAAATTCCAATTGGAGATTCTTTTAATCGCTTAAAAATATCTACAATAAAAAATTTAGATCATAACTAAATTCCTAAATTGAGTTATGACATTCGTAACGAGCTGCAAATTCCGCAAGAAAACGCAGCTTGAACCTTTGATACGGAAAAATTCATAAAACGCTCAATTTTCGTCGAAAAAATGCGATTCCAGTGGGGTTTTAAAGATATTTCCTGGAATTACATTTTAGACTGAAGAAACACATGTTTTTGTCAGGTTTTGTTCAGGTTACTGCCAATACAAGTCGGTTGTAAATTCTGATCAGGAGCTGTTTGAATTCAGCTTTCAGTTTAAGCATGTTCTTGACATCATAACACTAATTTTTATCAATCAAAACCCTAAAAACATCTCATACATGAATTTAGCATCAACAAAATCTGAATTTACTTGAGCTAGGCCTGATTTCAATATATTCTTGTCTACGGTTTACTCCTAAACACTATTTCACTTTAATATCATCCATACCACAATCATGCAACATCAATTTCAAATTTCTTATGTACATCAAGAATTCTCAACTTCATAAATATCAAAAATTCGACATACCTTACGATCCTCATGACTAGGTGATCGTTTCTATGTATTCATGCATCGATTTGGGGCTTGAATCAAGCTGCAATTTGTTGATTTTGCTAAAGTTAGGGTTTTTAACCCTTTCTTCTTCTCCTGGGCGATTTCACGCACGCACACACATATCCAGTGTGTTGTGTTTTATTTTTTTTAATCAATATAAGTTCCCCACTTGACAACATCAGTCCCTCATGTTTTTATCTTGATAAATTGAAGCTACTACTCACCATTTATCATTTAACCACATACTACTAACTAGGTTAATTATTCCTAGTTAACTTAATAGGTTCGGGAAGTTATAACTAGTTATATTTTAAGTCCCGTTAACTCGGGCCTTTTGTATACTTTGTTTTCTCAAAGTATTTGTCCTCTTTTTAATTAATATTATATTTGTTTACTTAAATCCTAATATTTACCGGGTAAATTTTCACCTCTAACGGTATTTTACCTATCATTAACATTAACGTGGTTTGGTTACCAAAGCCGTTTTTGGGGTGTTACAAGTCTACCCCCCTTAAAGAGGTTTCGTCCCCAAAACCTTATTTACGTAGTTCTTTTAATTTTTGACTAAACGAACTTAGTTTCGTTTTTATGATATTCATTCCTTCGGTGTCTTTTATGTGTAAGTCCTCACTGACCGAGGCTTTCACATCTTATTCCTTATCCTTTACACCTTTTTAACCGAGTCATCACTCGATCACTTAGTCTCATCAGTTTATTAACATGTTTATCCCGCGCTTGTCTTATATTAACAAGCGCTTTGTATTTGTCAGGACATTTTCTTAACTTTGATTAGTTTTACCGGCAAAACTAATTCGTCGCCGTCACTTCATACCCCATCCTCCGGGTATACTATTTTGCCATCTCCGGCCTTATGTGTGTTTAAGATTTTCTAAATCCATTCCTGACCGTTATTATTTTACATGAAGAACTGTGACCAGTTTTCCACGCTTTACCCAAGCAACCCGTAGGTTCCTTTACTTAGCCTCATAGGCTTTTTCTTTAGATTTTCACCTTTTTAAGGTAAAACCCCATCAGTTCATTTCTTTCTATTCGCGACCCGAGGGTCTTTTGGTCCCGTAGATTTAACATTAATTATAATCCCGTAGGTCATGATGATTCCGTAGATCATCTTTTATTCGGTGCTTTATTCAACTGTATGTATACATATAGCATCAAGGCACCTCTTTTTATGTTTGGAATTATTTACTTTTAATTTTTTTTTATTTCATTTAACCTTGACCGTAGTCTAAGGCTACATTTGATTTCTTTCGAATTATCTTTCCGACCTTATGACATTTATCGTCATTTACACGTCAGTTTGTCCTACGCTTACCGTTACCCGGTTCTTACCTATACTTCTTTACGACCCGTTACCCGGTTTCTTTATCTTAGTGTTTTTAACTTTCTTGTTTCGCTAGTTTGCGTTTTTCCTATCTACATTCCTTTACAACCCGTCACATAGGTTCATTAATATTTTGCGCTTCCATTATTAGGTTTGCGCTTACTTGCACTACCAAGCTTTTACACTTTATTTATCTCGTTTGACTTATTCGTGTGAGATTTCATTACTCATGAACGTCAAACTTCATCCTTCATTCGACCCGTTCAACTTTAAAATAGTTGAACGTAGTTATCAAAATTTTTGTTTGCAATTTCTCATCGTCTTTTAGTCATGACTCTTAATCCGAGTCCTTTGACTTTCTATTTCGCGTTCCCGTCTCTTGGTTTACGCATACTTTCAAAATCCTACCCATCTATCGGGTATCTTTACCGAAGTTATCATCAAGTAACCATTCTTATATGGTTTTAGACGTCACTTTAATTTATTTGGTCGTCTTAGCAAAATTCATCGTTTTTATTCAGTCGAGTCATTTATTCTTTAGTCTACCCCCTTTGACTTGTCTGTGTGAATTTCATCACTTATGACAGTCAAACTTTATCCCCTATGTCTTAGCATTCACATTAGTTGGTTCGTATTTTCATTTACTTTAATCTTTGTCCCTTCTCTCGGGCTCGTTATTCTAACGTAATACGCTTCCGTCGTCCGACTTGCGTTTACGTTTACTATCAACATTTTACTTATTTGACTCATTTGGGTACCTTTTTAATTTGTCCCATTAACCCCGTCCTTACTACATCGGATGTAAATGTGTCCGGTATAAGAAGTTCATGGTATCATATGCCACTACTTACTTGGCCAGAGTAAGCGATTAACACATGACACGCATGACCTTTTTATAGTTTTCACATCACACCCTATGTAAGTAACGCCTCTATTTAGTTTTCTTGGAAATAATATCCTGGGTAGGTATTCTATTCAGGTTTTCCAAGTTTCTAATTTACATGTTTGCTGCATATTGCTATTTGTGCGATTAAATTTAAAACATGTACCTGATAACGCTTGCCCCGACGGGCTTTCCTTGCCATTCACCTTGTTCACGATCGTTACGCGATTTAGGTCCTTGGTGAGTATACTCAGCTCGTCATACCTCGGACCGTTCCACCGTCATATCCACAATTCGTTCAACTCTCGTCATCTTCAGATGCGAGCGTCCTTTAACTAAACATTTACAAAAGTTAGTAATTTCTACATTAATAAACGCCCGTATTGTAATACAAGGCTTTTTACTCTACATGTCAATGCACGTAATATCGTTAACTGTATCAATCATTTTAATTGGGGTAGCGTGTATTACGCGATAACCCTATGTGTTGTTCACAACACTTTAACATGCTAAACCATTAATATACATGTACTTACCGGATTTGCGATTAAGCCTCGAACCGAACACACTTTATTCTTTAACCATGTGCTCTGATTGTAACACCCTTACTATTTTAAGAGAGTTCTAGCACCAATAACGACAATTAGTTGTGCATTTACATATACATATCACATATAAAAATACGGGTTTATTAAAAACTTTTACAGTTTAAAAGTTTTACAACAATGTAGTTGGGTTCGTCGTTTAAAAGTTACGACATAAGGCCGTGCGGAAGCTTTAATCTCGTGTGTTCGGTTCTTCGATTAGCTTGATCATCATCCAGCATCCCGTAATATACCTATGATCAAAACCAACATGAAAGTTAGTTTTGAGAGCGTAAAATGAGTTTAACCAAGTTTATAGCATCAACCAACTAAAACTATATATATATATATATATTATATTTTTCTTTTCGGATTCATGTCTCTCGCGCCACGCGAGAGGCTTCTTCTCATCTTTCGCGTGCCGCGACATCCGTCGCGTGGCGCGCCGGATTTACCACACTCCCTCGCTTGGCGCGAGGGAGACCATTTTCCAGCAAGTCCATTCCTGGAACCTGCATATCTGCCAGCTATGGTTATTAATCGAAAATCAAACTTTAAAGTGCCATAACTTGCGTTCTAGTTATCCGTTTTACACAATTCTTTTTCCTACGCGTCCGTAATTAAATTACGGGCCCGTTTATCACCTTGGTTTGCATAAAAATCTGATTTATCCAATGTTGGCTCATAAATCCTTTAGGTGATTATTCGACCCGTTTGGCATTATTATTTCACTACATGCTCTAAAAAGAAAATAGTTAATTCCTATCATTTTACCCATCCCGGGTGTGACAACCCGCACTAAACCAGGTATCCGTACAACTTAATTAATGATTAATTACTACTTGATTACTGTGCTTGATTGAACTAGCTGATAAACTGCTACCTGCATACTGATACATGCACTTACTTGCATCATACTTTAATTGCTGTCACTACATTAATTACATACTGAACCCTAGTGACAAACGTGATGCACAAAAGCACAGTAGCACTAAACGGATACACGGCAAACATGCTGACATGACCAGCATCAGGCAGACACTGCCTCTAAGGCCTGTTAAGAGCCTCATATATTTTGACTACACTGGTAGTGAGTGTAGGGATATAAGGGTTATGGTACCGCGTCTCTAGGGATAAGATACACTGATTCGGATGTGCCAAAAACGTACCTTAAGTACCAAACACAGCACTTTAATACACAAACCAGCTTCTAGCTGACTAGTAAAGTGCCAGAACATGAGAAAATAACACTAGACACTTTCTAAAGTGTCGGGAAAACAAATTGTGTCACTAAAAATGTAATAACGACACTTTAAAGCTTTTGTAACACTTTAACGGATTCCTATCCAACTGAACAACCGGACTATACCCGGAACATGAAAATATTATTATTTTCACTATCTATCTTTTCCTGAGCCAGTTAGGGTCCCCGTATACCCTAACACCCATTGTACATCACTAAACATAACTAACCAAGTTAAGTGCTTAACCTAACCTACTTAACTTAACCTATACCATAACTATCTAGTTGAAATCGGACTTGTACCCCCCCCCCCCCTTTCCTAACCGGCCACAACTAATGGGGAACACATCTTGTACTTACCTTATTATTTAAATACTCTTGCTTAAAATCTAGGAGACACATTATCCCTTGGTTAATCACATTAAGTTTGCCTATAAGATAAACACTAAACATAAGATCATTATCCATCACATTTCACCAACTCAAGTTCTCTCTAAATAAGTCACGGCCAAACAACCCTTGTGCATCCATCCATTTTCGATTTCTACCTTGCAAGTTCCAAGCATCTACAAGTGTTAGAGGTTACGTATTAGGAGCTTTGGTGCACTCGGAGCGCGAAGGACCACTTCCGTTAGCTTTTATCCACGCGTTTTTCGCCAAGAATCTTCCCTAGCCTTGAGCTAGAGGTATATTGTTTACAACTCATTTTTGAACATATCTAAAGTGGGTAAAAGGATTTTTGTCGGTGAAATATCGTTAACATACAACTTGGTGCTTAAAAGTCTAGTAAAAATACTAAAAGTGGTGGTTAATAGCTAGAAACTTGTGTAAAAGATGTAGTAATTGGAATTTGTGTTTATCTAGACCCGATCTATGATGAGGTAGCTCGGATCTCCGTTTAACCCGACTTTGTAAGATCATGTATCTTCACATAAGCTCGTTTTTGACTAAATACAAGGGTTAAAGGTGAAACTCTACCACACAAGATACATGAACTTGTGTGAAAATATTTTACTTGTGTAAAAGTAATTTAACCGGTAAAATGGTGTTTAAAACTAGCGGATCTACGCATCCGCAAGTGGTATTTTTGAAGAACCACACAATAAAGAAATCATGTTTTTCTAAAGAAGGATCTTACACTAATAAATATGGTTTTATAAACCACAAGTGTGTAAACACTTGTGAAACAAAGAGATCCGACAAAGAAGTAAATTTGTCACTTGTTACTAGAAGTTGTAAAGACGGATTTCTCTAAACACGAGGTTTTTATGAGATTAAAGTTACTTTATATAAAGATCTACATATATAAAGGGTGTTTACACTATAGATTCGGAAAAACTGCAAGTTCATGCGATTATGCGATTTACATACTTGTCGACTAGTTTGATGTGTCGGAAATTGTTTGATTGAATAAAGAAGATTGTTGAATTGATTTGTTAAAAGAAAATGATACGCTTGAAAGCGTGGCCACCTCCAGTTTCAGAGGAAACTCTGGCGAAATTTTCTAAAAACCTAACACTTAGACTTTTTTCACAACAAGTGTTAGAACTATCTTGGGATATATTTTCAAAACATAAATTTCGCCAGCACTATATTTTACTAAATATCCGGAGGTGGGGTTTTCACAAAGATTAACGTGATAAATATATTTGTCACAACACTGTTTATGATTATTTTGTGAAATACATAAATATTATTTTAGAGTAAAAATAATATTTACAAGCGTTAATGATTCCAAAACTTTGCGAACGCTTCCACAAACATATAAGTTACACCGGTAATTACATTACCACAAGATTGATAAAACGTAACTTACGCACATGTATTGTATCCCCCATCCTTGGGAAGAATAACTACCAAGTGTATACGGAACATAAACACGAAATAGTTGTCTAACTATTTCCCAAAGACATAAACCGTAAAGCTAAGGCACGGCCGTCCGTCTAATAGAATTAGCACTTGTAGGTCGTTGCACAGCTTACTGTATTGGAGACACTTGGTAGAGACGCGCATTCACTGTGAGTTCATGTCCCCCTTTTCTCTAACTGTTTTCAGTTTACTTAACCGCGGGGGTGAAATACATGTTACTATGATTTACGAGTACTTTACAACGGTATGTTTAACGTAAGGAGGTGTTATACGATCATGTGAGTGGATAGGAACAACATGGGGCCATTAGTCCTCATGGAAGGACCGAGGGACAGGAGCGGTAGATCTATCTGGGTGTAGCGAGCCCAGCCCCCGGCCAAACTAGAAACGGACCGTGGGGTGACTTTGTCCACATACTTTGCCGTGGCGAAATCTACTAGGTTTGAGTCTCCCTATTTGCACTTCACATATGTCAGTGGCCTTGCAAACCATTGGTGATCACAAGTCCTCTTACACTGCTACATACCACAACTATTTTATACTCACAAAGTGTTTTACTTACTCACTTACACATGAACTCGCTCAACATTATTGTTGATTTTTCAACTTACATGTATTTCAGGAAATTAACGAGATCTGGCACGGTATGGCATGTTTTCCGCTGCACTAGTTTCCAAGGTCATCCGGGGTTTAGGGGATGTGTCTCTTTCCTGGACAAGACACAGTCCTTAAACCATGTTTATGTTATGTTTCAAGTTGTAACGTCTGTTGGACAAGGTTATGGTTGTTGGTTAAAACAATGGTACTGTATTTGGTTTTCAAAACTTAATGGATGATCTTGCATGTTTTTTTACTCATATAGCTTTGGTATGATTAAGCTATGGTATTAAGAAGTCACACCACAATTAACCACGCTTCCGCAAAGCCAGGGTGTGACAGCTTGGTATCAGAGCTCTGATCATAGCGAACTAGGATTCTTTCTCGAGTCTAGACTATGATCACTAGGGCTCTCACGAAAACATTTTTCTGCATACCACTTAAGTCCAGATCCACAACTTTTTACAAACAAATGTTGAGCACATTTTATTGGTTATAGGCTCAGCTTGGAGGGCTGAGGATCGATCTGGAGGATCGAGATGGTCAAGGTAGTTGAGCACGTTGGTTTGTTATAGGATCGATCTGGAGGATCGAGATGGTCAAGGTAGTTGAGCACGTTGGTTTGTTATAGGATCGATCTGGAGGATCGAGGTTTGGTTTAAGTGAAGGATAGAGCAGTCTTGTAGACTGGATGAAATTGGCTAGTAAGACTAGGAAAAGTATGTGATACCTTACGTGGTGACTTATATGATTAACTGATTATATGATTAATTATTATACGTATACGTGTTTGTGTTACAAACGTTATGCTTTCATCAAGTACTAGAAAGATGGGCACTACGAACCCCATGACCATAGTATCAGACGACATAGTTCAACGAAGCACGAGGTGTACATTTCTGATACTACCGGCACAGACAATGACGACTTTCAGCCCTTTGTGCACCGCCTGAAGTCGTAGCAGAGCCTACTGATGGCCATCTTGTTGGGAATTTGCCACTGGCAGTGATCCCTGCTCCTGTGCCCCTTGCCACTTATCTCGTTGTTGATATGCCCCCGACATTGCCTCTAAAGACGATGTCGAACTATTAAGAGGAGGACCCACTTGAGGGCAAGGCCCTCTCGCTGCTAGCATTAGACTACTGCATGCGGACGCTCCTGCAGGGGAAACTCATTCCCCTATCCCAGACTCATTTGAGTCTCTGACATCCGCGTCTTCGCACATACAGGGAATGCAGCACCACTTACACGACGCCGACCCTGATATGGCATCATCAGCTGCACCGGATCCCACACACAGCTTTGAGTTTGATCGCGATTATGAGGACAATTCTGTTTTTCCACCTGGTGTTGATCCAGACCATGACACTGAGTTCATGCACTTAGACCAGCCCTTGGGGGATCCTGTAACCCCTGTGATTGTTGATCCAGCTGATTTTGAGATAGAGTTTTTGATTCGAAGCTAGCCGTGGCCCCTGAGCCAGGCGTTGCTCCTGACCCCGCATTGGAGTATGACCCTGTTCATGCCAATGCACCGGCTGTTGCTCCTTGATTAATCATCTGCTTGAATGAGAGAAAGTTTGGGGTAACTGTGCATGACAATTTATTATTACGGGGGCCCACGTAATAACGATTTGTAGTGCACAGGAATCCTGGTGGACTCTGCAGGCCAAGCTAATGATAACCAATGCAGCAGGAAATAACCTAAACACAAATGACCTAGGCGATGTAGCCTCGAGTTCATTCTATTACAAGCAACAAGCCAAATTGACAAGCCTATGTGAAGGCTCAGGAATTTATTTCCCCACTTATACAGTGAGTATATTTGCGTGTGAAATGGGGTGATTACATGATGGCTTACGTTGCTATATATATACCCCATAGACAATTGAAACATTGTCCAACCCGCTTCACGCTATTTCGACAAAAAGGGAATGTCACCCAGGCGTGACACAAACACCAGTACATTGCCAAGGACAGAAGCCGAGCTGCAAGAACGCATCTCACAGATAAATGCACGACATGAAGCCCTCCACTCTAAGTACAACGATGGCATTACTGGAGATAACCCTCCAACTGGCTGCACCTATAAACAGTTCCTGAACTGCAAGCCTTTGAACTTTGTCAGAACCGGAGGCACCGTTGCATTTGTTCGTTGGTCCAAAAGATCGACTCCACTCTAAGAATGAGTAACTGTTCGCCCCAACAGAGTGTTACCTACATCTCAGGGATATTTCTAGATGGCACACTCTCTTAATGGAACCTCCAGGTTCAGACCCTTGGCACAAACGCTGCTTATACACTGAGCTGGGACGAGCTCAAGGAAACGATTGAGAAGAAATGTTGTTTTAGGACAGAAATTCAGAAACTTGACGTAGAGTCCTGAAATTTGAGAAAGGACGAACCAGAGACTCCTGAACATGACCAGCGATCGCACGACTTGCCTAGGGTCGTCCCCTACTAAGTCATTGATGTAGTATGATATGGTGGTGTATTTGTAAGCTTTACATTGTGGTCTCGAATTGTGGCGATACAATCGCAGTATTCTCATCACATGCGATGTTCAATCTATTGTTTATGTCCTATAACATAAGAGGTTATGTGATTGATTTGTTGATAACATGAGATGTTATGTGTATACGTACGCTTCACTTGCTATGACCTAACCTATGCGAAACATCTTTTAGAAGATGCCGC
Source organism: Helianthus tuberosus (assembly GCA_030545235.1). Classification (NCBI taxonomy): domain Eukaryota; kingdom Viridiplantae; phylum Streptophyta; class Magnoliopsida; order Asterales; family Asteraceae; genus Helianthus; species Helianthus tuberosus. Next base: position 149,077,269 of record CM060367.1, on the reverse strand, counting down.
CAAGACGCGAAATGCGCATACCCACCTCTGAGGCAGAACTTAAAGAGATAATTGCTGCAGCTATAGCACAGCACGAGGCCCTACGCTCCGAACCAATCAAAGGTACCTCAGAAAATAACGGTTGTTCCTACTGGCACTTCCTCAACTACAAGCCTCCGAAGTTCGACGGCACTGGGGGTGCCATAACTTTTGTAAAATGGATTGAAAGTATGGAATCCATCTTTCGAATGAGTGGCTGTACGCCAGAACAACAGGTCCCATACGTTTCTGAGTTGTTTCAAGATGGAGCTCGATTATGGTGGAATCTTCAGATTCGAATAATGGGCCTAGCTACAGCATACGCTTTAACTTGGGATGAGTTGAAAGGAATGATGCATAAGAAGTATTGCCCCCACACGGAAACCCAGAAGTGGGAAGATGAATTTCGGAGCCTAATGATGGAAGGTCCGAAGGTGTTGGAGTGCGTGCAACGACTCCATGATCTGTCACAAATTGTTCCATACCTGGTAAAACCAGAACTGAAGAAATTGGAACAATTCATTTGGGAACTGGCGCCCCAAGTCTTGAGCTTGATGACAACATCAACGCCACCAACAACTGATGCTGCAAGTAAGATGGGTTTGGCACTCGCCACGGAGGCAATTAGACTAGAAAAACTTGCAGACCCTGACAAGGAGACTCAGGTAGAGTCATCCGGAAAGAACGAAAGGAAGCTCACTGAAGGTACCCGAACGAATAATGAGAACAAAGGAAAGGGTTATATGGGCACTCTGCCCAAGTGTAACACATGCCAGCGTCATCATTCTGGCCAATGTGGACTGAAAACATGCGAAGTATGTGGGAAACGTGGTCACTTGAAGGACACTTGTTGGGCCCCTGCCGGTCGAGGAGGCCAAGGAGGATTTGGGAATAAAGATAATAACCGTGGTGGTTTTGGAAGTCGCCCACAGGGAAAAGATTACAAGGGTATCCTACCTAAGTGCGACAATTGTTTACGTTATCATGTCGGGCGATGCAAATATGGAAATTGTGGTAACTGTGGAAAGGTGGGACATGTCAAGGAAACTTGTTGGCAAAATACTAAACTTAGTAATGGGGGCCAGGACGGTAGTGAGAATCACGAAGGGGACAACGACAACGATAATTGTCAAGTCAGAATAAGTGATGAACAGAAGCGTGCTCGAGGGTGTTTAAACTGTGGAAGCAAAAAGCATTTCAGAAGATATTGCCCGAAGACAATCAAGCGCAAGGATGAAAGCTCCCCGTCGGAGCTAGGGAGGCACGCCAGAGATCCAAGCATGGATAGCGGTACGTCCCACATTACTCAATATTATGCATCTGTATTGCCAACTACTGTTGCAAATTTTACGATTCACAATTCTAGTATTCAAGGACATAATTGGTTTACGTAACGAGTGAGTAATTATTCCAGTACCCATTAGAACTAGCTTGGGGGAAGCTAGTGGAAGTCAACGCAGTAACTGGAATCGGCACGATAGAACCCGGAGATCGTAAGTTTACGCAAGATCTATTGCCAGTCGAGTTTGGAAGCTTCGACGTGATGATGGGGATGGACTGGTTGACGAACAACCATGCGGAGATTGTCATCCGCGCCCCGAAAACGAACGAAGAAATTATCGTGACTCATGGAGCAGGATACGCTCCTACGGATTACCAGGCTAAGAAGACCCGAAAATTCTCGCACAGAGGATGTGTTGCATTCTTGGCTCATGTTGTGGAAAAGGAAGTCAAAGAACCAAAACTCGAAGATATCCTCGTGATTGGAGAATACCCCGAAGTCTTCCTCGAAGACTTGCCGGAATCATCTCCTCACGATTTGTCAAATCCCGCGTCGACTTAATTCCAGGCACTGCACCCGTAGTCGAAGCATCATAGCAACTTACATTTTCGGAAATGCAAGGATTGACAGAGAAGTGTTGGTAACGGATGGAGAAGGAAGATAACAGACCAAAAATTCCTTTTTGGGGTAATCACATTGTTACCCATCAAAAAGGAGGATGATGATTTTCAAATAAACATCAACTACAGAGAATTGAACAAGCTGGCGAACAAGAACAGGTATCCTCTGCCAAGAATCGACGATCTGTTTGATCAACTGCAAGGCTCGAACTATTATTCAAAGATCGATCTTCGATCTGGATACCATCAATTAAGGATACAGGAGGAAAGTATCCCGAAAACAGCCTTCCGAACTCGTTATGGACACTACGAGTTCCTCGTTATGCCATTTGGTTTGACAAATGCACCTGCAGTCTTTTATGGACTTAATAAATAGAGTTTGCAAGCCATACTTAGGCCAGTTCGTGATTGTATTCATCGACGACATCCTGATTTACTCAAAGACGAAGGCTGAACACGAACAACATCTTAGAACCATATTGGAACTGCTAAGGAAGGAACAGCTGTACGCCAAATTCTCCAAGTGCGAGTTTTGGCTACGCGAAGTCCAGTTTCTTGGACATGTGGTTAATGGGGATGGAATTCATGTTGATCCCACAAAGATCGAGGCAATCATAAATTGGGAAACGCCTACAACGCCAACCGAGATTCGACAATTCTTGGGGTTGGCTGGCTACTATCGAAGGTTCATCGAGGATTTCTCGAAAATCGCTCAACCTTTGACGCTCCTCACGCAGAAGGACAAGACGTTTGATTGGGGAATCAAACAGGATGAAGCATTTCAGATATTAAAGGGTAAGCTTTGTAACGCGCCAATCTTAGCTCTACCAGAAGGTACTGATGACTTTGTGGTATACTGCGACGCATCGCGTCAAGGATTGGGTTGTGTGTTGATGCAACGCCAAAAGGTCATTGCTTACGCATCACGCCAACTGAAAGTGCACGAAAAGAATTATACCACACACGATTTAGAGTTTGGCGCAGTGGTTTTTGCACTAAAGATCTGGAGACATTACCTGTATGGTATGAAGTGCACAATCTTCACAGATCACAAAAGCCTACAGCACATATTCAACCAGAAGGAGTTGAATATGAGGCAAAGACGATGGGTTGAATTGTTAAACGACTACGACTGCGAGATAAAGTATCACCCAGGGAAGGCGAATGTAGTTGCCGATGCCCTAAGTCGTAAAGAAAGAATCAAGCCCATAAGGGTTAGGGCTTTGGAAATGATCATACGAACCGATCTTTCTTTGCACATTCGTGCTGCACAAAAGGAAGCTCTCAAGGAGGGAAACCTTGAGGAAGAATATCTCCGTGGAATGGAGAAGCTTTTGGTACCAAACGAGGAAGGAACGTTATGTTTTGAGAAAAGAATTTGGGTTCCTCTGTTTGGTGGATTAAGGGAAGTTATTTTCGACGAAGCGCACAAGTCACGGTACTCTATCCACCCTGGATCGGATAAGATGTACCAGGATCTCAAAGATTACTATTGGTGGCCTAGGATGAAAGGCGACGTTGCTGTTTACGTGAGCAAATGTTTAACGTGCGCTAAGGTCAAGGCGGAATACCAGAAGCCTTCGGGACTTCTGCAACAACCTGAGATTCCCAAGTGGAAATGGGAACAAATCTCAATGGATTTTGTTACAAAACTGCCAAGAACGCCAAGAGGCCATGACATGATTTGGGTGATTGTAGACCGCCTAACAAAGTCCGCACACTTTCTGCCAATCAAGGAGAAAGACAGTACTAGTAAACTTGCGGAAATTTACTTGAGAGAGATCGTAGCACGTCATGGAGTGCCTCTCTCGATCATCTCTGATAGAGACGGAAGGTTTGTGTCAAGAATATGGCAATCTTTCCAAGAATCTTTTGGCTCACAATTGAATCTGAGCACTGCGTTCCATCCGCAAACTGACGGCCAGAGCGAGCGAACGATACAAACTTTGGAAGACATGCTGAGGGCATGTGCTATGGATTTGGGCGGTAGCTGGGATAAACACTTACCTTTGGTCGAATTTTCATACAACAACAGCTACCACACCAGTATTGGTGTCGCGCCATTTGAGGCCCTATACGGACGCAAGTGCCGATCACCACTATGTTGGTCTGACGCGGGTGATAGGCAGCTTGCAGGTCCCGAGATCGTCCAAGAGACGACAGACAAGATCGCGCAAATACTTAAACGCATCGAAGCAGCTCGCCACAGACAAAAGGCCTACGCGGATCCAAACCGGAAGCACGTGGACTTCCAAGTCGGAGAGATGGTGTTATTAAAGGTATCACCTTGGAAAGGGGTGGCGCGCTTTGGAAAGCGTGGAAAGTTAAATCCACGCTACATTGGTCCTTTCAGAATTCTGGAAAGAATTGGGACGGTAGCATACAAGTTGGACCTACCCGCTGAACTAAATGGTGTTCACGATACATTTCATGTATCCAATTTAAAGAAAAGTCCAACTCAAATTGACGTTGCCATTCCTATCGACGAGATTCATATTGACGACACGCTCCACTTCGTTGAAGAACCTGTTGAGGTCACGGATTGGAAAGTTAACAAGACCCGCCGGAGCAGTGTCAAGCTCGTCAAGGTTCGTTGGAATGCCAGACATGGTCCTGAATTTACCTGGGAACGTGAGGACCGGATGAAAGAGAAATACCCCCACTTATTTCCTAAGAACCCTGCTTCTACAAGCAGAACTTAAATTTCGGGACGAAATTTATTTAACGGGGGGAGAATGTGACAACCCGCACTAAACCAGGTATCCGTACAACTTAATTAATGATTAATTACTACTTGATTACTGTGCTTGATTGAACTAGCTGATAAACTGCTACCTGCATACTGTTACATGCACTTACTTGCATCATACTTTAATTGCTGTCACTACATTAATTACATACTGAACCCTAGTGACAAACGTGATGCACAAAAGCACAGTAGCACTAAATGGATACACGGCAAACATGCTGACATGACCAGCATCAGGCAGACACTGCCTCTAAGGCCTGTTAAGAGCCTCATATATTTTGACTACACTGGTAGTGAGTGTAGGGATATAAGGGTTATGGTACCGCGTCTCTAGGGATAAGATACACTGATTCGGATGTGCCAAAAACGTACCTTAAGTACCAAACACAGCACTTTAATACACAAACCAGCTTCTAGCTGACTAGTAAAGTGCCAGAACATGAGAAAATAACACTAGACACTTTCTAAAGTGTCGGGAAAACAAATTGTGTCACTAAAAATGTAATAACGACACTTTAAAGCTTTTGTAACACTTTAACGGATTCCTATCCAACTGAACAACCGGACTATACCCGGAACATGAAAATATTATTATTTTCACTATCTATCTTTTCCTGAGCCAGTTAGGGTCCCCGTATACCCTAACACCCATTGTACATCACTAAACATAACTAACCAAGTTAAGTGCTTAACCTAACCTACTTAACTTAACCTATACCATAACTATCTAGTTGAAATCGGACTTGTACCCCCCCCCCCCTTTCCTAACCGGCCACAACTAATGGGGAACACATCTTGTACTTACCTTATTATTTAAATACTCTTGCTTAAAATCTAGGAGACACATTATCCCTTGGTTAATCACATTAAGTTTGCCTATAAGATAAACACTAAACATAAGATCATTATCCATCACATTTCACCAACTCAAGTTCTCTCTTTCTCTCTAAATAAGTCACGGCCAAACAACCCTTGTGCATCCATCCATTTTCGATTTCTACCTTGCAAGTTCCAAGCATCTACAAGTGTTAGAGGTTACGTATTAGGAGCTTTGGTGCACTCGGAGCGCGAAGGACCACTTCCGTTAGCTTTTATCCACGCGTTTTTCGCCAAGAATCTTCCCTAGCCTTGAGCTAGAGGTATATTGTTTACAACTCATTTTTGAACATATCTAAAGTGGGTAAAAGGATTTTTGTCGGTGAAATATCGTTAACATACAACTTGGTGCTTAAAAGTCTAGTAAAAATACTAAAAGTGGTGGTTAATAGCTAGAAACTTGTGTAAAAGATGTAGTAATTGGAATTTGTGTTTATCTAGACCCGATCTATGATGAGGTAGCTCGGATCTCCGTTTAACCCGACTTTGTAAGATCATGTATCTTCACATAAGCTCGTTTTTGACTAAATACAAGGGTTAAAGGTGAAACTCTACCACACAAGATACATGAACTTGTGTGAAAATATTTTACTTGTGTAAAAGTAATTTAACCGGTAAAATGGTGTTTAAAACTAGCGGATCTACGCATCCGCAAGTGGTATTTTTGAAGAACCACACAATAAAGAAATCATGTTTTTCTAAAGAAGGATCTTACACTAATAAATATGGTTTTATAAACCACAAGTGTGTAAACACTTGTGAAACAAAGAGATCCGACAAAGAAGTAAATTTGTCACTTGTTACTAGAAGTTGTAAAGACGGATTTCTCTAAACACGAGGTTTTTATGAGATTAAAGTTACTTTATATAAAGATCTACATATATAAAGGGTGTTTACACTATAGATTCGGAAAAACTGCAAGTTCATGCGATTATGCGATTTACATACTTGTCGACTAGTTTGATGTGTCGGAAATTGTTTGATTGAATAAAGAAGATTGTTGAATTGATTTGTTAAAAGAAAATGATACGCTTGAAAGCGTGGCCACCTCCAGTTACAGAGGAAACTCTGGCGAAATTTTCTAAAAACCTAACACTTAGACTTTTTTCACAACAAGTGTTAGAACTATCTTGGGATATATTTTCAAAACATAAATTTCGCCAGCACTATATTTTACTAAATATCCGGAGGTGGGGTTTTCACAAAGATTAACGTGATAAATATATTTGTCACAACACTGTTTATGATTATTTTGTGAAATACATAAATATTATTTTAGAGTAAAAATAATATTTACAAGCGTTAATGATTCCAAAACTTTGCGAACGCTTCCACAAACATATAAGTTACACCGGTAATTACATTACCACAAGATTGATAAAACGTAACTTACGCACATGTATTGTATCCCCCATCCTTGGGAAGAATAACTACCAAGTGTATACGGAACATAAACACGAAATAGTTGTCTAACTATTTCCCAAAGACATAAACCGTAAAGCTAAGGCACGGCCGTCCGTCTAATAGAATTAGCACTTGTAGGTCGTTGCACAGCTTACTGTATTGGAGACACTTGGTAGAGACGCGCATTCACTGTGAGTTCATGTCCCCCTTTTCTCTAACTGTTTTCAGTTTACTTAACCGCGGGGGTGAAATACATGTTACTATGATTTACGAGTACTTTACAACGGTATGTTTAACGTAAGGAGGTGTTATACGATCATGTGAGTGGATAGGAACAACATGGGGCCATTAGTCCTCATGGAAGGACCGAGGGACAGGAGCGGTAGATCTATCTGGGTGTAGCGAGCCCAGCCCCCGGCCAAACTAGAAACGGACCGTGGGGTGACTTTGTCCACATACTTTGCCGTGGCGAAATCTGCTAGGTTTGAGTCTCCCTATTTGCACTTCACATATGTCAGTGGCCTTGCAAACCATTGGTGATCACAAGTCCTCTTACACTGCTACATACCACAACTATTTTATACTCACAAAGTGTTTTACTTACTCACTTACACATGAACTCGCTCAACATTATTGTTGATTTTTCAACTTACATGTATTTCAGGAAATTAACGAGATCTGGCACGGTATGGCATGTTTTCCGCTGCACTAGTTTCCAAGGTCATCCGGGGTTTAGGGGATGTGTCTCTTTCCTGGACAAGACACAGTCCTTAAACCATGTTTATGTTATGTTTCAAGTTGTAACGTCTGTTGGACAAGGTTATGGTTGTTGGTTAAAACAATGGTACTGTATTTGGTTTTCAAAACTTAATGGATGATCTTGCATGTTTTTTTACTCATATAGCTTTGGTATGATTAAGCTATGGTATTAAGAAGTCACACCACAATTAACCACGCTTCCGCAAAGCCAGGGTGTGACACCGGGCTTGTCAAACCTTAACGTTTTCCCTCCCATCCTAGAGTTTACATAGGCGTTTACATTGACCGATTCATTTGTATCTATCTAAGCATTTAACCACAATTTACTTCTTAGTCTATTTTGACCCGCAAACGTTTTTGCCTATACTTTTTATATGTATCTAAGGGTTTCAAAATCAATAAACAAGTTTCTAAACAAAATCTAACGGTCGTTTACCCGGTTCACCCGTTAAGGGCTTTTTGGTCAATTCTAGTCTCTTATTTTACGACGAAAGACTCTCACCAATTATTGACCAAATTAGCACTTTTAACTACAAACATAATTATACGTACTTGGCTCGGATCAATACATTGACCCATTTTAATACCTTGTCTCGAAAATTTGCTAATTCATAGCAACGCTAATTCATAAGCCGCTTTATCCTGTAATTATAAAACTCGACAAGTGCTTATTAGTCGATATTTGCCAAATGGTATCCACGTTACCATTTGACCCGTTTTACTCTTTTTATTCATTAGGCTTACTTATAGTAACCGTTCAAAAACCCACTTTTATAATTAGCTTTTCATGGCTAATTTACCGTTCTATCTCTTTTACCATTAAACATGGTTTTTATCATTTATATTAGTTCCGACCCGTATTATTTTGCGTCGGGAACCATATCTTGAATATTATCCTTATTGCATTTGAAACTTATAGGATGAACATGTATTTTATAAAAGGTGTAAGTTTCACTCTCCTTGCATCCGGTTATGTCATTTTTCCGCGTACTCGATCCGTTTGACCCGCTTCTTTCCCAAGTCTTCATCTAGCTTGTCTAGAGTCAAACGATCATCATCACAATTCGTAAGACGGTTAGATTAGTCATAATCGTTTACGACTATTCCATCCTACGGGTTTTATGTCGAATTTATCATTCGACCATATCAAAATTATCATTCGATCTAATCATTGGTCGGTTTGACTTTATAAAAGTCAATTGACTTATCAACATATTCAAATGCACATTTGGTTCATTTAACTCACTTAAGCATATTTCATCCGAACTCTTAATGAAATCAAATTTTACACACAACCAAGTAGACCGCGATTTCATTCAGGCATTTCATATCACTGAAAAATGGGCTGTTTTTGGTGACTTGTTTAACCTGTTTTCAAGTCTTCAAAAATTATGATTTTTTTATGTGACGTACCTCTTGGAGGGTTAGGCCTTGTGTTAAAATTTCAAGATCTAACTCTTTACCAAAAATTCGTAAAAATTCATTTACTAAGCTGCAGTCAGATTCGTCACTTCTGACTACAGCTTACGGAAAAATTCATTAAAAATTCCTCGTTTATCCGATTGACGAAATTCCAATTGGCGATTCTTTTAATCGCTTAAAACTATCTATTTTGAGATCATAACTAAGTTCCTAAAGTGAGTTATGACCTTCGTAATGGGCTGCAAATTCTGCCAGAAAACGCAGCTTGAACCTTTGATACGGAAAAATTCATAAAACGCTCAATTTTCGTCGAAAAAATGCGATTCCAGTGGGGTTTTAAAGATATTTCCTGGAATTATATTTTAGACTCAAGAAACACATGTTTTTGAAACGTTTTGTTCAGGTTATAGTCAATACAAGTCGGCTGTAAATTCTGATCAGGAGCTGTTTGAATTCAGCTTTCAATTTAAGCATGTTCTTGACATCATAACACTAATTTTTAGCAATCAAAACCCTAAAAACATCTCATACATGAATTTAGCATCAACAAAAATCTGAATTTACTTGAGCTAGGCATGATTTCAATATATTCTTGTCTAGGGTTTACTCCTAAACACTATTTCACTTCAATATCATCCATACCACAATCATGCAACATCAATTTCGAATTTCTTTTGTACATCAAGAATTCTCAACTTCATAAATATCAAAAATTCGACATACCTTACGATCCTCACGACTAGGTGATCGTTTCTATGTATTCATGCATCGATTTGGGGCTTGAATCAAGCTTCAATTTGTTGATTTTGCTGAAGTTAGGGTTTTTAACCCTTTCTTCTTCTCCTGGGCGATTTCACGCACGCACACACATATCCAGTGTGTGTTGTGTTTTATTTTTTTTTAATCAATATAAGTTCCCCACTTGACAACATTAGTCCCTCATGTTTTTATCTTGATAAATTGAAGCTACTACTCACCATTTATCATTTAACCACATACTACTAACTATGTTAATTATTCCTAGTTAACTTAATAGGTTCGGGAAGTTATAACTCATTATATTTTAAGTCCCGTTAACTCGGGCCTTTTATATACTTTGTTTTCTCAAAGTATCTGTCCTCTTTTTAATTAATATTAGATTTGTTTACTTAAATCCTAATATTTATCGGGTAAATTTTCACCACTAATGGTATTTTACCCATCATTAACATTAACGTGGTTTGGTTACCAAACCCGTTTTTGGGGTGTTACAGACCAGTATGGCAGTTAGCAGTGAAGTGGCCGTACAAATTGCAGTGAGCACAGAAACGGCAGGCGAGACCCACCAGGTGATGATAAGAGCAGGTCGGGCAGGCAGGGTGAAGGCCTGTGTATGCGCGCTTTGCAGGAGGTGAATAGATTGCTGGAGCTGATCGGTGCTTAGACTGCTACTGAGCCGGTACGGCTTGAAGTGGAGCAACAGTGGTGGTGGCAGCACAGTTCTTGTTGCTGGAGCTGCTGTTGTTGTTCTTCTTCTTGCGGCGCGAGGACTTTGACGATTGAGCGGCGACGGTTTCAGCGGCTGGTGCGGTGGTGACTTGGTGCAGGTTCTTCGAAGCTGTATCCCAAAAACCAACTTTTACCCGCTTGTCGTTGATTTCGGCGGCAAGCAAGTAAGTTTCTTCGATCGTTGCCGTCTTTGCGGCATGCACAAAATCCGCAACACAGTCGGGTAGAGCTCGGATGTACTTTTTGATTGCCATGTCTGGCGTCTTCACTTGATCGGGACTGATGATGCTGAGCTGCTTAAAGCGAGCAGTCAGGGCAGCGTTGTCACCTTCTTTCTGCTTAATGTGCCAGAATTCGTCCTCCAGCTTTTGGCGTTCATGGGGAGGGCAGAATTCGTCCATCATGATGGCCTTCAACTCTTCCCACGTCAGCTCATAGACTGCATCATTTTCGCGTTTGTTTCTCTCGGCCGTCCACCAATCTAATGCGCGGGACTGGAAGACGCCGGTAGCGTTTAGAGTGTGGAGATTTTCCGGACATCCACTCTGGCGCAGATTGCCTTCGACGGAATCGAACCATTGAAACATAGCCGTTGGGCTATCTTCTCCAGTGAATTCCTTTGGACCGCAAGCCTTGAACTGCTTGAAGCTGAAAGCAGTCTTGGTAGCATCTTTAGGAGCTTCGGTTCTGGACTCCTCAGACGATTTGCTAACATTCTCGTAAATCTCACTCACGATCTGAGGCACAACCTTTGCCACTTGTTTAGCGAGGATGGCTGCAAGGCGTTTGTCCCTCTGTTCCTGACGAGAGAGTCGTGGGTGACGGGGTCCAGTTGACATTGTCTGCAACAGACATCGTCATAGGTCTTAGACACGTCATAATCGAATCTCACCTCACACGTCTAATACTTACTAAAGCTCAGGAACACAATGAAACATGTATCACATAAACACGTAAGCACATAATCACCGATTCACATAAGCATAGAAGCACATAAGCATGTAAGGCACAGAACACATAAGCACGTAAGGCACAGAAGCACAGAAGTACATATGCATGTAATCACAGAGGCAGTCAGAATACAGAAACCTATCATTCAAGGTTCGCGTGAGTTCGAATATAGCGGTCGCGAATAACTTATCGAGTAGTATAGTAGAAGCGAATAATATAGAGGGTAGTATAGCATAAGCGTATCATAGGGTCGTCCACAATTTAGCGATTTGCCAGCGCTTTGAGATAGAAGTGCAGTGCGTGTCGATTGAAGTGAAAGCAAAAATTGAATAATTCTCCAAAATTAAACACACGTACAACACATAAAAATCGAGAAATAGATCGTCTGCGGCTATTAGACATTGACTATCCAAAGTGATTTGACTATTCTCAAGGACTTGTTGTACACATTTTGACCTTCAGGACTGTGCTTTTGCCTTGATTCTTGGGCATTTGGCACGCATCCTTTTAGTCATACCGTGACTTCAGGTCGTTGGAGTCCGTCGAGACTTGGGTAAGAGTTTTGTAAAACTAAGTAAAGGTCGGAACAAGTCATCAAGGTTAGGGTTTCACCCCTGGCTTAACAACTTCATTCCTGTTTTGATAAAATAAAGGAGAATTGTGCGTCAAAGTATGGATTTCACTCCTGGTTCAACGCAGGTTCTCGTGTTTATTGATGAAAATGTGGGTTGATCAAGCAATTTAGTCGAGAGTTTACGGTTTTCACACCTAATCTCGACTTAATCGCTTATTCATAATTGAAAATTCAAGCGTAGTGATAGTGCAGCATAGGCGAGAATAGTGAGAAATAGCAGTACGCTCACACATAATCCCTACTGGACATGCACGAGTCGGTTTGTTGGTTCCTAACTATAGACTAGGTCTCTAAGACATCGACCCGGACTAGGTCGAATCTTGCCTAATTCCCTATAGGTATGGCTCTGATACCAATCTGTCACACCCCAACCGATGGCGGAAACATCGGGGCGTGGCACTGAGCGAAACAGATTGTCCAGAAGTTTCCATAACAACTATATTTACCAGATACTTAAAGCAACACGTCCCATACCATGTCATAAATGATAATACAATCATTACAGAAAAGATCTAGTCAAATTTTTCTGTTCCGATAACTCGGATTTTTTTTATTACAGACAATTGTTTATTGTTGACCTAGGTCTTTCCTAGCCTCGATTTCACAGCAAAGAAAGAAAATAAGCATCCTAAGCACATGTCACATACGTTAAAGTAAAATTCAATACACATAGTGTAAAGGTGAGCATACAAGTTTGATAATAGCATATAGAGTTCGAAAGCGTTACGCATAACCAGCACGTACACAGAGTGAAATGAGGCATGTTAGTTATCGACATGAAACTATCGATACCAATGACTGCGGGTTGACTGCCCAAGGCAGTTCGCGATACATACTCACCACTGTGAGCCATGTAGGTAATTGTCCTTAACAACCCCCGAGTGAACGGGTGCTGAGTCCAAACTAATAGTATTATCGTTGCTAAGGCAGGTGCACAACATTCCATGTGTAAACATAACAAACAATCATTCATTAAGTCATGTATACATGCGATAACGGTTAGCGTTTAAAGTGTTGCGTAGTGTGTTCGATGTGATTTTGTATAAGTAATGTATGTAACACCCAAAAGTGCGTAAAGCAAAAAGGGATCGAGTATACTCACAGCGGTTGATGGATTAAAGGGAGCGCTAGAGAGTAGGGTTAGCCTGAACAGATTGATAGCATAACGATAAGCGACGCGTAAAATGGAACAAGTGAAGGTTGGGTCGATCAGCAGTTCGCTAGGATGGTCATCCGGTCAGGTGACCTTTCGAGTGGATTGTTTCTTCCTTTGAGAAGGATGTGTTTGTGTACGATGGCTTGACCTTTGAAGTTTTCGTTGTAGCATTTCGAAAACATAGAAGTGTCTCTACCTTTCAGGTCGATTGACCGAACGACCATTCGATCGGGCGACAATCCGATAGGTTGGGCACTTCAGCGAGAACAAGTTCACAGCAGGTTCTCACTCGATCGGACGGTTGTTCAATCCGGTGGCTTCCTTTGTGCATTGAACATGTTAAAAATTGTTTAAGTGTGGAAGTTCAAATGTCTCATGATTCGGATAGCAATTCGGTCGGATGGTAGTCCGATCGGATAACAATTTGTTCAACATTCAGACTTCAAATGTCGGCAAAAATGGTGAAGTGTGGGACCCAAGGTGCAAGTCGATCGGTTGACAACCCGTTCGGTTGACAGTCCATTCGGACGGTGGTCTGATCGGACGGCATTCCATCCTGGTCGTTCCGTTCATCTTACACTTGGCTGTTTTGATCGTTTTTCATTTTATCGAGACGTTTTGATAACATGTTAAGCAACAGAAACCTTGTCGCTACTTGGTACCCCTGATCGGACAGGAATCACCCAAATCCGGTCAGTTAACGGTTCGAGACGGTGTTCTATGTTTAACCCGAAATCGGTAGCCTTGTGGATAGAAGCCAGATCTTGAACCAACACAACCACAAGAATGAGTAGTAGGTCGGCACAAGCTCCGATTCTATCGGTTTTGAATGCATTGAGTGTAAAAGAGTTGAAAGAAAGTTGAAAAACCAACTTTCAATCCTTTTCATTGTGAATATGTGTAGATCTATGAAAGATCTTTCTTTGTTTATGTGGAAATTGGTTAGATCTAAGTTGTTCTTGGTGGATCGAGGCCAAAACATGAAGTTTTTCAAGAACACATGATGACGTCATCCTAGAACACCTTGAATCTTGGTGATTTCACGATTGAAAGTTAAGATTCAAAAGATAGAAAGGTGTAGGAGTGCGTGTAGATTAAGGAAGTACAAGATTTAGGACGAGATCTTACCTGAATTGCGAGAAATCGAAGAAAAAGCAGGGTTAGAGCTCTGGTCGGACGTCAGTTTCCAAAAGTGGAACATTTGATGGTGACATGGGGTATTTATAGGGTTACCCAAAGTGGAAAGGGATGGAGAGGGGCTGGTCAATCGGTTAGGCAGTCGATCGGACAGCTGGCCGATCGATCGAGCGGCTGTTCGATCGGCCGGTCTCCTGGTCGATCGGCCATATGATTCAAGTGTCTAGTGCGACGAGTTTTGCCGTTTCGATTGCGATTGCGAGCGTTTTGATGCGTTAGAGTTTCCTAGTCAAATTACTTTTAATCCCAACTACTATATCAACATACAAGCATCCTTATTTCGTATTCGTTTAGCGTTTGCGATTCGATTGCGATTGAGTTCGATTGCGTTTCGATTGATTACCACACATAACATAAATAAACATGCACAAGTAACACATAAGGAACACACACACGTATAACAGTAACCAAAATGCGTATTTCGAGTTGCGAGTGCGATTACGATAGCGAAAAAGCGATTAAACAAGCGATAAGTAGCGACTACTATGCGATTATTAATAGATACTCCACATAATACAACTAAAGCGAAAATAAAATAGGCTAATTACAAGTCAAGGAAGTCAAAACAGGAATTGAGCAAGGAGAGACAGATCACAATTAGCAATCTTTCTTCCTTTGACTTCAATCTTGACTTTAACTTTGACATCCGAAACACGGGGTGTTACATGATGACCGAACCCCAAAGACACATAACTCCAATCGGCACCAGATTCGAATAAAACAGAAGCAAAAAGATCATTCACAGAAAACGTACCGGTCACAACGTTACCATCATTGCGAGCTTCCCCAGCACCAATAGTAAACACTTTCCCACGCGTACCGTTCCCACCATTGTTCTCGTTTTTGTTGTTCCCAGTGTTGTTATTGTTGTTATTGCCCGCATTCTGATTGAGTTGAGGCCAATCACGTCTGAAATGACCCTCATCACCACACTGAAAGCACCCCTTACGATTTCCCTGATTATGTTGAGGCTGCTGCCTCTCCAGTTGTTGTGGCTGCTGTTGCTGTGGGGGTTGTTGATGCCGCTGTTGCCTTGAGAGTGAGACCCTGTAGTCTCTAGCCATATAGTCTACCTTGTTTCACCTGTGACAGACTCGGGTGCACGGCCCACGATGGTGAAAATTGCACTTGTTACACTTTGGGAGCTTTCCCGCGTAGGAACCCGGATTCGAATTGTTGCTCTGGTTCTGATTCATGGAAGATGACTGGCTAAAACTGTGGTTGGTACTGTTGTCTAGCTTCTTCTATGACTGGATCGGATTAGACACCTTGTCTACATCATTCCACTTACGTTTGCTGTCAGTAGCAGGTGTAGTAGCTGTAGCGGTAGTGGTAGTAATGGAAACCCGCGGTGGTAGCGAGCCAAGCTCCACCTCCTGATCTGTGATCTTGTGAGCTAAGCGGATGATCTGAGCTAAGTTGTTAAGGTTCGTCGCAGTAACCAAGCTCTTCACCGGTGGGGCTAATCCTTTTATGTACAGTTCAATTCTTCGATATGGAGGTCGTGATAAGTTCGGGCACATATTAGCTAGTTCATGTGACCGTTTCGTGTATGCCTCGATTTCTGACCCCACCATTTTCAGATCATAATACTCGTTCTCCAGCTTCTGCACTTCATCATGAGGACAGTACTCCTCTCTCATCAGCTCCTTGAAATCCTCCCAAGTACTGGCATTGGCCATCTCAATGCCCAGCATCTGGACTTGGGCATTCCACCAAGTCAAGGCACCATCCTCGAGTGTGCCTGAAGCATACTTCACTTTGTCCCCGACAGGACAGTTTCACATTGCGAACACCGACTCTGCCTTCTCAAACCAACGCAGTAGCCCCACAGCCCCTTCAGTCCCACTGAACGTCTGTGGCCTACAATCCATGAACGTCTTAAACGTA
The DNA here is from genome assembly GCA_030545235.1 of Helianthus tuberosus. Lineage (NCBI taxonomy): Eukaryota > Viridiplantae > Streptophyta > Magnoliopsida > Asterales > Asteraceae > Helianthus > Helianthus tuberosus. The sequence goes on along the minus strand of CM060367.1, from coordinate 149,060,823 downwards.
CAAGCAGGCGGATTGTTTTGATTCTGATTCACTTGTTGACCTAATGACGAAAGGACACACAACACAGAGATAAGATTCGAGTTCACGACACTAGGATAAAGAATATTTGGCACATTTCGTACCAGCTTGGTAGACTGCCAAAGCCTCAGCCACACAGGTGTTAATCAAATTTGTCAACTCAGCCTGAGTCATCGCAATGTGACCACGTCCGTGACCTCGTCCGCTCATGATTCTATATAAGAGAAGGAGAAGGGTTAAGAGTCGAGATAAGGTAGGAGTCAAACCTCATGATGACTTCTACGGACTACTAAGTTACATTAGACAACGGAGCGGAACCCCTTTCACACTCGTTAGATCTCACTGGGATATTTTGGGGGTGTGACAGTTTGGTATCAGAACCACTGGTTATAGTGAACTAGGTTTTAAAACGTTTTTATAAAACTAGACTATAACCGAACAGCTTCGAAATTGACCATGACACTCAGCTCCAGATTGCAAGGTTCGTCTCTCGTTTACTTATCGCATAGTATATCTAGTATACACTTATGTACAATGTTGCATGTGATTGCACACACTTAGCATTTCAGACTGAATTCATGTGTATTTACCTGGGTTATGTGATTGATAGAGTCACAGTGCGATATCCCGTTAGATTTTCATGGTTTATGTTTGTGGTGTTTTGTCTTGTTACGAGAACTTGGGGAACCTTTTAGCATGAGTTGGGAGGAGCTAAGATAAACATGCAAATCACATTATTATTATGGGTGCACACATAATAATAATGTGGGGTGCATGTGAAACATGCGAAAACCTCGCTAGGCGTGTGACGTACCAGGATCTAGCCACCAATCACATTGAACTAATATCAATTGAAATAAAGTTTCCATTTATTAAAGTAAAGCATTCATAACGTAATCAAATTCAACATGTTTAGCGGAAGAGATTAACAAAACATTGTTTAAACGTATCAAAACCCAATGTATAATAAGATATCTCCAAGCAGTACGACCCATGACCACTCCAGCCATCCAGATAGCAAGTTCCTAATCCAAAGTACCTAACGACCTGCGAGCATGCAACAAGTGTATCAGACAACGCTGGTGAGTTCATGGTTTTACGAAAATGTTAGTTACCAAGTGTTTAGTTCAATTCATTTATTATAATGTTGATAATACCCCGAATACAAGACGACTCCAGATTTATTTTGCCCTTTCCCCAATGCTCCTATCAAAGCATTGGGCATGGCTGAGTCATTAGTTCACACTCGTCCTCTCAGGTACGGGGTGAGGGTGCCAAACCTAGATAGCGCTACCAACTAATACTCCGTTACCTCTCAGGTAACAAACAAGATGCGACTTAATGGTGATAGGATGAGTGTATTATCCAACATTCCCGATTTTACCCACAAGACGTATTCCTCTCAGGAATACCCAATTGATCTACCCAAAAACTTATCCCTCTCAGGGATGCCCATGACTGTCCCAACCACCGGGACGCATGCTCAAGAGGAATGAACTCACCTTTGATTTGCTCGGTATGTTTAATTACCCGTCCAGTTAGTCAACTAACCCTATTGTGGTTCCCAATAAAAATCAGTTTCAAGATTTATCAAATAAGTCACGTATTTCAAAGGTTGCATTTATCACTAGTATCACTGTGCATCACATAACACATACTCAATTCACATCCCATGTATAACACACAAATATCACACTACAGTTAACTGGGCTACTTAACCAGGCCCAAGCCCAAACAGATTACCCTTCGGCGAAGAACCCCTTGTGACGAAGGATCATCCTTCGTCAGGATAAGGTGTGACGAAAAACCCTATTCTTCGTCGAGGTCAACTATGACGAAAAACCCTATTTTTCGTCGGGTTACTTATGACGAAACATCATCAATGTTTCATCGAGGTTAGTTAACAGATCCTTGTCCACATAATCATCAGTTTCGCATATTCAGCATAATCAAAGGATCAAACGATGGTTACATTATGATGTTCATATCAATCTTAATCACATAACAGTTACACATCAGCAGATCAATGGGTCAAACAATAGTTAGTGCACTCATTCAAGCAAACCCTACATACTGTTTCATCTCATAATAATCATTATATCCACCCTTGGTTCTAATCATCAAATCATACTAAACATTCATTGATCCCAAACATCCAATGGCCACACAAATCAGACTACTCGATTTTCACAATACGGATTCATCTAACATGATTATCAATTCTCATCCCCACGAATCTAAACATATACAAGTCATCACAGTTTCATAGAAATCATCACAATTTCATCAAGCAGGTTCTAAGTTTACAATTATATTAACAGAACCCTAATCTTACAAGGATCACATCATAATACCACATATCAGAATTAACCCATCAAACGAGACCAAGACACTAACCGTAATACCGGATTGATTAGATAGATCGAGATGGAAAGAATGCTTTGAGGTTTCCTACAGCCATCGCACCAAGAATGAGGGAAGGACTTTAGGGTTTTTTTTTTACATCTAGCGGTTACAAAGATTATATGAGCACATAACCTAACTAGTTGGGCCATGAAACAGATTGTGCCGAGAGCCCTCATTGACGAAAGACCTTCTTCAACGAAGGACCCATCTTTCGTCGTACTAGGGTTGGCGAAGAATCCTATCTTTCTTCGGGGAGAACTTGTGGCGAAAAACCTTATAAGTTATCCTTAATTAAATTATATTTAACACTACACAATTAACAACCAAATATTACACATAAGACATTAATCATTCAAATAAACTATACATGACACCACGTAAATTAATTTGTACAAACAGGATTATGAAGCTAGTGATGTGTAAAGGAAATACCTTGAAATCTCTGGTTACCACAATCAATAACATGATTCGCACCTTACTCACTCATTCCTCTTTACCAAACACCTTTTGGCATCATGCCCTTGAAACCGCTACCTATTCCCTAAACATCTTACCCGTTAAACATTTAACCAACAAAACCCCCACAGAAACCCTCTACCGTCGCATACCATCTTATGACCATTTGCGCGTCTTCGGATGCCTTTGTTATCCCCTATTCCCCAACACCACCATCCATAAACTTGATCTACAGTCTACCTCTTGTGTCTTCTTGGGGTATCCGCCAAACCACCGCGGTTACAAGTGTTTCAACCTTCGCACCAAACAACTTATCATCTCTCGCCACGTGGCGTTCGATGAAACCACCTATCCATTCGCCAACACTACAAACCCGCCCCCAAACTATGACTTCCTAACCACCTTCCCGCCCATTCTTTGGCCTCATGTCCAACCCCTCACTAATCCAGCCCAGCCGCAGCCCACTACCCTTCACCCCAATACCTTCGTTCCTGACCAGCCCAACACCACCCTCCTTTTCACCTCCACATCAGCCCAAACCAGCCCACCCACATCGCACTCCCAATTCAGTCCCCCCACCTCACACTCCTAAGCCCAACCCGCTACCATTGCCCAACCCACACCTTCGCCGACTAGCCCGTCTTCCCCCAAACCGTCTTTCTCTAATACACCTCACTCCTCGCCTGTCTCACATGCTCCACCGCCACCCCCTCCTCCCACCATAACCAACCATACCATGCGCACCCGCGCAATGGACGGAATTGTTAAACCAAAATCTCGTCTCAATCTAAACGCTTCCACCATTGTTCCACTTCCCAAAAGCCCAATTGATGCCTTGTCCAATCCGGTTTGGCACAAAGCCATGACCGATGAATACCATGCTCTTATCAAGAATGATACATGGGAATTAACACCCAGGTTGCCTGACATGCACATTATCCGAAGCATGTGGTTATTTAAACACAAGTTCAAATCTGACAGGTCATTAGAACGGTATAAGGCGCGGTTAGTTTGTGATGGTCGCCTTCAGCAAGTTGGTGTTGATTGTGGTGATACTTTTAGCCCGGTTGTCAAAACGGGCACGATACGTACGGTTTTGTCTATTGCCCTTTCTCAGTCTTGGCAGGTGCACCAGTTGGACGTGACTAATGCATTTCTTCACGGAAATTTACAAGAAACAGTTTATATGTACCAACCTATGGGGTTCAGGGACAAGAATTTTCCTAATCATGTATGTAGCCTCAAGAAGTCCTTATACGGGTTGAAACAGGCACCCCGGGCTTGGTACCAACGCTTTAACGACTATGTTCTCACCTTGGGGTTTACTCAAAGTAAATGTGACGCTTCTCTATTCACCTTTCATCAGGGTTCACATGTTGCTTATCTTCTATTATATGTGCATGATATCTTGCTGGTCACCTCTTCGGACACACTTCGCGGTACTCTTATGTCTCATCTCGCTAAGGAATTTGCCATGAAAGATCTCGACGCTCTCAGCTTCTTCCTTGGTATCTCCGTTACGCGTCACAAGAACTCCACGTTTCTCTCTCAACAGGCATATGCTTAGGAAATTATTCAGCGAGCCGGCATGACATCTTGCAACCCAGATCATGCCCCGGTTGACACGCATGCCAAACTTAGCACCAATTCCGGAACTGATTTTCATGACCCAACATTATACCGCAGCCTGGCGAGTGCTCTTCAGTACCTCACTTTCACTCGACCAGATATTAGCTACGCTGTACAGCAAATCTGCATCCACATGCATGCCCCGAAAACGGACCACTGGAATGCTCTCAAACGCATTATTCGCTATATCCAAGGTATGACCTCTTTTGGTCTTACGCTCGGCCCATCCACATCCCCACAACTGATTGCATATACGGATGCTAATTGGGTCGGATGCCCTGACACTCGTCGGTCCACTAGCGGCTATTGCATTTGTTATGGTGATAACCTAATCTCTTGGTCCTCTAAACGACAAGCCACTATTTCTCGTTCAAGTGCCGAGGCTGAATACCGAAGTGTGGCTAATGTCGTTGCCGAAGTTTGCTGGCTTCGCGACCTTCTTCTGGAGTTACAGCGCCCCTTGTCACGTGCCACACTTGTTTACTGTGACAATGTTAGTGCCGTTTGTCTTTCCGGCAGCCCTGTCCAACATCAACGCACTAAGCATATTGAACTTGACATCCATTTCGTACGTGAAAAGGTTCAACGGGGTGAGGTTCGCGTACATCATGTTCCTTCTCGATATCAGATTGCTGACATCTTCACCAAAGGCCTGCCACGTGTTCTGTTTGAAGATTTTCGATCCAGTCTAAGCCTTCGGTCACCTTCGGCTTCGACTACGGGGGTGTAATAGATAATATATTTGTATAGATTATTTTGTGATTATTATTGTTTCCATATTCATTGTATTTATCCCTAAATTATGGGATTATAGTTTTCTATATAATGGAAACCCTAAGAGGGAGAAGGATCAAGGATCCTATTGTTTCAACAATGTTTATAATTTTCCTTAAATAATATATTTTATGTGAATATAAATAAGTATTTTGTTATTCTTTGGTAGTAGTTATTATTATCTATTGAAATTAATATTGTCTATTAATATCGTCCACTCATTCTTCTCCTTTTATGTTGCCATATATTCTGTTTCCTTTCTTTTGCTCCTTTTTCATTATTTATTCTCAATCCTTGTATGTTTTTTTTGATGAATCAATAAGAACAATCTTTGATATCATCATCTTAGATGGTATCAGAGCAGGTTCAACCCAAAACCTAATCACAATCAAAACCTAATAACCATGGTTCGTAGAGAAGATGCTACAGATAGACAGAAGAACAGGGGAGAGTCTCGTGACTCAAACTCACCATACTATCCAGACAAATCAACACGAGTGAAACCAACCAGCCATTTGGCAGGTAAGAGGGATGACAATGGTGATTGGATTATGGACTCGGGAGCTACCGAGCACATCACTCACAACATTGACATCCTCGAAAATAGAACACAAAATCGCTTTGAAACTCCGGTTTTGAATCCTAACGGGGATGCTATACCTGTTGAAGGGAGAGTTGAATGTACCTTACCGGGGGGAACGAAGATAAAAGACGTTTTACATATACCGAAGTTTACTTGCAATCTATTATCTGTTAGTCGGTTGAGCAATGATTTACAATCGGCCATAACGTTTTTTCCTGATTTTTGTGTAATGCAAAAACTACACACGGGAAAATTGATTGGCACGAGTGAGTGCAGAAGAGGCTTGTACAGGATGTGGTTGATTGAAAATAGCAGAAAGGCCTTGATGACCTCGGGGGATACATGGCACAAGAGGTTGGGACACGCTTCCGCTGAGAAACTAGCTCAAATCGACCTCCGTGGTAAAATTTCTTGCAATAAATTGTGTGATTCATGCTCAAAAGCAAAACACACTCGTCTTCCTTTTCAAGACAGTAATACTAGAACAAGGGATTGTTTTGATTTGTTACATTGTGACATTTGGGGAAAATATCGCACCCCCTCTTTTTCGGGTGCGAGTTATATTTTAACTATAGTCGACGATTATAGTAGGGGCGTTTGGGTTTTCTTACTAAAACATAAGCATGAAGCGAGCCAATGCCTAAAGTGTTTTTGCAAAATGATAAACACACAATTCGGAAAATTAGTAAAACGCATTAGAAGTGACAACGGTGGTGAGTTCACGTCTAATGATATGCTCAAGTTCTATAGTGAACAAGGAATGATGCTTGAAACAACTTGTCCTCATAATCCACAACAGAACGGAGTTGTGGAGCGAAAACATAGACACTTAATTGAAACCGCCCGGGCACTTAGATTTGAAGCTAATCTTCCGAAACGGTTTTGGGGTGAATGTGTATTAACTGCAACGTACCTCATTAATCGTTTACCTTCTATAGTTATTAAAAACCGAACCCCATATGAAACGATATTCGGTCATAAACCGGATTATCATTTTACAAAAATATTTGGCTGCCTCGCATATTATAGAAATACCGAAACAAATGGAGACAAGTTCGAACCAAAGGGAAGACCCGAAGTTTTTTTGGGATACCCACCAGGTATCAAAGGGTATAAAATTTATGACATTGAAAATAAGAAAATTATTATCTCCAGGGATGTGAGATTTTATGAGGATAATTTTCCTTTCAAGGGTATTTGCTTAGATTTAAAAGAAACGACTACCATGCAACATCCCCTAGAAGTCAGATTTGTAGAAGAAGAATATCCAAAGCAAATTGGCCTCAAACAAACCACTGAAAATCAAGAAAGTGTCACGGAAGTTGAAGTGGTCCAAATGTCCACTCATGAATACCCAAGTCAGGAGGATCAAATTTTAGATAGTCCATATTCTAAGCAAGCGGAGCCAAATTCTAACTAAAATAATTCTAATTCCTCAACAAGCCCAATCACAGAAAGTGTTAGCCCACAAGGCCCGATTGAAGAACAAAGTCTTCCACACAGTGAACCCGTAAGAGAGAAACGAAACAAGACCCAACCAAAATATTTTGGTGATTATTTCGTTCAGTTACCCCCATCGGTCGACCATGCACAAACCCCTCCAAATCAAGACTCGTCCACGGTACATTCATTGGCTAATTTTGTTTCTTACAAAAACTTCTCTGAATCTCACAAAGTTTTCTTAGCGGCTATCAATTCCAACGATGAGCCGAAATATTTGCATCAGGCTATTAAGGATGACAGGTGGAAAGAAGCGATGAAAAAGGAAATACGTGCTCTCGAAGAAACTGGCACATGGGTCCTCGTACAATTACCTGCAGGAAAGCGGGCTATTGACTCTAAATGGGTGTATAAGGTCAAGCATAAGCCGAATGGAGAAGTGGACAGATTCAAGGCACGACTTGTTGCTAAGGGTTTCACACAAATGGAAGGAGTGGATTACCACGATACCTTCGCACCCGTAGCCAAACTGGTTACCGTTCGAACACTCCTAGCTGTGGCTGTGAAAAGGAATTGGGCTATTCACCAACTCGATGTAAATAATGCTTTTTTGCATGGTGATTTAGACGAGGAGGTTTATATGAAGATTCCTCAAGGCTTTGTTAAAGAAGGGGAAACGAGAGTTTGCAGGCTCAAGAAATCATTGTACGGTTTGAAGCAGTCATCTAGAAACTGGTTTCAAAAGTTTACCAATGCTATTCTTGACCTTGGGTTTAAGCAATCAAAGGCCGATCACTCTCTCTTCATTCATCAACGTGGAAACGGTTTCGTTGCGACTCTTATATATGTTGACGATGTCATCATAGTAGGCAATGACACGAAAGAAATACAACGTACTAAAGACATACTCAATGAGTTGTTCAGCATAAAAGATCTCGGGAACCTTAAGTATTTTCTCGGAATTGAAGTAGCTCGTACCAATGAAGGCCTCGTTTTGAATCAAAGAAAATATATATTGGACATCCTCAATGATTGCGGCTTACAGGGATGTCGACCAAGCTTTTTTACTATAGAGCAGAACGCTAAACTTGACAAATGTGAAACTGAACCGAAGGCGGATGCTAGCAGGTATATGAGAATTGTTGGTAGACTCATTTACTTACAAGCTACTCGCCCCGACGTTGCTTATGCTGTAAATATGTTAAGCCAGTTCGTTTCAGACCCTAGACAACCCCATATGGATGCCTTACACAGAGTCTTACGATATCTAAAAGCCTCACCAGGCAAAGGAATTCTTCTTCCTCGAAATGGAAGAATCAATCTCACTGCCTACTGCGACTCAGATTGGCTTGGTTGCCAAACTACTCGAAGGTCTCGTACGGGGTATTTACTTCACCTAGGCGGGGCACCAATCTCATGGAAAACCAAGAAGCAATCTGTTGTTTCTCGGTCATCGGCCGAAGCAGAGTACCGGTCAATGGCTTCTACAGTTAGTGAAGTGCTATGGGTTCGATGGCTTTTGCAAGAACTGAATGTCCCTCAGACAGGTCCCACACCCTTGTTTTGTGATAATCAAGCAGCCCGTCATATTGCTATAAACCCAGTCTTCCACGAGCGAACCAAGCATGTGGAAATGGATTGCTATTTTCTTCGTGAAAGAGTTGACTCTAAAGAAATCAAGCCATTTTCGATTGACACTAAAATGCAAATTGCAGACATTTTCACTAAAGGATTGGGAACTCAACAACTTCAATTTTTGCTTGACAAGTTGGGCACTAGAGACCTACATGCTCCAACTTGAGGGGAGTATTGAAATTAATATTGTCTATTAATAGCGTCCACTCATTCTTCTCCTTTTATGTTGCCATATATTCTGTTTCCTTTCTTTTGCTCCTTTTTCATTATTTATTCTCAATCCTTGTATGTTTTTTTTTTTATGAATCAATAAGAACAATCTTTGATATCATCATCTTAGATTATCAGCATATTGTATTTTAATAATCCAAACTACAACATATCAGTCTATAATATTTTATATTGCCAATATGACAAGTGACACTTCTATCTTTCACTTTCATAACAAAAGACAATCCCACTCTATTCAAGAGTTGGATGGTTCAAATCCTGCATTATGCATGTATATAGGTATATGAGTATTTAGAAATATGTTAGTTTATCAATAAAAAATTGACAATCCCATTATAATAGAAAACTAACTACGTCCACCCCTAACTTTATTCTAGGTTGCATAAAAAATAATAAACAACATTCTAGTTGCGCAAACTTAAAATAAGTCAATTATTCATTAGAGGCATATATAGTTATGTTTAGTAGGATAACCCTTGGAAATGAAAGTAAACTTTAGGAGTTTCATTAGTTATATTGCCGGTATGGAATATTCGGTTAATGAACTATAGTTTTGATGATTAAAATTCAACTAGTAATAAGATCTGTGCGCGTTGCGGCGCGGGTACATCGCAAACGTCGAACAGATTAGTCCAAGCATTATCAGTATTAATCATATAATAATGTGCGTTTCGACGTATCCTACTAAACTCAATGTAACCTATAAATGTGTTGCAATTGGATTAAAATGTAAAGCAAATCAATTTTATATTGTACAATCATAACGTATTATATGCGACTCGACTAACTCGAATTTATACCATCAAGTCAAAACGTATTATATGTGACCCGATTCATATGTAGGAAACATACAAAATAAAGGCCGAAAGCGTATACCAAATTTACGTCAAAATGTAAAAAAACAAAGTTTAAAAGTTGAGGGGTCGGTATAAAGCATATGTGCCAAAAACGTAAATTAACAAAGTATAGGTAAAAAATGCAAGTTACGAAAGTAGAGAGTAAAAAAAAAGGAAAATTCTATATGCAAAAAATATGAATTACAAAACTATAAGCTAAAAATGAAAATTTTGAAAGTCAAAGAGTGGTGGTTTCACCGACTTTATACTTTAAGTAATATAGAAAATAGCTAGGGGCTAAAAATGCCAATTTTTAAAGTAGAAGAATAGTAAAGTTAGATAAGGGACTAAAATTGATTACTTCAAAAGTGGAGGGGTCGTAGCAAAGCTGAGGGGCTTCAAATGAAATATTGTAAAAGTTTAGAGGGTAGCAAAGCTGAGGGGTTTGTAATGCAAAATTGTAAAAGTTTAGTGGTGTGGGGGGGGGGGGGGGGGGGGGGGGGGGGTAAGGCAAAGCCCATGGGGGACTAAAATTGATTACTCCAAAAGTAAAGAGGCTGTAGCAAAGCTAATGGACTTGAAATGAAATATTATAAAAGTTTAGGGGATAGCAAAGCTGAAGGGCTTAAAAAGCAAAATTGTAAAAGTTTAGGGGGTTTAAGGCAAAGCCGGTGGGTCACCCACCGACTTTGTCTTTTAAGATATAGTAGAATTTGTCTTATTAGTAATTTTATTATTATTATTATTATTATTATTATTATTATTATTATTATTATTTGTTAATTTAGTTTGTTCTTCTTTTTGTTCTTGTTAATTGACATTCATACATTAAAATTGTAGCAAGATAAATGCTTAAATAATGTTTGAATAAGATAACCAATATCCAGTTAAAAGAACAAAAAGGTTTTGTTTTTCATTTCATATCAATTTGGGCCAAATGATTATGAACTTTCGGGCCGGACTTTTATAAGATATTCTGATCTTATAATCCAACTAAGTAGTTAGTGGATTAAGTTAGATCAAAATGATTAGTTGGAAAGTAACCAATTGTTTTTGAACAACCAATCAATCCTTCAAATGGTCTACTGACGAAATTCACCACATCTGGATACACTCTCCTCCGAACAGTGGAAAACCCTCACCTAGGGCCGAAACCCGTGAACACTCGCCTGAAGGCACGACAGTGCGTTGAGGTTAAACTCGCTCAGTTCAACTATCGAACTAGCGATCTCCACGTATTCGTCTAGTCTCCCATCAACACCAGGTGCCGCAGAAAATAGTGGGGATGACAGGAATCGAACTTGGGTCCCTTAGAACACCAAGTCTCTCTCTTATCACTCTACCACCACCTCATTCGCATGGAAAGTAACCAAATTAAATGTATAATTTATAAGACACCAAAGAGTGGGGAGATTCATTCTTTTGTCCAACTTTGAAGTCTCTAGTAAACTTAGTCAAAGATAGGGTTGGCGACATGGAGTGTAGTATCTTCATTCTAATTGGTTGTTTGAGATTACACTTGATTACATGGCACTTTTTTTTTCTTCTCCCTCTCCATGTGGGTCGTAAGTTTGCATAAAGAGTGAGAAGTTTCTCATTTGGTGGTCTAAATGAGTTAACACAAGTCTTGAAGAACACAAAGCCAAACCTCTAACTAATAAAGCTTATTGATTGATGTTCTTAATTTATGCTTGTAATATGTAAACATAATACTAGTTAGTTTAGAGAATAATTTTACCCTCTTACTAGTACATCTTGACATTCATTTTGTGCTAGTTGCTTGGAGTGGACAACCTAGGAGGAAACGTCGTTTCCTACTCCACTACATCAAAGGTTTAACAATCACTTCTCTAAAAAGGTTGTAGTTCTTAAGAAACCTATGGTTGTTTTCGGTTTCATGTATTTGGGACAATGGATACATATTTTATATGTAGAAAATGGATCCATAGTTGGAGTTTTATGAATATTAAATATCTTTGTACATCATATAGAGAGGAGGGTTCTACGCAAAACACATTCTTTGCAAGAATATGAACAACATTAAATGATCTATTGTTGGTAATCAGGATCCTAGTCATATGGTTAGCTAGCGGTTGGGTCGTTTTGCCCGTGATCGGCATGTGATTATCTCTCATCTGAACATATATGCTAATTTTGGATAAGTTAACTCAGTATATATGTTCTTTCTATGCCTTGCCTCCTGGTATGCCTACGCTTTCTATCCAGACTAGAGGTGAGCAAACCTTATCCGTAAACCAAAATTATCCGGTAACTGGACCGCCACTGAATCAAATTAACTGATAACGGATAATAACTGACGTTTGTGATCTATGGTTATTTGATTAATCGATTAATAGGTCATGGTTAAGGCTGTTCCAAAGCCGATTGGTAATGAAACCAACCCGGAAATAACTGAAACATGCTTACGTCGAGAAACCTTGAGAATTTATAATACATTTGGATCTAGTAGCTTCAAATTTGTTTTTAATGTTTAAGTGTTCCATGAAATAAGTTGCCCTAAAAATGATTCCATGAAATGGGGTGCTATTAACACGGGTAAATTAACCAAAATTTAGAACATAACAACTAACAAGCAATTCTGGTTGATGAGACAGTTTTTTTTTTCCATGTTCATTAGCTCAAATTATTATTCAAACATGGCTTGGTTAATTAACAGAAATGAACCAAAACATAACCTAGAGGCTGTTTGGCAACTTCTGAATAGTTAAGTGCTGAACCATCAAAAGCCAGTATAATGCTTAACCGTTCAGAGACAAATGTCTGACCAATTCAGATTATAGATCTTAACCATTCAGACTGGGGATAATGCTTAACCATCTAGACGCAAATGTCTGAACCATTCAGACATCTGCTCGCGAAACAAAGTGTCAGAACCATTAATGTTGAACCAATAAGATGTCTGAACTATTAAAAGACTCATTAAAAGCTAAACAAACATCTACATAACTTATCAACCATAATCAAATTTTGGTTATGATTAATAAAATCTCATAACCGAAGTTAGCTAGCGATGTGATAACAAACAAATCGAACCGCAGTTTACACAATTGATAACAACTAGTGGGTTATGCTCACGCTCCGCGGTGAGGCAACCCAATTTTTAGTAATAGGTGGCTTGTATTGTTAAGATTCGGTTCGTTTAAGCTCGATTGGTCCAACACATGATATGCAAGTAATATTTATTATTGTGTAAATAAATTAACTAATCAAGTTATCGGGTTTAAGTTGTTACTAAGCACTGGAGTTTTAGTCTAACAACGTTGCTACGAAAAAACATAGGCATATGAGTCCACATGTCTCCACATAGATTAGCTGACCTTAGCATAAATGACCAGCAAATTAACCTAGTGCATTACGCGCTTTCTTAGAACATAGATTAGCTGACCATCCATTGGGATGTAAAAACATTACCTATTTTTGTCATATAATTTTGTTATATCCAGCATGAGAACATATGTGAATATATAATTTTGTGATAATCCTTCATTTTGCTCTATGCTTACTTTAGGTAGATCGTAACGGTACATGTCACATTCTTGATATTAGCAGGAAGCCTAGACTCTGTACTAAGATGTTTGTATACTACATTAAATGTCGTGATCATTCATACTCATTCATTTGGCTATAATTGCAGCATCATAAACAGTAAATGATTGCCTAGATTTTAAATAACATAATTAACTTTAAGTATGTAGAAATAGCACTTGGTTTGTACGCTTCATTTGCTTATGTTTTCCTAAATTTCGTTGTTTATTTTCAAGCACTTACTGAGTTACTTCACCCCTCAACAATGAACATCTACATGAACTATATATCATTCTAGCAAAGCTAGCCGGCGCAACCCTCAAACCAATGAAAAAAATATTATGATACTTGATATATCCTGAGTGAAACTGCTAAAATATATTACCACTTGCATAATGTACATCTGCAGCCTCTTCCTTCAACTCTATTTGACAATATTCATCTATTATGAAATAAAGTAATAGATACCGGAAAAACCGATGGTCGCCGGGAATTTGGTCAAAATCTTCGACGGAATCCAAGTTCTCTACCCACTACGACAGTCTCTCTCAACTCCACTTATCACCACCGATCTCGACATCGAATGCCTACTTCTGTCGCTTAAATCGGCCAATCCATCTAACGGATCTGGTTGTGATCTGGACATGTAGTCACGTCGGACGTCTTGCCTTCGTCGGATCTCAAGGCTACAACCATCACCGTTGATTGACTCCACCCGCCACCGAAACAGTGGCTGTCTACTGTTGCAAACACCACCACCATCCTCTGTTTTCGTCGTTTGGGCTACCGGAGTACACAGCCCTCATCGTTGTCACAGCGGAGCATCTGGTGGGTTACCCAAGTACACCGCCGTCTACTGATATATGCCGACGACACAAGGCGAAGTTATCGGGGTGAGGAGGCCAGCTACCCTTCCATCACTCTGTCTTGCGTCTCTCTCTTTCTAGATATTTCCCTGTTTCTTATGTATCAATCACAATATGTTAACGGTCGTTACCATTAATTCCACTATTCATCCGTTATGTTTTGAATTAATATAGGTATACAATTTGTTATTTATAAAAATAATAATGATAATTGTTTGGGTAGGGTCTCATTTCACATGCCTTTGTCCATCTTTCAATTTTATTATTTGTCATTTCCTTGTTTAATATATGTTTATTTTTTTTAAACAAAGTCGTGGAGGATCTAGTAAGTGGAAGAAAAATCATAAAGTCTTGCCATGATCATATGAAAAGATTCACATGCAGAAAACAACAATAAAACAAATCATATCTTCTTTTATATTAATTAATTTTTTGTAATAACTCAAATACCTTAGAAAACAAGAAAGAGAAAAATACATAGAAACAGTTCATTGATTTTAAACTAATAAATTAGACAAAAGATAATAGAAGAGATAAATAAAGGGTGTTAATATTAACGTATGGTAAAATCTTGTTTTAACATGGTGTATACAGGTAGGTTATACGGACCGTATAAAATAAAATGAACAGACAAGTCTGTGGGCGCAGACTTTGTCAGTTTATATTATTCTATACAGGCCGTGTAACCTTATATGACCCGTATATTGTCAGTTTATCTTATTCTCTACGGGTCGTATAACTTTATATGGGCCGTATAAACCATATTAAAGCAAACATTGGTCGTATACAACGTATACTATATCTTTATACGGACCGTATAATGGTATACGACCCGTATAGATAGGAATTTTTTTTATGAGTTAATATTCACACATTTGGATTTCGATCTGGCAATATATAGTGTTTAGAACCATCAAATCGAACCGGCTTCTGCTATCAAGGAAAACGGGTTTCAGTTTTCTTTGTACATTTAAATAAATCTCATTTCACACATTCGTGTTCGTCAATTGGACATCAATTGACGTTGATGTCCTAGTTTGGTGGTTTGTTTGAGCTTCATGTTCTCAAGTTCATAATGATTATCAAGAGTCTGTGTCAATAACTTCCGAGTATATCTTGCAGGTGCTTAATGTTTATTAATTGGTCGTTTGTCTGCGTCAGTAACGACCATTCGATCTGGCAGTCTATGTAGTGTTCAGAACCATCAAATCGAACGACTTCTACTATCAAGGAAAACCGGTTTCAGTTTTCTTTTACTTTTAAAAAAATCCCATTTCACACATTCGTGTTAGTCAATTGGACATCAATGGATATGGTAACAACTACCAAGGGGATATGGATATGTTGCATAATTCGTTTAGTTTCTGTTTGACATCTTCAATCTTCGTTGCTTCATTAAAATTAACAAAGTGGTCTCGGCTGCATGAACCTTTGATGTACGTTGCAAGTTAAATCCACAATCAATGTATGTTGGTTAAGTGTAAGTATTGCATTTGCGTTAACACACATCATTTCATCTTTTTTACTCTTTTCTTCGATTTCCACAAATTTTCAACAATCAGTACGCAAACACACAACGGTTCTCCAATTCCATATCAGTAATGTAAGGAGAAGCGTTGAGATAATGGACATCCATCAAGCTAAAAGGATAGCGTTGCCTCCAAAAGAGGGACATGCCACTTTTTGCATTAATAACCTACTTAATCATCATTCAATAATCTGGCATTGCGGGACTGTATCCCTGTTGACTCAGACCAATATGGCTGAGGGTAGCGTTGCCTCCAAAAGTGGGGCATGCTACAATAACTAAGATAATCTCTTAAAAGACCCCAAGCGAGGAAATCATCAAAGGATACATAAATGACGAGTCGAATCCAAGTGATTCTATCTTGTCTATCTGTTTTTGTTTATTTTATTTCTTTGCTTTTATTTACTTATTCAAAAACAAAAAAATTTTCTATGTTTGGTTAGATTAGACGACGACGATATTCGGGTATTAAAAGCTCTTGTTGTGACAACCGTCACTTTTCCGTACATTCCGTACACTAGATGAACAGTAATTTGTGCTTAAATGACTGTGCACGATCTGGTTTACCAGACAAATAAATTTCTGAATTCCATACAAGTGAATTCATGCATGATATATGCTACAAGAATTACCTTATGATAGCGTTGCGTCAAAAATATTAGTAAACTCACCGGTAAGACACATCGTGTCAACAGAACTGCAGAAAGCAGTCAGACATTAGAATTGAGGCCTAGGTGTAGGTCCGACGACAAAAGTACATTAAAACCCAAGAGTACATATAAGGGTTTAATTTATAGACATTGCGAAAGCAAAAATAAGCACTAAAAAGCACCCGAAACGCACTTTAAGTGCATAATTTTGTATAATTCAGCATTTAAACATATGAATATTATGCAGAAATTTCATTTTATCATCCAGAATATTTCCCTAAGTGTTGGGAATTGAAAGGGTACAAGAAGGGTACTTAAAAGACACTAAAAAGTGTAATTTAGCACTTTAACGAACCGGTGTCTAACCGAATAACCGGATATTACCCAGAACACCAAAATAATGCTAGAAGCATTGTTTTTATTTTTCTAAGCTAGTTAGGGTCCCCGAACACCCTAACACACTATATATTTAATAAACACACTTAACACTAAATCTAACATTTAACATGTAACTAGATCATGTAACTTGGAGTTGAAATGTAACCAAGACCCCCCCCCCCCCCTATGTTGGACGGTTGGGAGACCAAAATCCCTCATGGGATTTCTTTCCTATATTTTAATGGGTTGTGTTGGCACTTTAGAAACACTAAACCCATTAGATAAAGCCTTGATTTGGTTATAAGAATAACATACTAAACCATAAGTTTCATTCTCACTCATCACCAACTTCACAAAACTCTCTCTTCCTCCCTCTCTACCTCACGGCTCACCACCACCACCAACCATCCACCATTTTTGCTCACCATCCATCTATTCCAAGCTTGATTCAAGGTGTAAGAAGGTCACTAACGAAGCTCGGTGCAAGCGGATCTTGAAGGACCTTCACCATTTGCTTTTATCCACCTCATTTGCACTCTTGAACTTCCCTAGCCTTGAGCTAGTAGTAAGTGTTCTAAAACATCCTCTTGTTCTTGTTTAAAGTGGTTAATAGGTGATTTAACGGTCAAAATCAAGAACACACAAGATCATAACTTAAAGTCTTGAAAGTAAGATGAATATGTTGGATAAAAAGAAACTAGTGGTGTAAATCATAAAAATCTTGGTTAGTTGTGATTATTTTATGTTGTTTGTTGCTAGAAGTGGGATGGATCATCATCTAACCATACTAGATCATGTTCAAGAACATGAACTAGTAGTATGTTAGTGCTAGAGATGTGAAAGATGATGAACCTTCCACCCATGAAACATGAACTTGAGTAAAAGTAAATTTTCTTGTAAAATAAGACTCTAAACATGTAGATCTAAAGATCTACAAGTGGTTTTTCGAAAGAACCAAGCAAAAATATTAGCCTTGTTTAAAACCCAAATCTTATATGAACTAGATGTATTTTTAGTAAATAAACAAGTGTGTAAACACTTGTGTAACAAGGAAGTTCAACAAAGAAATATTTTGTGAATCTTGACTAGAAATTGTGAAACTTCATATTCTTTAAAAATAAAGTTTTTAAGAAACTAAACTTATTTTTAAAGGTAACAAGACTTACTAAATGTGCTAGTAAGTTACTACACATTTTTGTAAATATTCAAGTTCATGAAATGGAGAAATTAGTGATTATTGTTGATGATTATTGTTGATAATTGTTATTGATAATTGTTGACGATTTAAAAGAAAATAAACACATGTTTTGAAAACATGGGAAACCTCCATTTTTAGGGGAAACTCTGTCAAAATTTTTATAAATTTTGACACTTAGAAAAATATAAGTTTTTGAGAAACTTATTCCCTAAAAATGTATTTAAGAGTATTACCATGGTTTCCCAAATTTTTGGTGATAAGAAATGATGATTTCTTCAAGAATAAAAATGGATATAAGTATGTATATTTTTGAGAGAAAAATATATATTATTTGATCACCAACTTTTGTGCTAAGTGTATATAGTATGTGTTATACGTGCTAGCGTATTAAGACTTAAAAATACACTAAATACTCATGAGAAGTATAAACACAAAATACACATACACCATACTTAGGCAAAATACATAATTCGGGTGCAAAGTGCATAATACAAGAAACTTATAATTAGGAAAAATTACATTTTTCGTCCTTTATGTTTGTATCAGATTGCAATGGATACCCTTTAACTTTAATAATTACAGTCACAATCCTTTATTTGGAAAACTCATTACACATTTCGTCCTTTAGCACTAACCCAGTTTAAATTTCAAGTTAAGTTTGATCATGTGGACATCATGTGAGGGTATTTATGTCAAAAAGAAAATAATAAATACCATAAACATCTCCTCTCTAGAAGCCTTATGATTTGTGTGGATTCAATTTTTCTTCATCAGTTCTTGCTAATCCATCATCAAATCAATATGATTGATCCCGTAAACATTAAATTCACACCTCCCTCCCTCTAAACAACATAAACATATGCGTTTCCCCCAATCTGAAACACCACGAATCAAGAACTGAAAAAAAAACCCTTATGGATTTGAACATCTCAGGTTAACTTCAACCACTCTGCACCCATTTATAAAAGCAAGCACCCAAGATTGAAACCATATCCTCTGAACTAAAAACCATATCTCTGAACTAAATTAATATCCAAGAAACAGAGTGCGTTTATTTGGCTCAAATCTACAAACATGAACAGCAAGAATATTCAAGAACAAAGCACCAAGCGGACACTCGATTCCTGGGAAAGACGAGGATAATACAGAAAAATCATGTGTAGCAACTTACATGAAACATACCAATTTTAGTCAATAGTCAACCCTCAATAGAAAGCCCATCATCATATATAGAGTAAATCAGTGTTTTTCAATAATAATATCCCACCATCGTTCATCTCAGTCAACCACCGCCGGCAACCACCGGCAATGGCCACCGTGCGCCACCTCTCCCTCCTCACCTTCATCACTCTCATCTTATCAGTTCAATCCAGATTAATCCTCCAAGCATCTGCAACACCACCAAAATATTCTGTGAATGGAGAATCTCCAACACCATCACCGTCCTCAAAGTCACCCGAATCGTCCTCAACCACCGCCGCCTGAGAGGATCCATCTCTCCATCGATCGGAAAACTATCGAAGCTCAAAGAACTCGTTCTCTCCAACAACCACCTTGTGAACCAAATTTCGGTTCGAATTTCCAGTTGCCGGAGAAAGAGTGAGAGGTGAGACGGGAGGTGACAGTAATGGTGGTGGTGGCGGTGATGGGTTTGTGCCTTTGTGGTGGTGGCTGGTGAAGAAGAACAATAGGTAGGGTTTTATCCTTTTATTGTGTTTTTATTTTTGTTATTTTCTAAGTTATTTTTTAATTTATAAATATTAATATACTTTAAAATAAAATGATAGGGTAAAATTACTGAAATACCCTCATGTGCCTTGCACATGTCCACACTTAACTGATAATTTTAGCTGGGTTAGTACTGAAGGACGAAACGTGTAATGAGTTTTTCAAATAAAGGACTGTGACTGTAATTATTAAAGTTAAAGGGTATCTATTGCAATCTGATACAAACATAAAGGACGAAAAATGTAATTTTTCCTTATAATTATTTTCGAGAAAATAATATAAGTAAGACACTTAGTTAAAAATATAAGTTATTTTTAACACAAGAATACGTACACAAGAGATAGTGACTGTACTTGTGCGATACAAGTCTAGTGACTAACGTTAAGAAAACACGTATAGGTCACAACGCTAGATAAGCAAATCCGGTGAAGTTTACGACGCAGGAACGCAAAGTTGTGAGTTCATGCTCCCCCTTTTCTCTGACTGTTTTTGGTTTTATAACTCTCGGGGGTGAAATACATGTTACAAATATTATAAATTTTTACAAAGGGTAAAAATACAAGAAGCACTCTTGGTGAGAACGAGAACCGAGTGCAATATGATTTGAGAATACGAGAAGCACTCGTGGTGAGTGCAATATGATGAGCTTTAAGAAAAGCCTAGAAAATACTAGATCATGTGAGCTGAAACTAGATATTGAGATGCCATTAATACTTAATTAGGGACGAGGGTTAGATCTAACGGGTACGGCCGAGCCCCACTCATGGTCCTTATGTGACCTCTTGAGTGCTTCGGTGTCCCAGTCGAGGGAAATCGACACAGTCGAGGTTAATTGACACAGTCGAGGGTAGTCGACACAGTCAAGGGAAATTGACACAGTCGAGGGTAATCGACACAGTAAAGGAGCCAACACTAAT
Organism: Helianthus tuberosus; assembly: GCA_030545235.1. Classification (NCBI taxonomy): domain Eukaryota; kingdom Viridiplantae; phylum Streptophyta; class Magnoliopsida; order Asterales; family Asteraceae; genus Helianthus; species Helianthus tuberosus. Next base: position 149,040,004 of record CM060367.1, on the reverse strand, counting down.
GCTCCATATGCTCACATGCCTTAAAGGAGCCAACACTAATGCTCCATATGTCCTCACATGCCTTAATGTCCTTGTATAAACAATCATTTAATACGTGAGGTACACAAGAAAACTAAATGATACTTGAGTACGTGGGGTACTCAAGAAAACGGGAATTATACTTGAGTACGTGGGGTACTCAAGAAAAACTTGAATTATACATGACACATACCATGTTTTCATACAAAGTATACAAACGTGAAATACAAAAACGCATGAACTCGCTCAACTTTATGTTGATGTTTTCCAAAATTACATGTATTTCAGGTGACAGGATGGATCTTGGGCGCAAGTGTCGTAACTAGAAGTAGACTACAAGTTTAGATGTCATCCACTTTTGTTGAATTGTAACCTTGTCAAAGGTCGTGTTTTGAAAACTTAAATAACAAGTGTTTGTAATACTCAAATTTTCATAAATGGATGAACATCGTTTTGATCATGTAGTTGTTTATTACGATTGAATGCAATGATAACAAGCTAGTCACACATCATACGCTTCCGCAAAAGACAGGGTGTGACAGTTTGGTATCAGAGCTTCGATTGTAGTGAACTAGGATTCTTTCTTGAGTCTAGACTACAATCACTAGAGTTCTCTCACGAAAACATTTTACAAGAAGGTTTTCATTGCATTCACGAAAGCGCCATGATCCACAAGTCAGACACTTTTCAAAAAGTGACAAGGCAAGGACATTAGTGAGGAATACCTTTAAAATAAGGTGCCAATCAAAGCATAGTCTACACGAGTTAGACTTGCCAAAAAACAAAATGACCCCCAAAAACGAGAGTTATACGTAATATAATGCATTAAATTGCTTGATTATGCTAAGTAGCATATATGTTATTGATATACATACATACAAATAAGTGTACGGAATGATTATTGACGTGAATGGGATACTTTCGACTCTGACTCCTATTACTGTACGTGACTCGCACGATGAAGCTACCGACCTCGCATCCTTTGCAAAGCTCATGGCTGGGAGTGATTACCAAACAAGATACTGAGCTTACTTCCGTAGGAAATGGCTGCTCTTCCCCCTCGAACGTGAAGATGCCAGACTTCGGCGATGATGACGAGGCAGAGGCGGCAACCTTGAATAAATTCTTGACCAACGGGACGAGATCCCTGCGGCTTATGAGAAGCAAGATTGACGACGCACTTGACCAGAAAGGGAAGATGAAGTATTCATCTCGAAGGTGCCCCTCCAACTACTAGGAATTCTCTCTATTCCTATTCCATCTAATCATCGTGCCTATACGCGCGTAACGATAACGAATGTTAGCTCGTGGACCATCACAAGGGTCCTTTCCATGACAAGAGGTATAAGGACAGTAGTGTCCCCTCCTTGATTGATCATCTGCTTAGACGAGAGAAAATTGGGGTAACTGTGCAAGACAATTTATTATTACGGGGCCCACGTAATAACGACTTGTAGTGCACAGAAATCCTGGTGGACTCTCCGGGTCAAGCTAATGAAAACCATACAAAATTTATCTATAGGTGTCTTCACCTTCATCTGGTAGAACAACACATAGATCAGTGCTTTAGCACGATAGAAAGTAGGAAGCCTGTCTTAGCCTACTTCGTGACTGACACTTCTACCTGCATACGACACGTTTGAGAAAACGATATTTAAGCAAGAGAGGTGGAATGACATTCAGGAAGAATCAGTGATGATACACTCCCTACCACCTCGACACGGACAACCCCATCAAAGGGGAAATATACGCACCAGTAAAGCTAAACCAATGTAGCAGGAAATAACTAAAACTTGAATGACCAAGGCGATGTAGCCTCGAGTTCATTTCAAACAATAAGCCAAGTTGGCAAGCCTATGTGAAGGCTCAATAACTGTTTCCTCGCTTATACACTGATTATATATACGTGTGAAATTGGGTGGCTTATGGTGCTATGTATCTCATAGACAATTGGAATGTTGTCTAACCTACTTCATACCATTTTGGCAGAAGAGAATGCCGCCCAGGCAAGACACAAACACCAGTACGTTGCCAAGGACAGAAGCCGAGCTGCAAGAACGCATCTCACAGGCAATTGCGCGACATGAAGCCCTCCGCTCTAAGCACAGCGATGGCACTACTGAAAATAACCCTCCAACTGGCTGCACCTATAAACAATTCCTGGACTACAAGCCATTGAATTTTGATGGCACAGGAGGTGCCGTTGCATTTGTTCGTTGGGCATAAAAGACTGACTCCATTCTAAGAATGAGTAACTGTTCGCCCCGACAGAGTGTTACTTATATCTCAGGGTTATTCGTAGACGGCGCACTCTCCTGGTGGAACCTTCAGGTTCAAACCCTTGGTGCGGATGCTGCTTATGCACTAAGCTGGGACGAGCTCAAGGAAATGATGGAAAAGAAATACTGTTCTAGGGCTGAAATCCAGAAGATTGAGGTGGAGTTCTGGAACTTGAAAATGGATGGACCGAAGATTCCTGAATACGTCCAACGATTTCACGACTTGTCTAGGGTCGTCCCCTACTTAGTCAAACCGGAATTCAAAAGGGTTGAACGATTCATTTGGGGACTTGCACCTCAGATCAGGAGCATGGTTACTACCTCAAAGCCCTCAACCATTGCAGAGGCTATCGATATGAGTGTTACTCTTACTGAAGAAGCTCTACGTGCGGGAAAATTTTCGGAATCTGAGGATAACAAGAAAGAGACTCATGTGGAGTCATCAGGCAATAAGAAGAGGAAGTCTTCGAATCTAAAGATGAGCACCCAAGTCAACTATGGAAGCTCTAAAGCAAACAAAAGAAAGAAAGTGAACCCGCCGCCTGGAAGGAAAACTGATGGAGCCACTAATAAGGCTGGTGGTAAAATATACTCGGGGACTAAGCCGAAGTGCGGAGAATGCAATTTTCACCATGAAGGTCGATGTCCGAGGCCTAAGTGTGGAAAGTGTGGAAAAGAAGGGCACAGCAAGGTTGCCTGTTGGGCAAAGGACCCAGGTGGGAGAAATAAGAGAATACCGGGTTGCTACAGATGTGGTGAAGCAGGGCACTTTAGGAAAGATTGCCCTAAGAAGAAACAAACAAGGAAGGGTTTTCACGATTGAAACTCGTGAAGCACGCCAGGATCCAGATGCGGTTACGGGTACGCTCCCTATTAACCAACCTAATGCATCTACTTTTAATTAATACTGGCGTCAACTTTAACCTTGCATGCTTAGAATTTAAGAAACCGCTTGGCCTAGTAAATAGACGTCCCGTATTCCTTAGAAATGGGCATATAGAAGGCTAGATTAAACAGTCGAAGCAATTAAGGATTGCATTTAGGGACTCAGAAGGTCGGAACCTTCTGTTACCATTGACTCGTGAAGTCATAATATGATAATCAGCATGGACCAGAAATCCAAGTATAGAGCTGAAGTCGTTCGATATGAGAAAATCAGACGCATCCCTCCTGCGGATTGATGAAACCCAAACATCCTGCAATAGGTGCAAGGATGCTAGACTCCACAAGGCGGCAGATCTACGACATCCCTCATTGGTCGAAGAGGCATAGAAACGCCTCCGAGTAGACTGCAGAGCCTGAGAACATCCCCGTGATGGAAGAAGTCCCAGTAGCCTTTTCAAAAGACTTGCCAGGAACGACTCTCTGTAGCAACGAGAGGAGTTTGGGATAAATCGTGTGCCAGGAGCAGCGCCAGTGATGAATGACGCCATACCGACTAGCTTCACCAGCGAAGCATGAACCTCTGATATAACGGCAAGAGCTGCTAGACAGGGGAAATTAAGGACATAACATCCTTAGCTAAGGAGACAAGGAGAAATTTGGTAGTCTCCACTTTACATAAACTTCAGAAAATTGAGAATCAGAATCCTTTGCCAAGGATCAACTTGAGGACAAGAGGTCCTCCACTGTGAATACAAGAGGAAATATCCCTAAAACGACCTTTAGGACTTGGTTCGAGCATTACGAGATCCTTGTCGTATCATTTGGCTTGACACATGCATCGACAATATATTCATGGACCTCAAGAATCAAACGTGTGAGCCATTCCTGGATAAGTCATATACTTATTGACTACATTCTTATATGGCCAACGACCAAGGAAGGTCGTGAGCAACAGCTGCAGTTTACCTTGCAACTCTTAGAGAAAGCACAGTTATGTGCAATGATGACGAAAAGCGGATTTCGAGTTCGCGAAGGGAGAGCTTTAGGAAACATGGTGGATAAGAACGAAATTCACGCCAACCCTGCAACCAAGAGCTAAGGAGCTAGAGTTGCAATTATGTGATGTCTCTCGACAAGTCTCGATTCTACGTCGATGCAACGAGACCACGACTTTGCACACGCGGCACATTGATTAAGGAATCACGAGAAGAGATCTTGATATAGATACAGTGATTGCGCGCCGCAACTGGACGTCATTACCTGAAAGAAAACGTTGCACGATCTTTATTGATCACAAGGGTTGCAGCACACCGATGATCGTAAGAACTTGATTAGGAACTGAGCTGCTGAACAATGCAAACTGTATGAACACAATACGTGCTTGTGTGATAAACTTTGATGAAAAGTCGGAACACTCACTTGCCCTTAGTGGAGTTTTCCTACAACGGTATCTATCACACTGCCGTCTAAACCGCTTCGTGTAAAGCTTTAGACGGAACATAATGAGTGGATTCCCGTCATGTTGAACGGAGACCAGAAATAAACAATCAACTGGCCCGAGATGGCCCAGGAAAAACTAGTGGCAAGATCCTTCAGATATGTGATCATATCAGGACAGCCCGCAGAATACAGAAAGATAGCGCCGATGAGCGGCATAAGTCGAAAGAAATTGAGACAAGAAGTATGACTAAAATGAGAGCCTCGCCTAGAGAAGGCGTAGTGTGATTTGGAAAACGAAAAGGTTGAATCCCCGGTGTAGGGATCAGAACCATTGTTCACAAGATGAAGCTCCCAGAAAAAGATCAGTAGTGATCGCGACACATTCATGTGTCTAGTCTGTAGAGGAGTCTGACTTAAGGAACAGTCGTTGTTCCCACAAATAAGATTCACGTCAATGACAAACGACAAGAATTACTATAGAAACCTGTTAAGGTTTTAGACCAAGAGTCCGTGATACTATAGAAACCTGTTGAGGTTTTGGACCAAGAGTCTGTGATACTATAGAAACCTGTTAAGGTTTTGGACCAAGAGTCCGTGATACTATAGAAACCTGTTATAGTTTTGGACCAAGAGTCCGTGATACTATAGAAACCTGTTAAGGTTTTGGACCAAGAGTCCGTGATACTATAGAAAGCTGTTAAGGTTTTGGACCAAGAGTCCATGATACTATAGAAACCTGTTAAGGTTTTGGACCAAGAGTCCGTGATACTATAGAAACCTGTTAAGGTTTTGGACCAAGAGTCCGTGATACTATAGAAACCAGTTGAGGTTATGGACCAAGAGTTCACAAGATACAGAAAAGTCATGATCGACTTACTTGAGTATGATAGAATTCATGACATGACCCAGAGATTTCATGGGAACATGAAGACAAATCATGAATCTAAGTGACCATATTGGTTTCACAACTCCCCTGCTACCGATGGCATCGCTTGAATTTCGGGACGAAATTCTTTTAACGGGGGGAGACTGTGACAACCGTCACTTTTCCGTACATTCCGTACACTAGATGAACAGTAATTTGTGCTTAAATGACTGTGCATGATCTGGTTTACCAGACAAATAAATTTCTGAATTCCATACAAGTGAATTCATGCATGATATATGCTACAAGAATTACCTTATGATAGCGTTGCGTCAAAAATATTAGTAAACTCACCGGTAAGACACATCGTGTCAACAGAACTGCAGAAAGCAGTCAGACATTAGAATTGAGGCCTAGGTGTAGGTCCGATGACAAAAGTATATTAAAACCCAAGAGTACATATCAGGGTTTAATTTATAGACATTGCGAAAGCAAAAATAAGCACTAAAAAGCACCCGAAACGCACTTTAAGTGCATAATTTTGTATAATTCAGCTCAATTCAACATTTAAACATATGAATATTATGCAGAAATTTCATTTTATCATCCAAAATATTTCCCTAAGTGTTGGGAATTGAAAGGGTACAAGAAGGGTACTTAAAAGACACTAAAAAGTGTAATTTAGCACTTTAACGAACCGGTGTCTAACCGAATAACTGGATATTACCCGGAACACCAAAATAATGCTAGAAACATTGTTTTTATTTTTCTAAGCTAGTTAGGGTCCCCGAACACCCTAACACACTATATATTTAATAAACACACTTAACACTAAATCTAACATTTAACATGTAACTAGATCATGTAACTTGGAGTTGAAATGTAACCAAGACCCCCCCCCCCCTATGTTGGACGGTTGGGAGACCAAAATCCCTCATGGGATTTCTTTCCTATATTTTAATGGGTTGTGTTGGCACTTTAGAAACACTAAACCCATTAGATAAAGCCTTGATTTGGTTATAAGAATAACACACTAAACCATAAGTTTCATTCTCACTCATCACCAACTTCACAAAACTCTCTCTTCCTCCCTCTCTACCTCACGGCTCACCACCACCACCAACCATCCACCATTTTTGCTCACCATCCATCTATTCCAAGCTTGATTCAAGGTGTAAGAAGGTCACTAACGAAGCTCGGTGCAAGCGGATCTTGAAGGACCTTCACCATTTGCTTTTATCCACCTCATTTGCACTCTTGAACTTCCCTAGCCTTGAGCTAGTAGTAAGTGTTCTAAAACATCCTCTTGTTCTTGTTTAAAGTGGTTAATAGGTGATTTAACGGTTAAAATCAAGAACACACAAGATCATAACTTAAAGTCTTGAAAGTAAGATGAATATGTTGGAGAAAAAGAAACTAGTGGTGTAAATCATAAAAATCTTGGTTAGTTGTGATTATTTTATGTTGTTTGTTGCTAGAAGTGGGATGGATCATCATCTAACCATACTAGATCATGTTCAAGAACATGAACTAGTAGTATGTTAGTGCTAGAGATGTGAAAGATGATGAACCTTCCACCCATGAAACATGAACTTGAGTAAAAGTAAATTTTCTTGTAAAATAAGACTCTAAACATGTAGATCTAAAGATCTACAAGTGATTTTTCGGAAGAACCAAGCAAAAATATTAGCCTTGTTTAAAACCCAGATCTTACATGAACTAAATGTATTTTTAGTAAATAAACAAGTGTGTAAACACTTGTGTAACAAGGAAGTTCAACAAAGAAATATTTTTGTGAATCTTGACTAGAAGTTGTGAAACTTCATATTCTTTAAATATAAAGTTTTTAAGAAACTAAACTTATTTTTAAAGGTAACAAGACTTACTAAATGTGCTAGTAAGTTACTACACATTTTTGTAAATATTCAAGTTCATGAAATGGAGAAATTAGTGATTATTGTTGATGATTATTGTTGATAATTGTTATTGATAATTGTTGATGATTTAAAAGAAAATAAACACATGTTTTGAAAACATGGGAAACCTCCATTTTTAGGGGAAACTCTGTCAAAATTTTTATAAATTTTGACACTTAGAAAAATATAAGTTTTTGAGAAACTTATTCCCTAAAAATGTATTTTAGAGTATTACCAAGGTTTCCCAAATTTTTGGTGATAAGAAATGATGATTTCTTCAAGAATAAAAATGGATATAAGTATGTATATTTTTGAGAGAAAAATATATATTATTTGATCACCAACTTTTGTGCTAAGTGTATATAGTATGTGTTATACGTGCTAGCGTATTAAGACTTAAAAATACACTAAATACTCATGAGAAGTATAAACACAAAATACACATACACCATACTTAGGCAAAATACATAATTCGGGTGCAAAGTGCATAATACAAGAAACTTATAATTATTTTCGAGAAAATAATATAAGTAAGACACTTAGTTAAAAATATAAGTTATTTTTAACACAAGAATACGTACACAAGAGATAGTGACTGTACTTGTGCGATACAAGTCTAGTGACTAACGTTAAGAAAACACGTATAGGTCACGACGCTAGATAAGCAAATCCGGTGAAGTTTACGACGCAGGAACGCAAAGTTGTGAGTTCATGCTCCCCCTTTTCTCTAACTGTTTTTGGTTTTATAACTCTCGGGGGGTGAAATACATGTTACAAATATTATAAATTTTTACAAAGGGTAAAAATACAAGAAGCACTCTTGGTGAGAACGAGAACCGAGTGCAATATGATTTGAGAATACGAGAAGCACTCGTGGTGAGTGCAATATGATGAGCTTTAAGAAAAGCCTAGAAAATACTAGATCATGTGAGCTTAAACTAGATATTGAGATGCCATTAATACTTAATTAGGGACGAGGGTTAGATCTAACGGGTACGGCCGAGCCCCACTCATGGTCCTTATGTGACCTCTTGAGTGCTTCGGTGTCCCAGTCGAGGGAAATCGACACAGTCGAGGTTAATTGACACAGTCGAGGGTAGTCGACACAGTCAAGGGAAATTGACACAGTCGAGGGTAATCGACACAGTAAAGGAGCCAACACTAATGCTCCATATGCTCACATGCCTTAAAGGAGCCAACACTAATGCTCCATATGTCCTCACATGCCTTAATGTCCTTGTATAAACAATCATTTAATACGTGAGGTACACAAGAAAACTAAATGATACTTGAGTACGTGGGGTACTCAAGAAAACGGGAATTATACTTGAGTACGTGGGGTACTCAAGAAAAACTTGAATTATACATGACACATACCATGTTTTCATACAAAGTATACAAACGTGAAATACAAAAACGCATGAACTCGCTCAACTTTATGTTGATGTTTTCCAAAATTACATGTATTTCAGGTGACAGGATGGATCTTGGGCGCAAGTGTCGTAACTAGAAGTAGACTACAAGTTTAGATGTCATCCACTTTTGTTGAATTGTAACCTTGTCAAAGGTCGTGTTTTGAAAACTTAAATAACAAGTGTTTGTAATACTCAAATTTTCATAAATGGATGAACATCGTTTTGATCATGTAGTTGTTTATTACGATTGAATGCAATGATAACAAGCTAGTCACACATCATATGCTTCCGCAAAAGACAGGGTGTGACACTTGTGTCCTTGCACGACCTCGATATCTTACCATCACTATACTACACCAATGACGGGTGCACTTGCCCTAGCATGTTGTAGAGAGTGATAGTTTTATATTATGTTTTATAAATTTAAAGCTTGATTAAAGAGTTAGAATGTACTAAAAATACATTAAAAATATGTACGCCCCTCGACACGTCAACTCCCTATGCATATGTTACAACTACATGAAGCAACAAAATGTTGCTAATTTATAGTTTGGAAATATTATACAACAAAATTATAAAAGTCAACGAGAACTGTATGTTAAATAAAAATATATAATTAAGTAGGCATATCAACATAATTAAGTAGATTAACAGCCTCTTAGGGGGAGTCATGTCGAAGCCAAGGTAGGTACCGAAACCATATCACCATCCCGCATCCTATTCTACCCGGCTAAAATGACAACCTGCTTGGTACTTTTCTATCGTCTTCACTCACATGTGTATACCATCACCTCTGACTAGCACCTTTGGCTTCGCTGCACATAATCAAGGGCAGCTAGGCTATAGAAAAATAATAAGTTGAAGTTTGAGACCCACATATATAGAAAGGGCCTAATTTTATTAGGGGTTGGCTATGTTTGATTCAGATTTTATTCTTCCTTTTTGATTCTTGGAGATTTTTTTTTCCGGTAAAATTCACTCCAGCTCTAATATGTTTGATTGTATGTCTTTTAGAGGTTAATAAAAATGTGTCGTCGTATTCCTAGATGTTAAGATATTAAGGGAAAAAATACATATCATTTTTACAAACATACCCCAATTTTATAATCCAATACTGAACCCATAGGCATATCAACAGGATGATAATGGTAAATCTTTAGTGCCAAGGAGATTAACTCTAAGGCTAGGGGGAGTCATGTCGTAGCCAAGGTGGGTACCGAAACCACATTACCATTGTCGCAACCCCCGATCCCTAATCCCAGGGAACAGGCGGCCGCGAACCAGTTTCGGTGGTATCGTGTATTGTCTAATTTGGCAGCGGAATTTTCATCAGGACCGTAGTTAGGAAATATATGATCAGAGTATAATACCACATTTTCATAATATTACACATATGGGATAAAACCCAAGTTCGTAGTACACACGTTTTCATAGGAATAAATCCTATTTTATTTATTAAAAACATTTATTTTATTTTAGGTAACCTTATTGCCACTATTCCAAGCCTTCAGTGCTGTCCAGCTGGCTTCTATTTGACTTTCGCAATTTGTTACCTGAAACGCATTTTAAAAACATTTATCAGTGGGAAATATTGGTGAGTGAATCCCAATTTAATCAAGTTTAAATAAAATCACATTGTACAGTATTGAGGGCGATCTCGCAATTATATTTGTTTCCAAGTTATAACAATTAACATCCATGGTACTGTCAGACCCGACTTGTGGACATGTTACTCCTCGACCAGGTGGTGACAAATTTTGTATACAAAACCCCAACATACTCATGATAATTGTATTCTTACAAATACTCAATAACTGTTTAATATATAATTAATTAAGTGAGGTTTTGTAAAAACAATTTACAAAAAGGTTTACAAAAAGCGGATAAACTCACATTGTTGTTTTAGATTTTCCGTAAGGGTTTCCTGGTGATAATCTATAATTTACACAAAAGCACACGTGTTAGTATAATAACCCATTTTAACATTAGTAATACCCTCCCCGAGAGGGCATTCCAACGACTACGTCGGGCAGAACCACGACAGCCTTTACGGAACCCTAGATCAATCGGGCAGCGTATCTAATACGTATCAAAGGGTTATAATACTTACAACGGAGCAGAACTTCACTATTTAGGGGGGTATAATACCCGTAGATTATGCCTACAATTCAGAATTTAGAGAAAGAAAACGTTTCTGAGCGATTTCGACTGAAGATCCGATGGCTTCTATATATAGGGCTTCACTTTGGTTTTCTCGCGGCCCGCTTCAACTATAGTCAACGTATAGCTGGTCCGGGTCAGCAACTAGACTCGCCACGATGATGACACGTGTCATCACCGGGCTGCGCCACCATTTTCGATCTTACGCGGCCCGCGTAAGAGTTGAGGTGAGGCTTACGCGGCCCGCCACAAACCCAAAGATCAGATTTTTAATTAATTTTGATAATATTTAGGGTATTCGGGGCCCGTTTTCACGTACGGGGTGTATTTTTTGACATATTGGGGTATTTTAAAATATATTAGGGTGTCGGAAAATATTCGAGGGTGTCGGTTTTCTTGAGGGTTGTTATATCCTCCCCACCTTGTTTTAGAGCTCGTCCTCGTGATCTACTGGAACAAGTGTGGATATTTCTTTTGCATTTCTGATTCAAGCTCCCATGTGTACTCAGGTCCTCTTTTGGAGTCCCACTTCACTTTGACCGGAACTAATCTTTTATGCTTGAGGTTCTTAACTTTCCTGTCTTCAATCTGTAGAGGCCTTTCCACAAACTTGAGTTGTTCATTTACCTCTATATCTTTAAGAGGTACTACTAGTGATCCATCGGCTAAGCATTATTTGAGATTTGATATATGAAATACATGATGTATTCCTGCCATTTCCTCTGGCAGTTGTAACTGATAGGCTACAGGTCCTATTCTTCTAATAATCTTAAAAGGTCCAATATACATGGGACTTAGCTTTCCCCGTTTGATGAATCTTACCACTCCTTTCCAAGGAGATACTTTTAATAATATTTTATCTCCTACTTGAAATTCCAACGGTTTGCGTCGGTTATTAGCATAGCTTTTTTGTCGATCACGTGCTGCTTTCAGTCGTTCCTTGGTTTGAATAATCTTGTCGGTTGTTTCTTGTACTATCTCAGGTCCAGATAGTTGCTTTTCCCCAATTTCTGCCCAACAGACTGGGGTTCGGCACTTTCGTCCATAAAGTGCTTCGAATGGTGCAGCGCTGATACTTGTGTGATAACTATTATTATAAGAAAATTCTATTAAAGGTAAGTGATCGTCCCAATTACCTCCGAAATCAATTACACAAGCTCTAAGCATGTCTTCCATCGTTTGAATCGTCCTTTCGCTTTGTCCGTCCGTTTGAGGATGATAAGTTGTGCTTAGATTCAACTTGGTTCCCATTACTTTTTGGAAACTTGACCAAAAATGAGAGATAAAGCGGCTATCTCTATCAGAAACAATTGATAAAGGTATTCCATGTAAAGAAACAATTTCATTTACATATAATTTAGCTAACTGTTCCATACTGAAGGTTTCTTTCATTGGTAGGAAATGAGCCGACTTGGTTAGCCTATTTACAATCACCCAGATTGTATCATTACATTTTCTTGTTTTGGGTAATTTGGTAACAAAATCCATTGTTATCAATTCCCATTTCCATACTGGCATTTCTAACTATTGTAACAAACCTGAGGGTTTCTGATGTTCAGCTTTGACTTGAGAACAGGTTAAACATTTAGAAACATAAGCTGCTATGTCCTTTTTCATTCCTATCCACCAGAAATTTTTCCTTAAATCCTGGTACATTTTATCATTTCCTGGATGCATCGTATATTTGGATTTATGGGCTTCTTCTAATATACAATGACGTAGGTTTCCTAATTTAGGTATCCACATTCTTTTCTTATGGAATCTCCAAATTCCATCTGTTCCTTGTTCTAATTCCTTAATCATACCTTTCAATTTTTCAGTATCATCTTTGATTACTGATTCTTGTGCTTTTCTGATTTGATCATTTAAATCTACTTATAGATTTAATTTAAGAGAACATACCCTTTTTGGCTTTTCGTGATACTTTCGTCTTAAAGCATCTGCCACTACATTTGCTTTTCCTTCATGATACTGGATATCACTATCATAATCACTAAGCATCTCCATCCAACGTCTTTGTCTCATATTCAATTCCTTCTGCCCAAAAACATACCTTAAACTCTTATAATCTGTGAATATGGTAAACTTACTACCATAAAGGTAATGTCTCCAAATCTTAAGGGCAAAAATTATAGCTCCTAATTCTAGATCATGGGTTGAGTAATTCTCTTCATGATTCTTAAGTTGTCTAGATGCGTAAGCTATAACCTTTTGGCGTTGCATCAACACACATCCATAACCTAATTTAGAAGTGTCACAATAGACTACAAAGTCTTCAGTTCCTTCTGGTAACGCTAGTATGGGTGTATTAGTTAATCTTTTCTTAAGAATTCTAAATGCTTCTTCTTGCTTTGGTCCCCATTCAAACTTAATGGATTTACAGGTTAACTTAGTTAAAGGAATGGCTATCCTAGAAAAATCTTGAATGACTCTCCTGTAATATCCGACCAATCCTAAGAAACTTCTAACCTCGGTTGGTGACTCAGGGGTTTTCCATTTAGTAATCGCCTCGATCTTTGTGGGATCCACATGAATTCCTTCATGATTAACTAAGTGTCCAAGAAACTGTACATGTTCTAACCAAAACTCGCACTTTGAAAATTTAGCGTAAAGATTTTCCTTTCTTAATAGACTTAAAAGTGCGTGCAAATGATTTGCATGTTCCTCTTTATTCTTAGAATAAATTAGAATATCATCTATAAAAACAATTATGAATTTATCCAAATATGGCTTACATATTCGGTTCATCATGTCCATAAATGCGGCTGGGGCATTGGTTAAACCAAATGGCATGACAGTAAATTCATAATGGACATACCTTGTTCTGAATGCGGTCTTAGGAATATCCTCTTCCTGTACCTTTAATTGATGATATCCTGATCTTAAATCGATTTTAGAGAAAAATCGAGCTCCTTGAAGTTGATCGAACAGATCATCGATTCTCGGTAATGGGTACCGGTTCTTAATCGTGACCTTGTTCAATTCACGATAGTCAATGCACATACGCATTGATCCGTCCTTCTTTTTGATGAATAAAATCGGTGCTCCCCACGGCGATGAGCTTGGCTGTATAAATCCTTTCTCTAACAATTCGTCTAATTGTTTCTTCAGTTCTTGCATTTCTGCGGGTGCCAAACGGTAAGGTGCTTTGGCAATCGGTGCTGTTCCTGGTAGCAGGTGAATTCTGAATTCAACTTCTCTATCCGGCGGTAGTCCTGGTAATTCCTCTGGAAATACATCTGAAAACTGAGACACTACTGGAATGTCTTTTAATTCTTTTCCTTTAGTGTTAGTGATTATAGAAATCAAATACACTATAGACCATTTTCTTATATAGCTTGCAGTTTTCATTATAGAGATGAATTTAGTGGATCTAGGTGGCTTATCTCCTTTAATTGTGATCGTTTTACCTTTTGGTGAATTTACTTGGATTGACTTTTGATCACATAAAATACTGGCTTTATTGGCCATTAACCAATCCATTGCTAAAACGACATCAAATCCTGCCAGATTCATGGGATAAAGGTTTGCGATAAACTTTTGGTTTAAAAATTCTATTCTTGCTCCCTGCAAGATTTCAGAAATCCTAACTGTTTCTCCATTAGCTGTCTCTACTAGACATTCTTGTGGTAGTTTAGTTAATGACTGATTTAGAAGTTTGCAAAATGAAGTATTAATAAAACTTTGGTTTGCACCAGAGTCAAATAATACTTTAGCAAAAACATCATTAACTAAAAACGTACCAGTTATCACATCTGGAATCATCTTGGCTTCATCTGCAGTCAAAACGAATGCTCTAGCATTTTTAGTGTTCCTGTTGTTCACACCTGGAGCCAATTTCGGACAATTCGGCTTGATATGACCTTTTTCTCCACAGTTGAAGCACAGTCCATTGCTGGATTTTCTCCTGCAATCTTCTTCCTTGTGTCCTGGCATTTTGCAGAAATTGCAAAGAGTGGAGCATTTTCCCGAATGCTTTTTCTTGCAGGCCCTGCAGAAATATGCAGAGGTAGAACCTATATTGCTACGGTTGTAACTCCCAGAACGGAATTCTTGAGTAACTCTTTGGGTTAGGTTTCTCCTCTGGTCTTCTTCTCTAGTACGGATTAATTCATCTGTCAAGGTATTTGCTAGTTCTACAGCTTCTTCTATGGTTTGAGGTCTAGCTGCCTTGACTACATGTCTAATCTCTCCGATTAATCCCCAGATGTAACGGGAGATTAGTACTGGCTCTGGCGATGCAAGGGTAGGTACTATTCTAGCATATTCAAATAATGTAGTAGTATAACCCTTACTATCTACCCCGGTTATCCTTAAGTTTAGAAACTTATTCGCTATCTGTTCCTTTTTCATTGGGAGGGCAAAATTTCCTTTCTACCATATTTTTAAATTCCTCCCATTCCATATTATAAACACTATCACTTCTTCATGACTGGAGGATAGTGTTCCACCATTCTAAGGCTGAGTTCTTAAACAAATTAGAAGCAAACATTATCTTATCTTCTTCAGCACACTTGCTTATTTTTAGAACAGCCTCAGTCTTTTCTATCCAGCGTAGAGCTGCAATGGGTCCTTCATTGCCCGAGAATTCTATTGGTTTGCAGGACCAGAATTCGTTGTAAGAACAACCATAAGGCATGGTTCTTCTTCTTTTGGGAATGGGCACTTGAAGTACGGGTCCATTGTTCATGCTGTTTTCTGGTTCAGTTGGTCGCTTACTACTATGCTTACTTTTATTATTCACTTCTTGAACCGTTTGAATAATAAATGGCATTGCATCTGTAATTCCTTGTGCTACTATGTGTTGGATAGCACTATTATCCACTTGGTTTCCATTGTTATTGACGCTTGGATTCTCATTAACCAAGTTAATATTACTCTGGTTATCGTTATTCAGATTTCCTTGATTTCCTTCATCGGCCATCTGAATTTTTAAACATTTACCACATATTAATATCACAAATAATATTTAATATAGTCAATCACATGACAAGCATTTTAGCCAAAAGCGTCGATCATTGCGACTTTACTCTATTCATATACTATGCATCTATTACACACCAGTACTGAAATAAAAATTACAATACCGACTGAAATAAAATTACACTAATAATAGTAGGCATCCGTACACACATATTTTATTTTATTATTATTATTACTATTACCGTCTCCATTCTCACATTCACGGATATGGATTCATCCAGAAATCCATATTGCGCCCGTCGTACTTCCAGACGAGTCTCTCTCCCACCTGTCGCATTCTTTCACTACTCTCTAGAATTTCCTCACCAAATGTCCTAAGTTCTTGTACGTTTTCTGCACTCATTGGGGGCGCAGGTTCTAGGACTGGGTTCGGAATATGGGGTGCAGGTTCTTGATATGGGGGTGTAGGTGCCTGGAATCGGTAGGGATCTTCTAAAATCTCCCTAATGTATTCATCATGGAAATAGGGATCTAAAGGATCCAAACCTAGGTAGGCTCCTACGTTCTGCATGGGTGTGTCTTCATGTATCGGGTAGCGTTGCACATAGTCCCTAACTTCATCCCACCAGGGGTCGTAATTTGGGTCTAAGGGGTTTGGTGCTGGTACCCTAGGTATTTCCTCCGGGTTGAAATCATGCATCTCTACTTGGTTTTCAGGGTTTTTTTTCTCCATCGGTTGGTCAGGGATTGGTGGTTGTGGTTGGGGTGCTATTATTTGCTCCAGATTAGGGTCAGCTGCAGTGGTTGCTAGGATGTGGATGTTGGCTATACCCCTATTGATCATGTCCTGGGCATAGGCATCTGTCTCTCTCTTGGCTGCTGCTAGTGCTCTCTGGTCTTGTAACTTTTTCATACGTTTTCTACGCTCGTGTGCTCCTCTACTGAACCATCGTCTCTTCTTCTAAGCAAATGGCTCTTCTGACTGAGCCTTAAACACAAAACTTCCTTCTTCCGTATCAGTAGAGTACCCTGAGAGGGCAGGCTGAGAAGAGGAGGTGCCTTCGCTTCTAAGCGAACAGACAATTGATGGTACGCGTCAGATGGTCCTTGGTCGCTCATACTGTAAACTAACAAATAGTCAAATAACATATAACAATTAAATACAATTATGCACGTATTCCTGTAATTTATTTCCTAACAAATTGAATTTTGATGTCAGCAGAACACTTCTGTGGCTGAATCAGTGGCTTAGCTCTGATACCACCTTCTGTCGTAACCCCCGATCCCTAATCCCAGGGAACTGGCGGCCGCGAACCAGTTTCGGTGGTATCGTGTATTGTCTAATTTGGCAGCGGAATTTTCATCAGGACCGTAGTTAGGAAATATATGATCAGAGTATAATACCACATTTTCATAATATTACACATATGGGATAAAACCCAAGTTCGTAGTACACACGTTTTCAATGAATAAATCATATTTTATTTATTAAAAACATTTATTTTATTTTATGTAACTTTATTGCCGCTATTCCAAGCCTTCAGTGGTGTCCAGCTGGCTTCTATTTGGCTTTCACAATTTGTTACCTGAAACGCGTTTTAAAAACATTTGTCAGTGGGAAATACTGGTGAGTGAATCCCAATTTAATCAAGTTTAAATAAAATCCCATTGTACAGTATTGAGGGCGATCTCGCAATTATATTTGTTTCCAAGTTATAACAATTAACATCCATGGTACTGTCAGACCCGACTTGTGGACATGTTACTCCTCGACCAGGTGGTAACAAATTTTGTATACAAAACCCCAACATACTCATGATAATTGTATTCTTATAAATACTCAATAACTGTTTAATATATAATTAATTAAGTGAGGTTTTGTAAAAACAATTTACAAAAAGGTTTACAAAAAGCGGATAAACTCACATTGTTGTTTTAGATTTTCCGTAAGGGTTTCCTGGTGATAATCTATAATTTACACAAAAGCACACGTGTTAGTATAATAACCCATTTTAACATTAGTAATACCCTCCCCGAGACGGCATTCCAACGACTACGTCGGGCAGAACCACGACAGCCGTTACGGAACCCTAGATCAATCGGGCAGCGTATCTAATACGTATCCAGGGGTTATAATACTTACAATGGAGCAGAACTTCGCTATTTAGGGGGTATAATACCCGTAGATTATGCCTACAATTCAGAATTTAGAGAAAGAAAACGTTTCTGAGAGATTTCGACTGAAGATCCGAAGGCTTCTATATATAGGGCTTCACTTTGGTTTTCTCGCGGCCCGCGTAAAACAAGGCAAGAGCCATACGCGGCCCGCGTCAACTATAGTCAACGTATAGACGGTCCGGGTCAGCAACTAGACTCGCCACGATGATGACACGTGTCATTACCGGGCTGCGCCACCATTTTCGATCTTACGCGGCCCGCGTAAGAGTTGAGGTGAGGCTTACGCGGCCCGCCTCAAACCCAAAAATCTGATTTTTAATTAATTTTGATAATATTTAAGGTATTCGGGGCTCGTTTTCACGTATGGGGTGTATTTTTTGGACATATTGGGGTATTTTAAAATATATTAGGGTGTCGGAAAATATTCGAGGGTGTCGGTTTTCTTGAGGGTTGTTATAACCATCCCATATCCTATTCTACCCAGTTGAAATGACAACTTGCTTAGTGCTTTTTCTATCGTCTTCACTCACATGTGTATACCACCACCACCTCTGACTAGCACCTTTGGCTTCGCTATACATAGTCAAGGGCAACTAGACTGTAGAAAAATAATAAGTTGAAGTTTGAGACCCAAATCTATAAAAGGATCCCATTTTATTAGGGTTTGGATGTGTTTGGTTCACATTTCACTCTTCCTTTTTAATTCTTGGAGAGTTTTTTTCCAGTAAAATTCACTCTAGCTCTAATATGTTTGATTGTATGTCTACTAGAGGTGTATGTCCGGTTCACATTTCATTCTTCCTTTTTAATTCTTGGAGAGTTAATTATAGTAAAATTCACTCCAGCTCTAATATGTTTGATTGTATGTCTACTAGAGGTGTATAAAAATGTGTCATCGTATTCCTAGATGTTAAGATCTTAAAGAAAAAGTATACATGTAGGATCGTTTTCAGACCAAACGAGTCGATCAGAAGAGTTTTTGCTCAATAAGAGAGGCGGAAACAAACGTATCAAGTTCAATTAAGCTAGATATACACTTTAAACTGACTATTGATTGATTTGACAAAGATTTACAGCGAGTAGACACTTCGGCAGCACTTCGGCTCTCTAACCGGAATTTTAATTTCGTTACAAATGACGAAGACAAGGCAACTATATATAGGCAAGGTAATTTTGCACGGAATCACCTCATGCGAAATTGGATTTCATACGAAATCTAATTTCGTGCGAAATACCATCACACCCATATTTCCCGTTTTGTGTGCCCTGATCTATCTAATACAATACAAGACTCGATTGTAACACCCCGAAAACGGGTTTGGTAATTAAACACCGTTAATACTAAAGAGCGGGTAAAATACCATTAGTGGTAAAAATTAAACCGGTAAATATTAGGATTTAAATAAATAAACCTAATATTAATTGGAAAGAGGATAAATACTTTGAGAAAACAAAGCACATAAAAATGCCCGAGTTAACGGGACTTAAAATATAACGGGTTATAGCTTCCCGAACCCATCAAGTTAACTAGGAGTAATTAACCTAGTTAATAAGGTGTAAATAAGTAAATAAAATATGGAGTTCTAGTCCCTAATAATTAAAATTTAAACTTGAGGGACCAAAACCGTTAAAAAGGAAACAAGTTCTATTTAATAACAAAAAAAACACACTACACACACAAGATGTGTGTGTGGATCGATCATCAGGGGCGACCAAAGAGGGTGAAACCCTAAAGTGCCAAAAATCATCAAATTGAAGGTCGATTTCAGTCTTAAATCAATGCATGAACGCAAATTCGTGATCACCTAAGCATGGGGA
The DNA here is from genome assembly GCA_030545235.1 of Helianthus tuberosus. Classification (NCBI taxonomy): domain Eukaryota; kingdom Viridiplantae; phylum Streptophyta; class Magnoliopsida; order Asterales; family Asteraceae; genus Helianthus; species Helianthus tuberosus. The sequence goes on along the minus strand of CM060367.1, from coordinate 149,020,107 downwards.
TCGAAAGGTATGTTGAATTTTGCTATTTGTTGATACTTCAAAATTTTGATTAACATTCAAGAATGAAATTCTGGCATGAATAATGAGTGTTGTAATACAATTGATATGAGCACAAGTCTAGGAACAAGCCCTAGATGTAAACTCGTTAATTTAGCACCATAAATTAGTGTTTCGGTTAACTAGTTATGTAGGTGCTAAGTGGGTCTTATGACTATGTGATGAACACTAGAATTATAGTGTTTAAATGGATGAACATTAGGTAAGTAATGCAAGTTCTAGTTGAAATTTATAAACACTAGACATAAGGGTTTGAAATTGATGCTTGAAACTTGGTTGGAAGTTATTCAAGAACTTGACAAAAGAAGTATATGAATCTTGCCCACAAGGTGCTCGTTAAAATGCTTAAGTGAAATTGGGTGCCTATTAGTTCGTAGATAGAACTTGATTTGGATAAGTATTTGGATAAATGCCAAATACCATGACAAAACAGGTTTCACTTATAGAGGGAAAACCCGTAGATTTTGTGAAACGAAGAAATATAGTGTCTTCGATAATCGAGAGCTAGGCTAACTTAGCGGTAATAAAATCATGAACTCAAGTTAAAAGATTAATAAAAAACGATGGCTTAAAAGAATGCATACCGGGTCATTTGAAAATGACCGAAATTAGTTGATGAACTTAAATGTGCAATTCATGTACTAATTGGCATTTGACTTTTAAAAAGTCAAACTGGCCGTTAATAAAATCGAATGATAATTTGATAGAAAATACGTAAGGTGGAATAGTCGTAATTGACAATGACTAAACTAACCATCTTACGAATTATGATGATAGTTTGACTCTTGACAAGCTAGATGGAGGCTTGGGAGGAAGCGGGTCAAACGGAGCAACTACGAAAAGAAAATGTTGCTTGGATGCGAGGTAAGTAAATCTTACACCGTTTCTTGTAGAATGTGTATTTATTCTATAAGTTATAAATTCGATAAATTGGTGAAGAATCCGAAATGAATTACTTAATGGAATGGTAAATAAATGCCATTCATATATAAGCACAAAGTGTTTGGTTGTTAGACCAAAAAGGGTCAAATGGTAAGTTGACACCATTTGACAATTTACGACTAATAATGTTTGTCGAGTCTGAAGCCCACAGGATAAAACGATTTGAGAATTTGCGATGCAAAGAATTAGCCATTTAATTGATACAAGGTATTAGAACGGGTCAATAGGTTAATCCGAACCAGGTACGCATATTGTGAGTTATAGTTAATAATAATATGTTGGTCAATTATAAGCAAAACCCTTCATCGTAAAATAAGGGACTGAAATTGACCAAACTACCCCTGAATGCTAAAAGGGGTAAACGATGCTTATGAGCCGATTAAGAACGTGTATTATGATCATGTAAGTTATAGATAAGTATACAGTAAATTGTGCATAACAAAGGGGAAAGACTAAAACTTAAAAAGGTCTAAATCTTTGAAATGGGTCAAAATGAATTACACGTGTAACTTAGATGATTGCCGCGTAATGCACAAAAGTTATGAATCCAAGTTAGAGGTTTTTGAGTGAAATACTTGGTATATGCTTATTGATTAATTAGAAACAAGTTTGGAGGTTTTAAACACAAACGGGTCAAAATGTTAATTTTGAACAATAAGCCGAATACTTAGAAATCTGGAATTTTATTAGTTCAAATGTCGGGTTTTAACTCCATGTGATGGAGAACTACATTATGAACGCGTAGGAAAAAGAATCGCGTAAAACGGACAAGCGGATTGAAAGTTATGAAGGTTTTCGTTTTAGAAAACGGCAAACTTGGAAAATCCTGCAGAGGCCACCGTAAGTTACGGTAGCCTTAAAATCTTTACACCACACATCCACTGTTTTACGGTGGAAAAATCGACATTCAAGGGCTACCGTAAATTACGGTAGCCACCGTAATTTACGGTAGACCCTATAACAAAATGTATTTTATTCAGTTTCACTTCCTGGACTCGTTTAGACATGTTTTAAACTCCGTATGACTAAAGCATTTCATGTTTATGAAATGTAGGTACTTTTTGGATGCCGGAAGACGATCAAGCTCAACAAAGAACCGAACACAATAAAGATTCATGCTTCCGCACATTGCCTCGTCGTAAATTTAAACGACGAATTCCGATCACGTTATGTTGAATAACTTATGATTTGTAAAAGTTTTAATAAACCCGTATTTTTATAGTATGTGTAGTCTTAACTATACATCTAATTGTTGGTATTTACATCTAAAACCGTTAATTAGTAACTAGGGTGTTACAAGTTAGTATCAGAGCCCTGGTTTAAGAGATTCAACTATGGTGGGGAAAACCATGCTTGGACTTAAACCTTACGCTCTTGATAAAGATTAGTGTTCGGTTCGAGGCTTGATCGCAAATCCGGTAAGTACATGTATGTTAATGGTTAGCATGTTAAGGTGTTGTAAACAACACATAGGGTTATCGTGTAATACACGTTACCCCAATTAAATGATCGAAGTGGTTGACGAAATTTCGCGCGTTGACTCGAATAGTAGAAAAAAGCCTTGTATTATAATACGGGCAATTATTGAAGTTGACATTACTAACTTTTGTTAATGTTTTAATTTAAGGACACTCGCGTCTGAAGATGACGAGAGATGAATGAATTTCGGATATGATAATGGAACGGTCCGAGGTATGACAAGAAGAGCGTACTCATCAAGGACCTAAATCGCGTAACAATCGCAAATAAGTAATGGCAAGGAAAGCCCGTTAGGGCAAACATTTACCAGGTGCGCATTTTAAATGATTACGTGAATAGTAATATGCAACAAATACGTAGAGATTTAAAGTTGCATATGTAGATTAAAACTTGGAAAAACCCGAATAGAAAACCTATCAGGGATATTGTTTCCAAGAGAAACAAATAGGGGCATTACTTACATGGGGTGTAATGTGAAAATTATAAAAAAGGTCATGGATACCAGGTATTGATCGCTTACTCTGGCCAAGTAAGTGGTGAGCACGTGGTACCCTGAACTTTTTATGATGGACATGCTTGCATTCGATGTAGTAAGGACGGGGTGAGTGGGACAAATTCAAAAGTACCCAAATGAATCAAATGAGTAAAATATAGACGATAATAATGTAAACTCACAGCCGAGTAACAGAAGCGTATTACATTAGGATGATGATCCCGAGTGAGGGACAAAGATTAATGTAAAATGATTAAGATATGCATTCGGAGGGGGTGTACTTACACTCGAACCCGGAGAATGCAAATATGTAAAATGATTAAGATATGCATTGGGAGGGGGTGTACTTACACTCGAACCCGGAAAATGCAAATATGTCTCTTAACGGGCTGTTTTTGTAAAACGTCAAACTTGAGGACAAAGTAGGAATATAAAAGTGAAGCGAAGTCTTAATGCACACCGGGAAGGTTGCAATAATAACGACTTCGGTAAAACGCTCGGTTAATGGGTAAGGGTTTAAACATATGCGTAGGCCGAGAAAAGGGAACTCGAATGGAAAGTTAAAAGACTCGGGTTTTGAGTCTTGACTAAAAGACGACAAGATGATGTGAATAGAAATTTTGATAAATTATGTTCAACTATTTTAAAGTTGAACGGGTCAAACAAAGAGTGAAGTTTGACATCCATAAATGGTTAAATTTCACATGAATAAGTCAAACGAGTTTGAATATAATATAATGCCGGATGGCATGAGTAAGCGCAAGCGAGATAACGGTAACATTAAAAGCAAAAGAATAATGAGCTCGGTAATGGGGCATAATCAAATACGAATATATGTAAACTGGATAATAGTGAGCATAAGATGAATCGACGCATAAATGACGTGAGAAGTCATAAAGTCGGAAAAAAAATTTGTTCGAAAGAAAAACAAATATAGCCTTAGACTACGGTCAAGGTCAATGGAAATTCAAAGGCGAAAATAAATGAATTTGAACATAAAAAGGGTGCCTTAACGCCATATACATATATAAATGTATATACCTTTGAATAAAGACTTGAATAAAAGATGATCTACGGGACTATCATAACCTATGATATTATAAATGATGCTAAGGTCTACGGGACCAAAAAGACCTTCGGGTCACAAATAGAAAGAAACGAATTGTTGGGGTCTCACCTTAATAAGGTCAAAAAGGTGAAAATCTGTAGTAATAGCCTACGAAGCTAAGTGAAAGAACCTACGGGTCAATTGTATAAAACAAGGAAACTAATTGTAACTTCCCGCGTAAAACAATACCGGGAGATAAAGTTCGTATCAAAGCGATGGGTTTCGCTAAGTTAATTAAATGGGTTAAAAGCGAAAAGATTGTGAAAGGTCTAGTTGACAAAAGTGAAGAACTTCACTAAAACATTCAAACTGGCAAAAATGACAAAAGAATTCACAATTATTTAAATTGTGATACATCACAAAAAGTGATATAGAATACAATCAAGTCGTAACGTGAGTTACGAGATATGAAAATCAGAAAATACGCATAAGGCCGGAAATGGCAATATGGTATACCTGAGTATTGGGGTATGAAGTGACGGCGACCAATTAGTCTAGCCGGTAAAACTATTCAAAGTTAAGAAAATGTCATGACAATTACAAAGCGCTTGTTAATATAAAACAAGTGCGGGATAAACCTGTTAACAGACCGATGAGACAAAGTGGTCAAGTGACAACTCGATTGATAAAGATAAAGGATATAAGCTGAAAGTAACGGCCCGCGAGGCCCTACACATGAAAGACGTACGCGTCAATATAAATGAAAACGTCAGATCGAAAAGAATGAATGAATGCCCTGAAAATGAAACTAAGTTCGTTTAATCTAAATAAATGATCCACGTAACTAAGGTTTCGGGGACGAAACCTCTTTAAGGGGGGTAGACTTGTAACACCCCGAAAACGTGTTTGGTAATTAAACACCGTTAATACTAAAGAGCGGGTAAAATACCATTAGTGGTAAAAATTAACCCGGTAAATATTAGGATTTAAATAAATAAACCTAATATTAATTGGAAAGAGGATAAATACTTTGAGAAAACAAAGCACATAAAAATGCTCGAGTTAACGAGACTTAAAATATAACTGGTTATAGCTTCCCGAACCCATCAAGTTAACTAGGAGTAATTAACCTAGTTAATAAGGTGTAAATAAGTAAATAAAATATGGAGTTCTACTCCCTAATAATTAAAATTTAAACTTGAGGGACCAAAACCGTTAAAAAGGAAACAAGTTAGCTATTTAATAAAAAAAACACACCACACACACAAGGTGTGTGTGTGGATCGATCATCAGGGGCGACCAAAGAGGGTGAAACCCTAAAGTGCCAAAAATCATCAAATTAAAGGTCGATTTCAGTCTTAAATCGATGCATGAACGCAAATTCGTGATCACCTAAGCATGGGGATCGAAAGGTATGTTGAATTTTGCTATTTGATGATACTTCAAAATTTTGATTAACATTCAAGAACGAAATTCTGGCATGAATAATGAGTGTTGTAGTACAATTGATATGAGCACAAGTCTAGGAACAAGCCCTAGATGTTAACTCGTTAATTTAGCACCATAAATTAGTGTTTCAGTTAACTAGTTATGTAGGTGCTAAGTGGGTCTTATGACTATGTGATGAACACTAGAATTATAGTGTTAAAATGGATGAACATTAGGTAAGTAATGCAAGTTCTAGTTGAAATTTATAAACACTAGATATAAGGGCTTGAAATTGATGCTTGAAACTTGGTTGGAAGTTATTCAAGAACTTGACAAAAGAAGTATATGAATCTTGCCCACAAGGTGCTCGTTAAATTGCTTAAGTGAAATTGGGTGCCTATTAGTTCGTAGATAGAACTTGATTTGGATAAGTATTTGGATAAATGTCAAATACCATGACAAAACGGGTTTCACTTATAGAGGGAAAACCCGTAGATTTTGTGAAATGAAGAAATACAGTGTCTTCGATGATCGAGAGCTAAGCTAACTTAGCGGTAATAAAAGCATGAACTCGAGTTAAAAGATTAATAAAAAACGATGGCATAAAAGAATGCATACCGGGTCATTTGAAAATGACCGAAATTAGTTGATGAACTTAAATGTGCAATTCATGTACTAATGGGCATTTGACTTTTAAAAAGTCAAACTGACCGTTAATAAAATCAAATGATAATTTGATAGAAAATACGTAAGGTGGAATAGTCTTAATTGACAATGACTAAACTAACCATCTTGCGAATTATGATGATAGTTTGACTCTTGACAAGCTAGATGGAGGCTTGGGAGGAAGCGGGTCAAACGGAGCAACTACGAAAAGAAAATGTTGCTTAGATGCGAGGTAAGTAAATCTTACACCGTTTCTTGTAGAATGTGTATTTATTCTATAAGTTATAAATGCGATAAATATAGTGTTCAAAATATGGTTCCGACGCAAAACGATACGGGTTGGAATAAAAGTAAATGATAAAACCTTGGTTAATGGTAAAATGGGGCGGAATGGTAAAGTAGTTATGAAAGGAGTTGGATAAAATGAGTTTTGGAACGACTACTTTATAAGTAAGCCTAAAAGAATAAAAAGGGTAAGACGATGATTTAGTCAAGTTTAAATGGTTCAAAGTTGAAGTTTAAAACGACACCAAGTGGCGTAAGCCATGTTGGGTAAATGTGTAAGAAACGGATTTAAGACACCTAACTAATTGGTGAAGAATCCGAAATGAATTACTTAATGGAATGGTAAATAAATGTCATTCATATATAAGCACAAAGTGTTTGGTTGTTAGACCAAAAAGGGTCAAATGGTAAGTTGACACCATTTGACAATTTATGACTAATAATGTTTGTCGAGTCTTAAGCCCACAGGATAAAACGATTTGAGAATTTGCGATGCGAAGAATTAGCCATTTAATTGATACAAGGTATTAGAACGGGACAATAGGTTGATCCGAACCAGGTACGCATATTGTGAGTTATAGTTAATAGTAATATGTTGGTCAATTATAAGCAAAAGCCCTTCGTCGTAAAATAAGGGACTGAAATTGACCAAACTACCCCTGAATGCTAAAAGGGGTAAACGATGTTTATGAGTCAATTAAGAACGTGTATTATGATCATGTAAGTTATAGATAAGTATACAGTAAATTGTGCATAACAAAGGGGAAAGACTAAAACTTAAAAAGGACTAAATCTTTGAAATGGGTCAAAATGAATTACACGCGTAACTTGGATGATTTCCGCGTAATGCACAAAAGTTATGAATCCAAGTTAGAGGTTTTTGAGTGAAATACTTGGTATATGCTTATTGATTAATTAGAAACAAGTTTGGAGGTTTTAAACACAAACGGGTCAAAATGTTAATTTTGAACAATAAGCCGAATACTTAGAAATCTGGAATTTTATTAGTTCGAATGTCGGGTTTTAACTCCATGTGATGGAGAACTAAATTATGAACGCGTAGGAAAAAGAATCGCGTAAAACGGACAAGCGGATTAAAAGTTATGAAGGTTTTCGTTTTAGAAAACGGCAAACTTGGAAAATCCTGCAGAGGCCACCGTAAGTTACGGTAGTTACCGTAACTTACGGTAGACTTAAAATCTTTACGCCACACATCCACTGTTTTACGGTGGAAAAATCGACATTCAGGGGCTACCGTAAATTACGGTAGCCACCGTAATTTACGGTAGACCGTGTAACAAAATGTATTTTATCCAGTTTCGCTTCCTGGACTCGTTTAGACATGTTTTAAACTCCGTATGACTAAAGCATTTCATGTTTATGAAATGTAGGTACTTTTTGGATGCCGGAAGACGATCAAGCTCAACGAAGAACCAAACACAATAAAGATTCATGCTTCCGAACATTGCCTCGTCGTAAATTTAAACGACGAATTCCGATCACGTTATGTTGAATAACTTGTGATTTGTAAAAGTTTTAATAAACCCGTATTTTTATAGTATGTGTAGTCTTAACTATACATCTAATTGTTGGTATTTACATGTAAACCCGTTAATTAGTAACTAGGGTGTTACATCGATACAAGATGAAGTCGACTGACGCATGCACCAACAGACTCCCCCTCGAATGTTGACGAGTCTTCAGTGTCGAGTCTTCAATCTTCAATCTTTATCAGTCTTCTCGGCTCTTCCAAAGTATCTAACAATGTAAAGTATCCTCAATCTCTGTCTTTTTTCTTTATCTCCAGGATCTCGATCTGGCTCTTATCTCACTCTAATTCTCTTGATCAGATCTCTTGGTTCCTTAAGTTCATCAGCATCAACAGCTTGCATGAACATCAGGATCTGAACTTGGCTATATTCAGACTCTCCCTTTCGATAAGCTGGGATCGCAGTCTGGACTTCACAGGTTCAAGATCGTGACCTGGCTCATATCCTGTTCAGGATTGAAACCTGGCTAACCTGCACAATCTCTCCCTCACAATAAATTTCACAAATTTAAAATTTGACAAATTTATAAATCTCATTTAGAAATAGAATGATTTAACATTTAAAAGTTTATGATGACCACTTGTAGGCAAACATTTAGAACTTATTTATTCTCTGAAAATCACTTGTAAACCTTTCTTCATACACACTCTCCCAAACCTGTTCATCATGTTTAGCACTCGGAATTTTGAAAATCAGCTCTCCAACATCAGTTGTCGAAAATCTTTTTGTATTTTCAAAATGTATGCTAAAACAAACTAAAAATCTTTTTGGATTTGTGAATTTAAAGAAATGCAATAAAGAAATATTTACAAACAATATTTTTGTGAGTTTGTGTAAGAGGATCATATCAGTTTCTGAAACAAATCACCAACACCGATAAGCTTTAAACATTTTAAGTTCTAAACGATTCACTTAGATTGTCAGTATACTGATCCACTTAAATTTTCACACAAAGTTCAACTGTTTCGAGATACGAGATTAATGTTTTAAGCCCTTAAACTTATTCGCGTGTCCCACCACTTGAATATACTCCCGTATCCAGATCCCAATATTCAGTCTTACAGGTGAGTATACCTAGATGATATCTGTAAAGGGTTAAATGCGAGGGCCATGAGAGCTCAGGCTATTGCTTCCGCAAAATCAGAGAGATGATGGCTTCGACTTTTGGTGTGTTCCCTTTAGAGATTTTTTTCTTCAACAACACATGATTAGCATTTTTCAATGTTTCATCATTTTTTGTACTGAGGGTGATGCTATATTTCAAGCAAGCAGAAAGTATTATACGGGGACTAGGCCATTGCTTCCGCAAAATCAGAAGTCCCGGGATAATACCCCAGATATCACTGAGTATAAAGACCTAGTATCTCAGAAAGAGGGACCTTTCAAACAAGATTTCGGGGGTTACCCATATATCCTAGAGATGTTCCCTGTGATATAAGTAAGTTTGAAATTTAGGTTTATATCTCGACACAATCTACTAAATGTGTAAAAACCTACTGGCATATCATCAGTGAGACCGTTTATTACATTTTGACTTTCCAAATCTTTAGCATGCTATGATAGTCCACTGATGTACTATCATTTCCTCTTTTCTCAACAAAATTCTTTTTCATTTTATCATGTTTTTGACTTTTTCAAATTTTCAAATGTTTTTGGATTTTCTGAAATTTCTTACTCCCCCTAAAATTCAAAACCATTTAAAGAAAATTTGAAAACAAACTGTACAAATAAAATAACAACTGATATCGAATCGCATCAATTCGCCATCCACTTTGCATAAACAATCAGAACTCCCCCTGACAACCAACTATTTTCCCATTATGATTTCAAAACACTTAAGTTTGTTTTAATCAAATGGTTTTTCTGGAAAATTAGTTTTGTTGATTTTACTACACGTAGAAATGGGGATTCATTCATCACTTTGTTTTTTCAACCACTTGAATGAAAGTTAAATCAAGTTCAACTTAATGACCTTGATTTACCTCTTGAATGTGACAACCTTCTTCAACCACTTGTAGGTTCACTTACCAACCATACCATTTGTAAAACAAAATATAACAATTTTAAGAACAACTACCCCTTATTGGTCGAAATATCACAGTTGTGAATTTCTCAAGAAAGATGCCGATTCCTGATCCACTCTTACCAACCTGGAAGCTCCGGCAATTCCTGGTTTTCAATCATAATAGGTTCCATCCCAGTCACAAACCTGGGATGACCCAACTTTACCTAGTTTCTTTGTTTTCTTCTCATAAAATTCCTTTACCCCTTTGACCTTCCCGTCAACCATTTTTCCAAAAATATTTTGAACTGTGGGGTTAAAAGCTTTTTCAATATCAAATTCTTTCTTTTCAGAGAAAAATTGATTTGAAATCTCAATTTTACCAACTTTTTGTTTAAAATTCTCAGCCCTAAATGGTGGAAAATTAACATCATCCATCGGAGGAACTGAAGTTTCCAATTTTAACTCAACATGTGGCTCCTCTGACTTTGTGGAATCAGATTCATCGCCTGAAAATAGCTCCTCTGATTTTGATGAATCAGAATCATTGCTAGAACTATCATCAGATTTCTTAACAACCCACTTGTGGTTGTTAAGATTTGCTTTTCTTCTGTAAAAACTCTTTGAACATTCACCAACCTCAAACTTTGAATTTTTGAAAACTTTAAATTGTTTAGTTGGTGGTTCATTCTCAACAATCTTTTCTTTCAGTTTAAGAGAAACTCCCTGTTTTGTTTGGATTGCCTTTGGACAATTCCTGGCAATATGACCAACTGTTTTACATTGAAAACAGGTTCTTGTTTTCCTTTTTTGATCAGCTTCACTCTTCATTTTCTCTTGCTTCTTAGCAAGGAATTCTTTGTTTGTTTGCTTCCTGAACAACTTCTCCTTTTCTTCTTCAGATGATGTTCCTGAAACAAAAACAGTTTTTTGTTTATAAGTTTTCTCATTTTTATAATTTTTTGATGGAATAAATCCTAATCCTTTTCTTTTGAAATTACCGTTATGGTTTGGTTTCTTTTGAAAACCTGAACCAGAACTGTAACCCTTTTTTCTTGTTTTCTCTTTGTTGAACTCTTGAGATGTACTTTTTAGGTTTTTCAGAAAGATTTACATCTTTTATTTCAGAAATATTAATTTCTGTTAGTTTGAAAACCTTTTTGATCATTTCAGTTTTAACACCTCTTATTGGAAATTCTTCATCAGAATATAATTTGTCAGAATCATTCAAAGTATATGCCACTTTGATTGGTTCGTCATTCAAATTAGATTTTGATAACAAAAACTCTTTATTGTAAACCCGTTTGTCCTTTTTGACTGTTGACTTTGACTCTGAGTTTGACTCTGACTTTGACTCCTCGGTTTCATCGTTAACCAACACCTGATCGACCACTTTCTTTATTAATTCGGACTCATGATCAGTGTTAGACGATGTGAAAGTGACATCTATGTTTTCTGGAAAGTTTTCTGAAGACTCAGACTCCCACTGTAAATTGGTTGCCTTTTTGACTCTTTCTGAATTTGGATTTCGTGGAGAATATCCATTTTCATGCGGAGGTGGACACTTGTTGTAACTGGCACTATGTTTCTTACCAGAATCTTTCATTTCAGTATCCTTCTTCTTTTCAAATCTCTTGTCTTCAGATAGTTCCTCTTCATCAAATGCCTTCATGCCTTCAACGGTTGGATAAATCCTGTCAATAACATAAGAAGTACATGAGTAACTTTTTAACAACCTATTTACTCTCTCAGTTTCAATCCTCTGTGTTTCCAATTTTTGTTCCAACACAGCACACTTCTCAATATAATTGTTGACCACTTTCTGCTTTGTCATGAAAGCTCCTTGAAGTGTCTTCATTGTTGTTGCTTGTTCACTGCTTGTTTGATTGTACAAATTCATTTACTTGTTAAGAACATCATATGATTCTTTCAATCTGTTCATGTTGTGAATCAAAATACTGTTTTGCTTTTTCATTGCTTCACAATTCTCACATTTCACCTGAATCTTTTGTGCATCAACTTTTGTATCAACTTCAAAAACTGGAATGTCTTTTATTTTCTTCCTTATCACAGGAACTTCTTCATCATCACTGCTGACAGGTTTTTTTAACTTTTTTCTTTTTCTTTTTAGCTTTTTCATCATCACTGTCACTCTCTTCCATCATTCTTAAGTGCTCTTCCATTCTCCTTGCATACTAATCATCATCATTATCATTGTCATCAGCAAATCGAGCAACATAAGCTTTGTGATTTGGAGTTTTGTTAGGATCATAGTCATCCCAACTGAAATTTTTCCAGCTAAAACCTTCTGGTAATTTTTCATCATCTTGATTTATCAGACATGCTTTACTATCAGCTAAAATATATTTGTCCCAACTGAATCCTTTTGAAGATTTTTTATCATCTTGATTTACCATACAAGCTCTCTTTGATGATTCTTCAATCTCCTTCCTGGCATGAGCAGTTTGTGGTTGTTGTTGATGTGATTGTTGAGCAACTTGATGATAAATTGCTTTCCGATAGTAATCATTATTGTTGAATGGATTTTGAGCTCCACTTGCTTCGCGGTTTGTCCACTCCCTCTTGAAGTGTCCTTTTTCCCTGCAACGAAAACAAGTAACTTTAGATTTATCAAAACCTAAAGTAGAAACATTAGCATCACGGAAATCATCTCTTCCTGTGATCTGTTTGAATTTCTCAGCTCGTCTCAAAACACTCGCTAAACACCACTTTATATCCATCAATTCCATTTCCTCAGCATCAATCTGATCATAATCCTCTTTTGTCAACATTGGTTTCCCGATCTTTCCTGCTACTAGACTTCCATATGATTTCAGCATAGTTCCCAACAAAGACATGTGACTTTTTGCAACCTCTTCCGAAAAATTTTGATCATTTTCAAGGTTTAATACAATGTTGCATTGAAGCATCTTGCCATTCTTTGTTGTTGACAAGTTTAGATCAAATGATGGATATGAAGAAAAACTTGTTTTGCTGTTTGATCCTTTAGATGACCCTCCAGATGAACTCTTAGCATTGAATGCAGTTTCAACCTTTGGTGACATGTTGGTCTTATCACTAATACCACCTTTGTAATAAAGACTGATATCTTGTTCTCCATCAAAATCTTTCATTCTTGAAATCTTTCTTTGTTCCATTTCCTGAGCTTCAAGTTTTTCAATGAACTTACTCAGTGTCAGATTCCCAAAATCTTTCTTATTTCTTAGCATCATGAGATATGTGCCCCAAGTTTCATGTGGCAAAGCATCGGCTAATTTTTCAATCAACTCTTCATTATCTTTTGTGATGCTTACCCTCTTCATGTTGACAAGCAGATTGCAATATCTTTCGATGATCTGCTTTGTGCTCTCAGTTCTCAAATCGTTCTTCCCATCCTTTATACTCCTCGATGTTCATGAGCTTTGGCGGTTTTTGCATGGTACCCGTTTCGTATTCCAACATTGTGTTTTGTACAATGCTAATCGGAGTTGCAAATGCGTTGTAAAATTCCTCTTCCATGATTCGGTTTACAAGAATTCACAAACAGTCAATTTCAAACGAAATACCAAACTCAAACGAAACATCCTTTGGTGCGAAATTACTCTGTTCAAACGAAATACCAATCTGTGTGAAATCACTAATTTCGTGCGAAATAACACCCTTTCAAATGAAATAGGTAATTTCGTGTGAAATACTCAAACGAAATACCAACTTGAACCGAAATACCTAATTTCGTGTGAACCTCTCAAACGAAATTACAATCTGGTGCGAAATTAGGGCTTATTTCGTGCGAAATACTGCTGATGTCATCATCTCGAGCTGTTTTTGCCAAAATTGATCAGGTTTTAAGCCGTTTTAAGATCTGAAACTTTCTAGGGTTTGTTAAAACACTATTGCGCGTATAATGTGTGAAATTCAAGTCATTTTAACCGTGAAATCAAGTTTAATTTTGAAAAGAAGGTGTAGAAATCAGAATTTTTAGCTGAATTGGTATGAACTCTTCCTCCTGAGCTCTGATACCACTTGTAGGATCGTTTTCAGACCTAAGCGAGTCGATCAGAAGAGTTTTTGCTCAATACGAGAGGCGGAAACAAACGTATCAAGTTCAATTCAGCTCGATATACACTTTAAACTGTCTATTGATTGATTTGACAAAGATTTACAGCGAGTAGACACTTCGGCAACACTTCGGCTCTCTAACCGGAATATTAATTTCGTTACAAATGACGAAGACAAGGCAACTATATATAGGCAAGGTAATTTTGCACGGAATCACCTCATGCGAAATTAGATTTCATACGAAATCTAATTTCGTGCGAAATACCCATGTAATTTCGTACGAAATAGCTGGTTGCTATTTCGTACGAAATACCATCACACCCATATTTCTCGTTTTGCGTGCCCTGATCTATCTAATACAATACAAGACTCGATACAAGATGAAGTCGACAGACGCATGCACCAACAATACACATCATTTTTACAAACATACCCCAATTTTATAATCCAATATTGAACCACATAAAGGCGGAACCAACCCTATACATAATCTCCATGACCTTCCACTTTTTTCCCCTCCTATCTATCGTCACATACCCCTTCTTTGAAGTCAAATGTAAAAACCTAAACCCAAGCAATCACCAAGTTTCAAAATTGTTTACCTAAGAAATCATTGATCTTCACGACTCTTTGTTGAGTAACTTCTCTCTATTAAAGTTAACACCACAATATCTTATTTGTTGCATCACTTGGTTCATCAATTAGAGTCGAATATTTGGAAACTATATAATTTCTTAGTCCCTTATAAAACGATGGAAATTTCATTAATTACTATAATTGACCTAAAAGACAAACTTGGCCTATGATTTATATGTTAGCAAGAAAACACCTTTATTTCCTATTGGCTCAAAGTTTTGTTATTGGCCTATAAATTTTATGGTGATAAACAACCGTTGTCGCTAACATATAAAAGTCATGTTGACCTATAAAGATTCATATTGCTCTAGATCTTATTTAACTAATCGATTTACAGAAACTGATTTTGATCACAATTTTTAGAACAGTCAAGGTTTTTGCTACTTTAGACCAGTAAATTCAGAGAATTTTCCGATGATCTATGTCTTATGCGATTCAATCAAACATGGTCCATACGTGCCCATGACTCTTCATGTCGATCATGGAGGCATTCCTACTACAAAGGATCCATCTAAGTACACCTAAGACAATTGGGAGAAGAAGGATGTCGATTGGAAGGCATTTGGAATGCTTATAACAGCTCCACCTAACAAAATTAACAAGGACTGTTTCACTATTTGAATGCCAAAGAGCCATGTATAGGTTGTGTAAGCAACTAGAGAATGATCCTGATGTATTAGCTAATAGATAAGAGATTTTGGTTTAACAATATTAAATATATTCATACACTAATGGAGAAACCATGACCTAGTAGTTTTGAATGAGTTTAATGTAATCGACTCGTTTACTAGATGTGACACCTTATGTGAATCTTAGATCGCGATGTTCTGTCCACATGAGAGATAACGGCCATAAAGATTTACCGCCTCAAATAATATCAACACATTTGGGCGCAATGCATATGAATGGGAGAAAAAACTCCATAGTTAAGCGGTGCTCAGGTGATGGTAATTTAGTGATGGGTGACTTCTCAGAAAGTCTTCACCAGGGTAATCTAAAACAAATATGTGTTCTCATGAGCAAAATATACAATATACAATTGTTGGTATGAGAGGACAATGTTAAAAATTTTATTAGAGCCACTCATGTTATGTTTTGTTACGAATGTGGGGGTAAACCTCAACAAGCTGATGAATTCAAAAGGAGGTGTTTGTGAGATTGTGGGTGAATATCCTATTATTGTTATCTGCCTACATGAGAGGTCCTAGGTCATAAAGAATTTCCAAACTCAAAATATCATTAACACGTTTTGAGCACACTTGTGTGGATAAGAATTTCCAATGATAGGTAATCTCTTTGGAAGTCTTTACCGAGGCAATCAAAAATAAATCCATGACCTTCTCAAAAGTAAAATAGACGATATTGGTTGATTTGAGTGGACGGATGTTACACTAGATACCATACAAGAGGCAATTTCATATATACCCCTAAAAACTTGCAAAATATCATATATATATATATATATATATACCTTTCAAAATTATAAATATAATATATATCCTTACAAAGTAGTTGAAATATCATATTTACCTAATTCATTAAAATTAAAAAATAATAAATGACAATTTTACCCTTATTTTTTTAAAACTTTGAAATCTCATATATAACCTTTAACTTCATATATAACATTTACTCATTTCTATCTTAATTTATTTAGCTTAAATATTATATATGAATAATACTATTATATATGAAAAAATTAAAATATGTGTAAAAATGAATTTAAGATTAAAAATGTGTTATATAAAAATAGGAAGTTCAAAGATGAGCATAAATGAAAACTTGAAGTAAAAAAAAATAAGGGTAAAATGGTTATTTATTAGATTGTTTTTCATAAAATTGGTATATTTGATATTTTAACTATTTTGTAAGAGCATATATGACATTTTTAGTTTTGATTGGGTATATATAAAAATGTTCAAGTTTGTAAGGGTATATATGAAATTGGGGATGGATCATAAGAAAACTAGTTTAAATGATAAAACTAACTAAAAAAGCCTAAAAAACATACCAAATTTTTTTACAATTTTTTTATTAAAAAATCGCTATTTTTTATGTATGGAAAAAAGTTTTCAATTTTTTTTGTTGTACTGCACATGTGCACTAATACGGAAAGCCAAAACCACTCAATCCACCCCCCACCGACACCCCCCCAAAAACCTAACCCCCCACCCCCCCCCCCAAAAAACCTAACCCCCCCCCACCCCACAAAAACCTAAATTCACCCTCCCACCAAAAGCCAACCCCCCCCCCCCCCCCCCAAAAAAAAAAAAACCTAAACCCCCCCACCCCGGCCACCCGTCTCGAAAACCTAAAACTAAACCCTAAACATAAACCCGAAAAAAATCAAAACCCCCCACCCCCCAAAAACCTAAACCCCCCTCCCCCACACACCCAAAAACCTAATCCTAATTTTAAACATCCAAAAAAAACTAACCCTAAAAGCTAAACTAGACTCAAAAAACTAATTTTAAGCGTGTAATGCACATGTATAGTACACATATAATGCACATGTGCAGTACATTTTTTTTTTGAAATTTTTTATATATATAAAAACCGATTTTCTTTATAAAAAATGTAAAAAAAAAAAAAAAAAAATTGGTGTGTTTTTTTTAGCTTTTTTTAGTTAGTTTGCTAGTAGGGTGCCCGCGCGATGCGGCGGGGGTGACATTTTGCATTGCGGTATTCGTTTCTGATAGTTTTTTTATTCGTATAATATTTATGATAACATTATTGTGGTGGATATATGTCATAAGTGTTACACATATGCAAAATTTTGTTTTTTTTTATAAAAATTAATAATCAAAAGACAAAAAATATTGTTTTTTTATAAAAATTAATAATCAAAAGACAAAAAATAAAAGATAAGTTGTTATAATTGTAAAGTATGTTTATTTTAATGGTTAAATTATATAGTATAATTTTATTCTTTAAAGTTCATAACTTTTTTTAAATATTCACATACTACCCATCCAATAAACTTCAAGTTTAAAATTTTCATTTTTATAAAAATATTAAATAATAGTATTTGACTTGTAAGTACGTTTTAGATCTTTAACTTAAATTGTTCATTTTCGTTTTTTACAGATATAAAAAATTTATATTTTTATAAAATTTCAAAAACCGTTTTTATAAAAAAATAGGATGTTAAGAGTTTATATCTTTATTAACTTTATATAATACTAAGTTAAGATTTTTAGTTTCTAACTAATCTTATCTATATGAGTCTACTTTTAACTTATAATCCCTAAAAATATGCAAAACAATCTACTATGTATCTAGTTAAGTTGGTAAAAAATTCTTTTGAAACTGAATAGTATTATCTATAACAATATAGTTGAACTTATAATTCCTAAAAATTTGCAACACAATTTAGTATTTATCTAGTAAATATTGTAAATTTCTGGAGTATTTATTTATATTACGTGTTATAAAAAATGTTTATAAAATAATTATTTGTTTATAAAAACAAAATGGTTTGTTTATAAATAAAGTAAAAAAACTGTTTTACACATGTAAAGTTTCATTTTTTAATAAAAGATAATAATTAAATGACAAAAAATATAAGGTAAGTTCTTATAGTTGTAAAGTAAGTTTATTTCATTGGTTAAATAATAAAGTTTATAATTATATTCTTTAAAGTTCATAACTTTTTTAAATATCCACATGGTACTCATCCAATAGGTTTTAAGTTTAAAATTTTTGTTTTTGTAAAAATAAAGAACAATAGTTGACTCGTAAGTACGTTTTACGTCTTTAATTTTAATTGTTAAATTTCATTTTTATATATAAAACTTTTATATTTTTAAAAAAAAAATTTAAAAACAGTTTTTTATAAAAAAAAAATAGGATGTTAATAGTTTATATCTTTATTAACTTTATATCATAGTAAATTCAGTTTTTTTAGTTTAGCTTTAAAGTTTATTACTTTATTAATTTTTAATTAAGAAATACAAATTATTATATTAATATCCAAGAATAACTGCAATATTTTATAATTTCAGCTTGACTATATCTAACTGCAATATTTATTTATTGCAACTTTAGGATATTAACTTATATAAGTTCAGCTGACTTGTAAATTTAATTATTAGGCAGTTTATGGTATGTTTAAAGTTTTTATAAGATATATTTAAGTATAGATATTAGGCAGTTTTAATAAAATAAAATGTGACACATAATATCTTCATTTTATTTTATGTTAAGGTACTTTTAATTCTTTTTGTTTTTGTTTGCATAAATGGAGCCCATCTTTGTAGATTAGTCACATTAGATCACATGTATTAATTACTTGTACATTAAAGCATTATCGACTTGTACCTTTTAATCCGTGCGTCGATACTGAACAAGACAACTACCGAAATGTCGACAAAAATATGTAGGTCGCCATGCTATCTTTAGATTTTTTTGTTAAACAGTATAGTTTATAAGATATGTCAAGAAGACGTAAAAAAAATATAATTTTGTTGTGGATGAGTGAATTGTAACTAATTATCTATAATCTTGTTAAAACATTAGGGATTTAAGTATAATAAGACCACCCTTAGTGGGGCATTATAGGGCATTATTTTTGAAAAAAATCGCCCCCTCCCCCATTACATAGGGCATTATAGGGCATTATTTTTGAAAAAAAAAATGGTTTGGCGTTTTTATTAAAACGCCTAAAATGGATTGTGGAAGGTTTGACTGGCCAATGAGAAAATAGTTTGTTTTTTTTTTTAATGATTGGAAGGGGCATTATCAGGCATTATTCCCACTACGCCACTTTTGCAATAACGCCTCATGCTGACTGGACTATCACGTGTCGAATAATGCTCCATAGTGGGGGCATTATTTTGTTTAACCACTACACATGGTCTAAGTGTAGGGGCTAAAAAATAAACAGTGTTTAAAAGATCAAACTACCCTCATTTTAGGGGTCTTTTTATAAATAAAGGGGGGAAAAGTTCTTATTTTTTGGGTATCTTAAAATACCCATCATTCATGCATTATAATATAGTATAGATAATGCACATGTGCAATACAGGTTTTTTTTTTTTTTTTGAAATTTTTTTATCTATATAAAAACCGATTTTTTTTATAAAAAAATATAAAAAATTAGTGTGTTTTTTAGCGTTTTTTTAGGCTTTTTTAGTTAATTTGCTAGTTTTCTCATTTTCCTCTCCCATATGAAATTAATCATACAATTAACATATATATATCAATGCAATATGCATTTATTTGTTTACTGTATTATACATGAATTCCTTTACTCACCAGTGGATCAGTGATTAATAATGCTGATTCATATGAAAGTATGTTGGATTCATAGGTGAATATAGGACTATATATATTACGTATGAAACAAACTTTAACATTAAAACAATTTTCGTAAATTCAAAAGACAACAAATTATTCATGACAAAAACTGTAATTTTATATACACTGAGAATCTGAAACAGTTATAAACAAATGCAAAGCCAAAAGAAACATGTGAATGCATCATGTATATATGTTCTTAGTTTTTCAACAAGTTTTTTTTTTTTTTTTGTTTTCTAATGATCCATAAATTTCTGCATACTGAAGTGAACATGCATACCTTCAGAAGGGTTTACTATGCGTAAACATATGAAAGTGATTTGATGTAATTTGTTTTGAACTCTTACTAGATATGCAAAATTAATAGCTTAGATCATATGTGATTGGCTAATTCACAGAAAAATGCAAGATCATGTGATGCAAACTTCCAATTTCTTCCAGTAATTTAAAAAAAAAATTGTTTGTCTAACATTTGGTAAAGAAAACAGTAGGTGAAAACTGAATATGAT
Organism: Helianthus tuberosus; assembly: GCA_030545235.1. Taxonomy (NCBI): domain Eukaryota; kingdom Viridiplantae; phylum Streptophyta; class Magnoliopsida; order Asterales; family Asteraceae; genus Helianthus; species Helianthus tuberosus. The sequence continues at coordinate 148,999,655 of CM060367.1, read as the reverse complement.
ATAGAAGTGAGAAATAGACAAGTAAACAATGTTTGTTAAGAATCATCATATTTTGTGTGATGAACCTTACTTGACCTGAACCGTTGGACCGACCCGAATTTTTTTTTGTCCGGTCATTTAAAATTGGAGCACTGTAAACTACTGAACCCACTGGAAAAAAATCCTGGATCCGCCACTGGAGTGGGTGATGATGACGATGGTGTGGAGTAGGTGGTGATGACTGTGATGATGAAGTCCTTACACGCTCTATCGTATAAAGCATCTTTTAGAAAGGTTTGCTATGTGAAATCATATGGAGAGGACACGTTGGATAATCTCTATATATAGGAAGTCATTAGGGTTTGATTACAACACAAATTAATTTATCAAGCCAAGGTAATTAAATAGAGCTAAAGTTCTGTTGGTTAATCAAGACCCCATCTAGTTAGCTCATTTGTTAACAGATAATCAATGTGCTCTAATTTTTTTTAGCGTCAAAAAATGACGTGTCAACTACCGTGACACCGGGTGCGGCCAAGGTCGACTACCCGACTGCCGCCAGCCCCTTGGCTCTTCCCAGATGCACGGAAACCCGACCTCCACCCGCCCGAATGCACGACGGTGGAATAATCGGTAAAATCTCGCCTCCCATCCAAGTCGAATCGGCGCCACCCGTATTCGCTCTTCACCAGGTGTGCATTGTTCGGTTGGTTCGGTTATTAACTGAAACCGAAGTCATCGATTAATCTATTTTATTAGCCAAATCACTTTGGTTTATTCAGTTAGATTGATGGTTTTTTGTTTGATTCATTTAATTTCGGTTAATAGCCAAAATCAAACTTGGGCAAAAGTTTTTGCTTAGAATACATGAAATAGAAGTATATGTACATAAAATGAATATATTAATATGAAATACATGACCTGAAGGTATGAAAGCTAGAAATATACGAAAATACAAATGGTTCGGTTCAGTTAATTTTGTTAAACGGTTTTCAGTTAATTCAGATTTCAGTTAATCGGTTTGGCTAATGTAACACCCCGAAAACACAAATTCTTATAATACAATTATGTAGTGAATAAATAAGAAAAATAAAGTAACTAGGAATGACATTAACCTAGTTAGATGATGACTTATGAGTACTTAAAGAGTTAAAACTGAATAAAAATGAAAGTTGAGGGACCAAAGTTGTTTAAATGAAAACTAATAATAATAAAACAAAAAAATTAAACTCACAACACACTTGTTTGTGTTGCTGAGATCGATCAGAAGACAGGGGGCGATCCCCAGCTCCCCAAAAACCCTAGTTCATCACAAAAACTCATAAATTGAAGGTTCAAATCTGATCCAAAACGAAATCCGAGCTAAGATTAATGATCCCCATCAAAAGGAGATCATAAGGTATGCAAAATTTTATAAAAATTCTCTACTTGAAATTCTCATGAATTTAGAGAACTCGAAATCTGTTAATACATGTGTGTTATGTAGATGAAATAAGAACATTTAAGTGTCTAGGAGTAAACCCTAGGCAATTACATGTTGAAATCATGCCAAATTTTAGTGAAATCCATGGCCACCATTGTAGGTGATTAGTGGACTATATAGGACTTGATGAACACTAGGGTTTTGAATGTTATTCTAGTGTAATTTGATTTATAGAAACTGATTACTGAAAAATTTGATGTTTGATTCTATATGTGGTAACTCGATTGATGTTAATTTTGGCTAAGCGACAAGCCATGAACTTGAAAACGAAAGATATAAAATTCTGCCCTTTAACTGTTTGTAAAAATGCCTCAAAGAGGGCTCGAAACTGAAATTTTAAAGTTAAAACGCATAATTGTGATGTTTTGGCAAATTATGCGATATGTGATTGAAAAGAGTTCTAAACGCGTCATGATTGAACTCTATAGGAAAGGATACCGGAACGTCGAGTGGACAAGTCGGTGGCGATTTGCGTTTGAAGGGCGTGCACTATAGGTATGTAACTTGATTCGTTACATTGGGTAAAATTTGATAATTAGCATATGTGAAGTTGAGTTGTAGAACAAAGTTGGGTTGATTGAGGCGACAATGTTCGCTACATGGAATAATAGGTCAAAATTTTGTTAGAACTCGTTGGTAGTCATCATAATGGAGGATTCCGTAGATGAGCCAAACGGGTTGATAAAGGGTGTATTGGCAGTGTCAAAGTTATTTATTAGTTAGCATAGGCGGTTACAATCATACGAGCATGAAACCATAAGATGGATATTGAAATGTCGGTGATAATAAGCCCCGGAAGTTGGGTCAAAAGTGCCTTATGTTTACTAATGAAAAGATAGAAAAATAGGTGTAACTTAAACGGGTCGAAAAAATGCGTAGTGATTTTAGTCATTCGGTTGGTAAACCAAATTTTCGGTATGATAAAATTATAGACGTGTCGATAATTAAATTACAGACGCGCAGGAAAAAGAATCACCTAAAACGGACTTACGAGTCAAAAGTTATGATGGTTTTAAGTTTATAATTGGGATTTAGTGTTGCTGAACTGATATACAGCAATCAACAATAACCTTCTGTCGAAAATGGTCCCTGGCGCTACGCCACGGGTGAGAACAAAACCCGTCGCGCGACGCGACGGGTGGTGGTGCTACGCGACCACCTTGGGTGGCCCTCGTCGCGCGGCGCGACTGCCCAGGGTGGTTAGATTTGAGTTTGAAACTTAACCGGACTTGTATTTAAGGTGTCAAAATTATTCTTTTGTGTTGTTTTGACCATAGGTGACGATGGACCTAATCCGGATGGCGATCAAGCATCTTTTCAAGAACCGAACACGATATTTTGAAGCTTCCGCGATTACTTAATATGTTCAAATCAATGACTATGTGATTAACACTTAAACACTTGTTCTTTTGTCTTGAAATTCTTAAACTAGTAGTACATATCCTAGATGTTAACTTGGTTAAATTTTCCTTATGTTGATATAAAAACCAAGGTTTTTGGTATATTAAGGTCTTGTTTATAATAAAATATTATGAAAATGAGTAGAGTGTTACAAGTTGGTAATCAGAGCTTAAGGTTGTCAACAAAGTGTTCGGTTCAAGCAAGTTATGAACTTGGCTAAACCAAAGCAAATAAAGCTATGTTATAAATGAAATGTTTAATGTTTAATGTAAACATTTCAGTTTCAAGATGTCGGAAAGAAACGATGATGATCCGGTGCCGACAAGCACCGAACAAATGAAACAGATAATTGCCGAAGAAGTGGGGAAGGCAATTGAAGGTAGTCTATCCGGGTTTATAGACAAAATTCAAAACACGGTCTTGTCACTTGTTGAAGAACGAGTCAAAAGGTTGGAAGATAGTGTCAACCTTATGAAAGAGAAATCGGGAGAACGTAAGGGATGTTCGTACAAAGAGTTTATGGCGTGTAAACCGCCAATCTACAACGGGGAGGTTGACCAGATAATATGCCAGAGATGGTTAAGTGATGTTGAAGGAGTGTTTGAAAGGACCCATTGTGACGAAAGTGACTTTGTTGCTTACGGAACGGGTCAGTTGAGGGGTCAAGCCAAAGATTGGCGGGACAATAAAAAGAAGGAAATAAGAGCCGAAGCGGCGAGGGCCATGACATGGGAGGAGTTTAAGACGCCGTTTCTTAAACATCATAGTCCCAAGGCGGTCATTAATAGAATCAAGGAAGAGTTCATGCAACTTAGGCACAAGGGCGAGACCATAGACAAGATTACGGCAACGTTTATGAATAAGATGAAGTTTTGCAATGAATTGGTGACGAATGAAGAACAGAAGATATACTACTACTATAACATGTTGAGCGGCGAGTATAAGGAGTTTATGACTCCTTCAAAATACGAGACCCTTACCGAGATCATAAACGTTGCTCGGGAATGGGAAATTGAATTGAAGAAACAAGTTGAAAGGGGTGAACGAAGGGCACAGGATATGAATCCAAGCCCTACAAAGAAAGCTCGAACTGTGGAATCGGGAAAGAAAGTGGATGCTAAAGGCGGGTCGCCAAGTTGCAAGGTGTGTGGAAAGGGGCACAAGGGTGAGTGCCGCTTCAAAGACAATCCGTGTCCGGTATGTGGGAAGACGGGACACACTGCATCGTTATGTCCCGGAAAGGTTTCTGTTTGCTATAAATGTTATCAGCCCGGCCACAAAAAGTCTGAATGCCCAGAATTGGTTGGAAAGAGAGACACTAAAGAATCTCCAACGGAAGCTCCAAAGGCGAAAGCTAGGTCCTTCCAACTTACAGCAGTTGAAGCAAAGACAGAACCCGATGTGGTCTCAGGTATAATCGCAATAAACTCGATCCCCGCACGTGTATTATTTGATACGGGTGCGAATAAATCCTTTATTTCAATTGGATTTATTCGGCATCCTTCATTTGTGTTGACAAAATTACCTATGCCTTTAGAGGTTGAAATAGGAGATAACAAAAGTTTCATAGTATGTGATGTCTGTCAAAGCTGCAAACTAAGTATTGATGATGAGGAATACTTGATAGATCTAATCCCGATGTCTATGGGGGAGTTTCAAGTGGTTGTAGGAATGGATTGGCTATCTCGACACCACGCAAAGGTAGTGTGTTTTCGTAAGGAGATAAAGCTAACATCTCCGAGCGGAAAACACGTCACAATCAATGGCGAAAAGGGAGGCAATCCTATAATATGCTCGATGATAAAAGCTCACAAGCTCATGAGGCATGGATGTAAAGCATTTATGATATACACGAATGAGCCCGAGAAAGAATTACCGAACATTGGAGACGTACCCGTAGTACGTCACTTTGAAGATGTATTTCTGGATGATTTACCGGGAATGCCGCCCGAGCGGGAGGTAGAGTTCGGAATTGAATTAGTTCCAGGCGCGAAACCCGTAGCAAAAGCACCATACCGACTTGCACCATCGGAATTACAAGAATTAATGTCGCAGATTCAAGACTTGCTCGATAAAGGATACATAAGGCCGAGTGTGTCTCCTTGGGGCGCGCCCGTGCTATTCGTGAAAAAGAAGTACGGAAGCATGCGCATGTGTATCGATTATCGGGAGTTAAATAAACTCACGGTAAAGAATCGATACCCACTTCCGAGAATAGACGATCTATTCGACCAATTACAAGGTGCGAACTGGTTTTCAAAAATTGACCTTAGATCAGGGTATCACCAACTAAGAGTCAAGGAGGAGGATGTACCGAAGACGGTTTTCCACACGAGATACGGACATTACGAGTTCCTCGTGATGTCATTCGGACTGACAAATGCACCCGCGGCTTTCATGGATCTCATGAATCGGGTTTGCAAAACACGGTCTTGTCACTTGTCGAAGAACGAGTCAAAAGGTTGGAAGATAGTGTCAACCTTATGAAAGAGAAATCGGGAGAACGTAAGGGATGTTCGTACAAAGAGTTTATGGCGTGTAAACCGCCAATCTACAATGGGGAAGTTGACCCGATAATATGCCAGAGATGGTTAAGCGATGTTGAAGGAGTGTTTGATAGGACCCATTGTGACGAAAGTGACTTTGTTGCTTACGGAACGGGTCAGTTGAGGGGTCAAGCCAAAGATTGGTGGGACAATAAAAAGAAGGAAATAGGAGCCGAAGCGGCGAGGGCCATGACATGGGAGGAGTTTAAGACGCCGTTTCTTAAACATCATAGTCCCAAGGCGGTCATTAATAGAATCAAGGAAGAGTTCATGCAACTTAGGCACAAGGGCGAGACCATAGACAAGATTACGGCAACGTTTATGGATAAGATGAAGTTTTGCAATGAATTGGTGACGAAGGAAGAACAGAAGATATACTACTACTATAACATGTTGAGCGCCGAGTATAGGGAGTTTATGACTCCTTCAAAATACGAGACCCTTACCGAGATCATAAACGTTGCTCGGGAACGGGAAATTGAATTGAAGAAACAAGTTGAAAGGGGTGAACGAAGGGCACAGGATGTGAATCCAAGCCCTACAAAGAAAGCTCGAACTGTGGAATCGGGAAAGAAAGTGGATGCTAAAGGCGGGTCGCCAAGTTGCAAGGTGTGTGGAAAGGGGCACAAGGGTGAGTGTCGCTTCAAAGACAAGCCGTGTCCGGTATGTGGGAAGACGGGACACACCACATCGTTATGTCCCGGAAAGGTTTCCGTTTGCTATAAATGTTATCAGCCCGGACACAAAAAGTCTGAATGCCCAGAATTAGTTGGAAAGAGAGACACTAAAGAATCTCCAACGGAAGCTCCAAAGGCGAAAGCTAGGTCCTTCCAACTTACAGCAGTTGAAGCAAAGACAGAACCCGATATGGTCTCAGGTATATTCGCAATAAACTCGATCCCCGCACGTGTATTATTTGATACGGGTGCGAATAAATCCTTTATTTCACATGGATTTATTCGACATCCTTCATTTGTGTTGACAAAATTACCTATGCCTTTAGAGTTTAAAATAGGAGATAACAAAAGTTTCATAGTATGTGATGTCTGTCAAAGCTGCAAACTAAGTATCGATGATGAGGAATACTTGATAGATCTAATCCCGATGTCTATGTGGGAGTTTCAAGTGGTTGTAGGAATGGATTGGCTATCTCGACACCACGCAAAGGTCGTGTGTTTTCGTAAGGAGATAAAGCTAACATCTTCGAGCGGAAAACACGTCACAATCTATGGCGAAAAGGGAGGCAATCCTATAATATGCTCGATGATAAAAGCTCATAAGCTCATGAGGCATGGATGTAAAGCATTTATGATATACGCGAACGAGCCCGAGAAAGAATTACCGAAGATTGGAGACGTACCCGTAGTACGTGACTTTGAACATGTATTTCTGGATGATTTACCAGGAATGCCGCCCGAGCGGGAGGTAGAGTTCGGAATTGAATTAGTTCCGGGCGTGAAACCCGTAGCAAAAGCACCATACCGACTTACACCATCGGAATTACAAGAATTAATGTCGCAGAATCAAGACTTGCTCGATAAAGGATTCATAAGGCCGAGTGTGTCTCCTTGGGGCGCGCCCGTGCTATTCGTGAAAAAGAAGGACAGAAGCATGCGCATGTGTATCGATTATCGGGAGTTAAATAAACTCACGGTACAGAATCGATACCCACTTCCGAGAATAGACGATCTATTCGACCAATTACAAGGTGCGAACTGGTTTTCAAAAATTGACCTTAGATCGGGGTATCACCAATTAAGAGTCAAGGAGGAGGATGTACCGAAGACGGCTTTCCGCACAAGATACGGAGATTACGAGTTCCTAGTGATGTCATTCGGACTGACAAATGCACCCGCGGCTTTCATGGATCTCATGAACCGGGTTTGCAAACCGATGCTGGATAAATCTGTAATCATGTTTATTGACGATATTCTGGTATACTCGAAAGATGAAGCAGAACATGCACGCCACTTACGGGAGGTGTTAGAGACACTCAGACAAGAAAGATTGTATGCGTAATTCTCAAAATGCGCCTTCTGGTTGTGAGAGGTGCAATTCCTTGGCCACATCATAAGCGCCGATGCAATATTGGTGGATCCTTCAAAGATAGAGGCCGTGTCAAAATGAAGCCCTCCGAAGAATCCTTCGGAAATCAGAAGCTTCTTAGGGCTTGCGGGATACTATAGGAGATTCATTCAAGATTTCTCCAAGATTGCGTTGCCGCTAACTAAGTTAACCCGAAAAGAGGAAAAGTACATTTGGGGTGCCGAACAAGAAAAAGCGTTTCAAATGCTAAAAGAGAAGTTAACTCAAGCTCCGGTATTAACGTTGCCGGACGGGGTCGAAGACTTGGTGGTTTATTCGGATGCCTCAATATCGGGGCTCGGATGCGTTTTAATGCAACGGGGCAAAGTTATAGCCTATGCCTCGAGGAAACTGAAAATACACGAAAAGAAATATCTCACGTACGACCTTGAATTGGCTGCGGTGGTGTTTGTGTTAAAAATATGGAGGCACTATTTGTATGGGGTAAAGTGCACCATATTCACCGATCACAAGAGCTTAAAGTATTTCTTTGATCAGAAGGAGCTAAATATGCGACAAAGGAAAAGGTTAGAAACGGTGAAAGATTTTGACTGTGAAATACATTACCACCCCGGAAAGGCAAATGTAGTGGCGGACGCCCTGAGCAGAAAAGCGGATTACGTCCCGTTAAGAGTAAGGTCGATGCAGCTTGTCGTGACCTCGGGTATACTTGAACGTATCCAAGAAGCGCAAGTAGAAGCAGTGAAAGAGGAGAAGTGGAAGAAGGAAAGAATAATCGGACAGTTAAAAGATTTGTCGGATGGGAAGGACGGGTTGAAGACTCGATCCGGAAGAATATGGGTTCCAAATACTTGTGGGGTGAAGACGCTTCTACTTGATGAAGCTCATAAATCCCGATATTCTATTCATCCGGGTGCGACCAAGATGAACAATGATCTGAAACAAAACTATTGGTAGCCCGGAATGAAGAGGGATGTGGTAAAATATGTGGAGAAGTGCATGACTTGTTTACAAGTCAAAGTGGAACATCAGAAACCATATGGAAAACTGCAGCCTTTGGAGATCCCGGTTTGGAAGTGGGAACATATCACTATGGACCTATTGACCAAACTACCTAAAACGATTCGGGGATTTGATGCTATATGGGTGATTGTGGATAGATTGACGAAGAGTGCACATTTCATTCCTATACGTGAAACTTATACTTCGGAAAAGATGTCCGAGGTATATACAAATGAAATAGTGGCACGTCACGGCGTACCGGTATCCATCGTATCGGATAGAGATACCCGGTTTACATCAAAATTTTGGTGGGATTTTCAAGAACAAATGGGAACGAAACTCTTCATTAGCACCGCCTACCATCCTCAGACGGATGAGCAGAGTGAAAGAACAATACAGACGCTTGAGGATATGTTACGAGCATGTATCATCGACTTCGGTGGAAATTGGGATGTTTATCTACCTTTGACTGAATTTTCGTATAACAGTTGTTACCATTCGAGTATCGGCATGGCACCTTACGAGATACTATATGGTAGAAAGTGCAGAACCCCGGTGTGTTGGGGTGAAGTGGGTCCGCGTGAATTGGCACATAAAGACATAGTTCCGGCCCCTAATGAGAAAATTGAAGTGGTAAGAGCCCATTTGAAAGCAGCCCAAGATAGGCAAAAGTTTTATGCCGACAAAAGACAAATACCGATTGAATTTCAGATAGGCGACATGGTTATGTTAAAGGTTTCCCCATCGAAGGCGTTATCAGATTCAGAAAAAGGGGGAAACTAAGCCCGAGGTTTATCGGGCCATTTAAAATCATCGAACGGGTTGGCAAGGTGGCTTATCGCCTCGAGCTACCGGAAGAGTTGAGTGGAATACATGGCACGTTCCACGTGTCTCAGTTGCGAAAATGTCTAGCGGAGGAAACAACTTATATCCATTACGACGATCTCGAGGTGGATGATCGCCTGAATTATGCGGTAAGGCCAAGAGAGATTTTAGATTAAAAGGTTAAGCACTTGCGAAATAAACAAATCGATCAAGTCAAGATCAAGTGGGAGCATAGGAAAGGTTCGGACACTACATGGGAGTCCGAAGAGGAGATGCGACGTCTCTACCCTACACTATTCGGTACGTACTCTGGTTTCGGGGACGAAACCCTTTTAAGGGGGGTGGACTTGTAACACCCCGAAAACACAAATTCTTATAATACAATTATGTAGTGAATAAATAAGAAAAATAAAGTAACTAGGAATGACATTAACCTAGTTAGATGATGACTTATGAGTAGTTAAAGAGTTAAAACTGAATAAAAATGAAAGTTGAGGGACCAAAGGTGTTTAAATGAAAACTAATAATAATAAAACCAAAAAATTAAACTCACAACACACTTGTTTGTGTTGCTGAGATCGATCAGAAGACAGGGGGCGATCCCCAGCTCCCCAAAAACCCTAGTTCATCACAAAAACTCATAAATTGAAGGTTCAAATCTAATCCAAAACGAAATCCGAGCTAAGATTAATGATCCCCATCGAAAGGAGATCATAAGGTATGCAAAAATTTATAAAAATTCTCTACTTGAAATTCTCATGAATTTAGAGAACTCGAAATCTGTTAATGCATGTGTGTTATGTAGATGAAAAAAGAACATTTAAGTGTCTAGGAGTAAACCCTAGGCAATTACATGTTGAAATCATGCCAAATTTTAGTGAAACCCATGGCCACCATTGTAGGTGATTAGTGGGTTATATAGAACTTGATGAACACTGGGGTTTTGAATGCTATTCTAGTGTAATTTGATTTATAGAAACTGATTACTTAAAAATTTGATGTTTGATTCTATATGTGGTAACTCGATTGAGGTTAATTTTGGCTAAGCGACAAGCCATGAACTTGAAAACGAAAGATATAAAATCCTGCCCTTTAAGTGTTTGTAAAAATGCCTCATAGAGGGCTCGAAACTGAAATTTTAAATTTAAAACTCATAATTGTGATGTTTTGGCAAATTATGCGATATGTGATTGAAAAGAGTTCTAGACGCGTCATGATTGAACTTTATAGGAAAGGATACCGGAACGTCGAGTGGACAAGTCGGTGGCGATTTGCGTTTGAAGGGCGTGCACTAAAGGTATGTAACTTGATTCGTTACATTGGGTAAAATTTGATAATTAGCATATGTGAAGTTGAGTTGTAGAACAAAGTTGTGTTGATTGAGGCGACAATGTTTGCTACATGGAATAATAGGTCAAAATTTTGTTAGAACTCGTTGGCAGTCATCATAATGGAGGATTCCGTAGATGAGCCAAACGGGTTGATAAAGGGTGTATTGGTAGTGTCAAAGTTATTTATTAGTTAGCATAGGCGGTTACAATCATACGATCATGAAACCATAAGATGGATATTGAAATGCCGGTGATAATAAGCCCCGGAAGTTGGGTAAAAAGTGCCTTATGTTTACTAATGAAAAGATAGAAAAATAGGTGTAACTTAAACGGGTCGAAAAAATGCATAGTAATTTTAGTCATTCGGTTGGTAAACCAAATTTTCGGTATGATAAACATTATAGACGCGTAGATAATTAAATTACAGACGCATAGGAAAAAGAATCACCTAAAACGGACTTACGAGTCAAAAGTTATGTTGGTTTTAAGTTGATAATTGGAATTTAGTGTTGCTGAACTGATATACAGCAATCAGCAATAACCTTCTGTCGAAAATGGTCCCTGGCGCTACGCCACGGGTGAGAACAAAACCCGTCGCGCGACGCGACGGGTGGTGGCGCTACGCGACCACCTTGGGTGGCCCTCGTCGCGCGGCGCGACTGCCCAGGGTGGTTGGATTTGTTTGTTTTTGGCATATTTTTGAGTTTGAAACTTAACCGGACTTGTATTTAAGGTGTCAAAATTAATCTTTTGTGTTGTTTTGACCATGGGTGACGACGGACCTAATCCGGATGGCGATCAAGCATCTTTTCAAGAACCGAACACGATATTTTGAAGCTTCCGCAATTACTTAATATGTTCAAATCAATGACTATGTGATTAACACTTAAACACTTGTTCTTTTGTCTTGAAATTCTTAAACTAGTAGTACATATCCTAGATGTTAACTTGGTTAAATTTTCCTTATGTTGATATAAAAACCAAGGTTTTTGGTATATTAAGGTCTTGTTTATAATAAAATATTATGAAAATGAGTAGAGTGTTACAGCTAAGATTTCAGTTAATCGGTTTTGACTAATTAAGTTTTTGGTTGATTTCGCTTCGGTTTCGTCTATTTTTTGTTCGGTTTTGGTTAACGATTCAGTTATTGTTCACCCCTAGAAATATATGAACATACCAATCTTTTTAACTTAAAAGACTATAGCAATACTATACTCAAATTAAGGGGAATAAAATACTCGTATTTATGGTGTAATTTGAAAAAAAAAAATTAACGCATAAAAAGTTATGACCGTTTAAAAATCCTGCGGTAGTTCGTTTTTTTATAAGGGGATTAACTGTCACTCATAACTAATTATCTATAATTTTGGTAAAGATGAGAAATTAAAATGTAAATAAGATGAGGTGTTAAAGTGTAATTAAAGGGTAATTAGTGTTTAAAAGACTAAGTTACCCTTTTTTAAGTTGTAATTTATGCATTAAAGCAAAAAAAAGTTCTTAACTTTTGGATATCTTAAAATGTCTTGTATTACGCATTATATTTAGTATAGATTGATACTAAATATCAAAACACATTCACAAGCCTCTTAAGACTATAAAAAAATTATTGTAATGTCACTTTTTATTAGGGTTCATAGCATCAACAAGTATAAAACGACTAGTATGTGGGCGTTCCTATATGCCTGTATGTCTCATATTAACAATATGTACATGAGTACAATATGCAACTCTAATCCAAATCGAAAAGGATTTAACATTAATGGACTATATATACTTTAAAATACATACTATGTTTCCGTAAAATATAATCCTAGAAACCCCGATTCGTTTGTAATCGGATTTAGAGTGTAATAAATAAAAACGAGCATATTTTATTATTTATTTGTTTAATGATTTATTTCTTATTAAATATATTAATTTTATAAATAAGTGTTAATAATAATAAGTTAGTTATGTTAGTTTTGGGTTAAAAATATTGAACTTCATAATAAAACTCAGTTAGTATTTGTAAAGGAAAGAGTTAATTGCCCGGATGGTCCCTGTGGTTTCACGTTTTTTCACGTTTAGTCTACACCTTTTGAAAATAGCAGATATGCTCCCTATGGTTTGTTATTTTGTTACTCGGATAGTCCCCCGAGTAGATGTCAGTTAGTTTGGAAATAGCAGGTATGCTCCCTATGGTTTGTCATTTTGTTACTCGGATAGTCCCCTGAGTAAATGTCAGGGGACTATGCGAGTAACAAAATGACAAACCATAGGGAGCATACCTGTTATTTCCGAAAGATGGAGACTAAACGTGAAAAAACGTGAAATCACAGGGACCATCCGGGCAATTAACTCTAAAGGAAATAATAAACTTACTTGGAATAATAAGTTTATACAAGTTATAAGGTTAGGGGACCATTCCTAGCAAAAAGTGAAACCTCAATAACTGTCACTCGCCCACACGCGCCCTCACATGATTCCCCCACTCGCCCTGAGAAGCCCCCCACATGCCGGACGTAATGTGCACTCGCCTTGATCCCTCCTCTTTCGAACCAGCTACGACCTGTCCCGTTTGAGACCTGACCCGATACTTTGTTGTTTGTTTTGCAACCAAACGACATACAAATGGTTCCAAACGACATAGGGCGAGGGAAAAACGAATACATATCATTTGAATGATATGTTAAACACCTTGAATGATAAAATTAAGTCTTTATTAAATCTTCATTAACATACATCAAAAACCCAAATTGTTTCCGTCAAATTCGATATCATTAGCATACAAAGTTTATACCAACCGAATTCTGGAAACATTTCACGCCATTACCCACTCTCGATTAACACTCACTCAAACTTGGGAATTCAAGGCAAGAAGATTCTAGGGCTTGGAACTTGTTCTATCGATTTCTCTCTCATTTCTTAACCAATTTAGGTGATTCTTGACCCTAATATCTTTAATTTTTCTTGCTCTACGAAATTTATATATAATATTTGTTTTACATAAAAGTCCCCAACTCAAGAACCCGAATCATTATATTTGCTAAAATTCATAATATTTGTTTTACACAATATATATATATATATATATATATATATATATATATATATATATATATAGTTTTGTTTAGTTAGAGTATTTGTTATATACATTTTAGGGTAATTTTGGCCGTTTGAGTTATTCATTCTCGTGCGGTATCATTTTCATTTGTGGAACGCTTCGCAAAACGTGAGTAAATGTTTACCCCTTTTTACATTAAACTTTTTGGGGTGTATCATCGTGTCACGCATTTATTTATTCATTTTATACAAATATCAGGCATGCAATATCATTCTATAGTTTGTGTTATTTAGATTAGTTGGTTATTTTTTTATGTGGAAATGATTATTCAATTCAAGTATGCAAGCAATCATCATTGTGGATCCATGACTGACCTTTCTTCATGATTATGGGATGTTAGCATCGCCTCATTATGAGATTCCAGGATTTGGCGGATTAGACGGAGTTTTGGCCCCGATAGAACCGATTCGGTAGAATATTATTGATAAGCAAGGAGTAGAAGCAGAATAGTCATTGGTTTAATGCTTGCTTCATTCATACCGAAAGAGTTTACATCTTTTACAAGCTGGCGAAACTCTGGAGAAATTTCGCCAGCATTTCCCCTCTGGGAACCAAAACTTATGAAATGAGGAGCCCTCATCCCCTATTTATAGGCAAAGCCTATTCGTGCGAAAGTGCCTGGGACGAGAGTCCTCTCTCGTACAAACTGGGCTATTGGCTCCTTTAGTACGAATGTGTCATTCGTGCCAAAGGGCTTCAATACAAAACTGGTGTTTTTCACTCTAATCTATACAATATTCAACACACGCTCTATCTAGCCTATTCGCACAGTTGTGTCCCCGAACAACCCATCTTGGTCGTTAAAAAGTCGAAAAAATTTTCAATCACCAAATTTTTTCTGGACACTCGTCTCATCATTGCGATAAAAAATGCTTTTTTAGGCATTTGACCCATTCACGCGAATGGGCTGATTTTGGAACGAATGGCTTTTTGAACGAATGGTTCTCTTCTCGTCCGAGAGGCCACTTCGTACGAATGGGAGAGCTGCCACTTCATATGAATGGGAGTGCTCTTCGCAGGAAAGTGACTGGTCCAATCTCACGAACATTCCCAATCACATTTTTCGATCCAGAATCTTTATTTCTGCGAATTTCATGATGAAACTTCAAAGATATGTGTGAAAATTAATTCTGAAACTAATGATGTCTTCAATTTCAAAATCCATCCGTCAGTTGACCTTCAATTTGATGTTTATTTGATGTTTTACGTCTAAACCCCCTAAAAATCCAAAATTCATGAGCGTAGGTGATTCAGTCAACTGTTAGATCGATTGAATCGGTAACATAGCTCTGATACCAATTGAGATTCCAGGATCAGGCGGATTAGACGGAGTTTTGGCCCCGATAGAACCGATTCGGTAGAATATTATTGATAAGAAAGGAGTAGAAACAGAATAGTCATTGGTTTACTACTTGCTTCATTCATACCGAAAGAGTTTACATCTTTTACAAGCTGGCGAAACTCTTGAGAAATTTCGCCAGCATTTCCCCTCTGGGAACCAAAACTTAAGAAATGAGGAGCCCTCATCGCGTATTTATAGGCAAAGCCTATTCGTGCGAAAGTGCCTGGGATGAGAGTGCTCTCTCGTACGAACTGGGCTATTGGCTCCTTTTGTACGAATGTGTCATTCATGCGAAAGGGCTTGTGCCATTCGTGCGAAAGGGCTTCAATACAAAACCGACCCGTTTTTCACTCTAATTTATACAATATTCAACACACGCTCTATCTAGCCTATTCGCATAGTAGCGGTGGACATACAAAATATGCACCAACAGAATCTTAACAAAAACTTAAAGAATTAAGAGAAATAAGGCTCTGATACCAAATTGTAGATCACAAACACTATCGGGATCATAGTGGTTTGATTGTTATCACCCAAACACCTATTGATTAGGTGATTGAATGTGTAAAAGTCAAGAAAGATCAAAGATGAAGATTTTGGTTTGGATCTTAAAAACAAGTGTTGTTTAGTAATCCCAAAAGATATAATCAATTACAAGCACCTGAAAATCGGATTAAGCATAATGATCAACAAGAAAGTCACAACACAATGAGTTTCACCAAAACTAGTCCAAACCCATGGCTAGGGTTTCCATTACACACATATATATAGTACAGACTAGCCAGCGTATTTAACAAATACGTTGGCAAGATAAATACACCAAGTCAGGCTAAATAACTATCTAAGTATTACAATTTGAGCCCTTGAACTTTCTAAAGCCTAATAAACATAAACAAAACAATCCAGAACTATCTAAAACAAGTACCAACGATCTCAAATGCTCTAACACATTATTCTTAGGATAACATTTTCATATGACAATAGGATGTTGGTAGCGTCACCGTCATTTAGTCACGCCCTTTGGGGTTCGTGACTCAAGCATTGATTTGGTTTATTTTATTTATGGTTCATTGTTCATTATTTGTTATACTTGATTACACATAATGTCACACCCCGACCACGTTAAAACAACAAACCATGGCGGAAATGTCGGGGAGTGTCGTGGCAGAATTATTGTTTCACAACCATGGATACAAAAAAGTTTCGTTTTATTAGATTATTTACATTAACATTGTTTTAAAACCAAAACCAACAAGTTACATATCGACTAATATTGTTATTATGTCACTAAGGCCTCGTCCAGATCCTATGTGACTCATGCATCCTAGCAATCAACATCAAGCAACATCACCTGAAACATATGTAAAAACAAAGTCAGCAAAGAAATGTTGGCGAGTACATAGGTTTTATGAGAGTATCGGACTCATGGCTCGTTTACATGTTGCAATACTTTATTAGACTACAGAGTCAAAAATACACACCTTGTTTTGAAAAGTGTATTGCAACATAATTAACCAACTCAAATCAAGTTGGTTATAACTTATAAAATCTCATAGCCATGATTCTTAACCCCAAAACGTTTGTTTTAGTAAACCAACTCGTAAAACATTTCGTAAAAACTCGTTAATAAAACTCGTATGGTTTATAACTTCTCGAAAACATCGTTATGTGACATCGTTTCAAAATCTTTTCCCCAGTGAACTAAATAATGACACAAAATGTAGTATGATAAGAGCACTTATATATAAGATGTACCAGCGGCGTATCTACCATGCTTTTATCATGCTACACCCGTCCCATTATCTAATCACAACCCAAAACCAATCGTTTAATCAAATCGTTTATCTCGTTTAAGTCGTTTCAAATCGTTTAATTCGCCCCAAAATCGTTTAACTCGTTTTAATTGTGAAAACTACTTTTGGTCGTCTCGCTAATAACATTCAAACCTTCGTGACTCGACTATCTCGCTTCTCGCATTAACAAACCACCAAAGGGTAAGTTAACAATCAGATTCAGTCATTACCCACCTAACCCACACATAACCATGGGTGCAGTACGATAAAAGGATTTGTCAGATCCTATGGTACCATAACCTAATACTGGTTGGCTTGATCAATGCTAATGAATGTCATTCGTTATGTAACTACAACCAACGAGTTTGTTCACTTTATCGAAATCATTATTAATTTAGTATAAACCATTTTAATCGCTTTTGAAACCATCGTTTAAACCTCGAAAATCGTTTAACATATGAATCACCCCAAAACAATTGAAAACAGTAAAATAGGGGAACTATGTACTCACATGAAGTGCAAAGTATCCTCAATCAATAGAACTTCAACAAACTCAAGTAAACCAGAGAAATCAAGCAGCACCTAGTAATCGAATCACTAGTAAATAAATTGACACCTCAATCGGAAGATCGGATAGAATGAGGTCTTGTAAACCAAATGAGTGTTGGAACTCATGTGATATGGTTTAACAAAGTCTACATTCTAGATCGGAACCTAACCTAAGTGCTTTCGACCCATTAAGGTAGCTTATGCTACTTTAACGCGTCGTTCGCGCAAATGCGCGTTCGAGATGTCTAACTAGTCCTATGACAAGTATTATATGCCTAAACATGTTGCATAATCAATTAAGTGACAAAAGTTTATGTTACATATGCTTAATTACCAATTATGCATAAAAAGGGTATTTTGGTCATTTACCTAAGGCATATAAACTACTTATCATACAACTAATTAAACCTAAGTGACCATAAGGTATAACCTCGAAAGGTTATTCCCTATGCAACTATGGAAACATGTTTGGTCGGATCCCAAAGATCGACCAAACGGGTCGAGTTTGAAAGTCTAAGCGGGTGTTTAGTCCGCTTGACTTACGACTCTACACAAGCACTAAACTAAAAATAACGAGCTAAACATGTTAATACATGTTTAGTTAAGTTAGAAAACAGGTTTTGATATCAAAACAAACGGTTTTGATACCCAAGAGTAGTTTGGTTACAAAATACGCATAAATACGCATTTTGGCCGAAACTACGACTCGTCACTACGCCTAGTCAACGTGGTAATCAGTAGGTATAGTCACGAGGGACTATAACCATCGTGATTATGCTCACGTTGCAAAGTTCAAACGAACTTTGTGTTGACCATAAACTGGTCAATGCAGAAAGTCAAACAGAGTTTGACTTTTGTGCTAAAAACGCATAAAAGAACGAAAGAGGACTTACAACGGGTTCAAGAACGGAAGCTTTGATCCGAATATTCTCAGGTATGAAGTGATAAACACATCAACTTAGAGAACCAATTCAGATTCAAAGGTGTGAGTTTGAGAGTGAAATTGGTGTTGCTATTTATAGAAAACCAAGAACCGTTAAGATCGTTCCTTGATAAACGAGCATCAATCTGGACCGTACACATATGGCACATGGTTTTGGAATACTAGGGGTGCCCCAAAACCAACAAACGGTATTGAAAATGTTACAAAATATCCCCTAAACTTCAAATTAAGTACTGAAAATGGACCTGCTGTTGCAAAAATAGAGTTTCTGCCCAGATGAGGTGCTCGCGTCGCGCGACGGCCAGCCCATAAGGTGGTGGCGTGACGCCAGCAAGTGCCCAGTTCCAGAAAGTTTCAAATATTTACAGTTTTGGTCCCTGCACATGTTTAAGGCCTATTTTGATGCGTTTAAACCCCGTTAACCCCATTTCAAGGCTCTAAAATGATGTTAAAGTATAGGGGACTCAAAACATGCTCAAAAATATCTCGGATGTCGGTTCGTTTGGTCGTACGGTTGCGTTATTCGGTTAATTACGACGGAAATCGTAACGAACGCAAAAACGATCCAAATTACGCGACGAATGGAATTTTATCAAGCCAATCACTAAAATAAAATATTTTAATGATTACATAAATTTTTGGATGTCAGGATATATTCAGAACGTAAGATATGCGCGAAAATGCAAACTTGTGCACTTTTTGACGCTTTTAGTCCCTATTGATCAAATAAGTTTATTTTAGCATATCGAACCCCTCAAAGCCTATTTCTAAGCTATGTAAAGGATATTTAGGGTATGTTTAACTTATGATCAAGTTCCGGAATGTTCGTTACTATACAAATCGATATAGTTTCACAGTTTGACACAAATAGTCCTTGCGATCGAACAACTTGATTTCAACACACCAAACCATACAAAACTTATTTCTAAGTTATGTGGAGGTTATTTAAGGTATGTTAAGCCTATTTCACTATTCCGGAGTGTTTGTCGTATTAAACTGACTACGTTTACGCACCAGTTTGCGTATAACCTTCCAGAAAGCGATTTAAAGCTTGAAATCGGAATCGAATCAAATCGTAAAATTATCAAACACAAATACACACATAATAACACCAAAACACATATAATAACACCAAAGCACATTTTTTTATTGATAATAGACATTGTTTTACATTATACGACGATTACAGAACACAGTTGTCACACATAAGTTGCATATTTATCTTTAAAATAAATTAATTTTTATTGAGCTTAGATTTACTCACCAGCTTATTGTAGTTGACCTAAAATAATTTTACACGTGACACAAGAAATAAGAACTAAAGAATTGTTTGGATCAAGATCATGTAGGGAAATGCCTTAGAAGTTAATAAAGAGATTTCCTATGTTATTTCTTTTGAACTATTGTTTGAATATTTGAACTTATATGCAAGGTGTGACAAATTAAATATGGTGACGTGTTTAATTATGAATTCTTTAACAGTGCCATAAGCTTTGTGTGACAACTGTCAAAAATCCAGGTATCCATACAATTAATTAATCTTGATTAGTGCTTAATGACTGTGCTGAATTACAAATTAACTGCTTACTGATTTCTGTCATACACATACATGTGCATCATACATTGTTTAATGTCATACCAATATTGCATGAAAGCTATATTTCCTCAAATGATGCACAAAGCACAGTTAGCACAGTTATCTGATAAATCAGGAATATGCTGACGGAGTTCAGTACATAGACAGACGTTTTATTGAGGCATAGTATGAGCCAGAAACCAAGTACTACACTAGTATAGAGTGTAGGGAAGTAAGGACCACAAAACTGCTTTTCTAGGTGATAGTTTAAGTGCCGGAAAGTGCCTAAAACTCACCCAAAGTGCTGAATTCAGTAAAATTCAGCATAACTCAGCATTTAAACACATTAATATTATGCAGAAACTTGGTTAAATGGTACTGAATGTTTTCCTAAGTGTCGGGAATTAGAAGTGTCACAAAAAGATGCATAAAGCACACTAAACCATATAGATTAGCACTTTAACGAATCAGTAACTAACCAAACAACCAGACACTACCCAAAACACCAAACTTACACTAGAAACATTGTTTCAACATTACTAAGCTAGTTATGATCCCCGAACATCATAACACATCATACAAAATATCTAGTAACTAAAACACTTAACTTACACTTGGATTTGAACTAAATGGTAACTTAATGGTTAAAACCTATGCTAAGACCCCCCCCCCCCCCACTATTTACGGCCCAATCATGGCCCCACCATCAAGATTTTATTTGATTTAAATATTGGATCTTGTCTCTTGTTGATGAACACGTTACACAAAGGGTAAAGGATTAAGATGGTTATAAGAAGAAACTTGGAGATCATAAGCTCATTATCACACCTACTAAAACACACACTTTATCTCCTTCTCTTCCCCTTGTTCTCGGCCGAAGACACCCACCCCCACATCCCTCACCTTCATTCACTTCTTCATCCAATCCATACACATACAAAGGTGTTTGAGACCCTACAAGGAAGCTTGGTGGCTTTGGAGCTTGAAGGACCTCTCTTGTTAGCTTTTATCCACTCACTTTCTACACTTGAATCATCCCTAGCCTTGAGCTAGTGGTAAGATCCTTAAACACTCTATTTTACATCTATTTCAAGTGGTTAAAAGATGTTACATGTTGATTATTATGAAGAGCACTAAGAATCAAAAAAAGAAACATGAACATAAGCTTAAACTATAAGAAATCATGAAGAAATCATGTTATTTATGTGTTGTTATACTTGATGATTGTAGTTAGCTTGTGCAAATGATGTAGATCATCATATGATCTTGCTAGATCATGATTAAAAACATGATATGGCAAGATGAGAGGATGATTATGTTAAGAAATCAATAGATCATCCTTCTGTAATCATGAACTTGAAATACAATTTTTTTTTTTTTTGTAAAATGAGGATCAAAGTAAGTTGTGATACTTGTAGATCTAGAAATTTTATGGATGATTTCTAAAGAAACCGGGTTAAAAATATGAGTTTTGTTAAAACTTGGTTCTTACATGAACAAACATTATTTTTGGTGGTTAAACAAGTGTAGAAACACTTGTGTAACAAGAAAATTTCATAAAGAAACATCTTTGTAAAATATTATTACAAGTTGTAAACATCTAAGTCTTTCAAGAATGATATTTTTATATAAACAACCACACTTTAAAGGGTAACTAAACTCACTAAACACCCTACCAAGTTACTACAAGTTTTCATAAACTTTCAAGTTCATGAAGTAGTAGAATATGCATGATTTTGGCAAGATTGGTAAGTATAAGTTGTTTAGAGTTGATTGTAAATTGATTGTGGTTATTTTACAAAAGAAAATGATATGCTTGAAAGCATGGAAACCTCCATTTTTAGTGGAAACTATAGCAAAATTTTCTAAAAATATAAACACTTAGAAAAATATTTCTAAACAAATATTTATAAAGTGTATTTTAAACCATAAATTGTTACATAAACTTTGCCATAAATTTTGGTTACAAAATACAAATATTGGAGGTTGGTTTTTATAAATAAAAGTGGCTATATATATATATTTAGAATATATATATACATTAAAGACACACATGTGTGATTATTTGTATACTCTGTGAAATAGTTATATTATTTTAGGACTTGAAATAATATAACACATCACAATACCAAGAATTACAATCCAAAATATTACCAAAATCCTAAGGAATAAGTATATAAGTTACACACAAAATATTGGCGAAACCGAACAAGAAATGTAACTTACAAGATATTCCGGAAAATATGCTCACAAAGTATATTTTGATAAATAATATTTTGGACACAAGCAAATGAAAATATGATTTTTACAATTATTACAAAGTTATATCATATTTTTGACAAAGAGAAATATATGGTTTTTGGTGAATAAAAATATATATATATATTTCCTTAGAATTGTTAGAAGATATATTATTTTTGAGAAAAATATATATTTTCTTGAGTAAACTTGAAATACATTATTTTTGGGATAAAGTTAAGTATATATATATTTTATAAGTTAGACTTGAAAATATATTATTTTGGAACTACAAATATTTTTGCCAAAAGAAAAATTATACATAATTTTTCTAAGTAATACTTCTTAAATATATATTCTAGAAAGATATATGTTGGTGGACTTTTATATTCCGGAAAGTATAATATAAATTTAAGTATATGAATACTTAATGAATACAATCAAATACGTATTCTCACACGTATAAATACACACCGGAATACGACCCCAAAATATGGCAAGAATACACATGTATAAGATACCCCCATCCTTGGGAAGGAAATACAAGTATTAATACTTGGGAAGTATTAAGTTAATATATTATTTAACAATTATTCCAAAATTTAATAAATATAATTTAAGTTGAAATATTAATTATTTTGACAATAATTATATAACTTGGAATAATAACAAAGGCATGAAAGAAAC
The DNA here is from genome assembly GCA_030545235.1 of Helianthus tuberosus. Classification (NCBI taxonomy): domain Eukaryota; kingdom Viridiplantae; phylum Streptophyta; class Magnoliopsida; order Asterales; family Asteraceae; genus Helianthus; species Helianthus tuberosus. Next base: position 148,976,811 of record CM060367.1, on the reverse strand, counting down.
ATAACTCAAAGACATTAATACGAAATCAAGGGACGACCCGTTCGTCTGATAAACATTAGTACGTTGTAGGTAGTCGTGTTCACCAAAGGAGCTTTGAGTTACTGTGACCCAAAGACGCAAGACTGTGAGTTCATGTCCCCCTTTTCTTTTAACTGTTTTTCAGTTTTATAACCTTCGGGGGTGAAATACATGTTACAACTGTTTACAAACGTTTTATACATGATATGGTTAGCTAAGGAAGGGTACTACTTGATCATATGAGTGGTGGGTACAACATTTAAGGCCATTAATCCTCGTTGTAGGACCGAGGGACATGAGTGATAGATCTATTTGGGTGTAGCGAGCCCACACCCATGTGGACCAGGGTGGCCCATGTGGTGACTATGTCTTATTCCCAGAGACAAATCTGCTAGGTTTGAGTTTTCATGCATCACTTCACACATATCAATGGCCATGCAAACCATTGGTGATCTATTTTCCTTGTTGCTTTCATACCAGGATTTACATACATACAGACATACTATCAAAGGTTTACTCATACATACAAACAAACACATTAACTCGCTCAACTTTTGTTGATGTTTTCAAAATACATGTATTTTAGGGAATTAGTAAGTGGATCTGGTGGGCGTTGGAAGTTTCATGATGCGTTGTGAATAAAGATGTCATCCATGGTTTTGAGGTTTGGGTTGGGTGTCTTAATCCTGGACGAGACACGTCTTCCAAACCTTGGTTTTATCTAACATCTTTTGATGATCCTTAGTGAACTCGTAAACAATTCATATGGTTGTAAACTTAAATTTGAAGTCTATGTTCCAAACAATGTTGTCATGTTTTTAAACTTAATTTATAGATGAACATCTATGGTTTTATCATATAGTCGTTGTTATGATTGAATGCAATGGTCTTAAGAAAGTCACACCATAATCACGCTTACGCATAAGTCAGGGTGTGACATCTTGGTATCAGAGCTTCGATTGTAGCGAACTAGGATTCCTTCTCGAGTCTTGACTATAATCATTAGGGCTCTCACGAAAATGTTTTCACAACATAATTTCATTGCATACACGAAACGCCCAGATCCAGGAAACAGACATTTTTACAAACAAAAGACACGAAACACATTTCAAGGTTTATGTTTATGGTTCAGCCTGAGAGGCTGGGTAGCTCAGTTTGGGAAACTGGGAGGTTTAGTCTGAGAGACTAGGTAGTTCAATCTGGGAGACTGGGAGGTTTAGTCTGGGAGACTAGGAAGAATACGTGATTACATTGTTATTACTTACATGCTTAATGATGATTGTTGATATATGTGCATATGTTGTGATTGTTTTGTTACAGACACCATGTCTTCGTCTGAGAGTGGACTGTCTGATACTGTCGACCCCATGGCTATCGTTTCGGACGCTGAGATTGTCCCAGAGCCAGAGATCTTTACCTCCGACACTGAGAGTGACCCGGAGATGATGTCGGATGATGACAATGATTTCCAGCCTTTTGCACTACCCGACTTTGGCGACGATGTACTGCATGCTGATGGTTTACCCGACGAGGATCCCTTTCTTATTCCTATTCCTGACCAGGACCATCTCATCCTCGGACATCCCGATGGTGAGCATGTCGTTGCTCCGATCCTCTCCCCCTTGCCTCTTGCGGCCTTTCCTCCCAAGGATTTTCCTTTTGATGACTTGTCTGATAACGATATCGATCTTTTCATTGATGGTCCCCCTGATGATGCCCAGGGTGATGGAGTTTTAGCTGATGATGTCATTGTTGTTCCACTTGTTGAGATTCCTATTATTGAGGTTTCCTCTGATCATTCTATTCCAGATTCATTTGAGTCTGTTTCTTCATCCGCTTTGCATGCAGTGGGACTGCGACGTTACGCCCCTGATACTGATGACGATACAGCCATGTCAGCTTCACCGATTCCCCCACATGACGTTGAGCCTGGACATGAGATTGACTTTGCTCCCGACGATCAGCCTGTTGATGCACCCGCTGATCCTGAGCTGGCACCTGCTCTTGAGCCTATACCTGATCATGATTCATGATCCTGTACCCTTTGGCATACCTGTTGTTGCTCCACTTATACCAGACCCGATTCCTGCACCCGCTGACCCTGATGCTTTTGCCAGTTATTTAGACCCCCGTTACGCCTTCACCAGCAATGGGTGGATAGACGATGATGATGATGATGTACCCCCTTTTGTTGAGCCAGTCACTCCCCCACCTACACATGCACCTATTGATGTTGCCCCTTTTCACCCGATTGTGCCCAGGGGAAGGCCGGTCTTGCCAGCAGCCTAGCCATGTTCCACACGTGTCAGTAGCTTTTCCTCACATGCCTCAGTATACACCTACTGCTCATTTTGCTTCTTCACCGCCAAGCGAGCCATTCATATGGTTTCTGTCGAACATTATGCCAGTTTCTGACCCCTACCATCCTTCCCACTTTATTGGTTACACGAGGGATGAGTTACTCTTGTCATTGCAGCTCTAGCAGGAGATCTTGTGTCGTAGAGTTATGGAGCTTGAGAGGATTCCACGTCCTCCACCTTGTTCATGTCCGTCACCTTTTGCGACTCCACCTGCTCCTCTTTTGCCTTATCCAGATTTTGATGTTCGATTTCTCACCATGGAGCCGCAGATCAGTTATCTGCTGCGTCACGTTTATGACCTTGAGGAGGAGCTAGCGCATTTGCGCAGCTTGCTTTTTGTTCCTCCACCTCCTCCCCCACCGCCATCAGCATAGCCAGTTTTTGTTTTTATGTAGGTAGTTGACTTTTGATGAGAACACCGCTATTGAGCCTAGCTTACGAAGCCTTTTGGAGACCGCTTTTTTAGTATATGACTGTTGTAGATTGATAGACATTTTGGACAAGGGTGGTGTGACCCTGTAGTCACTTTTGATGTGATACGATACATGTGTAGAACATGTAACTGTATTTGTGGTCGATGATTTATGAAAGCTCAATCGCAATGTTCTCATTATATACACTGTTGAATTATACATTGGTAATATGAATGTGATGTTACATGCCTACTTGCGTTGATAAATGCTATTACATACACGTACTACATACTTATATATACATAAGACCAGACCAATACAATCTTCTTTATAGAAGATGCCTCCTCGAAGAAATAATCAGTTGCCCACAACAGAGGCTGAACTACAAGAACGGATTTCACAAGCAATCGCACAACACGAGGCCTTGCGCTCTGAACACAGCGGAGGTACCTCAGGAAATAACCCACCTCATGGTAATGTTTAAGTCACTAAAAACAAATTACGTTACAATTGGATATTCCATGTGTGTTTGCTAATGCTTTCTGTGAATGATGTTGCTTGTACAGGCTGTACCTACAAGCAGTTCCTTGACTGCAAGCCTCTGAATTTCAATGACACTGGAGGTGCTGTAGCTTTAGTTAGATGGGTTGAGAAAACTGATTCAGTGCTGAGAATGAGCAAGTGTGCGCCGGAGCACAAGGTCACCTACATTTCTGGACTTTTCCTAGACGGGGCTCTATCGTGGTGGAACCTCCAAGTTCAGACTCTGGGAGAAGAGGCTGCGTATGCTATGACTTGGGATGAGATGAAAGAACTCATGCGCAAGAAGTACTATTCAAGGGCTGAGATACAGAAATTGGAAACCGAGTTCTGGAATCTTAAGATGGATGGTCCTAAGATTGCTGAGTATGTGCAAAGATTCCATGACTTATCTCGCGTTGTTCCCTACATGGTTGATCCGGAGTTCAAGCGAATTGAGCGTTTTATCTGAGGATTGGCACCCCAAATCATGAGCATGGTGACGAGGTCAAAGCCTTCAACCATCACTGAGGCTATTAATTTGAGCGTGGCATTGACGGAAGAAGCGATTAGGCTGAACAAGTTCTCAATCTCTGATGGAAAGAAGAAGGAAACTCATGTCGAGTCGTCTGGAGAGAACAAGCGGAAGTTCTCCAAATTCAAGAAGGGTACTCGTGCAAGCAATGCCAACAAGCGTAAGGACGTTAATCCACCAGTTGAAGCACAAGTTGCTGCTACTAGTGCTGCTACTGGTATTGAGATCAAAGGAAAAGGATACTTGGGCACCTTGCCCAAATGTAATGCATGTCAGTATCATCATGCCGGCCAGTGTAGAGTTAAGAAGTGCGAAACTTGTGGAAAGAATGGTCATTCGAAGGAGACGTGTTGGGTTGGTACTGGTCGTGGGAATGGTGGCCAGAGAGGAAATGGCAATGGAAATCGTGGTGGTTTTGGAAACCAAGCTGGTAGTGGAAATCGTGGGGCAAACAACAATCAGGGCGGTACTGGGAATAGACAAGGCTGCTTTAGCTGTGGTGATGTTGGGCATTTCAAGAGAGATTGCCCAAAGAACAACCAAGCTCAGGGGAGAGTCTTTAACATTGGAGCTAGGGAAGCTCGCCAAGATACGAACATAGTTACGGGTACGGTCCCTATCAACCAACCCTTTGCATCTGTACTGTTTGATACTGGTGCCGATTATAGCTTTGTATCCCTAGAGTTTAAGAAAATGCTTGGGTTGGTAGCTAGTAAGCTAGATATTCCGTATTCAATAGAACTAGCTAATGGAAAGCTAGTAGAAGCGAATGAAGTCATTAGAGGTTGCGTGATAGAACTTGGAGAGTGTGAGTTTACGCTTGATCTTCTGCCAGTCGAGTTGGGAAGCTTTGATGTGGTAGTTGGAATGGATTGGTTATCAAGTAACTGAGCGGAGATCGTATGTCATGAGAAGATAATCCGAATCCCGATGGCAAATAGAGAGACGATCGTTGTGCATGGAGAGAAGCATGATACGCCTCTAAGGATCAGCAGTTGTTTGAAAGCCCGAAGATGTTTGCAGAAAGGATGTGTTGCCTTCTTGGCACACGTTGTGGACAAGGAAGCCGATGAGCCGAAGATGGAAGATATCCCAGTTGTAAGGGAATATCCTGAAGTCTTCCCAGAAGATTTGCCAGGATTGCCGCCGCAAAACAAGTCGAATTCCACATTGACTTTGTTCCAGGCGTCGCGCCTATAGCTAAGGCACCTTATCAACTTGCACCCTCAGAAATGCAAGAGTTGTCGACGCAACTTCAAGAGCTTTTGGACAAGGGAGTCATTAGACCAAGCTTCTCGCCTTGGGTGTGACAACTGGCACAAAACTGGTAATTTCCGTACAATTTAATTAATACTTAATAACTGCAATTATGTGCTTAAATGTCAACATTGTCTGATTACATGCTATACTTGTGAATTCATGCATGTTTTATACTACAAATATTGCTTTATGCTTTAATGATAGCGTTGCGTCAGAAATACTAGTAAACTCACCGGTAAGACACATTGTGTCAACAATTCTGCAGAAAGCAGTTAGACAATAGAATTGGGGCCTAGGAGTAGGTCCAAAGTCTAAAATGCATTGAAACCCAAGAGTATATATAAGGGTTAACATATAGACTTCCCGGAAGCTAAAATACGCATTGAAAAGCACCCGAAACACACTTTAAATGTTGAATTTCATATATTTCAGCAAAATTCAGCATTGTAATGAGTTAGTAACATGTAAAAATATGACTAAATGGTCCTGAATGCTTTCCTAAGTGTTGGGAATTGAAAGTGTCACAAAAGGGTACATAAAGGACATTAAACGGTGCAATTTAGCACTTTAACAAACCGATATATAACCGAACAACCGAACATTACCCGAAACACCAAAATTATACTAGAAGCATTGTTTTAATGTTTCTGAACTAGTTATGATCCCCGAACACCATAAGATCTCTTATAACACAATAACACATCATGTCCCTAATCAAGACACTTGAAACCTAACTTGATTTTATAATTGGTGATTGAAACTTACACTTTACCCCCCCCCCTTTAAAGTGGACGGTCATGGGAGGCCCCACCTTTGATCTTGTGTAATCTTTCCCTTTATTCAGCAAGATCTCACTTGATCTTCCTAGATACTATGTGATCTTGTAAGATTTGTGAGAAGATATGACTTGTACTTGTGAAGATATGGCATGGTTATAAGAAGACCTTGTGTTCATCATCAACCACACACCACCTTCTCCTCTCCCTCTCTTCCTCACGGCCGTAGCCAACCACACACATCACCACCACCTTCAAACCTTGTTCATCCATTCCAAGTTAGTCACAAGGTGCAAGAAGGTGTTTAAGGAGGTTTAGAACTTGTGGATCTTGAAGGACCCTCTTCATTTGCAATTATCCAACCCATTTATCATCTTCAACATCAAGTGTTCTTCCCTAGCCTTGTGCTAGTAGTAAGACCCTCATAACCCTTTGTTACTTTATATTTTGGTGAATAAAAGATGATGAATGTTGTTAATCACAAGAACACAAAAGAACATGATCATGATACTTTAACATAAGCTTAAATACATAAGAATACATGTAAATGATGATGATTTACTTCTTGATGAATGATGATTTGTGTTAGTGATGTGAGACATCATAAGAAACCTACTAGATTGTGATTAGACACATGATCTAGTAAGTTAAAGTGGTGATCTTGTGAAAGACCAAGATCTTCATGCTTTATGTCTTCATGAACTTGAATGATGAAAATGGTTTTCATATGTAAGGATGATTCAAACAAAATACAAATCTTGTAAATAGATTATTACAAAAATAATTTTCCCAAGAAACCAAGTTTATTTACAAGATTTACAAAGTCATGGTTTCTAAGTAAACTAATAATATTTTTAGTGTTTAAACAAGACTAGGAACATGATTAATACAAAAGAAATATTTTTAGAAAAATCATCTTACAAGTTGTAAATGACTAAATCTTTTAATAAAGTGATTTACAAACAAATAACCATGTTTTTAAGGGTAACTAAACCTACTAAATAACATGGTAAGTTACTACAAGTTTTTACAAAACTTCAAGTTCATGATGTAGTGTAATTTACTTGATTTTGACACTCGGTAAGTGTTGAATAAGTTGATGATTGTTTGTGATGATTTTAAAAGAAAATAAACACATGTTTTGAAAACATGGGAAACCTCCATTTTTAGGGGAAACTATGTCAAAATTTCTATAAAATTTTGACACTTAGAAAAATATAAGTTTTGGTGAAACTTATTCCCTAAAAATTCACCTAAAAATATTTACCAAGGTTTCCCTAATTTTTATTTAAACTTCAAGTTAAGAAATGATGACTTCTTCAAGATAAAAATTGATATTAAGTATGTATATTTTTGAGAAAATATATATATTTATTGATCGCCAAATTTTGTTCTAAGTGTATGTAGTATGTATTATATGTAATAATGTATTAGGACTTGAAAATACACTAAATACTCCTAAGGAGTAAAAATATAAAATACGCATACAACATGCTTAGACAAATACAAGAGAATATATTTATGAAAATATATTTCTTAATAGATTATGTAACTCGGACAAGTTACGAACTTAAAATGAAGTTTTGGACGAAAATACATAACTCGGGTGAAAAATACAAGATACTTATGTTTATTTTTGAGAAAACGATATAAGTAAGATACATAGTTAAAAATATAAAATATTTTTAACAACAAAGAACACATGCATAAAAGATGGTGGCTTGTACGTGTGCGATACAAGTCTAGTGACTAACGTTAATAAAACACGTATAGGTCACGACGCTATATAAGCAAACCCGGTGAAGTTTACGGCGCAAGAAACGCAAAGTTGTGAGTTCATGCTCCCCCTTTTCTTTTAACTGTTTTCAGTTTTATAACTTCGGGGGTGAAGTACATGTTACTAAATGTTTATAGAAAAGTGAGTTCATGTCCCCACTTTTAATCTTTTACATGATTTTTAAACTTGGGGAAAATACATGTGTTATGGTATGATGGATACAAAAACAAGGAATGATACTTTAGATCATGTCACGAATAGGGTGTCATAAGCACCATTAATCAGTTACATACCAAGACCGTAGAACAAAAGGTTAGATCTAATGGGTTTTCGGGCAGCCACACTCTTGGTGATAACTAGTACCAAGTAGTGTTTTTGTGTCTTAGTCGTGAATCGACAACTAGAAAAATGCCGATGGTTTGGATGCTTCCTATGTCGTGTCACATGTTAATGGCCTTGCAACCCATTAACAATCTCGATACTTACAGAAATACTTGATTTATACAAATTACATACCATGTTTTCATACAAAGTATACAAATGTTCAATACAAAAACTGCATGAATTCACACCAACATTATGTTGACAATTTTCCAAAAACTCACATGTATTTCAGGTAACTAAAGTGGATGTGCGCGCGGTCTTACTCTTGCTCTTGGATGTTGTTTATGTTTATCTTTGAATAATGTTGTAAACTTTTCAGACAATGTCTTATGCTGACTCGTGATGTAAACACTCAACCTGTGTTTTCAATTACGTAATGTTATTGGCATTTGAAGTTATTTTTACGAGCATGTAGTATGTTTACCATTCGTATGCAATGAGAACCTTTCATGATCACACCTCGTGCTTCCGCCTAAGAAAGGGGTGTGACATTGGGGAGCTCCAGTTTTGTTTGTTAAGAAGAAGGACGGTAGTTTCCATATGTGCATTGACTATCGCGAGCTGAACAAGTTAACCATCAAGAATAGGTATCCCTTACCAAGGATTGATGATCTTTTCGATCAACTGCAAGGTTCGAGTTACTACTCCAAGATCGATCTTCGATCAGGATATCACCAGTTGAGAATTCAAGAGGAGAGTATTCCGAAGACTGCCTTTAGAACTTGATATGGTCACTACGAGTTTCTAGTGATGCCGTTTGGGTTGACAAACGCGCCGACAGTATTTATGGATTTTATGAATAGAGTTTGCAAGCCATATCTCGATAAATTCGTAATCGTATTTATCGACGATATTTTGATTTATTCAAGGACAACGGAAGAGCATGAGCAACACCATAGAGCCATTCTAGAGCTGCTTAAGAAAGAGAAATTATACGCAAAGTTCTCGAAGTGCGAGTTCTGGTTGCGTGAGGTACAATTCCTTGGTCATGTAGTGAACGAAGATGGAATCCATGTGGATCCCACCAAGATCGAGGCGATAAAGAATTGGGAAACTCCAAAGACGCCAACCGAGATCCGTCAGTTTCTAGGTTTAGCTGGATACTATCGCCGATTCATTGAGGATTTTTCAAAAATCGCTCAACCACTGACCTCCCTTACCTAAAAGGATAGAAAGTATGAATGGGGAGATAAACAAGAAGAAGCGTTTCAGTTGCTGAAGAACAAGCTTTGCGATGCACCTATTTTATCCCTACCCGAAGGCACCGACGACTTCGTGGTATACTGTGACGCCTCGCGTCAGGGATTAGGCAGCGTGCTGATGCAGTGACAGAAGGTTATTGCTTATGCTTCGCGCCAGTTGAAAGTTCATGAGAAAAATTACACCACGCATGACTTGGAATTAGGCGCAGTGGTGTTTGCATTGAAGATTTGGCGACATTATCTGTATGGCACCCGATGCACGATCTTTACTGACCACAAGAGCTTACAACATATATTCGATCAGAAAGAGCTTAACATGAGACAGCGCTGATGGGTGGAGCTGTTAAACGATTATGATTGTGAAATCAAGTACCGAAGAAAGGCGAATGTGGTGGAAGACGCCTTAAGTCGAACAGAGAGGATTAAGCCCATAAGGGTTAGGGCTTTAGAGATGATCATTCAAACGGACGTCTCATTGTGTATTCGTGCACCACAAAGAGAAGCTCTTAAGGAGGAGAATCTTAAGGATGAATATCTCTGTGGGATGGAGAAACAGTTGGTACCCAACGGGGAAGGAACATTGTATTTTATGGGACGAATTTGGGTTCCCCTCTTTGGTGGTATTAGGAACGTGATTTTTGATGAAGCCCATAAATCAAGGTACTCGATCCACCCAGGATCGGATAAGATGTACCAAGATTTGAAGGATTTCTAGTGGTGGCCAAGATTAAAAGGTGATGTTGCAACTTATGTTGGAAAGTGCTTAACCTGTGCCAAAGTAAAGGCCGAATATCAGAAGCCTTCAGGTCTTCTACAGCAACCTGAGATACCCATGTGGAAATGGGAGCAAATCTCAATGGATTTTATAACTAAGTTACCGAAGACACCTAGAGGTCATGATACGATTTGGGTAATCGTAGACCACTTGACGAAATCTGCACTCTTTCTGCCGATCAGGGAAAAGGATAACACTGGTAAGCTAGCTGAGCTATACCTAAGGGAGATAGTAGCACGTCATGGAGTGCCTATCTCAATTATTTCTGACAGAGATGGAAGATTTGTGTCGAGGATTTGGAAATCTTTCCAGGAAGCGTTTGGTTCTCAACTGAATTTGAGTACTGCTTTTCATCCGCAGACGGATGGTTAGAGTGAGAGAACAATTCAGACGCTTGAAGACATGTTGCGAGCTTGTGTAATGGACTTGGGTGGCAGTTGGGACACTCACCTACCTTTGGTTGAGTTCTCCTATAACAACAACTACCATACAAGCATTCAAGCTGCACCGTTTGAAGCTCTTTACGGACGAAAGTTTCGATCGCCGTTATGCTGGGCAGATGCGGGCGATAGACAGTTGGTTGGTCCCGAATTGCCGAATTGGTTCAAGAAACGACAGATAAGATCATGAAGATCCGAGAGCGCATTAAGGCGGCTCATGATCGACAAAAGAGCTATGCGGACCAAAGAAGGAAACCTTTGGAGTTAGAAGTGGAAGATATGGTTCTATTGAAAGTCTCACCGTGGAAAGGTGTGGCACGCTTCGGGAAGCGTGGAAAGTTAAACCCGCGATATATTGGACCATTCAAAATCCTGGGAAGGATTGGTCTTGTAGCTTACAAGTTGGACCTACCTGCGGAACTTAATGGTGTACATGATACATTTCATGTATCCAACCTGAAGAAGAGTCCAACACAGGAAACGGTGGTTATTCCTGCTGAAGAAGTTCACATTGACGGCACACTCCATTTTACAGAAGAAACCGTTGAGGTTACGGATTGGAAAGTTAACAAAACTCGAAGGAGTAGTGTTAAACTTGTTAAGGTTAGATGGAACGCATGTCACGGCCCAGAGTTTACTTGGGAGCGTGAGGACCGCATGAAAGCAAAATACCCGCATTTATTCCCTAAGACCCCTGCTGCTAATAGTAAAGCTTAAAATTTCGGGACGAAATTTTCTTAACAGGGGGAGAATGTGACAACTGTCAAAAATCCAGGTATCCATACAATTAATTAATCTTGATTAGTGCTTAATGACTGTGCTGAATTACAAATTAACTGCTTACTGATTTCTGCCATACACATACATGTGCATCATACATTGTTTAATGTCATACCAATATTGCATGAAAGCTATATTTCCTCAAATGATGCACAAAGCACAGTTAGCACAGTTATCTGATAAATCAGGAATATGCTGACGGAGTTCAGTACATAGACAGACGTTGTATTGAGACATAGTATGAGCCAGAAACCAAGTACTACACTAGTACAGAGTGTAGGGAAGTAAGGACCACAAAACTGTTTTTCTAGGTGATAGTTTAAGTGCCGGAAAGTGCCTAAAACTCACCCAAAGTGCTGAATTCAGCAAAATTTAGCATAAATTAGCATTTAAATACATTAATATTATGCAGAAACTTGGTTAAATGGTCCTGAATGCTTTCCTAAGTGTCGGGAATTAGAAGTGTCACAAAAAGATGCATAAAGCACACTAAACCATATAGATTAGCACTTTAACGAATCAGTAACTAACCGAAAAATCGAACACTACCTGAAACACCAAACTTACACTAGAAACATTGTTTCAACATTACTAAGCTAGTTATGATCCCCGAACATCATAACACATCATACAAAATATCAAGTAACTAAAACACTTAACTTACACTTGGATTTGAACTAAATGGTAACTTAATGGTTAAAACCTATGCTAAGACCCCCCCCCCCTCCCCACCTATTTACGGCCCAATCATGGCCCCACCATCAAGATTTTATTTGATTTAAATATTGGATCTTGTCTCTTGTTGATGAACACATTACACAAAGGGTAAAGGATTAAGATGGTTATAAGAAGAAACTTGGAGATCATAAGCTCATTATCACACCTACTAAAACACACACTTTCTCTCCTTCTCTTCCCCTTGTTCTCGGCCGAAGACACCCACCCCCACATCCCTCACCTTCATTCACTTCTTCATCCAATCCATACACATACAAAGGTTTTTGAGACCCTACAAGGAAGCTTGGTGGCTTTAGAGCTTGAAGGACCTTTCTTGTTAGCTTTTATCCACTCACTTTCTACACTTGAATCATCCCTAGCCTTGAGCTAGTGGTAAGATCCTTAAACACTCTATTTTACATCTATTTCAAGTGGTTAAAAGATGTTACATGTTGATTATTATGAAGAGCACTAAGAATCACAAGAAAGAAACATGAACATAAGCTTAAACTATAAGAAATCATGAAGAAATCATGTTATTTATGTGTTGTTATACTTGATGATTGTAGTTAGCTTGTGCAAATGATGTAGATCATCATATGATCTTGCTAGATCATGATTAAAAACATGATATGGCAAGCTGAGAGGATGATTATGTTAAGAAATCAATAGATCATCCTTATGTAATCATGAAATTGAAATACAAATTGTTTTTTTTTTTTTTTGTTAAATGAGGATCAAAGTAAGTTGTGATACTTGTAGATCTAGAAATTTTATGGATGATTTCTAAAGAAACCGGGTTAAAAATATGAGTTTTGTTAAAACTTGGTTCTTACATGAACAAACACTATAAATACACACCGAAATACGACCCCAAAATATGGCAAGAATACACATGTATAAGATACCCCCATCCTTGGGAAGGAAATACAAGTATTAATACTTGGGAAGTATTAAGTTAATATATTATTTAACAATTATTCCAAAATTTAATAAATATAATTTAAGTTGAAATATTAATTATTTTGACAATAATTATATAACTTGGAATAATAACAAAGGCATGAAAGAAACATAACTCAAAGACATTAATACTAAATCAAGGCACGGCCCGTTCGTCTGATAAACATTAGTACGTTGTAGGTAGTCGTGTTCACCAAACGAGCTTTGAGTTACTGTGACCCGAAGACGCAAGACTGTGAGTTCATGTCCCCCTTTTCTTTTAACTGTTTTTCAATTTTATAACCTTCGGGGGTGAAATACATGTTACAACTGTTTACAAACGTTTTATACATGGTATGGTTAGCTAAGGAAGGGTACTATTTGATCATGTGAGTGGTGGGTACAACACTTAAGGCCATTAATCCTCGTTGTAGGACCGAGGGACATGAGTGATAGATCTATTTGGGTGTAGCGAGCCCACACCCATGTGGACCAGGGTGGCCCATGTGGTGACTATGTCTTATTCTCGGAGACAAATCTGCTAGGTTTGAGTTTTCGTGCATCACTTCACACATATCAATGGCCTTGCAAACCATTGGTGATATGTTTTCCTTGTTGCTTTCATACCAGGATTTATATACATACAGACATACTATCAAAGGTTTACTCATACATACAAACAAACACCTGAACTCGCTCAACTTTTGTTGATGTTTTCAAAATACATGTATTTCAGGGAATTAGTAAGTGGATCTGGTGGGTGTCGGAAGTTTCATGTTGCGTTGTGAATAAAGATGTCATCCATGGTTTTGAGGTTTGGGTTGGGTGTCTTAATCCTGGATGAGACACGTCTTCCAAACCTTGGTTTTATCTAATATCTTTTAATGATTCCTTAGTGAACTCGTAAACAATTCGTATGGTTGTAAACTTAAATTTGAAGTCTATGTTCCAAACAATGTTGTCATGTTTTTAAACTTAATTTATGGATGAACATCTATGGTTTTATCATATAGTCGTTGTTATGATTGAATGCAATGGTATTAAGAAAGTCACACCATAATCACGCTTCCACAAAAGTTAGGGTGTGACACTTTGGATAATTATTATGTCTAGATTGATAATCCGCCACAGATTTGGGTGTGATATACTACACCCGCATAATATGAACGGGAGGAAGCTGAAAATTAAAACTGATGTGAAAATCAATAATCAATGAGGACGACAAACTCTTGGTGACGATGTCAGTGTATTGGGAAGTAGATGGAACATGAAGAACACGAAGTAGACCCATTGTCACTTTTTCCTAAACAATTTGAATGTCCATCTCAGTATGTTTGATTAATTGATGTTGTACCGAGTTAGTAGACAAATAAACTACATTAACGTTGTCACAATAGACATTGATGGCACGAAGAAAAGGTCAATGAAGCTCAAGAAGTATATATTACTAACCAACGTGTTTCAGCAACATCATTTGCAACTCTATGGTTTTCAATTTTAGCACTCGAGCGAGTGATAAGTTCTTGGCTTCTGGAAGACAAAGATAACAATAAATTGCACTAACATTATCACAATAGACAATGGTGGCATGAAGAAAAGGTCAATGAAGCTCAAGAAGAAGATTACGTAACCAACCTCTTTTAGCAACATCATTTGCAACTCCGCAATATTCAACTTTAGCACTTAAGCGAGTGATAATTTTTTGCTGTTTGGAGCGGTGTACCAGAAGTAGATGACACATATAACTGAAGACCATGATCAAATGTAAAGAAAAATACGCTCAAGAGCATTAATGTGTGGTTCTCGAGGATCATGCGTATATAGACAAAATTGTCAACAACACATGATATGTCTGGTCAGGTGAACGAAAAGTATTGTAAAGAACTAGCAATGCTTTGATATAGCATAGGGTCTTCAACTATGGCCCTCGTAAGACCAACTTTAGTGTTAGTTTTAACTGAATTAGAAGTTGGCTTACACTTAGACATCTTTGCATGATCTAAAATGTCCCAAGAGTATATGAGAAAGTAATATGCCTTCGTTGGTACCAGTAGCAACAATCCCCAAAAAATGATGTATGGGGCGCAACTTGCTCATGGCAACTATATACTTAGTAAAGTGATGATATGACATATCTTCTTAGTAGAGGAGCCAACATTTATTCTAATATCATCCGCATAAAGTACCATAAAAGTTGTATCATGGCCATATCGATAAATAAATACATAAAAAAATATTGAAGAGTCTCAACAACTCTTTTGAAAGCCAATTTTACCCATATATGAAGCAAACCGTTGATACCAGAACGAGGGGCATGTTTATGGCCATATAAAGCCTTTTAGAGTGACATATGTTATCAGGATGTCAAGAGTCAAACCCTAGAGGTTGTTGCATATACATATTATCTTGTTACACGAGCCATCAAGGAAAGCTTTCTTGGCGTCCAATTGATGAATAGGCCAAGAGCGTGACTCTTTCCGTTAGCAACCAACTGATCTAAAAAACCATCAAAATTATCTTACACTTATATAACCACATTGGAGGTCATGGGACGAGAATCCAAGCCGTGTTTTTAATAAGAACACTACATTCATCTTGCATGGGGGCGTAACAGTGTGAATCCTAAAAGGCATGGATATAAGGAGAACTATACCACCACAATAATTTATTCATCCATAAAACATCCAAGTCCTTGAGTCACATGCACAACTATATACCACAATATCAAAAAGATTCAAATTTCCTAAGCTTATTCTCATCTATACCACTAAACCCCACTCAACCTACACATCTAAAAGACGCCATTCAGAAGAAAAAAACTGGAAGGTTGTTGGGGACTTACAAGATATTATATATTCTTATGTTCCCATTAAAGTCAATGGGAACATCTTGCAATCTCAGCCCTTGGATGAAAGTGAGATTAAATCCTAACCCTTATAATTCAGAAAAACCAGGGGAGGTTACCAAACGGTTGGGTCAACCCTTTTTCTCTACCCCACGTCTCGCCAGTTACACCAGCATTTCCCTTCCTTTTGTAGCAGATCTTCTATCCAATGTCGATTTCAAAACATTCGACCATTCTTCCATTCAAAGTCTTCATCTTTAAATCCCAGCCCTTTAAATTCATTTAAACCTTCTAGAAGGGGAGGTTGAGGACGGTTCCAAGAGGTTAGAGTAGTTCTAGTGTTATAACCCCACTACCGCCATAAAAGCAGAAGAGGAATAGCAAGCACGAGAGCCAACTCTTCAAGAATTAGCGACATTAAGGTACAATTTAAATGCATATACAGTCAATTAGGGCATAAATCTTGCTATAGTCCTTGTATGTCTGTTGTTTTCGCTGTCGCGTCATCTTTGTCATTGTTTGGCGACAATAAGGTACAATTTAATTACAACCATTGTTTACGCTGTCGTGATCATCTTCAGTATTATCGCGTTTATGTGCATCAATTGAGGTACAAGCCCATACGTTATGGCTGATTGTTTAGGCCTTGATCCTTCCAAGGTACAGAACTGTTCCCTCCAAGCTTTATATGGTGATTAACTACCAAAATCGGGTCTTTTGTTTATAACTTATTTTTTTTTAGTATGAAAGCATGTCGATTGAAATTGCAAAAAAACAATCATTCAGGCTCAGTTACAACCATTGCTATGCACAATTGGGGCAAATTGCTTTGGCAGAGAGGAGACAATGGGAAACTCTCCAATAGAAGATGAGTCATCCACTACACTCTAAGTCCTATGTTTGAATTTTTTTTCACTTGAAGTTGTCAATTTCTCCCATTATTGATGGACTGGTGTTGTGTGTTAAGGATGAGTGTGGAGGAGAAATTTAGGATTGTGAGGAGTGTTGGTGAAGAGTGTAAGTAGGAAGATGAACTCTTGAATCTTGTAACCAAGAAGCCCCAACCCACTTGCCATGACGCCTTTAAACATTCTGGCAGAATGCATATAGCTCGGGTATGTTTGGTTGACCTTTTTGCCTATTATTCACCATATCTTTTATTTAAACTAACTATAACATGTTGTGTATTTATAACTATATCCAATTTGATGTTCTATGTTGAACAGGGTGTTATGAAAATACTAATGTCAACAAACTGATGAGTGGGGATTTGCAACTGATGGGAAACTACTGTTAGGTAGTGATGGATCTTCCTCCTTATAAAATTAACCCTACGAGAATGAAAGGTTTGCATCAGAAAGTTGATTTTACTCTAATTTCACCCTGACCCTCTTAATATTTTATCTCACTTTTGGTCATAGTATATATTACTAGCTATATTATAAATCAGAATTTTTCACACACGCAAACTCATTTTCTAATTATTACAACTTTAAACTGTAAAATCACATTCAAACACTATATGGTATCTACTATATTATGTTTTATACAACTGATTATTTGATTCTAATTGTTAAATATCACATAATCACTTCCAGTTTCCAAAACACACATGCAAAACAGTCTAATTCTTATTAATCAACCATGTGTTTGAAATGCTATCCAGATCTGCTGAAATAAGAGAGGAGTTGAGGCGATTATTAGAAAAAAACCTGAACAAGAATTTCCAGAAAGTGTGATGGAAATTAGAGGAAAAGGATAATTTAATGTGGTGGAGCTAATTAGCAAGTCTTTATTTCCTGCAACTGCGTATGATCTTTGTATCAAGCTGAAGGAAAAAGGAATTCTTGCAAAACCGACTCATAATGCTACTATTCGCTTGAACTCCTCTTTCCATCAGGTATATATGACTTTCTCACTAGTCATTATATACTATTTGACCCACTTATGAGTAAATCAGTTGGTTGGGTCGAATTGTCTTCTAACGGGTCAAATGAAAAAATGACATTTATGAGTAAATAAGTTGGTGTGGTCGGATTGGCTTCTAACGGGTCACGGTCACATGGGTAAAAAAAAGACATCTATGAGTAAATGAGTTGATTGGGTCAGATTGGCTTCTAACGGGTCAAAAATTCAAAATGTGTAAAAAAAGAAGTTGGTTATAACAGAGAACGGTTGAGGTTTACTAGATAAAAGAAGTTGAAAATGAGCTAAGACGTAATTTTGTAGTATTTGTCAAATATAAACCACTGGAGTCTAACTTTGAAAGATTACATGTTCGAGATACGTAGTTTACATTTTGTAACATTTTCGGGGTCTAACAATAACTTGCATAAAAGATTTTGTTAAATTTATAAAATGACATTTTTATCCTTTTAATCTTATAAATGACATTATCTTCATCAAAATGACACATTTATCCCTAATCTTTATTCCTGTTAGTTATATAAAGATCGTCGTGATTGATTATATGTACGTGGACCCTTTTTGTAGGACCTCCTTGCTAATCTTGAATGCTCATTGCTTGTGGCAAAAGACCCTGAAGTCATAAGTGATTTAGTCATAACTGTACACTGTGATGTTCATGTAAGGCCCTACATCTTAAACCTTTAGCAAGATTACTTTTGACTAGATTTTAATTAACTTCAATACTAACTTTATCACTGGTTGATTTGTTTGATCTATTTTTAATTTTCTTAATGAGGATAAAAATGTTATACATAGTGCATACCTGAATAACATTATCACTATTGTAATACACGGATTTGGAAAGTTGCAAGCATCGCAACGTCCTTGGGCGAGTTTTGCCTCATTTGACCCATTTACGTTTAGTCATTGTTTTACTTTACCTGTCTGACCCATTTGACATAAACTATTTTTACATACATTGGTCGAAATGACCAACTTTATGGGTATAATTTGTTTCATTCGTTTCTTTTATATATAAAGCAATTTTGTGTTTCCAGTATAAAAATTTAGTTTAGAACACCTTATTTTTCAAATTAGTTATGTTTCTAGTGGAAGGAAGATGGTTATCCTCAAGAACTTATAAATCACTATTATTTTCTATTCAGGTCCTGCTCAAGCTCAAAATTTAAGGGATTCACTTCATAGTTATCGATAGCGAAGATAGCGTTCGCTATCGCGCGCTACGTAGCAATTCAACCATCTCTCGGAATATGTTACTTAGCGACTCCATAGATAGCGGGATCCAGACGACGAATTCCGGCACCGATGCTGTAATTTCTACGGAAACCTGCCGGAAGCCAGGAAGGAGAGAAGAAGAGCGGCTGCGTTCTCTGTGTTTAAATAGATGGCTTAGAAGTTATATGGGTCAAAGTGAGTGTTTTACTTGAAAATTTAAAGGACGGAGTTGATGTGGGCGTAGGCAAAGTCAACTGGCGTAGTATACGTCGCCACAGGGGATCCTACACTCAGAACCTTCTGAGCTACGTTGGGTTTCGAAGGGTGTTCAAAACGTGTTTGCTTTTCTTCAAAATGACTTTCCAGACATGGATTTGATTGGTACATATCCTAATTAGTCTAAATTTCTTTTAACGTCGTACTTTTAGAAACTAGGATTTGATGGGTCTGATTCGTCTAAAGCATAATTCTTAAATGTGTAATGGAATGCCAATTTTTTGTAGGGTGGTGATCCTTCAAGATAGATGATTTGTCAAATACGTTATCGGACATAAAAAGCATACTGATAAAAGAAAATGGGATATGCAAAGATATCTGAGAATGTGCAATCCACCATCCTTTTCCCATTTTTGTCTCGTAAGGTTGTCTTTTTGCAATTTGCATACATCATTACCTTTGATCAAGTATCTGGCTTTTTTAAATGCCTAAGATACACATAAAGTATGAAAGTTCGAGCAGTAGTAAGCACTAGGGATAGCACTTTTATGTGCAGATGTAACTGACTAAGTTTCATTTGAATATTGTCAAAACTTACCTATTTTTTGGATAAATGTTTTATTTGAATATAGTCAAAACTGACCTATTTTTGGATAAATACCTGGACGCTCATGTGTATCAAAATATGTATGTAAATGTAAACAAATGTTTCAAGGAAGTTTTAGTAGTCAATGGTTGATTTAAAAAACTTCATGCAATTTGATTCGTTTGATTGTTAACAACCTCGCTTTGCTATGTTTTTAGGCATAACATACGAACACTTTTGATTAGAAAGCTTTCACATTTTTATTTTTTGTTTTAAACAAATAATAATGTTTTGTGTATATAATACAAATACAAACAATAAAATACTTATCATTAGACCATTAATATGCCCGTCCACCGGACGGGTATAGAACTAGTTTCATTAGGTTAGATTATGTTGTTTTCGCATTGCCGCTTCTTTTATGCGTCTCCTTCTAATCCCCAAATTTCCCATTCAATATTGCTTTCTAGGGTTCTTAATGTGCTTGAAACATCATAATTGCTTTGTTTGGATCTAGAGTTGTCGAGGTGGATTCAGATTGAAAGAACGAGAGACGTTTGATCTGATGCTTTATGGTTGTTATATGCTTTGTTACGAAGGTATTTGTTTGCCTCCTTCTGTTGGAGGCTTTGTAATATCCTTTATTTTCAAGGTTATTTAGAGAGATACAAACGATTTTGCGATTATCACTCTAACCTTGTTTTTGTGTAATAAATTAGGAAGAGGATGTTGTAGTTCTTCTTGTCATCTATCTTTAGCCAATTTTCCATCAAATGAAACCTCATATTAAAGATTAAAAGTAAAAATTTTAATAGATCGCTTTGTCATTTATACAAATCCATTAGTTGACAATTTTAACATATTATGTTTGTCAATGCATTTAATTGTTTTACCGGCAAATGATGAAAATATAATTTAACCTTGAAAGTATTTAAAGAAAGCCCACGCTTTAGCAATTGGCTTGTGAAGCCATTATAGTTTGAACCAACATTTTTATGGGACAATGACCCGAACTTCAAGCATCTCATTCTCTTACAAGTACCATTTTGCATTCTAACCCCCTTTTTTGATTTGTTATCTTTTTAGGATTTTATTACATATAATTTGTTTTAATAGAAGGTTGATTTGAGCAAACTAGAGATGGTTGTTTAAGGTGCTGTTTGTTTTTTCAGATGTAAAATGTCTGTAGTCTGCGAACCACATCTGCAGGCATCTGCAAGAGAAGATGTGGCCCAAATGTCTGCAGTCTGTAAGGAGAAGAGGGTTTGTTTTTTTCCTTAAAAAGCAACTTCACACACACACACAACCCACACACAAGCTCTCTCTCTGCTCTCTCTCTCTAGAAACTCTCTCTCTCTCTCTCTCTCTCTCAACAACCACCACCACCACCGCACCACCTCTGCCACCACCACCGCACCACCTCCGCCATCAGTGCCACCAGCTCCGCCATCACCGCCGCACCACCTCCTTCATCACCACCGCCATCACTGCCACCAGCTCCTTCATCACCTCCGCCATCACTGCCACCAGCTCCGCCATCACCGCCGCACCACCTCCTTCATCACCTCCGCCATCACTGCCACCAGCTCCGCCTCACAGCTCTCTCTCTCTCTCTCTCTCAGCTCTCTCTCTCTCACAGCTCTCTCTCTCTCTCTCAGCTCTCTCTCTCTCACAGATCTCTCTCTCTCTCTCTCTACGATCTCTCTCTCTCTCACAGATCTCTCTCTCTCTCTCTACGATCTCTCTCTCTCTCTCACAGATCTCTCTCTCTCACAGATCTCTCTCTCTCTCGCCCAATCTCTCACAGCCCTAAATTGGTGGTGGGTTTTGACGATGGTGGTGGCGGTGGTGGTGGCGGAGGTGGTGCGGTGGTGGTGGCGGAGGTGGTGGTGGTGGCAGGAAGAAGAAGGGTTGATGGTGTGTGAAGATGGTGTGTGAAGATGTGTGTGAAGATCTTGAAGCAATGGTTCATAGCTTTTTTTTAAGCAAACAAAAGCTATTTTAAGATCTTTTTTTTTTTTTTAAACAAACCGTCTTCAAGAGCTTATGTCTGCCCGCCCGCAGACATAAGCTCTTTTCAGCCAATATAAGCAAAAACAAACAGCACCTAAGTCAGCAGAAGGTTGTACGTACATGTATTGGGTTTGATATTATTTACTTTGTTTAAAACTGAAAGGTTAGAAGACACATAAAGTATGAAAGTTCGAGCAGTAGTAAGCACTAGGGATAGCACTTTTATGTGCAGATGTAACTGACTAAGTTTCATTTGAATATTGTCAAAACTTACCTATTTTTTGGATAAATGTTTTATTTGAATATAGTCAAAACTGACCTATTTTTGGATAAATACCTGGACGCTCATGTGTATCAAAATA
The DNA here is from genome assembly GCA_030545235.1 of Helianthus tuberosus. Lineage (NCBI taxonomy): Eukaryota > Viridiplantae > Streptophyta > Magnoliopsida > Asterales > Asteraceae > Helianthus > Helianthus tuberosus. Next base: position 148,954,747 of record CM060367.1, on the reverse strand, counting down.
TGTATGTAAATGTAAACAAATGTTTCAAGGAAGTTTTAGTAGTCAATGGTTGATTTAAAAAACTTCATGCAATTTGATTCGTTTGATTGTTAACAACCTCGCTTTGCTATGTTTTTAGGCATAACATACGAACACTTTTGATTAGAAAGCTTTCACATTTTTATTTTTTGTTTTAAACAAATAATAATGTTTTGTGTATATAATACAAATACAAACAATAAAATACTTATCATTAGACCATTAATATGCCCGTCCACCGGACGGGTATAGAACTAGTTCATAGTGGTTATTGAATTCATGATCGCTTGTGTAACTCGAAACTTTCCGGTTTTCTGATTAGAAATGATGGGTCGTTTGGGAATGACAGGATTCCTAAAGAGGTTTTGATTGTTGCAACCGGTTTTGTGTGTTTGATATCTAAGGAGATAAGGGTGGGTTATATCACTCTAGGGTGATTGAGTGATTCTCTACCCAATAATATTATGTCATGTCAACTGCTCAATTCACTCCCTATTTTGCACTCAATCACTAGGTATGGTTAATCACCCTAGGGTGTTTGCGTAGGTTAAAAAATAAAAAAATTTGATTGGTTCTTCTCTCCTCTCTCCTCTCTCTCTCTCTCTCTCTCTCTCTCTCTCTCCTCCATCACTCTTTCTCCACCTTCGGTGAATAGTCACCGATTTCTTTCCCTCTCTCCTACTCAAACACCCTAACTCAAACACTAGGTGTGGTCACCGATCGGTGACTCCCCATCCCCGATGAAGTCCCCGCAAACCACACCGCCCACCCTAATAAATCATGAAACTAAGACAATAAAAGATTAATCAGGTTATAGAGATAAGGAGATAATGAATCATGAAACTAAGACAATAAAAGATTTGTCGGGTGATAAAAAAAAGCATGTCTTCTCATAAGTTAAGCCAACAATGTCTAATGATTCACCTTGTTCTACCACATCGGGGATGCGTACAAGTTTCTTGTCTTGTTAGTAAATTAATGTCTTCAAAGGACTTCTACCATCAATTTTTAAATTAATATACATGTCATATACACAATCTAAAAAACAATATAATCGACATTCAAACTCAATGACAACCTCTCCGTAGGTGAAGGGGTAATTATATATGTCTTTACAGATAGATGGTAAAAATATATATTTGCATGCATATATACTAATATCAATATATCTAATGAGCAAGGTTTAAATAAATAGTTTTCTAAAATAGGAAGTCATAGGGGATATCAGACGGAGTTCAATTGAACTCATCCTAGTGGCATTGAAACCGTCTCGTCGAACTCTACGATCTTAGATTTTAGGTTTTCGCTTTTGGATTTTTAGCTTGTAATTTTTAGAATCTTTGTTAAGATCCTTGTGTCTATTTTTTTTAGCATTGTGTGTCTGTTTTTCTTTTTCTTTTTTTTTTTGTTGCGATTTATCGTACCTTTTGTCCCCAATATTTTGCGACCCCTTATGTCTTTATACTCTTCCTAAATTCAGGAGACTTTATAAGATATCTTTACCCTCTATCTCTATTTATATTTAAAGAGCTGTAAGGTTTAATCAACAACAGATCTCGCGACTTTCCTATAAAATAGACTAATATGTTGTGTTTTTTTCTTTTAAAATTAACCTAGCTACCTATTTAACGTTTTTGTGATCATCAAAACCGTTTTAAAATATTATGTTTGGTTTGCTTTAATATTGCCGACAATAAACAGTTTTAAAGTTTAACACATGTGTTGTCCAAAATCTGAAATTAAGAATAGCAAAAAACATAGAGGGGAAAATATGTCGATGCAAAAAGGTGATGTTGATAGTGAAGTAATTATCACAAAAACCTAGCATATTAATATTATTCTCTTGTTGGGCAGCATGTGGGTGGATTAGTTGAGCGTGAAAACAGGAAACACTATATATTATATTATTACATATATTATATATAAAAATAATATAATTGTATTAAAAATAATCGCATTTTGAATTAAAAACTGTATTCGTATTTTAAAGTTAATAATTCAAGCTAAGTACCTCTATAATGTTTTCTAAAATGGTTATTATATTACAAAATAATCGCATTGAATTAAAAACTGTTTTCTAATAATAATAATAATAATAATAATAATAATAACAATAATAATAATAACAATAATAATAATAACAACAATAATAATAACAACAATAATAATAACAACAATAATAATAATAATAATTCAAGCTAAATATTTTTTCTAAAATAGTTTTCTTTTGAATTTGTTTTTTGGTTATGAATGAGATTAAATTAATTGTGTAGATTGAATATATATGGTTACTTATGATATTACTTGTTTTATAAGTTGAGATGATTAGTATTAAATTTATATTTATTTCAAGATTAAAAGAGAAAAGAGCGGGAAGAAGAGTTCCATAAAGTGTAATTTGTGTTTTGGTCCCCTCAACTTTGTTTTTGTACCATGTGTTGTGATAACCCGTAACTTCAGGTTACTACTTTAACTTAACCAAAGTTAATTTAATCATACATTTATAGCACTGCATTTAACTAGTTGAACCCCTCAACTTTGTTTTTGTACCATGTGTTGTGATAACCCGTAACTTCAGGTTACTACTTTAACCTAAGCAAAGTTAATTTAATCATACATTCATAGCACTGCATTTAACTAGGGTCAGTTAAATGAGTTTACGTTGGTAATTCGTGGAATTACCGGAACGCACACATGATAACTCTCGAACATCGGCGACTAACGCGAATAATAATTACAAACAGGTGGTTTATACAAAACTTACGTACTGCATGACAAATACGTGAACTACATGTTTTAAATGTAAATTACATATTATTATGTGTCTTATGTAAAAGTTGCATAATTAGGGGTGTTTTGTGAATAAGTTAGAAACTCTAATAACCATTCAAAACCCTAATCTCCCCACAAACTTCCCTATACCGCAGTTGTTTTCTCCAAATCATTTCTCTCATCTTTTCGCTACTCCAAGTCCCCAACACAAATCATTGATCTTTGGTCCTTCAATTCTTCAAGAATCAATTCTAAATCAATCTAAGGTAAGGTTTATATCACACTTGTTATGTTGTTTCCTTTGATTCAATGCAAAACCCTAGACATCCAAACAATTTGTGTTTTTGTTCCATGATTTATGAATGTGTGATAATTGCTATAGACTGAATATGAATGTGTAATGATTGTTTGATGTTAGTGGTATTAGGGACATGATAGAACTGTTAGATTGATTGATTTGATTCCTGACATTGTTGATTCCTGTGCGTCTGGGGTTTTTGTTCATGGAAACCTTGAAGAATGGAATTTCTGATTTGTCAGACTTTGTGAAGTCAGAAAGTTGTCCGCACTTGTTTATATGTCTGTATTTGTTAAAAATCAATAAGTCCGCATTTGTTAAAGAAATCAAGTGTCCGCGTTTGTTAAAGAAATCAAGTGTCCGCATTTGTTGAAATGATCAATGTCCGCACTTATATTAAACAGAAGTTATCCGAACTTGTAGATATTAAAATGATCCGAACTTGTTTGATTTGTAAGGGTCCGAGCTTGTTAGATTCATAAAGGTCCAAACTTGTTTGGATTATAAATGTCCGAACTTGTTGATTTACAAGGATGTCCGCACTTAAATAGATGTCAATAGTCCGCACTTAAATAGATTTCAATGGTCCGCACTTAACTTGGTTTACATAGTCCACACATATGAGTTTTCAATGGTGTCCGCACATATGAATTCATAAAAGGGTCCTCACTTATAACCAACTTAAAGGATCCGCACTTAATAAACTTTATAGGAGCCGCACATGTAGTATTTAAATAATCCACATATGTTAACTTTGAAATGTCCGAACTTGTGGAGTTAGGTGATCAGACTTTAGTGATCAGACTTTAATATGTAAATGAACTAGACTTTATTAATGATATATATCTGAATTACTTAAAGATCATGGCCTAGATGTCCGAACTTGTTGTTGGGTTTTATAGTGTCGCAACCCCCGACCCCTTGCCCCTGGAGGTGGGAGGCCGCGTGTCACACCCCGACCACGTAAAACAACAAAACGTGGCGGAAACGTCAGGGAGTGTTGTAACAGAATCATTGTTTCATAACCATGGTTTTAAATAGTTTCGTTTTATTGAATTAAATGTATTACATTACATTGGAATTTGAAACAAAACATAAACAAATAGTCTTTCATTGTTATTAAGTCACTAAGGCCTCGTCCATTCCTATGTGAGCATACAACAATATCATCCTCAAATATCATCAACTATTGTACCTGAAACACATGTGAAAATACGTCAGCATAAAAATGTCGGCGAGTACATAGGTTTTATATGAGTGTCAGGTTCATGGCTCGTTTTACATGTTGCAATACTTAATTAAAAACCTTATTTTTGAAAAAGTATAGTATTACACCATAATTAACCAACTCAAATCAAGTTGATTATAATTTATAAAATCTCGAAGCCATGATTCTTAACTCCAAAACATTTGTTTGTTTAAACCCAGATTGTAAATCGTTTTTGAAATAAAAACTCGAATAGTATATGTATATCATTAGAAAAACCTTGTAATATAGCTTTGTTTTGATAACCTTGCCCAAGTGATCTAGATAACGCAACAATATGTAATGTATTAAAAGCACTTATATATAGGAAGTACCAACGGTGTATCCACCATGCTTTTAACACATTACACCCGCCCCGTTACCTAATCACTTCCCTAATCCCAACGGTTCAAACAGATTTCAAACGGTTCATGTCAATCAAACGGTTACAAACGGTTCACATAGTCAAGTGGTTAAAAACGGTTCACATAAGCAAACGGTTACAAACGGTTCACATAATTAAACGGTTACAAACGGTTCAAAATGTAAAACAATGTGTCCATATGCTGGATGAGCATATGCGACAAAATGTAATATACGGAAATTAATGTGCTAGCATGTTAAGGGCATATACATAGCAAAAGATAATGAAAATAACAATTAGGCACATGTGTTCCACCCCAAAACAGTTTGAAAACAGTAAAAGAGGGGGACTATGTACGGACTTGAGGGTGCTTAGAAGTCTTGAACAACAACCAAGCAAAGCTAGAGGGATCACGGAATCAAACGACACCCTATATAGGTAACTATGTAAATAACTGGACCTAAATCGGGAGATCGGATAGAATAAGGTTTCGTAAACCAAATGAGTGTTGGAACTCATATGATATGGTTTAACAAAGCCTACATTCTAAAAGGAAACCTAACCTAAGTGCTTTCGACCCGTTACGACCCGTTTAGGTAGCTTACGCTACTTTAACGCGTCGTTCACGTAAAACGCGTTCGAGACGTCTAACTAGTCCTATGACAAGTATTATATGCCTAAACATGTTTATTTATGTTGCATAATCAGTTAGGTGATAAATGTTTAGGTTACATATGCTTAAAATCCAATTATGCATGAAAAGGGGATTTTGGTAATTTACCTAAGGCATATAAACTACCTATCATACAACTACTTAAACTATGTGACCATAAGGTATAACCTCGGAAGGTTATTCCCTATGCAACTATGGACACTAAACATGCTTGGTCGGATCCTAATGGTCGACCAAACGGGTCGAGTTCGAAAGTCTAAGCGGTAGTTTAGACCGCTTGACTTACGACTCTAAACAAGCACTAAACTAGAAGTGACGAGCTAAGCATGTTAAAACATGCTTAACTAAGTTAGAAAACAAGTTTCGATATCAAAACAAAGTGTTTTGATACCAAGAGTAGTTTGGTTGCAAAATACGCTTAAATGCGCATTTTGACCAAAACTACGACTCGTTACTATGCCTAGTCAACGTGGTAATCAGTAGGTATAGTCATTAAGGACTATAACCATCGTGATTACGATCACGTTGCGAAGTTCAAACGAACTTCGTGTTGACCAACTCGTGGTCAAAGCAGAAAGTCAAACACAGTTTGACTTTGGGACTCGAAAAGCCATAAAAGAACGAAGGAATACTTACAAAGGGTCCAAATAGATTTGGTTCCAAGTATTCTCAGGTAGGTAGTGAATAATCACAACCACTTAGAGAAATCTCATACCAAATGTGAGGAAAATGAATGAGGGACATGGCCTTATATAGTTTTTCGCAAACCGTTAGGATCATTTCTTGGAGAAGAGGGAATGATCTAGGACATACAAATGTCAAAGAATGATTGGGGGACTTGTTCTCCACACAAACCATCCCATAGCATTGAAAACCATTGATCAAAACCATCAAAATGGAGCTAAATAACCAGATTCAATGTTTCTGCCTGGCATGCCCACGCACCCCACGTAAGATATGGCTTGGGCTTACGAACCCCTCCTGGGACATCTTTGGCAGATTGTCAAAACAGGTCCCTGAACTTGTAAAACATGCATTTCGGCTCATTTTTGACACGTTTAAGCCCCGTTAACCTCATTTCAAGGCTCTAAAATGAAGTTAAAGTATAGGGAACTCAAAACATACTCAAAAATATCTCGGATGTCGGTTTGTTTGGTCGTACGATTGCGTTGTTCGGTTAATTACGACAGAAGTCGTAACGAACGCAAAAACGATCCAAATTAAGCGACGAATGAAATTTTATCATGCCAATCACTAAAATAAAATATTTTAATGATTACATAAATTTTTGGATGTCCGGATGTATTCAGAACGTAAGTTATGCGTGAAAATGCAAATTTGTGCACTTTTGACGCTTTTAGTCCCTATTGATCAATAAAGTTTATTTTAGCATACCGAACCCCTCAAAGCCTATTTCTAAGCTATGTAAAGGATATTTAGGGTATGTTTAACTTATGATCAAGTTCTAGATTGTTCGTTACAGTACAAATCGGCATACTTTCGCAGTTTGTCGAATTTAGTCCCTATAAGCGAATAAACTTGATTTTGGCATACCAAACCATCCAAAACTTATTTCTAAGTTATGTAAAGGTTATTTAAGGTATGTTAATCCTATGTCACTATTCCGGAGTATTTGTTGCATTAACTGGTTATATTTACGCATCAGATCGCGTATAACCTTCCAGAAAGCGATTTAAAGCCTGAAATCGAACAAGAATTGATATGTGCAAATGATAGACATATTTTCACAAATCCCAAGTATGAAACACAATATTTCATTGGTTTGGTATTTGTTTGACGGTCACAGTGACACAGGTGTCACAGTCTCCCCTACTTTAGGAAATTTCGTCCTGAAATTTATTCGTAGGAGTTTGTCTGTGACGCTGTGTTAAGTAACCACCAGAGATATGTAAGGCATAATTCTGTCATTTCCTTAATGGACATTCTTCAGAAACGAAAATGAACGGACAGAGTCATTTTCAACAGATGCTTCATCAGAAATGGAAATGAAAAGGATAATCAAACAGATATTCATTTCCTCAACGGATAATCTTTAGAAACGAAAATGAATAGACGGAGTCATTTTCAACGGTTGCTTCCTCAGAAACGGAAATGAAAAGGATAATCAAACGGATATTCATTTCCTCAACGGATAATCTTCAGAAACGAAAATGAATAGAACAGAGTCATTTTCAACGGTTGCTTCCTCAGAAACGGAAATGAAAAGGATAATCAAACAGATATTCATTTCCTCAACGGATAATCTTTAGAAACGAAAATGAATAGACGGAGTCATTTTCAACGGTTTCTTCCTCAGAAACGGAAATGAAAAGGATAATCAAACGGATATTCATTTCCTCAACGGATAATCTTCAGAAACGAAAATGAACAGAACGGAGTCATTTTCAACGGTTGCTTCCTCAGAAACGGAAATGAATAGGGTTAACTCTAGACACTTTACAAAACTTCCTGTGGTTTCTGTGCACTAAATTCCATAATTATGTAGGCCTCCATAATTACGTAATTCCTTGCACAGTCCGCACAGTTTGTTTTGTAATGTGAAAGGGATTGAATTTGAACAAGCTTGAGACAGCATTGATTGGGTCAACACATAAACACAATAGTACATAAATGTTTTTCTTGGATTGTTATTATCTTGTTATTGATTGCTATTAACTTGACGTCGATTTGAACATGGGTATTCAAGGTATACCAGGAACCCAATCGATGGACTTCAATTTCCTGAAGCATCTATCTGAAAAGATAGAATGATCTTCCAAAAATTTGATTTTTGATTACAAGGAATCACCACATTCGAATTAAGGTATACAACAATTAAGGACTTACGGAAATACCCTTAGGTATCCTATCAAGGATTGGGTATTCGTCCAGAGTTGTAATTTGCGCCTTGTACTTCGTTTCCTTGGAGGAAACGGGTACTTAGGATTTCCGTGGAAAACGCAAGAGATCATGAAATGGAAGAAATTTTGGGGGTAGACTATTCTTCAAGGAATGCGACTCCTTGATTGTCGGTGTTGTAGGGGATATGTTGTTTATACATGCAACCATATCAATATATATTGCGATGTAAAATAAAAAAGATTTATTTATAAACAACAATTACAACTGTTTCATGGACCATGACAACAAAAGAAATAATACATAAGGCTTGATTATTTCTAAACAATGTTGTCTTCCAATTGGTCAGGTGCTCATCCCTGCGCTGGATTCGCATTAGCAAGCTTTGGGCAATTTCTTCGGAAATGGCCCATCTCGCCACAGTTGAAGCAAGAACCTGGTGGAAAACGACCTTGAGCAGGAATGTTGCCAGCTTGATTTGGTGCAGCTGCAGCTGGGCAAACTCTTGCTGCATGGCCTATGAGTCCACAAGTTTGGCATTTGCGGCACTTTACATTGGCATAATGATGAAGGCTACATTGGTTGCACAAGGGTGCAGTTCCGTTGTAGGGCTTCCTAGCAGGGGTTGAGCTGGTTGGTTGGGAACGGCTTGGTCATTATGAGCAACCACGACGAAGTTCTGAGAAGCCTTTTGCTTCTTTGACTTCTTGGAGGATTCAATCTGTTCATCCCTTGGTTTCGATTCCTCGACTGGTTTCTTATCACCCTTTCGGAAAAGTTTACCTTTCCTGATTTGAGATTCAGTCAAGGTAGCAGATAGCTCAATGGCCTGTCTAACTGTAGTGGGATTACTACCAGTCACAACGTCTTGTACTGAGTCAGGGAGGCCATCGATGTACTTTTCGATTGCCTTATCCAAAGGCGTAACCATGTTTGGGCATAACATACTTAACTCCTCATAACGGTCCATGTAGGCTCGATGCTCACCGCTATCTTGCTTAAGATCGTCAAATTCCCTTTCCAAGGCCCTGATCTCGTGACGAGGACAGAATTCCTTCATCATCAGAGCTCGAAGCTCTTCCCACATTTGAGCCAGTGCCACATCGGCACCCCTATCTCTCATCACACCATTCCACCACGTCAAAGATCGTTTCTCAAAGACACTAGATGCGAAATCTACCTTTCGCTCGTTTGGACATTGAACATGTCTGAAGGTGCTCTCTAGACTCTCGAACCATTGTAGAAGTGCATTCGCTCCTTGAGACCCAGAAAAATTTGATGGTTTAGCTGAGTTGAACGTCTTAAAGTTGTAGGGAGCATTATTGTTGTTGAGAGCTTGGTTACATTGAGCAACGATGTTCGGGATTGAAGCAGCCATCTGCTGCATAATGATGGCTGCCAGTTCTTCATTAGGCACCTGATTGTCGCGTCGTGGAGGCACTCTAAAAATGGGAAACAAGAGAGGAAACAAATGAAATGCCATTGGGTAAGAGTAGGGTGGTACAATTACCGATCAAAGGCATGGGTGATGGTCATTTGTTTGAACCACGAAACAAACAAACAATACACAAAGGTTGAATCAAAGTAAATAGGTCCTCATAATGTATCGCGAAGACATGCTCGCCTATAAGTGGACACTCACCCCAAGAGTTCCCAGGTAAGAGTGACTGGTCCGATACTGCGGATTTGTACGAACACTCTAGCCTTAGACAGAAAACTCAGGGTACATGCACCCACCCTTCCAGTTTGCACGTGTTCACATTATTTAGACGCAAACTCTGACTAGAATTTGAAAACTTTGAAGGTTCGAAACCTTATAATAAATCATCCTAGAACAGATGATTAGTTTTCAAAGCAGATTTGAATTTTGTGTTCTTATTGTGGTTGTTGCCTAAGGGTAGGTAACGGTATTGTTTTATGACTAAACGCAAGTAAACTCACGTTAAGTTCCAAGGAAGGTTATAGTCTAGGTCAAAGTATTACTAATAATCTAATTCCTTATAACCATTGGCTCTGATACCAACTTTTCTGTCACACCCCGACCATGTAAAACAACAAAACGTGGCGGAAACGTCGGGGAGTGTTGTAACAGAATCATTGTTTCATAACCATGGTTTTAAACAGTTTCGTTTTATTGAATTAAATGTATTACATTACATTGGAATTTAAAACAAAACATAAACAAATAGTCTTTCATTGTTATTAACTTACTAAGGCCTCGTCCATTCCTATGTGAGCATACACCAATATCATCATCAAATATCATCAACTATTGTACCTGAAACACATGTGAAAATACGTCAGCATAAAAATGCCGGCGAGTACGTAGGTTTTATATGAGTTTCAGATTCATGGCTCGTTTTACATGTTGCAATACTTAATTAAAAACCTTATTTTTGAAAAAGTATAGTATTACGCCATAAATAACCAACTCAAATCAAGTTGATTATAATTTATAAAATCTCGAAGCCATGATTCTTAACACCAAAACATTTGTTTGTTTAAACCCAGATTGTAAATCGTTTTTGAAATAAAAACTCGAATAGTATATGTATATCATTAGAAAAACCTTGTAATATAGCTTTGTTTTGATAACCTTGCCCAAGTGATCTAGATAACGCAACAATATGTAATGTATTAAAAGCACTTATATATAGGAAGTACCAACGGCGTATCCACCATGCTTTTAACACATTACACCCGCCCCGTTACCTAATCACTTCCCTAATCCCAACGGTTCAAACAGATTTCAAACGGTTCATGTCAATCAAACGGTTACAAACGGTTCACATAGTCAAGTGGTTGCAAACGGTTCACATAATCAAACGGTTACAAACGGTTCACATAATCAAACGGTTACAAACGGTTCACATAATCAAACGGTTACAAACGGTTCAAAATGTAAAACAATGTGTCCGTATGGTGGATGAGCATATGCGACAAAATGTAATATACGGAAATCAATGTGCTAGCATGTTAAGGGCACATACATAGCAAAACATAATGAAAATAACAATTAGGCACATGTGTTCCACCCCAAAACAGTTTGAAAACAGTAAAAGAGGGGGACTATGTACTCACTTGATGGTGCTTAGAAGTCTTGAACAACAACCAAGCAAAGCTAGAGGGATCACGGAATCAAACGATACCCTATATAGGTAACTATGTAAATAACCAGACCTAAATCGGGAGATCGGATAAAATAAGGTTTCGTAAACCAAATGAGTGTTGGAACTCATATGATATGGTTTAACAAATCCTACTTTCTAAAAGGAAACCTAACCTAAGTGCTTTCGACCCGTTACGACCCGTTTAGGTAGTTTACGCTACTTTAACGCGTCGTTCGCGTAAAACGCGTTCGAGACGTCTAACTAGTCCTATGACAAGTATTATATGCCTAAACATGTTTATTTATGTTGCATAATCAGTTAAGTGACAAATGTTTAGGTTACATATGCTTAAAATCCAATTATGCATGAAAAGAGCATTTTGGTAATTTACCTAAGGCATATAAACTACCTATCATACAACTACTTAAACTATGTGACCATAAGGTATAACCTCGGAAGGTTATTCCCTATGCAACTATGGTCACTAAACATGCTTGGCCGTATCCTAATGATCGACCAAACGGGTCGAGTTCGAAAGTCTAAGCGGTGGTTTAGACCGCTTGACTTACGACTCTAAGCAAGCACTAAACTAGAAGTGACGAGCTAAGCATGTTAAAACATGCTTAACTAAGTTAGAAAACAAGTTTCGATATCAAAACAAAGTGTTTTGATACCAAGAGTAGTTTGGTTTCAAAAAACGCTTAAATGCGCATTTTGACCGAAACTACGACTCGTCACTACGCCTAGTCAACGTGGTAATCAGTAGGTATAGTCATTAAGGACTATAACCATCGTGATTACGATCACGTTGCGAAGTTCAAACGAACTTCGTGTTGACCAACTCGTGGTCAAAGCAGAAAGTCAAACACAGTTTGACTTTCGGACTCGAAAAGCGATAAAAGAACAAAGGAATACTTACAAAGGGTCCAAATAGATTTGGTTCCAAGTATTCTCAGGTAGGTAGTGAAAATCACAACCACTTAGAGAAATCTCACACCAAATGTGAGGAAAATGAATGAGGGACATGGCCTTATATAGTTTTTCGCAAATCGTTAGGATCATTTCTTGGAAAAGAGAGAATGATCTAGGCCATACAAATGTCAAAGAATGATTGGGGGACTTGTTCTCCACACAAACCAGCCCATAGCATTGAAAACCATTGATCAAAACCATCAAAATCGAGCTAAATGACCAGATTCAATGTTTCTGTCTGGCATGCCCACACTCCCCGCGTAAGATATGGCTTGGGCTTACGCGCCCTACCTGGGACATCTTTGGCAGATTGTCAAAACAGGTCCCTGAACTTGTAAAACATGCATTTCGGCTCATTTTTGACACGTTTAAGCCCCGTTAACCTCATTTCAAGGCTCTAAAATGAAGTTAAAGTATAGGGAACTCAAAACATACTCAAAATATCTCGGATGTCGGTTTGTTTGGTCGTACGATTGCGTTGTTCGGTTAATTACAACAGAAGTCGTAACAAACGCAAAAGCGATCCAAATTAAGCGACGAATGAAATTTTATCATGCCAATCACTAAAATAAAATATTTTAATGATTACATAAATTTTTGGATGTCCGGATGTATTCAGAACGTAAGTTATGCGTGAAAATGCAAACTTGTGCACTTTTTGACGCTTTTAGTCCCTATTGATCAATAAAGTTTATTTTAGCATACCGAACCCCTCAAAGCCTATTTATAACGTGAGGAAGAGTCACACACAGGATTACAGCCGTATTCCTTCTAGAAGACTCTATCATATACCACCATTCGGTTATAACCAAATGGCCACGTGGCATCATCCCATGCTTCCTCAGGACCACGGTGATGGCACGAAATTAAAAAGAGATCTATACTTGCCCACTTTCCACGTGGCAATACCCTAGCCATTGTGTAACACCCCGAAAAAAATATAAAACTTTATATTAGAATTATAAAGTATAAATAAACAAGAATTTACTAACTAGAAATTTTAACCTAGTTAGTTAATAGACTAGAAATAGCTTATGAAGAGGTTAAAGGTTACTAAACAATAAGTAGGACAAAGTTGAGGGGTTAAGTTGACATAATTGAAACTTAAATTGTTAAAACAAAATAAAATAAACCAAACACCCCCAAAAGAGGTGTTGGTCGATCAGGAGAAAGACCAGGTCGACACCCCCTTAGTTCCAAACCCTAAAATCATCAAAACTCTCAAATTGGAGGTGTGAATCTGGTCCAAATCGAGAATTGAGCCTAGAATCGTAATCCTCACTGCAAGAGGATTCTAAGGTATGTGAAATTTGATGAAATCTATCAACTTGGAATTCTCATGATTTTGAAAATCTGAAATTAGATACTTGCATGTGTGTTATTTGGTTAGATTAAAGTTGATTAGGTGTTTAGAAGTAAAACCTAGCTAACTATTTGAGAAATCATGACCAAATTCAGAAAGTTCCATGAACACCTTGAAGGTGGGTTGTGGGTTTTACATGATGATGATGAACACTAGGGTTAAGAAGGGTTATTCTAGTGTAATTTGATCTTAGAGAAAGTAATTTCAGAAAAATATGATGTTAAATACTATATGAGGGCCTTATTGATGATTAAGCTAGCTAATTAGTAAGTTATAAACCTGAATGTGAAGATATAAAATTCTGCCCTTAAAGTGTTTGATAAAACGCCTCAAAGATGGCTTGAAATTTAATTGTTAAGTTAAAAACGCATAATAGTGATGTAAGGTAAAATGTGCGTTATGTATATGAAACAAGGAGTTCTAAACATAAAGTGATTGAACTCTATAGGAAAAGAAGCCGGGTCATCTAGCGGACAAACCGGTGGGGATGCACGTATGAAAGGCTTGCTTTAAAGGTATGTAACTTGTCCTGTTACATTTATTTTGTCGGATGAATTAAATATGTAATTGAAATTTTGCATAAGAGTTGTTTTGAAATAAGCCTTGAAGTCGTTATATTGATTGATTATTTAAGTTCGGTTGGTACGCGTTGATAGTCGTCATATAGGAGGATTTCCTTAGACGAGCCAAACGGGTCAATTAATCAAGTGAAACATGATATATATATATATATACCCCGGAATGTGGTGGATAGTGTTATGTTATGGGTTAATATTTATCACATTATTAGAAATACCAGAAATTGGATGTTATGGGTTGATAGAAAAGCAAATTACAAGTTTTGTTTGAATGAGCTGAACCAAACAAAAACTAAACATTGATTTCCAGGTCTTACCGTAAATTACGGTAATACCGTAATTTACGGTAAAGGTTATATTTGTTACGGTGCAAACCTTCTGATTTACGGTGACCAGACATCCTCAAGACTCACCGTAAATTACGGTGATACCGTAATTTACGGTGGATCCAGAATAATTGTTTGTCATTATTATTTCAAATGTAATGTACAACTTAGTGATTATAATATACAATAACGTCAAAACTAACATTTTAATGGTTTTGATCATAGGTAAATTTGGTAGATCTTACAGGTGACGATCAAGCAATCAGATGAAGAACCGAACACTCCGTTTTGAAGCTTCCGCAATGTTTTAGATCTACGTAGTTTTTATGTATGGGTTGTAAACACATGTTAAACAATTTTTGAAACGTTTTAACTTAGTCATTAGTTGACTAAGGTCTTAGTTACTTATGATCTTTGTTAATGAAAGACGTGTACTTAAATTATATTTAATATAAATTTAAGGGTAAAAAAAATCTAGGGTGTTACAAGTTGGTAATCAGAGCTCAAGGTTGTCAATAAGTGTTCGGTTCAAGCTTGATCGATCGTCCGGTAAGAATTAACTTGTTTTGTTAATAAATTATGTACTATGTATAGAATGAGAAATGAACAATATGCATGAAAAGAGTGTGTAAGCTCACTCAAAAACAAGAAATGCATGAAACAAGAATGATTAAATCAAGTCACAGACTTGATTGAATAGAAACAAGAATTATTAAATCAAGTTACGAACTTGATTGAATTGAAACAAGAATGATTAAATCAAGTTATGAACTTGATTAAATCAAAACAAGTAAAGCATGTGTTATAAATGGAATGTTTAATAATCTATGTAAACATTTCAGAAAACGAGATGGCTGATGGAGGCAATGATAATGCGGTGCCAAGAGTCACCGAACAAGTGAGGGAAGTGATTGCCGAAGAGGTTGGAAAGGCGATCGAAAACAGTTTGTCGGGCTTTATTGATAAAATCCAAAACACGGTTTTATCAATAGTAGAAGATAGAATCAAGAAACTAGAAGATGATTCAAATGTAGCAAAGGAAAAGCGTGGAGGACGAAAGCCTTGTTCATACAAGGAATTCATGGCTTGTAAGCCACCAACATATAATGGGGAGGTTGACCCAATAGTGTGCCAACGATGGCTAAGTGACATCGAAGGGGTATTCGAGAGAACCCATTGTGACGAAGAAGACTACGTAGCCTTTGGTACGGGTCAACTAAGGAGTCAAGCGAAAGATTGGTGGGATAACAAAAAGAAGGAGATTGGAAGTGAAGCGGCTAAGGCCATGACTTGGGAGGAGTTTAAGACGCCGTTTCTTAAACACCATAGTCCTAAGGCGGTCATAAATAAAATCAAGGAAGAATTCATGCAACTCAGACACAAAGGTGAATCCATAGACAAGATCACGGGGATGTTTATGGACAAGATGAAGTTCTGTGATGACTTGATAACGAATGAAGAGCAAAAGGTCTACTATTATCATAACATGCTAAGCGCGGAGTATAGAGAGTTCATAACCCCTTCAAAGTACGAGACCCTTACCGAGATTGTCAATGCTGCTCGGGAAAGGGAGATTGAATTGAAGAAGAGTATAGAACGGGGTGAACGAAGGGCACAAGATGTAAATCCAAGCCCTGCCAAGAAAGCAAGAACGAATGAATCAGCAAAGAAATCAGATGCTAAAGGTAGTACATCGGGTTGTAAAATTTGTGGGAAGAATCATAAGGGCGAATGTCGTTACAAGGATAAGCCTTGTCCCATATGCAAGAAAACGGGACATATGGCTATGTCGTGCCCGGAGAAAGTGACGGTTTGTTACAACTGTTATCGAACGGGTCACAAGAAGTCGGAATGCTCGGAACTGGTTGGAAAGAAGGATGGGCAAGAACCGAAAGGTGAAGCCCCGAAAGCAAAGGCAAGATCTTTCCAACTAACTGCTGCAGAAGCAAAGGTTGAACCTGACGTGGTCTCAGGTATATTTGCTGTAAATTCAATTCCCGCACACGTGTTATTTGATACGGGTGCGAATAAATCCTTTGTTTCATATGGGTTTATTCGACATCCTTCATTTGTTCTAACTAAATTACCTGTGCCTTTAGAAGTAGAGATAGGTAATAACAAAAGCTTTATTGTTTGTGATGTATGTGAAAATTGTAAACTGAGCATCGATGATGAAGAATATTTGATAAATCTAATCCCGATGTCGATGGGAGAATTCCAAGTAGTTGTGGGGATGGATTGGCTATCTCAATATCATGCAAAGGTCGTGTGTTTTCGCAAAGAGATAAAACTAACATCTCCAAGCGGAAAACACGTCACCGTTTATGGCGAAAAACGAGGCAACCCCATAGTATGTTCAATGTTGAAAGCTCACAAGCTCATGAAGCGAGGATGCAAGGCATTCATAATTTATGCAAATGAGACCGAGAAAGAATCACGAAAGATTGGAGATGTACCGGTAGTACGAGATTATGAAGATGTTTTCCGGAAGATTTACCGGGGATACCGCCTGAACGGGAAGTAGAGTTCGGGATCGAATTGATCCCGGGCGCGAAACCGGTAGCAAAAGCCCCGTACCGACTTGCACCGTCGGAACTACAAGAGTTGATGTCCCAAATCCAAGACTTGCTTGATAAGGGATTCATAAGGCCGAGTGTGTCTCCTTGGGGCGCACCGGTATTGTTCGTGAGGAAGAAAGACGGGATCATGCGTATGTGTATTGATTACCGGGAGTTAAACAAACTCACGGTAAAGAACCGATACCCGCTCCCGAGAATAGATGATTTATTCGACCAACTACAAGGTGCGAATTGGTTCTCCAAAATTGACCTTAGATCGGGGTATCATCAACTAAAGGTCAAAGAAGAAGATGTGCCGAAGACGGCTTTCCGCACAAGATACGGACATTACGAATTTCTCGTGATGTCATTTGGGCTAACAAATGCGCCCGCGGCTTTCATGGACCTCATGAACCGGGTTTGCAAGCCAATGTTGGATAAGTCGGTCATAGTGTTTATCGATGATATCTTGGTGTATTCGAAAAGTGAAGCCGAACACGCACGCCACTTGCAAGAAGTGTTAGAGACACTTAGACGAGAGAAGCTTTATGCAAAATTTTCTAAATGTGCCTTTTGGTTACGAGAGGTACAATTTCTTGGTCATGTCATAAGTGCCGATGGAGTTTTGGTGGATCCGTCAAAGATAGAAGCGGTGTCAAAATGGAATCCCCCGAAGAACCCTTCTGAAATTAGAAGCTTTTTGGGGCTTGCTGGATATTATAGGAGATTCATTCAAGATTTCTCCAAGATTGCATCGCCGCTAACAAAGCTAACCCAAAAGAAAGTAAAGTTTGTTTGGGGAGTCGATCAAGAAAAAGCGTTTCGGACGCTAAAAGAAAGGTTAACTCAAGCTCCGGTACTGACATTGCCGGACGGAGTTGAAGACATGGTGGTTTATTCGGATGCTTCACTATTGGGACTTGGTTGCGTATTGATGCAACGGGGCAAGGTAATAGCCTATGCCTCGAGACAATTGAAGATACACGAGAAGAAATATCCCACGCACGATCTCGAGCTGGCAGCGGTGGTATTTGCATTAAAAATATGGAGGCATTACCTGTATGGGGTAAAGTGCACCATATTCACCGATCACAAGAGTTTGAAATACTTCTTTGATCAGAAGGAGTTAAATATGCGACAAAGGCGATGGCTGGAAACGGTGAAGGACTACGATTGTGAGATACATTATCACCCCGGAAAAGCAAACGTAGTGGCGGATGCTCTAAGCAGAAAAGCGGACTATGTCCCAATACGAGTGAAGTCGATGCAACTCGTGGTGACCTCGGGTATACTTGAACGTATTCGAGAAGCGCAGCAAGAAGCAGTAAAAGAAGAGAATTGGAAGAAAGAAAGAATAATTGGTCAATTGAAAGATTTGTCAGAAGGGAATCATGGGTTGAAGACTCGATCCGGAAGGATATGGGTCCCACATACTTGTGGAGTAAAGGCGCTTCTACTTAACGAAGCTCATAAATCCCGTTATTCGATTCATCCGGGTGCAACCAAGATGTACAATGATTTGAAACAAAATTATTGGTGGCCCGGAATGAAGAGGGATGTAGCGAAGTATGTGGAAAAATGCTTGACATGTTTACAAGTCAAGGCGGAGCATCAGAAACCCTATGGCAAACTCCAACCGTTAGAAATTCCGGTTTGGAAATGGGAACATATTACAATGGACCTGTTAACCAAGTTGCCTAAGACGAATCGTGGTTTTGATGCAATATGGGTAGTGGTGGATAGATTGACGAAAAGTGCTCACTTTATTCCGATTCGTGAGACTTATACGTCAGAAAAGATGTCAGAAGTCTATACCAATGAAATCATAGCACGTCATGGAGTGCCGGTGTCCATCGTGTCTGATAGGGATACCCGGTTTACTTCGAATTTCTGGCGTGATTTCCAAGAACAAATGGGGACCAAATTGTTCATTAGCACTGCGTACCATCCTTAAACAGATGGACAAAGTGAAAGAACGATACAAATATTGGGAGACATGCTACGGGCGTGTATAATCTACTTTGGAGGCAGTTGGGATGTTCACCTACCGTTAGTCGAGTTTTCGTATAACAACAGTTACCAATCTAGTATTAAAATGGCACCATATGAACTGCTTTACGGTAGGAAGTGTCGAACCCCGGTTTGTTGGGGTGAAGTGGGTCCACGTGAACTCGCCCATCAAGACATAGTAAGAGCCACGAACGAAAATATCGATAAAGTTCGGGCACACTTGAAAGCGGCGCGGCTCAAGACAGGCAAAAGGCGTATGTTGATAAAAGGAAAAGGCCAATTTAATTTCAAGTGGGTGACATGGTCATGCTAAAAGTGTCCCCATGGAAAGGCGTTATTAGATTTAGAAAGAAGGGGAAGTTAAGCCCAAGGTTTATCGGGCCATTTAAAATTATCGGGAGAGTAGGCAAGGTAGCTTACCGCCTTGAATTACCGGAGGAGCTAAGTGGGATCCATGGCACGTTTCACGTATCTCAATTAAGAAAGTGCCTAGCGGACGAAACGACCTATATCCATTACGATGATATCGAAGTGGATAATAGTCTAAATTATGCGGTAAGACCGGTTGAAATTTTAGACAGAAAGGTCAAACGTTTACGAAATAAACAAATTGAACAAGTCAAGGTTAAATGGGAGCATAGAAAGGGTTCGGACACTACGTGGGAGTCCGAAGAGGAGATGCGACGTCTTCACCCTACATTATTTGGTACGTACTTCGGTTTCGGGGACGAAACCCTTTTTAAGGGGGGTGGACTTGTAACACCCCGAAAAAATATAAAACTTTATATTAGAATTATAAAGTATAAATAAACAAGAATTTACTAACTAGAAATTTTAACCTAGTTAGTTAATAGACTAGAAATAGCTTATGAAGAGGTTAAAGGTTACTAAACAATAAGTAGGACAAAGTTGAGGGGTTAAGTTGACATAATTGAAACTTAAATTGTTAAAACAAAATAAAATAAACCAAACACCCCCAAAAGAGGTGTTGGTCGATCAGGAGAAAGACCAGGTCGACACCCCCTTAGTTCCAAACCCTAAAATCATCAAAACTCTCAAATTGGAGGTGTGAATCTGGTCCAAATCGAGAATTGAGCCTAGAATCGTAATCCTCACTGCAAGAGGATTCTAAGGTATGTGAAATTTGATGAAATCTATCAACTTGAAATTCTCATGATTTTGAAAATCTGAAATTAGATACTTGCATGTGTGTTATTTGGTTAGATTAAAGTTGATTAGGTGTTTAGAAGTAAAACCTAGCTAACTATTTGAGAAATCATGACCAAATTCAGAAAGTTCCATGAACACCTTGAAGGTGGGTTGTGGGTTTTACATGATGATGATGAACACTAGGGTTAAGAAGGGTTATTCTAGTGTAATTTGATCTTAGAGAAAGTAATTTCAGAAAAATATGATGTTAAATACTATATGAGGGCCTTATTGATGATTAAGCTAGCTAATTAGTAAGTTATAAACCTGAATGTGAAGATATAAAATTCTGCCCTTAAAGTGTTTGATAAAACGCCTCAAAGATGGCTTGAAATTTAATTGTTAAGTTAAAAACGCATAATAGTGATGTAAGGTAAAATGTGCGTTATGTATATGAAACAAGGAGTTCTAAACATAAAGTGATTGAACTCTATAGGAAAAGAAGCCGGGTCATCTAGCGGACAAACCGGTGGGGATGCACGTATGAAAGGCTTGCTTTAAAGGTATGTAACTTGTCCTGTTACATTTATTTTGTCGGATGAATTAAATATGTAATTGAAATTTTGCATAAGAGTTGTTTTGAAATAAGCCTTGAAGTCGTTATATTGATTGATTATTTAAGTTCGGTTGGTACGCGTTGATAGTCGTCATATAGGAGGATTTCCTTAGACGAGCCAAACGGGTCAATTAATCAAGTGAAACATGATATATATATATATATATATATATATACCTCGGAATGTGGTGGATAGTGTTATGTTATGGGTTAATATTTATCACATTATTAGAAATACCAGAAATTGGATGTTATGGGTTGATAGAAAAGCAAATTACAAGTTTTGTTTGAATGAGCTGAACCAAACAAAAACTAAACATTGATTTCCAGGTCTTACCGTAAATTACGGTAATACCGTAATTTACGGTAAAGGTTATATTTGTTACGGTGCAAACCTTCTAATTTACGGTGACCAGACATCCTCAAGACTCACCGTAAATTACGGTGATACCGTAATTTACGGTGGATCCAGAATAATTGTTTGTCATTATTATTTCAAATGTAATGTACAACTTAGTGATTATAATATACAATAACGTCAAAACTAACATTTTAATGGTTTTGATCATAGGTAAATTTGGTAGATCTTATAGGTGACGATTAAGCAATCAGATGAAGAACCGAACACTCCGTTTTGAAGCTTCCGCAATGTTTTAGATCTACGTAGTTTTTATGTATGGGTTGTAAACACATGTTAAACAATTTTTGAAACGTTTTAACTTAGTCATTAGTTGACTAAGGTCTTAGTTACTTATGATCTTTGTTAATGAAAGACGTGTACTTAAATTATATTTAATATAAATTTAAGGGTAAAAAAAAAATCTAGGGTGTTACACATTGATCAAGATCATGATCCATCTGCACACACACACTCGTTAGTGATTAACGGAAAGAAAGAATAACCGCTTACGGAAAAGCATCTTCCGTCAAGTTTTCACCAACAGGTTTTCCCGCCCAAACTTCGGCTATAAATAAAAGGATAATTCAGGTATAATGCTCAAGTTACTTTCACTTCTTCTTCATCAAAACCTGTACTTATTCTCACGCCGGAGGGTGGTCACGGAGAGAACCTCCATTCTCCCCGTGGCGAGTCTAACGGTTGTTATTTTGCAGTTATTGCGAGAGGAAGAAGATCATTCACCCATGAATCAGACGAGAAGATTTAACCCTTTTATGCAGATTCAAACCCCCCGGTTCAGTTGATTCCGGTCAATTAAACCAGTGTTTCTTCATTGGCGCCAACCGATTTCTCAGTTTATTCATTTCTTCTCGTTTCAATTTGTTTTCTCTTCATTCCCTGTTTCATATGGCAGAGAATTTAATAATTCACCCATCAAGTCCTCGATCTGGAATAAAGGGTACGGAAACCCAAGGTATCCAGATCGACGGAATCATGGGCAACGTACACAGCAACAGAAGTTATCTGGAAGGAAAGGGCCACGTGGTACAAATGGGAGTTCATAATCGTCCAGATCTACTCCCGGAGGAAACTCCAAAATACTGGTTCACCAGGTTCCCGAACGCTATGAACCAAATTTTTGCACCAAACGTTAGATCTGGGTTATTAAACAACAGATCCGATACTCAAGAAGTAAGCAAGGGAAAATTGGGCACTACAACGTTGGACCCACGGTCAGCTTGTCAGTGGGACATCCAACACAGTAGCCAAGGAGACATGGTACGAAAATCAGAAGATACCAATCACCAGAAATCAAACCAAAGCAGATAAATATGGTACAAGGAGGTCCCTCACGAAGGCCAAACAAACGAGGCCATAATCAGCATTGGCGAGAGCAACAAGTAGTCTTCCATGTTGTCCCCGGAGGTCCTCAGGAAGAACATCCAGTAATTATCACCGGTATTTTCGGCCACTACTGAACTGATTATATGTTCATAGATCCAGGAAGTTCAATGGATATAATCTATGAACAGTGTTTCAAACAACTTGACCCAGAAGATAAGTGTCACACCCCTATTTTCCACGTGTCACCGGTGGGCCCATTGGGGAGTATAGTGACGTAGTTGGTATCATCATAGACAAACAACACAATATATAAATGCACAATGGAAGCAAAGATAGATTCATTTCAACTTTAATAAAGTGTAATATTAAATATCACAAGTAGTTGAAACGGATCCACAGGCGGATCAAAATAAAATAAGATATTGTTCAACAGCTTTATTGTCATCCAAGTTTGCGAGGCTTATTGTGGACGCTCTAGAAGACAGCCAGCCTAGTACGAGTAGTACCTGCACTTAACCTTTTGGGAAAAATACGTCAGTTTACACTGGTAAATACAATTTAACTGACTCATTTTGAAAAGGTTGAAAATTGATTTAAATGCACGTGGCACAAAACATTTTATAACTTGGGATAATTATGTAATATTATAATCTTGTGAACGAATTACATGTTACTTGTGCGTTCAGTAGCCCGGATCTTGGCCGGGTTAAAGATCAATAGACACACCACATTATTGAGTTATACACTGACAGGTGTACGCCTACACCCCGTGCTCAGGTCGTGGCCATCTCGTAAGATGATGCCAAGGATATCCGGGACATGGTCATTAACCCCCCAAAGGCTTTAAGTGAACAAGACTGTTTAAACGATCCGATCAAGTTATTCAATTAACCACCCAAAGATGTAAGATTTGATGCTCGATCAAGCGGTATTCTATATACCGTAACCCAAGCCCGTATAGGGAAATAAGTTAAAAGTATTTACCTTGGTAAGTATAAATCACAACTAGCAAGTGAAGGTAGCTTTTACTGGTTCTTCTATTCTGGAACAAAGGTTTATAATAACCTATTAGATTTCTAACGGGTCTTTAATTAAGCCTAAGCTTAGACCGGCTAACTTTCAATAGGAAGACACGGTTCAAACGCACGATTAAGCGAAGACCGGATAGAATGTGATTTAGACCCGACAAGTTTGAATACTTGTATAATATGGGTATACTAAATACATTCTGAATTTTGAGACAAAAATGATAATGTTTGACCCGTTTCGGTCAATTTGTGCAAACTAGTTACATAAACCGAACCGAACGCGAAAAGGGCGTCACGGGTAACCAAAAGAGTCATATGCAAGTTCCCTGAGTTAATATGCCTTAAATATGTTATAATATCAGTAAGATATCTTCTATTATGCCCAAAACGGATTTAAACACAATTTATGCCTCATAAGGGCATTTTGGTCATTTAAAAGATTATAAAAGAGTTTAATTGGAAATCTGAGTTACAGGTCTGGTTTATCCAGTAAATATACTTAATTTAACATGTTATAACGGTAGGGTATGACTTATATGTGAAATTTATTATTTAAGACCAAACTATGCTCCTTAGGGGTATTTTGGTAATTTCACAAGGTCTTATAAAAGGTCAAAACTGGAACCTGAGTTCAAAAACTTTTACTTACTGTTATTATCTCAAAATATACTAAAAACATCAGTAGGTATCAACCTTATATGTTTAATATGGTTATAATACATACTATGCGTTAAAAACGCTTAAAAAGGCGATTTGGAGCCATTTCCAGGTTTTTAAAAGAAAGCTGATATTTTTATAATTCCAGAAGGCTCAAAATATTTTATTTAACAAATGAAATCAGTAGAAAAAGGTTTGGGGTCAAAAGGATTTGTAAAACTCATTTTATGGCTTAAAAGGCAAAATCGGTATTAACCGAATTAAACTTAGAGACCTATGTTATGCTCAGCCAAAAATTAAATAAAAATCTTCAAAAATCCTAAAATATTATATAACATCAGTGGGTAAAAAGTTTGATATCAAAAAGTGGGTTTAAATAGGCTATTTGCTAATTACGCCATTTAATTAACATAAAGCTTTCAAATTACGATAATGAGCATAACTCTTAATCTAGACCTCAAACTGATATCAAATTTTTGGTGCAAGTTTATAAATCAGTAACAAATGTTTCTACTCTTTCACTTTTTCAAAAATCACGTTTTATAGTCAAAAGGGCATAATAGTCACATTTAAGCATAAATCGGAAACATGCATATGAATCGGATAGGTATTGAACCAAGTTGTACAATCTCAGAGAGTTATACATATATGAAACCTGGTCCAAAATAAGCTCTAAGTCAGATCTCAAACATGCAAGAACGGGTCAGAACTGAAAGTCAAAGAAAAAGTCAATTTATGGGACTTTCGGTTCCGATCCGGGTTTAAACTGAAAATTGTCGAGTTGAACATGTTGAGACATGTTCTTACATTAATTACCATGTTATATTAATGATCAAACAGGTTGCATGTACCCTACATTGCTAATTATGCTTAAACTTGCAAATAATCATTCTGTTGACTTTTTAAAGTATGCTTTGACTCGACAATTAGCATAGTTAGAGTGGGAATCTGAAAATACCCTTTTAAGGGTTTGTTACCCACATAAATACCAACTTGTAGGTACTTTCAATTCGAGAAATGACTGAGCAAATTTCATTTAATCTTAAAGTCAAACTTAAATTACGATGGTTTGACTTTTGCTTAATAAACTAAGCTAGAACGATTTAGAAGGGGTTAGGAGTACTTACAAGAGTCCTAATTAAGCTTAGAGAGCCTAATGAATCCTTGTTTTTGACCAGAGAGCTCCAGAACTTATAATGCAAGTGAAGTATCAAGTGAACTTACTTCCTTTATATAGTTTTCGGGTCTCCGTAGGATCATGACACGTGTAGGGACGTTATAATCAGATCATGCCATGTGTTAAGCTGTCTTTTAAACCTGTGGGCAGCCCCTAGATTCTTGTATGAGAGTATAGGAAACTAGAATGAACAAAAACCAGCAACAACAGGCTGTTAACAGCTGTTTTCTGCATCTGATCATGCCACGCGGCCCGCGTAAGTATCTGTGTGGTCTTACGCGGCCCGCCTCACATCCCAGGTCTGCAAAACAACTTTCTGAATTTAAAGAATCAGTCCCTATGAGCATATAAGGTTATTTTAAGCACGTTCAAGGCCCGTTAACCTCATTTTAAGGCTCCACTAGGAGGATTAAACATAGAGGACATGAAACATGTTCAAAAACATGTCGGATGTCGGTTTGTTTGGCCGTACGGTCACGTTATGCGTCGAATTACGACGAAACACGGACATATGCTAAAAACGGTCCAAATCACGCGACGAGTGGAATTTTATCAAGGCGATCACTAAAATAAAATATTTTAGTGCTTACATAAATTTTTGGGTGTCCGGAGATACACAGAATGCGAGATATGCGCAAAAGTGCAAACTTGTGCACTTTTTGACACTTTTAGTCCCTGTATGACATAAAAGTTTATTTTTGCGCATGAAACACATCTAAGCCTATATCTAAGCTATATAAAGAATAAATAGGTTATATTTAACTCATGGACATATTCCGAAATATCCGTTACCATACGAATCGGCATACTTTTGCCGTTTGACGCAAATAGTCCTTTAATTGCGCAAAGTGGCGCGAAATGCCGTTTAATGATATCTAAGCCTTCCATAGCCCATAATAATCATTACCAAGCATATAAATACATGTTAATATGATCTCGTTCACTTAGATGGTCACAGAAAGGCATAGATTCAAAAGTTGACGCTTTAGGTCCCTCTATTGCGCAAACTTGCGCATCTCATCATTTAATAGCATTGAAGCCTCATCTAAGCCATATTAGGCATTCTTGAAAGTATTATTAAACATCACGATACTTAGGGTTTGCTAAAAGGTCATTTAGATGTATAATTAAACATATTGACACTTTTAGCCCCTCTAACTTGCATAGTTGCGCGTAATTTTACTTAAAGGCATAAAAACCTTAAACGGCCATTATTTGGCATTCCCGAGAGTATAATAAAATATCATGAAGCTCCTGGTTTGTTAAAAGGTCACTCAGAGGTAAGAATTAACATGTTGACACTTTTAACCCTTTATTGCGCAAAGTTTCAAATAATTACACAAACGGCTACACTCGATTAACAAGTGGCTCGTTTGTGAATATAATCATCGTGAGAGCTTATTTAGAAACTTAGTTTAGGTATGTTACACTTCCAATCCTTTCATAATCAAAGTTTTCGATTTTTCGAAAAATTAGTCCCTTAAATTCAATGTTTGACTTCATTGGGGTTTATTACACATGTCAATACATCATTGGACGTGATTTTCCGAGGTTTTACATCCTCACCCCCTTAAAAGAAATCTCGACCTCGAGATTTGCTAAATGCTGGAAGTACTTTTTGTCACATAATGGACTTAACTTCTATAGCATATCTGGAGCTTCTCCAAGCTCCCAAGTTGACCTCTATAATGGGTACATATATCCTTTTTGGAGCTTCTTAACCTGTTGATCCTCAATCGATGCAGGTTTCTCATCATATCATAAATTTGTATATCAATATGTGATAATGCTTCTTGACTTATTGGTGAAAACACAGCCTTAAGTCATTAGTGCGTAATGTATTGCGAGCTCCGCCAAGCTCCGTAAATAGGTTGTAGCTTATAAGCTATTTGATCTTGGTACATTCGATTCGCTTGAATGATTCCATATATTCAGAGTTCAACTAGTCTGATAATTAACAATTTGGCACACCCTTCAGGGTGATATCTTTTGTTGAACCTTCTTCCTCAACAGGAATTCAAGAGGGTTGATATTCTTATTAATCCTTGACTTTCTGCCGAATACTGGCATCTTACTGATGATTATGGGTTTGTTTGATCTTACCCGTCAAGGCAACTTTCAGAACCTGATAATTGGACTTACCAATCTTCTGTCTACTAAATAGATGTTAATCATTCCATCTATACAAGGTCTCCAAAAGAGCAGCCTTGATACTTATATATCAACTATTATAGAAAAGCTTAATTTAAGGTGAGATGGTTATTCCAACCATTTCTTAAAACTAATCTTAAGGAATTAACTAATCCTTGTCGTTAGTCGAACAAATCGACGATCCTGGGCAGCTGATGGAAATTCTTAATTGTTGCCTAATTTGGGTTGCGGTAATCAATGCATAAGCAAAATGAACCGTCTTTCTTAATTAACAATACCGAATTCTTAGAATATAGGGTTAGGCTATATGAATTCTTTATTTCAAAACTTATTTAATTATGGTTTTGATTCTTCCAATAATGGCACTAGCAGTCTTGGAGATTTCATAATGATACAGCCCTAATGGGATATAAATCTTAATTCTACCTGCCTTTCCGGGGTAAACAGGGTAATCCTAGGAGAAGATAATCAAGTTATAAGGAGGTTACAGAGGTTTTCCAAATCTCAGGCTCCAATTCATCTATCATAGTTTGTGTCAGATAAGTGACACATTTATGTCACAAGTCCATGAATTCCTTAATCGGGAACATTTACTTTGACAATTTCATTCTGGATATCTTCTTTGAATACCATTAGTTGTCTTTAGTACCATATGACTATTAGAATATCCTTGCGGTTCCATGCATTAAACCTCCATACTGATCAGGCATGGAAGCAATCTATGGAACTTATTAAGATACATCAATCCTCATATGGCGCTTTTAGCATACTGTCTGGTTTTCGCAATCGATAGAGATCAAGGAGATATCAACTATATATGCTGACGCACTTCTTCTAGAGAGAGGATACTTCTAGAATTCCATAATTAGAGATTTCTAACAGGAACAGAAGAAATGGTCCTTATGATTTCGCCTGTAAGTTTTACCTTACACTTAATATCTGGGGTTCTTACGGGAAAATTTCTAAAAGTTTGCTAAGCTTAAAATCTTATGAGAGACTTAGCAGTACCTGAATTCAAACGTAACTCTTAGCCAAAAGAAATCACAATAAGGGTTTATCTGGCGTCATTATTAATGTGAACTGCCTCTAATTATTCATCAGGAGAGTTAAACGCCTCCATTCTTAATCCTTTTAAACTTAGCTACAAAATCTTTGACAAACTTTTAAGGCAGTCTCAACTTTGACTGGTTATTTCTTAATCTATATAACCTGAGTAGCTGAGTTAGGTCCATAATGGATTTATAATGAGCAGGTATTGAAACCCTAAAGTTCCCTTTTATAGTCGATGCTAAATCATCGATATATATAGTGCATTATGCTTAGGTTCTGGGTTAACCGAATAAGAGCACTATTTCAACCAATGAACCAAGGTTTGCAACCTACTGCCGATAGTTTATAGCTTTTATGGGGGAGTCGGAAAAATTCTTATTCCATCTTTCCATTTCGCAAAGCGGATACCAGGTTTTTCTAATAAGGTCCTTAAAATTTGAACCATCCCATACTGTATAAGGGGATCTTTCTTGTGAACTCCATTAGTGTCCTCACTAATCAAGGGTATTACCACCGGATGATTGTGACGCACATATTACCGTGTGCTTTCCAGCATAACCACTGATATACCTAATGGTTTCTACTTCATCCTTTCTAGTGTTTAGTCAACATAAGCAAGCCAAGAGTAGCTAAAACATAGAGGTAAAATCTTGGATTCTAATACTTAGTCAACATAAGGAGGATAAGTAGGTGACTTATAGTAAGAAGTAGCTAAAACATAGAGGTAAAATCTTGGATTCTAATACTTAGTCAACATAAGGAGGATACTTAGTCAAAATCTTGGATTCTAATACTTATACATGTGCTTATATTTAATCAAAATGGAAATTTCACAAACTAGGCACCTAGCTCGGTTGGCTAGGCGCGCGAAAGGGTGTGGCCTAGACCCAGGTTCGATTCCGGGGACGGCCGGTTCCACCATTTTTTTTCCGCACGGATACATGAAATTATGAGGGTTGTCTCACAAGGAGTCTTGATAACTGCTTGCTTCTTATCATTCTCTATATAGGCTTGACTTCTAGGACGACCAATTCATTCTTATCACTATGTCGAGTCCCTTATTATTTAAATGGGAACAAGGGCGTCAGAAAAATTAACGCTTAGAGTTTTAACAGGCAGATTTAATGATTTACAAAATCTGTTGTCTTATGAAAGACTTATCTGAACCTGAATAAAATAATACTCAAGCATGAGCGTTATTGATAAAGAAGTACCTGTTGTGACATTGTCATCCTGAATAGCCTCTTGAGCATCCACTTGAGAGCTTCCATCTTCGGTCTTCTTAGACTCCTCAGGCTTCTTGGTTTTATTTGGGCAATTTGTCTTGATGTGCCCTATTTCATTGCAACCATAGCAGGTTGCGTCCTTTATGTTTTGGCACTCCAAGGTCTTGTGCCCTTTCTTGTTACAAATCCCACAAGGCCTAGCTTGTGACTCCAGAGTGCATTTCCCTTTAGTTGCCTTCTTTGGGCAACGGGTATTTATGTGCCCCTTCTCGCCACAATCATAGCATGTGGCGTCCTTCAAGTCCTTGTACTCATGGGTCTTGTGATCCATCTCCTTGCAGATGACACATCCCCCGGTCTGCTCATAGAAACATTTTCCGAAGTGCTTCTTCTTGAAGGTTTTGCATCCTTTGGCTTGGACTGGTTATAGTTTGAACCGGTCTTACCCTTTTTGTAACCCTTATTCGGGGTATCATCGCACTTTCGCTTATGATCCTTCAACGCACGGTCCACAGCGTTGTTTACGGCTGTATCTATCATAGCCTGTAACTCGGTGCTTGTTAAATTCAATCTTACATCATCATTCTGATCAACCGGATGATTGTGAGCTTCAGAGGAGTCAGCCATGGTGAAACTTTGAAGGCTACAAACCAAATAGTAATAATTGGTTTAATTATATGGTGAATTGTCGAATTGATGATTAAATAGCCATGGTACAACTAAACCATATAGGCGAATAGATAGTATTAAATATAATTGATTATGTTTTGCCTAGGTTTTTAAATAGACCATCTTTGGCGTTTAAACGGGATATAATCCTTCAAATTTACTAGACAGGGGACATAAGTCACGACTGTCAATGTCATACTGACATCTTATATAGCACAACGGCTTGTTCCAAAGGACTTTTCGATGGCACAGATGCCTTGTCACTAGGGAAATTCTAAAACATAATCAATGATTCCTTTGGATCGGAAAATTTCATAATTCATTGCCTTGACAAAGTTATGAAATAAAACTATCTTTTTCATGTATACATCTTTGCCCGTAGGTATACATCCCAGATGGATGTTTAGATGTGTACATCATGTTCGACGTTTATTAGCCATGATTCCTATTGATCATTTAGGCTAAATAAGGGGTTTGGAAGTTCCTAATATAAAGATGACAAGCGTGATTTTATCGCATCACTGTTGTCGGGAGTGTTAACACGTTTTCAAGTGTTAATAAGGATCTGAATCTCCTTTAAACAGGTTTTACCATTTTAGCTAGGTCTTCAATGACATTCAAGCTAGGTCAAACCCTTTAAGATTCTCTTTTAATATTTATACTGGCAGGAAAGGAATGATATCTATTTTATTCAGGATTTTCATTATAATTATCCTAAATTTAATTAAAATATAACCATGGCACAAAAGGCCAAGTCACAGGGACAACTTTATATTATAAACCTTGATTTTGTAGAATTAAGGTATTTAGGCTTGAACGTGTTCATGCCTTTTCTTGACAGGAAGTTGTAGGCTACGACTGTCTTTTGTCTTATATGATAATGAGTATAGCCCGTAGGTGTAACAACCTTGATTTTCAAACATGTACTTGTTTGATACATATATCATATTTTGAGATGCAATTTGTTTGATACATGTTTAGTTTTATTGTTGCAGCATGTTTTGCCGACCCAAACACGTGAATAATTTCAATTTGTTCTAGTTTCATACTTATAAACAAGACAATATTAATTACAAGGTCCTAACATGTCATTTTGTGAAAGTATAAGTTGAGGGACCAAATTTGTCATTCCTTAAAACTTGCTCGAAAACTTTGATTTTAAGTCTGAGGACTAAAACCGTCACTTTTAGAAAATACAAAAGTCCGGGGACTAAATTGTCATTTTTGAAATTTTATAAGTTCTGGTTAAAAGTGTAATTTTTGTAAAACATAAAGTTTAGGGTCCTTTATGACATTTTTGAAACTTGTTTTATAAATAAAAATATAAGTTTTTTTAAACTTTTAAAAGTTTAGGGTCTAAAATGCAATTTTGGAAACTTATATTTATATAAAATAAATAAACATATATTTTGGATTAAAAGTCCAAGGACCATTGGGTCATTTTATCAAACTGGTAGTCTAGGGACTATTCTTGCCATTTTTAAAACTGTTTTCAGTTAAAAACCCTAACCGGGTTAAATAATATAAAAGGAATCCAATTTTAAAAATTAACTCAGTTAACTTGTTCAGTTAACAAGTCCAGGGACCATTCTTGTCGATTTTCAAAGTTGTTTAACCGGATAAATTAACCCAGTCAGCTTTTATATTAAGGAATCATGTATTAAACAGCTAACTTAGTTAGACTCTTTGGTTAAATAGGAGGGACCTGTTATGACTAACTCAGAAACACCAGGGACTAATCTTGTAACTTAGATTCAAACCGGTTATTACCGTTTGTATCGCCGGAAATCAGTCCAAAACACAAACAGACAATGCACACTGATCGATTATCACACTTGCTTGTTCTCCTCGACAACATGAATCGTCCAAACACCCCAATTTCACCAAACCATGCAATTCTGTCTACGAAATCGGGAATCGTTTTAAAAATTAAAGTGGGAATCGGAATTGGTATTACCTGTTTGTTTGAGGATCAATTTAACACGTTATATGATTCCTGCAACCTTCACGAACCCAATACACCTTTCAAAACTTTCAAACACACTGAATTACCCTCCTGTTCATCTCTGCAACACGTCGCCGGAACCGGACTCGCCGGAGATAGTCGACCGAACAATTCCGACGATACCGGAGACCTTTTAAATCTCCAATCGGTATAATTTCACTAACTTATCGTTCCTGTTAGTTTAATTTGATTCTAAACAATGATTGATAGGTTAGAGTTAATTACATAGTTAGTCCCTGTGGTTTACACAAAATAACATACTTAGGTACTAATAGTTTAAAATCACTTTCTAGGGTATTAACTTTTCATTTTGTAACGTTTGGAGGTATTAACTTCTAAGGTAATAACATAGGTAGTCCCTGTGGTTTGCACAAAATAACATACTTAGGTACTAACAGAATGTGATTTTAAGCCTACAAATAAGCTTAATACCCCCAAACGTTACAAAATGAAAAGTTAATACCCTAGAATGTTATTTTAAACTATTAGTACCTAAGTATGTTACTTTGTGCAAACCACGGGGACTAACTATGTAATTAACTCGATAGGTTAATTTGATCGGTTTGACTTCTGTTGACTTGATATTGGGGAAGATGATGATTTATTTCTGTATTTTTAATTTTCATTTTTAAACAGTTAATCTTTAATTCATATTAATTCGATATTAAATATATAAAATCCGAAATTTTTATCATATTTTCCTGAAATATTGGTGTATTTAATAAAAATATAAAAGTTTGTAAAATTTTTATAAATCTATTTTATTTTAATTAAAACCTATTCTGACTTAAAATATTTATATTAATTCAAATTTTTGGAAATTATTTATGAAATTTTTATGTTAATCATATTAACAGTATACTTTGTAAAAATAATTTTTTATAAAATATTTGAAACTGTTTTGATATTTTTATAATTAAAACAGTTAAATCTTATGTTTTATAGAATTAATTTTATTAATTTAATTATTCTGAGTTGTAAATTATTTCCAAAACTATTTTTATATTAATATTCATGATATATTGAGATTATTAAAAGTCAGAAACCATGTTTAATTATTTTGCATGTTATTTATAGATAATAAACTTTATAAAAGCAATTATGTGCAATTATTCTTTTTAATTCCAGAATATTATATAAAATTTACTAAAGGCCATAATATTTATTTTAAATCTGTATTATTGCATGACATTATTTAAAAATATTATTTCTAATTTTTCTGTTTTAAATAATTATTTAGGTAATTATTTACACAATTATTCAGTTATTTCATTTTCAACAATTAATTAAACTGTTTATTTAAAACATATTTATTTTTCTGCCATGATAATTATTTTCAATCTGATTTATACTTGTTATATAACTAAAATATCATTTTTAATTATTCTGCCCTAAATTAATTATTAGATAATTAATTTGTATAATTATCACATTATTCTGAAAATACATATGTTTTGATAATACTGAATATAATTTATAAATTCTGTAATTAAACTTGGACTTTTGAGTTATATTTTAAACTCTTAAATTATACAAACTGTTTACATAATTTTTATAAGATATATATATATATATATATATATATATATGTAAATAAACTTAAAATATAATTATTTATTTATATATATATTAATTTTATATATTATTTGTTTAAAAATACAAATAATATTATCATACTTGTTATTTGTATAATCTAGTAATTATATAAACACTTCTCAAATTTATCAAATTACCAAGTGTTCCCCAAACAGATTGTCAAATCAACACAAAACCTTGTCACCCGTTTATACAAAATCACAGTGTTGCCCTTGTTAATGCTATGTTCCATATGTGTTGTTTCATGCATGTTTTTAGAGTAGCGTGGAAAGACTTGTTCCTGCAAAACTCTTACCTATATACTTGTTTGGAATTTGATTCACAAGCAAGGTGAGTTCATAGTCCCCATTATCTGTTTTACAATATTTTCGGGGTGAAACATATGTAATAATGTGATACAAACTCATTTTCATTCTGTGGCTATCTTGATTGTTTTCTTGCAAATTGTTTGATTACTTGATGCTTAACCTACATTCATTAACTCCGATCAAGCCGAGCGGTACATTATAGCGCTATAGGGGGAACGCCCCACCCGACTTCATGGTCAATTGTTGTTGTTGTTGATAGTCATGTTAGTCATTATGGAAGTCTGGGTGATCAATGCCGTGTCAAGACAACAAAGGTTTGAATGTTAACCAAGCGAGACTTGTTTCATTCAATTGTTTAGAACATATCAAATGCCACATTGTTGAACATTTTATTTCATTATCACATTATTTGTTTATTACCAAACTAACCAAAACCTATGAACTCACTCAACCGTTTGTTGACCCGTTTATTTTTAACATATGTTTCAGGTGATGATGCTTAGGGTCATGTTTTGCAAGGGATCACATAGGATTGCTCAAGACAAGTGCCTTAGTTTAAATAAAATTAAAGACCTTTATGTGAACAACGTGTTGTACCTATTTTATTTTTGGATGCGAATGCAATCCTTTAAACAACTTAATGATATTTCAACTTAAATTAAATCACCATGTGCCTATTTGCATTCTACCAAGTTTCGTGATGCCCTCGACGTTTCCGCCTCCGATCAGGGTGTCACAGTAGGCAGTATATCCCTAGTTATAATTTAATAATAGCTCAACAGCCTAGTCACATGGACAGGTTTAATTTATAAACCAGGATGTTACAAAATCAAGGTATTAAGGCTTGAATCAAAGTTCATTGCCCTTTTTAACAGGGGGTTGTAGACCACTACTGTTTTTAGTCTCAAAGGATGTTAATTATAGCCCGTAGGCATTTCCCTTCTAAGGGATGTTTATGGTATGATCATCTTATAGGATGATATAAGCCATGATTTCTAAATCACCAGGCTAGATAAGAAAATTGGAAAAAAAATCCAATATAAGAATGACTGTTGTGATTTTCTCGAATCACATTTGTCGAGAGTGCTAACACGTTCTAAGGTGTTAACAAGGATTTGAATCCCTTGAATAGGTTCTACCATCTCGGCCTTGTAATATAGGCTAGGTTTTCCTTTAAGATTCTTTTTAATAATTAACGCAGAATAATTTTAAATCGGGATGTTAAAATGGATCTGAACCTAAATCGAGGAACTGCCATGTTGGCCGGGTCTTAATAATGACACGAGGCTAGGTCTTGTCCTTTTTAGATTTTGCCATTTTATTATAATGGTAGATCATATATAAGGAATGTTATTTTCCATTTATTTCATATTTCATGTTTAGAATGAAAACTTAAATTTAATCAATCCACTATATAAAAATAAAAGTACAGAGTTGCCCTAAGCGGGACTTGAAAGGAATAATGTTGTCCTTGCAGGGACTGAAAAATAAATATGTCCTTAGAAGGACTATTAAGGAAACGATCTTCAGCAAAAAGGAGTTTCTTCTTTATTCTAATTCTGAATGCTTTCTCCTTGGATGCTCGTTTCATTCTAGCCGTGGTACGAAGCTCAGCATTTCAAGGCTCCGGGTGTGGAGAACTCCTATTACGGCTTCTTCGCTTGCCGACATATCCAATATATAAAAAAAAATTTGGAAGCGAAATTTCCAGATTAGGATTGAGATTATTCCTATGTTAAGTCTAGACTCAGAAGGTCAAGGAATGTGCTAATGTGTCATTGAGATTAAACACCAAAAAGGCTAGTGTTTAATTCACTCAATGTTGGCTCTGATACCAACCTGTCACACCCCTATTTTCCACGTGTCACCGGTGGGCCCGGTGGGGAGTATAGTGACGTAGTTGGTATCATCATAGACAAACAACACAATATATAAATGCACAGCGGAAGCAAAGATAGATTCATTTCAACTTTAATAAAGTGTAATATTAAATATCACAAGTAGTTGAAACGGATCCATATGCGGATCAAAATAAAATAAGATATTGTTCAACAGCTTTATTATCATCTAAGTTTGCGAGACTTATTATGGACGCTCTAGAAGACAGCCAGCCTAGTACGAGTAGTACCTGCACTTAACCTTTTGGAAAAAATACGTCAGTTTACACTGGTAAATACAATTTAACTGACTCATTTTGAAAAGGTTGAAAATTGATTTGAATGCACGTGGCACAAAACATTTTATAACTTGGGATAATTATGTAATATTATAATCTTGTGAACGAATTACATGTTACTTGTGCGTTCAGTAGCCCGGATCTTGTCCGGGTTAAAGATCAATAGACACACCACATTATTGAGTTATACACTGACAGGTGTACGCCTACACCCCGTGCTCAGGTCGTGGCCATCTCGTAAGATGATGCCAAGGATATCCGGGACATGGTCATTAACCCCCCAAAGGCTTTAAGTGAACAAGACTGTTTAAACGAGCCGATCAAATTATTCAATTAACCACCCAAAGATGTAAGATTTGATGCTCGATCAAGCGGTATTCTATATACCGTAACCCAAGCCCGTATAGGGAAATAAGTTAAAAGTATTTACCTTGGTAAGTATAAATCACAACTAGCAAGTGAAGGTAGCTTTTACTGGTTCTTCTATTCTGGAACAAAGGTTTATAATAACCTATTAGATTTCTAACGGGTCTTTAATTAAGCCTAAGCTTAGACCGGCTAACTTTAAATAGGAAGACACGGTTCAAACGCACGATTAAGCGAAGACCAGATAGAATGTGATTTAGACCCGACAAGTTTGAATACTTGTATAATATGGGTATACTAAATACATTCTGGATTTTGAGACAAAAATGATAATGTTTGACCCGTTTCGGTCAATTTGTGCAAACTAGTTACATAAACCGAACCGAACGCGAAAAGGGCGTCACGGGTAACCAAAAGAGTCATATGCAAGTTCCCTGAGTTAATATGCCTTAAATATGTTATAATATCAGTAAGATATCTTCTATTATGCCCAAAACGGATTTAAACACAATTTATGCCTCATAAGGGCATTTTGGTCATTTAAAAGATTATAAAAGAGTTTAATTGGAAATCTGAGTTACAGGTCTGGTTTATCCAGTAAATATACTTAATTTAACATGTTATAACGGTAGGGTATGACTTATATGTGAAATTTATTATTTAAGACCAAACTATGTTCCTTAGGGGTATTTTGGTAATTTCACAAGGTCTTATAAAAGGTCAAAACTGGAACCTGAGTTCAAAAACTTTTACTTGCTGTTATTATCTCAAAATATACTAAAAACATCAGTAGGTATCAACCTTATATGTTTAATATGGTTATAGTACATACTATGCGTTAAAAACGCTTAAAAAGGCGATTTGGAGCCATTTCCGGGTTTTTAAAAGAAAGCTGATATTTTTATAATTCCAGAAGGCTCAAAATATTTTATTTAACAAATGAAATCAGTAGAAAAAGGTTTGGGGTCAAAAGGATTTGTAAAACTCATTTTATGGCTTAAAAGGGCAAAATCGGTATTAACCGAATTAAACTTAGAGACCTATGTTATGCATGCTCAGCCAAAAATTAAATAAAAATCTTCAAAAATCCTAAAATATTATATAACATCAGTGGGTAAAAAGTTTGATATCAAAAAGTGGGTTTAAATAGGCTATTTGCTAATTACGCCATTTAAATAACATAAAGCTTTCAAATTACGATAATGAGCATAACTCTTAATCTAGACCTCAAACTGATATCAAATTTTTGGTGCAAGTTTATAAATCAGTAACAAATGTTTCTACTCTTTCGCTTTTTCAAAAATCACGTTTTATAGTCAAAAGGGAATAATAGTCACATTTAAGCATAAATCGGAAACATGCATATGAATCGGATAGGTATTGAACCAAGTTGTACAATCTCAGAGAGTTATACATATATGAAACCTGGTCCAAAATAAGCTCTAAGGCAGATCTCAAACATGCAAGAACGGGTCAGAACTGAAAGTCAAAGAAAAAGTCAATTTATGCGACTTTCGGTTCCGATCCGGGTTTAAACTGAAAATTGTCGAGTTGAACATGTTGAGACATGTTCTTACATTAATTACCATGTTATTTTAATGATCAAACAGGTTGCATGTACCCTACATTGCTAATTATGCTTAAACTTGCAAATAATCATTCTGTTGACTTTTTAAAGTGTGCTTTGACTCGACAATTAGCATAGTTAGAGTGGGAATCTGAAAATACCCTTTTAAGGGTTTGTTACCCACATAAATACCAACTTGTAGGTACTTTCAATTCGAGAAATGACTGAGCAAATTTCGTTTAATCTTAAAGTCAAACTTAAATTACGATGGTTTGACTTTTGCTTAATTAACTAAGCTAGAACGATTTAGATGGAGTTAGGAGTACTTACAAGAGTCCTAATTAAGCTTAAAGAGCCTAATGAATCCTTGTTTATGACCAGAGAGCTCCAGAACTTAGAATGCAAGTGAAGTATCAAGTGAACTTACTTCCTTTATATAGTTTTCGGGTCTCCGTAGGATCATGACACGTGTAGGGACGTTATAATCAGATCATTCCATGTGTTAAGCTGTCTTTTAAACCTATGGGCAGCCCCTAGATTCTTGTATGAGAGTATAGGAAACTAGAATGAACAAAAACCAGCAACAATAGGTTGTTAACAGCTGTTTTCTGCATCTGATCAGGCCACGCGGCCCGCGTAAGTATCTGTGTGGTCTTACGCGGCCCGCCTCACATCCCAGGTCTGCAAAACAACTTTCTGAATTTACAGAATAAGTCCCTGTGAGCATATAAGGTTATTTTAAGCACGTTCAAGGCCCGTTAACCTCATTTTAAGGCTCCACTAGGAGGATTAAACATAGAGGACATGAAACATATTCAAAAACATGTCGGATGCCGGTTCGTTTGGCCGTACGGTCACGTTATGCGTCGAATTACGACGAAACACGGACAGATGCTAAAAACGGTCCAAATCACGCGACGAGTGGAATTTTATCAAGGAGATCACTAAAATAAAATATTTTAGTGCTTACATAAATTTTTGGGTGTCCGGAGATACACAGAATGCGAGATATGCGCAAAAGTGCAAACTTGTGCACTTTTTGACACTTTTAGTCCCTGCATGACATAAAAGTTTATTTTTGCGCATTAAACACCTCTAAGCCTATATATAAGCTATATAAAGAATAAATAGGGTATATTTAACTCATGGACATATTCCGAAATATCCGTTACCATACGAATCAGCATACTTTTGCCGTTTGACGCAAATGGTCCTTTAATTGCGCAAAGTGGCGCGAAATGCCGTTTAATGATATCTAAGCCTTCCATAGCCAATAATAATCATTACCAAGAATATACATACATGTTAATATGCTCTCGTTCACTTAGATGGTCACCGGAAGGCATAGATTCAAAAGTTGACGCTTTAGGTCCCTCTATTGCGCAAACTTGCGCATCTCATCATTTAATAGCATTGAAGCCTCATCTAAGCCATATTAGGCATTCTTGAAAGTATTATTAAACATCACGATACTTTGGGTTCGCTAAAAGGTCATTTAGATGTATAATTAAACATATTGACACTTTTAGCCCCTCTAACTTGCATAGTTGCGCGTAATTTTATTTAAAGGCATAAAAACCTTAAACGGCCATTATTTGGAATTCCCGAGAGTATAATCAAATATCATGAAGCTCCTGGTTTGTTAAAACGTCACTCAGAGGTAAGAATTAACATGTTGACACTTTTAACCCTTTATTGCGCAAACTTTCAATTAATTACACAAACGGCTACACTCGATTAACAAGTGGCTCGTTTGTGAATATAATCATCGTGAGAGGTTATTTAGAAACTTAGTTTAGGTATGTTACACTTCCAATCCTTTCATAATCAAAGTTTTCGATTTTTCGAAAAATTCGTCCCTTAAATTCAATGTTTGACTTCATTGGGGTTTATTACACGTGTCAATACATCATTGGACGTGATTTTCCGAGGTGTTACAATAAGGCACGCTTAAAACCAGTCGATTTTCCTCTCACTGGTTTCTGCAACGAAGCTGTCTTTCCACTGGGTCAAATCACTT
The DNA here is from genome assembly GCA_030545235.1 of Helianthus tuberosus. Lineage (NCBI taxonomy): Eukaryota > Viridiplantae > Streptophyta > Magnoliopsida > Asterales > Asteraceae > Helianthus > Helianthus tuberosus. The sequence continues at coordinate 148,914,095 of CM060367.1, read as the reverse complement.
TTCCTGTGACTCTCTCAGATGGCGAACAATCGTGCACCGTCACAGTTAATTTCATGGTTATGCCGGCAACATCGCGTCATGATGTACTACTGGGGAGACGATCTCAGAGAGAATTCAGCATGATTACCTCCATACCACACGCCGCTTGCGGTTTTCCGACGAAAACTGGGGTAGCAATTTTGTATTCCAGCAAGGAAGTTATGTATGTGGACGATGAACCACCAGCAAACGTTGCCAAACCTTCGACATCAAACGAACCAAAAAAATGGGTTCTCAATGAGGAGCATCCGGAACAAACCATCTTATTAGGGCACGCCATCTCCTCGGCAATCCGGATAAAGTTGAAGGAACTACTCTCCAACAACATGGACATCTCCACTTGGTCCCCAGCGGACATGACTGGAGTACCATGAGACATAGCGCAACACTGTTTTTGTAGCACTGCATTTAACTAGTTGAACCCCTCAACTTTAATTTTGTACCATGTGTTGTGATAACCCGTAACTTCAGGTTACTACTTTAACCTAACCAAAGTTAATTTAATCATACATTCATAGCACTGCATTTAACTAGGGTCAGTTAAATGAGTTTACGTTGGTAATTCGAGGAATTACCGGAAAGCACACATGATAACTCTCGAACATCGGCGACTAACGCGAATAATAATTACAAACAGATGGTTTATACAAAACTTACGTACTGCATGACAAATACGTGAACTACGTGTTTTAAATGTAAATTACATATTATTATGTGTCTTATGTAAAAGTTGCATAATTAGGGGTGTTTTGTGAATAAGTTAGAAACTCTAATAACCATTCAAAACCCTAATCTCCCCACAAACTTCCCTATACCGCAGTTGTTTTCTCCAAATCATTTCTCTCATCTTTTCGCTACTCCAAATCCCCAACACTAATCATTGATCTTTGGTCCTTCAGTTCTTCAAGAATCAATTCTAAATCAATCTAAGGTAAGGTTTATATCACACTTGTTATGTTGTTTCCTTTGATTCAATGCAAAACCCTAGACATCCAAACAATTTGTGTTTTTGTTCCATGATTGATGAATGTGTAATAATTGCTATAGACTGAATATGAATGGGTAATGATTGTTTGATGTTAGTGGTATTTGGGACATGATAGAACTGTTAGATTGATTGATTTGATTCCTGACATTGTTGATTTCTGTGCGTCTGGGGTTTTTGTTCGTGGAAACCTTGAAGAATGGAATTTCTGATTTGTCAGACTTTGTGAAGTCACAAAGTTGTCCGCACTTGTTTATATGTCTGTATTTGTTAAAAATCAATGCGTCCGCATTTGTTAAAGAAATCAAGTGTCCGCATTTGTTAAAGAAATCAAGTGTCTGCATTTGTTGAAATGATCAATGTCCGCACTTATATTAAATAGAAGTTATCCGAACTTGTAGATATTAAAATGATCCGAACTTTTTCGATTTGTAAGGGTCCGAGCTTGTTAGATTCATAAAGGTCCAAACTTGTTTGGATTATAAATGTCCGAACTTGTTGATTTACAAGGATGTCTGCACTTAAATAGATGTCAATAGTCCGCACTTAAATAGATTTCAATGGTCCGCACTTAACTTGGTTTACATAGTCAGCACATATGAGTTTTCAATGGTGTCCGCACATATGAATTCATAAAAGGGTCTGCACTAATAACCAACTTAAAGGATCCGCACTTAATAAACTTTATAGGAGCCGCACATGTGGTATTTAAATAATCCACATATGTTAACTTTGAAATGTCCGAACTTGTGGAGTTAGGTGATCAGACTTTAGTGATCAAACTTTAATATGTAAATGAACTAGACTTTATTAATGATATATATGCTCTGAATTACTTAAAGATCATGGCCTAGATGTCCGAACTTCTTGTTGGGTTTTATAGTGTCGCAACCCCCGACCCCTTGCCCCTGGAGGCGGGAGGCCGCGTGTCACACCCCGACCACGTAAAACAACAAAACGTGGTGGAAATGTCGGGGAGTGTTGTAACAGAATCATTGTGTCATAACCATGGTTCTAAACAGTTTCGTTTTATTGAATTAAATGTATTACATTACATTGGAATTTGAAACAAAACATAAACAAATAGTCTTTCATTGTTATTAAGTCACTAAGGCCTCGTCCATTCCTATGTGAGCATACACCAATATCATCATCAAATATCATCAACTATTGTACCTGAAACACATGTGAAAATACGTCAGCATAAAAATGCTGGCGAGTACATAGGTTTTATATGAGTGTCAGATTCATGGCTCGTTTTACATGTTGCAATACTTAATTAAAAACCTTATTTTTGAAAAAGTATAGTATTACGCCATAATTAACCAACTCAAATCAAGTTGATTATAATTTATAAAATCTCGAAGCCATGATTCTTAACTCCAAAACATTTGTTTGTTTAAACCCAGATTGTAAATCGTTTTTGAAATAAAAACTCGAATAGTATATGTATATCGTTAGAAAAACCTTGTAATATAGCTTTGTTTTGATAACCTTGCCCAAGTGATCTAGATAACGCAACAATATGTAATGTATTAAAAGCACTTATATATAGGAAGTACCAACGGCATATCCACCATGCTTTTAACACATTACACCCGCCCCGTTACCTAATCACTTCCCTAATCCCAACGGTTCAAACAGATTTCAAACGGTTCATGTCAATCAAACGGTTACAAACGGTTCACATAGTCAAGTGGTTACAAACGGTTCACATAAGAAAACAGTTACAAACGGTTCACATAATCAAACGGTTACAAACGGTTCAAAATGTAAAACAATGTGTCCATATGCTGGATGAGCATATGCGACAAAATGTAATATACAGAAATCAATGTGCTAGCATGTTAAGGGCACATACATAGCAAAACATAATGAAAATAACAATTAGGCACATGTGTTCCACCCCAAAACAGTTTGAAAACAGTAAAAGAGGGGGACTATGTACTCACTTGATGGTGCTTAGAAGTCTTGAACAACAACCAAGCAAAGCTAGAGGGATCACGGAATCAAACGGCACCCTATATAGGTAACTATGTAAATAATCGGACCTAAATCGGGAGATCGGATAGAATAAGGTTTCATAAACTAAATGAGTGTTGGAACTAATATGATATGGTTTAACAAAGGCTACATTCTAAAAGGAAACCTAACCTAAGTGCTTCCGACCCGTTACGACCCGTTTAGGTAGCTTACGCTACTTTAACGCATCGTTCACGTAAAACACGTTCGAGACGTCTAACTTGTCCTATGACAAATATTATATGCCTAAACATGTTTATTTATGTTGCATAATCAGTTAAGTGACAAATGTTTAGGTTACATATGCTTAAAATCCAATTATGCATGAAAAGGGCATTTTGGTAATTTACCTAAGGCATATAAACTACCTATCATACAACTACTTAAACTATGTGACCATAAGGTATAACCTCGGAAGGTTATTCCCTATGCAACTATGGTCACTAAACATGCTTGGTCGGATCCTAATGATCGACCAAACGGGTCGAGTTTGAAAGTCTAAGCGGTGGTTTAGAGAGCTTGACTTACGACTCTAAACAAGCATTAAACTAGAAGTGACGAGCTAAGCATGTTAAAACATGCTTAACTAAGTTAGAAAAAAAGTTTCGATATCAAAACAAAGTGTTTTGATACCAAGAGTAGTTTGGTTGCAAAATACGCTTAAATGCGCATTTTGACCGAAACTACGACTCGTCACTACGCCTAGTCAACGTGGTAATCAGTAGGTATAGTCAATATGGACTATAACCATCGTGATTACGATCACGTTGCGAAGTTCAAGCGAACTTCGTGTTGACCAACTCGTGGTCAAAGCAGAAAGTCAAACACACTTTGACTTTCGGACTCGAAAAGCGATAAAAGAACGAAGTAATACTTACAAAGGGTCCAAATAAATTTGGTTCCAAGTATTCTCAGGTAGGTAGTGAATAATCACAACCACTTAGAGAAATCTCACACCAAATGTGAGGAAAATGAATGAGGGACATGGCCTTATATAGTTTTTCGCAAACCGTTAGGATCATTTCTTGGAGAAGAGGGAATGATCTAGGCCATACAAATGTCAAAGAATGATTGGGGGACTTGTTCTCCACACAAACCAGCCCATAGCATTGAAAACCATTGATCTAAACCATCAAAATCGAGCTAAATGACCAAATTCAATGTTTCTGTCTGGCATGCCCATGCGCCCCACGTAAGATATGGCTTGGGCTTACGCGCCCCGCCTGTGACATCTTTGGCAGATTGTCAAAACAGGTCCCTGAACTTGTAAAACATGCATTTCGGCTCATTTTTGACACGTTTAAGCCCCGTTAACCTCATTTCAAGGCTCTAAAATGATGTTAAAGTATAGGGAACTCAAAACATACTCAAAAATATCTCGGATTTCGGTTTGTTTGGTCGTACGATTGCGTTGTTCGGTTAATTACGACGGAAGTCGTAACGAACGCAAAAACGATCCAAATTAAGCGACAAATGAAATTTTATCATGCCAGTCACTAAAATAAAATATTTTAATGATTACAAAAATTTTTGGATGTCCGGATGTATTCAGAACGTAAGTTATGCGTGAAAATGCAAACTTGTGCACTTTTTGACGCTTTTAGTCCCTATTGATCAATAAAGTTTATTTTAGCATACCGAACCCCTCAAAGCCTATTTCTAAGCTATGTAAAGGATATTTAGGGTATGTTTATACTTATGATCAAGTTCCGGATTGTTCGTTACAGTACAAATCGGCATACTATCGCAGTTTGTCGAATTTAGTCCCTGTAAGCGAATAAACTTGATTTTGGCATACCAAACCATCCAAAACTTATTTCTAAGTTATGTAAAGGTTATTTAAGGTATGTTAAGCCTATGTCACTATTCCGGAGTGTTTTTTGCATTAAACTGGTTATATTTACGCATCAGATCGCGTATAACCTTCCAGAAAGCGATTTAAAGCCCGAAATCAATCAAGAATTGATATGTGCAAATGATACACATATTTTCACAAATCCCAAGTATGAAACACAATATTTCATTGGTTTGGTATTTTTTTGACGGTCACAGTGACACAGGTGTCACGGTCTCACCTACTTTAGGAAATTTCGTCCCGAAATTTATTCGTAGGAGCTTGTCTGTGACGCTGTGTTAAGTAACCACCAGAGATATGTAAGGCATAATTCTGTCATTTCCTTAATGGACATTCTTTAGAAACGAAAATGAACGGACAGAGTCATTTTCAACAGATGCTTCATCATAAATGGAAATGAAAAGGATAATCAAACGGATATTCATTTCCTCAACGGATAATCTTTAGAAACGAAAATGAACAGACGGAGTCATTTTCAACGGTTGCTTCCTCAGAAACGGAAATGAAAAGGATAATCAAACGGATATTCATTTCCTCAATGGATAATCTTCAGAAACGAAAATGAACAGAACGGAGTCATTTTCAACGGTTGCTTCCTCATAAACGGAAATGAAAAGGATAATCAAACAGATATTCATTTCCTCAACGGATAATCTTTAGAAACGAAAATGAACAGACGGAGTCATTTTCAACGGTTGCTTCCTCAGAAACGGAAATGAAAAGGATAATCAAACGGATATTCATTTCCTCAATGGATAATCTTCAGAAATGAAAATGAACAGAACGGAGTCATTTTCAACGGTTGCTTCCTCAGAAACGGAAATGAATAGGGTTAACTCTAGACACATGACAAAACTTCATGTGGTTTCTGTGCACTAAATTCCATAATTATGTAGGCCTCCATAATTACGTAATTCCTTGCACAGTCCGCACAGTTTGTTTTGTAATGTGAAAGGGATTGAATTTGAACAAGCTTGAGACAGCATTGATTGGGTCAACACATAAACACAATAGTACATAAATGTTTTTTTCTTGGATTGTTATTATCTTGTTATTGATTGCTATTAACTTGACGTCGATTTGAACATGGGTATTCAAGGTATACTAGGAACCCAGTCGATGGACTTCAACGTCCTGAAGCATCTATCTGAAAAGATAGAATGATCTTCCAAAAATTCGATTTTTGATTACAAGGAATCACCACATTCGAATTAAGGTATACAACAATTAAGGACTTACGAAAATACCCTTAGGTATCCTATCAAGGATTGAGTATTCGTCCAGAGTTGTAATTTGCGCCTTGTACTTCGTTTCCTTGGAGGAAACGGGTACTTAGGATTTCCGTGGAAAACGCAAGAGATCATGAAATGGAAGAAATTTTGGGGGTAGACTGTTCTTCAAGGAATGCGACTTCTTGATTGTCGGTGTTGTAGGGGATATGTTGTTTATACATGCAACCATATCAATATATATTGCGATGTAAAATAAAAATGATTTATTTATAAACAACAATTACAACTGTTTCATGGACCATGATAACAAAAGAAATAATACATAAGGCTTGATTATTTCTAAACAATGTTGTCTTCCAATTGGTCAGGTGCTCATCCCTGCGCTGGATTCGCATTAGCAAGCTTTGGACAATTTCTTCGGAAATGGCCCATCTCGCCACAGTTGAAGCAAGAACCTGGTGGAAAACGACCTTGAGCAGGAATGTTGCCAGCTTGATTTGGTGCAGCTGCAGCTGGGCAAACTCTTGCTGCATGGCCTATGAGTCCACAAGTTTGGCATTTGCGGCACTTTACATTGGCATGATGATGAAGGCTACATTGGTTGCACAAGGGTGCAGTTCCGTTGTAGGGCTTCCTAGCAGGGGTTGAGCTGGTTGGTTGGGAACTGCTTGGTCATTATGAGCAACCACGGCGAAGTTCTGATAAGCCTTTTGCTTTTTTGACTTCTTGGAGGATTCAGTGTGTTCATCCCTTGGTTTCGATTCCTCGACTGGTTTCTTATCACCCTTTCGGAAACGTTTACCTTTCCTGATTTGAGATTCAGTCAAGGTAGCAGATAGCTCAATGGCCTGTCTAACTGTAGTGGGATTACTACCAGTCACAACGTCTTGTACTGAGTCAGGGAGGCCATCGATGTACTTTTCGATTGCCTTATCCAAAGGCGTAACCATGTTTGGGCATAACAGACTTAACTCCTCATAACGGTCCATGTAGGCTCGATGCTCATCGCTATCTTGCTTAAGATTGTCAAATTCCCTTTCCAAGGCCCTGATCTCGTGACGAGGACATAATTTCTTCATCATCAGAGCTCGAAGCTCTTCCCACGTTTGAGTCAATGCCACATCGGCACCCCTCTCTCTCATCACACCATTCCACCACGTCAAAGCTCGTTTCTCAAAGACACTAGATGCGAAATCTACCTTTCGCTCGTTTGGACATTGAACATGTCTGAAGGTGCTCTCTAGACTCTCGAACCATTGTAGAAGTGCAGTCGCTCCTTAAGACCCAGAAAACTTTGATGGTTTAGCTGAGTTGAACGTCTTAAAGTTGCATGGAGCATTATTGTTGTTGAGAGCTTGGTTACATTGAGCAACGATGTTCGGGATTGAAGCAGCCATCTGCTGCATAATGGTGGCTGCCAGTTCTTCATTAGGCACCTGATTGTCGCGTCGTGGAGGCATTCTAAAAAGGGGAAACAAGAGAGGAAACAAATGAAATGCCATTGGGTAAGAGTAGGGTGGTACAATTACAGATCAAAGGCATGGGTGATGGTCATTTGTTTGAACCACGAAACAAACAAACAACACACAAAGGCTGAATCAAAGTAAATAGGTCCTCATAATGTATCGCAAAGACATGCTCGCCTATAAGTGGACACTCACCCCAAGAGTTCCCAGGTAAGAGTGACTTGTCTGATACTGCGGATTTGTACGAACACTCTAGCCTTAGACAGAAAACTCAGGGTACAGACACCCACCCTTCTAGTTTGCACGTGTTCACATTATTTAGACCCAAACTATGACGAGAATTTGAAAACTTTGAAGGTTCGAAACCTTATAATAAATCATCCTAGAACAGATGATTAGTTTTCAAAGCAGATTCGAATTTTGTGTTCTTATTGTGCTTGTTGCCTAAGGGTAGGCAACGGTATTGTTTCATGACTAAACGCAAGTAAACTCGTGTTAGGGTCCTGGGAAGGTTATAGTCTAGGTCAAAGTATTACTAATAACCTAATTCCCTATAACCATTGGCTCTGATACCAACTTTTCTGTCACACCCCGACCACGTAAAACAACAAAACATGGCGGAAACGTCGGGGAGTGTTGTAACAGAATCATTGTTTCATAACCATGGTTTTAAACAGTTTCCTTTTATTGAATTAAATGTACTACGTTACATTGGAATTTGAAACAAAACATAAACAAATAGTCTTTCATTGTTATTAAGTCACTAAGGCCTCGTCCATTCCTATGTGAGCATACACCAATACCTCATCAAATATCATCAACTATTGTACCTGAAACACATGTGAAAATACGTCAGCATAAAAATGTCGGTGAGTACATAGGTTTTATATGAGTGTCAGATTCATGGATCGTTTTACATGTTGCAATACTTAATTAAAACCTTATTTTTGAAAAAGTATAATATTACACCATAAATAACCAACTCAAATCAAGTTGATTATAATTTATAAAATCTCGAAGCCATGATTCTTAACTCCAAAACATTTGTTTGTTTAAACCCAGATTGTAAATCGTTTTTGAAATAAAAACTCGAATAGTATATGTATATCGTTAGAAAAACCTTGTAATATAGTTTTATTTTGATAACCTTGCCCAAGTGATCTAGATAACGCAACAATATGTAATGTATTAAAAGCACTTATATATAGGAAGTACCAACGGCGTATCCACCATGCTTTTAACACATTACACCCACCCCGTTACCTAATCACTTCCCTAATCCCAACGGTTCAAACAGATTTCAAACGGTTCATGTCAATCAAACGGTTACAAACGGTTCACATAGTCAAGTGGTTACAAACGGTTCACATAATCAAACGGTTACAAACGGTTCACATAATCAAATGGTTACAAACGGTTCAAAATGTAAAACAATTTGTCCATATGCTGGATGAGCATATGCGACAAAATGTAATATACGGAAATCAATGTGCTAGCATGTTAAGGGCACATACATAGCAAAACATAATGAAAATAACAATTAGGCACATGTGTTCCACCCCAAAACAGTTTGAAAACAGTAAAAGGGGGGACTATGTACTCACTTGAGGGTGCATAGAAGTCTTGAACAACAACCAAGCAAAGCTAGAGGGATCACGGAATCAAACGGCACCCTATAAAGGTAACTATGTAAATAACCGGACCTAAATCGGGAGATCGGATAGAATAAGGTTTCGTAAACCAAATGAGTGTTGGAACTCATATGATGTGGTTTAACAAAGCCTACATTCTAAAAGGAAACCTAACCTAAGTGCTTTCAACCCGTTACGACCCGTTTAGGTAGCTTACGCTACTTTAACGAGTCGTTCGCGTAAAACGCGTTCGAGACGTCTAACTAGTCCTATTACAAGTATTATATGCCTAAACATGTTTATTAATGTTGCATAATCAGTTAAGTGACAAATGTTTAGGTTACATATGCTTAAAATCCAATTATGCATGAAAAGGGCATTTTGGTAATTTACCTAAGGCATATAAACTACCTATCATACAACTACTTAAACTATGTGACCATAAGGTATAACCTCAGAAGGTTATTCCCTATGCAACAATGGTCACTAAACATGCTTGGTCGGATCCTAATGATCGACCAAACGGGTCGAGTTTGAAAGTCTAAGCGGTGGTTTAGACCGCTTGACTTACGACTCTAAACAAGCACTAAACTAGAAGTGACTAGCTAAGCATGTTAAAACATGCTTAACTAAGTTAGAAAACAAGTTTCGATATCAAAACAAAGTGTTTTGATACCAAGAGTAGTTTGGTTGCAAAATACGCTTAAATGCGCATTTTGACCGAAACTACGACTCGTCACTACGCCTAGTCAACGTGGTAATCAGTAGGTATAGTCATTAAGGACTATAACCATCGTGATTACGATCACGTTGCGAAGTTCAAACGAACTTCGTGTTGACCAACTCGTGGTCAAAGCATAAAGTCAAACACAGTTTGATTTTCGGACTCGAAAAGCGATAAAAGAACGAAGAAATACTTACAAAGGGTCCAAATAGATTTGGTTCCAAGTATTCTCATGTAGGTAGTGAATAATCACAACCACTTAGAGAAATCTCATACCAAATGTGAGGAAAATGAATGAGGGACACGGCCTTATATAGTTTTTCTCAAACTGTTAGGATCATTTCTTGGAGAAGAGGGAATGATCTAGGCCATACAAATGTCAAAGAATGATTGGGGGACTTGTTCTCCACACAAACCAACCCATAGCATTGAAAACCATTGATCAAAACCATCAAAATGGAGCTAAATGACCAGATTCAATGTTTCTGTCGGGTATGCCCACGCACCCCGCGTAAGATATGGCTTGGGCTTACGCGCCCCGCCTGGGACATCTTTGGCAGATTGTCAAAACAGGTCCCTGAACTTGTAAAACTTGCATTTCGGCTCATTTTTGACACGTTTAAGCCCCGTTAACCTCATTTCAAGGCTCTAAAATGAAGTTAAAGTATAGGGAACTCAGAACATACTCAAAAATATCTCGGATGTCGGTTTGTTTGGTCGTACGATTGCGTTGTTCGGTTAATTACGACGGAAGTCGTAACGAACGCAAAAACGATCCAAATTAAGCGACGAATGAAATTTTATCATGCCAATCACTAAAATAAAATATTTTAATGATTACATAAATTTTTGGATGTCCGGATGTATTCAGAACGTAAGTTATGCGTGAAAATGCAAACTTGTGCACTTTTTGACGCTTTTAGTCCCTATTGATCAATAAAGTTTATTTTAGCATATCGAACCCCTCAAAGCCTATTTCTAAGCTATGTAAAGGATATTTAGGGTATGTTTAACTTATGATCAAGTTTCGGATTGTTCGTTACAGTACAAATCGGTTAGTCCCTGTAAGCGAATAAACTTGATTTTGGCATACCAAACCATCCATAACTTATTTCTAAGTTATGTAAAGTTTATTTAAGGTATGTTAAGCCTATGTCACTATTCTGGAGTGTTTGTTGCATTAAACTGGTTATATTTACGCATCAGATCGCGTATAACCTTCCAGAAAGCGATTTAATGCCCGAAATCGAACAAGAATTGATATGTGCAAATGATACACATATTTTCACAAATCCCAAGTATGAAACACAATATTTCATTGGTTTGGTATTTGTTTGACGGTCACAGTGACACATGTGTCACACCGCGAGCTTCGGACATTCGGTGGTATCGGTGTTTATTTAATTTGGCAGCGGAATTTAAATCAGGACCTGAAGGGGTAAGGTCCCAAAAACCTTGCTTCAAGTACTTGGGACCATACCGTAACTTCGTCACTAGACCCCCTTTAAGACCTTGCGCGGCCACGCACTGGTCCTACAAAGAGAACTTAGAAAGAAAATGATGATCAACACCTACGCGCCAAAAGGAGACTAACAAATCCTTGCGCTTATCTCCATAGCAGATAGGATAAAAATCCTAGCTAATACTCACGCGTGAACAAGATCTAGACTTGGATAAAAATAACTTCTCTGTTTCCACAGAGATAACGTGAGGAAGAGTCACACAGGATTACAGCCGTATTCCTTCTAGAAGACTCTATCATATACCACCATTCGGTTATAACCAAATGGCCACGTGGCATCATCCCATGCTTCCTTAGGACCACGGTGATGGCACGAAATTAAAAAGAGATTTATACTTGCCCACTTTCCACGTGGCAATACCCTAGCCGTTGATCAAGATCATGATCCATGTGCACACACACACTCGTTAGTGATTAACGGAAAGAAAGAATAACCGCTTACGGAAAAGCATCTTCCGTCAAGTTTTCACCAACAGGTTTTCCCGCCCAAACTTCGGCTATAAATAGAAGGATAATTCAGGTATAATGCTCAAGTTACATTCACTTCACTTTCACTTCTTCTTCTTCATCAAAACCTGTACTTATTCTCACGCCGGAGGGTGGTCATGGAGAGAACCTCCATTCTTCCCGTGGCGAGTCTAACGGTGGTTGTTTTGCAGTTATTGCGAGAGGAAGAAGATCATTCACCCACGAATCGTACGAGAAGATTTAACCCTTTTATGCAGATTCAAACCCCCTGGTTCAGTTGATTTCGGTCAATTAAACCAGTGTTTCTTCATTGGCGCCAACCGATTTCTCAGTTTATTCATTTCTTCTCGTTTCAATTCGTTTTCTCTTCATTCCCTGTTTCATATGGCAGAGAATTTAACAATTCACCCATCAAGTCCTCGATCTGGAATAAAGGGTACGGAAACCCAAGGTATCCAGATCGACGGAATCATGGGCAACGTACACAGCAACAAAAGTTATCTGGAAGGAAAAGGCCGCGTGGTACAAATGGGAGTTCATAATCGTCCAGATCTACTCCCGGAGGAAACTCCAGAATACTGGTTCACCAGGTTCCAGAACGCTATGAACCAATTTTTTTGCACCAAACGTTAGATCTGGGTTATTAAACAACAGATCCGATACTCAAGAAGTAAGCAAGGGAAAATTGGGCACTACAACGTTAGACCCACAGTCAGCTTGTCAGTGGGACATCCAACACAGTAGCCAAGGAGACATGGTATGAAAATCAGAAGATACCAATCACCAGAAATCAAACCAAAGCAGATAAATATGGTACAAGGAGGTCCCTCACGAAGGCCAAACAAACGAAGCCATAATCAGCATTGGCGAGAGCAACAAGTAGTCTTCCATGTTGTCCCCGGAGGTCCTCAGGAAGAACAGCCAGTAATTGTCACCGGTATTTTCGGCCACTACCGAACTGATTATATGTTCATAGATCCAGGAAGTTCAATGGAGATAATCTATGAACAATGTTTCAAACAACTTGACCCAGAAGATAAGGCACGCTTAAAACCAGTCGATTTTCCTCTCACTGGTTTCTGCAACGAAGCTGTCTTTCCACTGGGTCAAATCACTTTTCCTGTGACTCTCTCAGATGGCGAACACTCGCGCACTGTCATAGTTAATTTCATGGTTATGCCGGCAACATCGCGTCATGATGTACTACTGGGGAGACGATCTCAGAGAGAATTCAACATGATTACCTCCATACCACACGCCGCTTGCGGTTTTCCGACGAAAACTGGGGTAGCAATTTTGTATTCCAGCAAGGAAGTTATGTATGTGGATGATGAACCACCAGCAAACGTTGCCAAACCTTCGACATCAAACGAACCAGAAAAATGGGTTCTCAATGAGGAGCATCCGGAACAAACCATCTTATTAGGGCACGCCATCTCCTTGGCAATCCGGATAAAGTTGAAGGGACTACTCTCCAACAACACGGACATCTCCGCTTGGTCCCCAGCGGACATGACTGGAGTACCACGAGACATAGCGCAACACTGTTTAAATGTCCGGCCTTCAGCAGAACTCGTCGCGCAAGGAAGGCGCAGTCTCAACACAGAAAAAACAGAAGCAATGAACGAGCAAGTAACAAAATTGCTTAACGCCGGGTTCCTGCACGAAGTACAGTACCAAACATGGGTAGCCAACCCAGTAATGGTGCAAAAACACAATGGCGGGTGGCGTATGTGTGTCGACTTCAAAGACCTCAACAAAGCCTGCCCAAAAGACTGTTATGCACTCCCGGAAATAGACAACAACGTCGATTCTCTACCGTCCTTCAACTGGAAGTGTTTTCTAGACTGTTATAAAGGCTACCATCAAGTACAGGTGAAAGAGGAAGATGAAGATAAAACGGCCTTTCGTACAGATAAAGGTATCTTTTGCTATACGAAAATGCCTTTTGGTCTCCGCAGCGTAGGGGCTACTTACCAACGCTTGATGGATAGAGTTTTCGGGGAAGACATTGGAAAAACAGTGGAAGTTTATATGGATGACCTCGTCATCATGAGCCAAGAAGAAGAAACCATGCTCGCAAACATTAAGCGCACGTTTAACTCTTTTCGCAGCGTCAATCTAAAACTGAACCCAATAAAGTGCTCCTTAGGAATGGAGGAGGCCAAATTTCTAGGGTTCATAGTGACCAGAGACGGTTTCAAGGTCAATCCAGAGAAAGTAGAGGCCATCCAACTAATGTTGTCACCAGCAACAGTTAAAGAAATGCAACGACTCGCGGGTCGATTAGCGGCACTAAGCAGATTCTTGGCAAATCACACCGCAACTCTTATCCATTCATTAGCACGTTGCGCAATTGCGCCAAGAAAAGCCATTTTCAATGGACACCAGAAGCAGAGAAAGCCTTCAAACAAATGAAGGAATGTCTGATTTAGTTACCAACTTTAACAGCGCCACAAGAGGAGGAACCGCTAATCTTATATCTGTCCGCGGCAGAAGTAGCAGTTGGCACGGTATTAATGGTAGAAAGAGATGGCATTCAAACTCCGATATACTACATTAGTAAGATGCTAACTGGCCCAGAGACACGCTACTCTATGATAGAAAAACTCGTCCTCGCACTAGTACACGCGTCACGAAGACTGCGCCGGTATTTCTCTGGCCATGTTATTACAGTACTCACTAATTATCATCTGGGTCAAATTCTGTCTAAACCTGATGTCGCGGGGCATTTGGCCAAATGGGCCATCGAGCTAGGAGGATACAACATCCTATACAGACCCCGACCAGCAATTAAAGGACAAGTATTGGCAGACTTCGTTACCAAAGTTCCTGTCGAAAAAATACAAGAATGCGAGGCAATCCAAAACCTTACTCCAGTCTTCTACGATAGGGTGTGGACGCTACACACAGATGGCTCATCCAATGATGATGGTGCAGGCACAGGCCTTCGACTGGTTAGCCCAGATGACCACGAGCTCACATACGCAATACGCCTAGATTTCAAAAGTACAAACAATGAGGCGGAATACGAAGCATTTCTTGCGGGTCTCCGCCTGGTACTTAAAATGGGAACAAAGAACCTCGAAGCACACGTCGATTCCAAGCTAGTGGCGGAACAAGTCAATGGTCATTACGACGCTAAAGGCGAAGCCATGGCTTTATATTTGGAGCAGGCACGAATGCTTATCATCCAGTTCCAAACATTCAAGATAGTCCATATAAATAGAAGTGAAAATAAACATGCGGACGCACTGAGCAAACTGGCTGCCACCAGTTTCAAACATCTAGCAAAAGAAGTCCGCATTGAGGTATTATCTAACCCATCCGTTCCTCTAAGGCAAGTGAACATCATCGTGGTCGGAAATCCATCCTGGATGTCCCCGATCATTACGTACTTGCAGCATGGCAAACTTCCAGAAGGAAAAGCGAAAGCTAGGAAAATCCAAAACAAAGTGCTAAACTACGAAATGGCAGACGGTATCTTATACCAGAGATCATTCATGGGTCCACTCCTACGTTGTGTCGATAAAACGGATGCGAAATATTCAGTCAGAGAAATTCACGAAGGATTATGTGAGATTCACGCTGGACCACACATGATAGTGGCAAAGATAATGAACGCATGCTATTATTGGCCAGGAATGCATGTGGACGCAGTGGAACTATTGCGCAAATGCGCAGCATGTCAGCGCCACGCGCCAAAAACCCTCCGTCCAAAAAATCCTCTAGTCCCAGTCACCTCAGCATGGCCTTTTCAACAATGGGGTATCGACCTCGTCGGTCCTTTCCCCGACGCGCAAGGCATAGTTAAATTCATCGTAGTGGTAGTTGACTACTTCACTAAATGGGTGGAGGCTAAGGCATTAGCATCAACCACAGCAATGGTAATCCGCAAGTTCATGTGGGAACATATTATCTGTCGATTCGGGTTTCCATTACGCATCATTTCCGATAATGGCACAAACTTTTCTTCGGAAGACCTCTAGAAGTAGTTTAAAGAAATGAAAATCGAGCATAGCTTTGCCTCTGTGGTGCACCCACAAGCAAATGGGCAGGTTGAAAGCGTGAATAAACAAATAGTTGATGGCATCAAGGCAAGATTGGGGGCTGCGCGTAGAGGATGGGTAGATGAGTTCCCTAGCATCTTATGGGCCCATCGCACCATGCGAAAAACCAGTACGGGGGAAACTCCATTTAGCCTTGTATATGGTTCGGAAGCAGTAATACCAGCAGAAATCGGCATCCCATCGTCGCGCATGATCGCCATGGAAAAACAAGATAATGAAAAAGAACGAAGAATGGATTTGGACCTTCTCGAGGAAAGGCGCGAGAACACAGCCATCGCAGAAGCAAGATATAAATCCAAATTAGAGAAATACTACAACGCACGCTTATACGTGTGCACCTTCGTTCCAGGAGATTTCGTCCTGCGCGACAACGAAGCGTCCAACGCGGAAAAGCCAGGAAAACTAGCACCTAAATGGGAAGGGCCATACATCATCCATGAAGTCCTGGGCAAAGGGGCGTAAACCTTAAAGAGGCTCGACGGAACAGACGTGCCCTGCACCTGGAACACGCAGCAGCTGCGCAGGTGCTACATGTGACCAGCCAAGCCATCCGTCGCAGAAAGCCAGACACTTATGCAGGCAATGTATTTATTCTAATTATTCACTTTGTATACATTGGCCCCGCGCCTCATCAATACAATGGTTATCCTTATATATTTTATTGTTTATTACAAAGTGCATGTAATTCCTTTTGGTATACGCGGAAACAATATGGTGAAACATTGTAAGTCTCATGAACGGTCTAACAGGCACAAGTCCTGCGCACAGTCCAGACCTACGTTCACACATGGGCTCAATACCATCCTTATTCTCTTTACCTAAACAAAGTAATTATACACATGCAACATATTATAATTCAAACACAACTTATATCACTAGCGCGCCACGCGCAATAACAAAAAACATATATGCATAACAGTGCATTAAAAAGTTACTTGTGCAACAAAGCACATTAACAAAATTTACAAAACACGGTAGTGTATCAAAACATTAGATGCAAAATAAACAAACTACACACCAGGGAACATATCCAAAACACCCAACGGGGTGTGAAGTACTTCACCATAGCAGGTAATAGGATGAGGATCAACAATCCAAGGGTTTTCACCCTCCCCATCACTCGCAGCAGGAGCAACCACATGCTCACCGGTCAGAATCTCGACCGGAGGGGCTGAACAGGAACCACGGCGACGCCGTCGGTACATAATCGAACAACGGCCTCTCCAATCAGCCGGAAACGCCCGAGTTACGGCATATGCCGACAGTCTGGTAACCCCCTCGTTATTATCATCCACAGAATGAAAGAGGGCAGGATTCCTGGAAGACTCCAGGAGAACAACTCTACGAACACCTCCGTCTCTGGCAACAGTTCCAGACGATAAGCCGGAAAGGAGAAGCAGACCGTCAGCAGCATCAAAATCCTTGAGAATTTCAGAAATCCTCCGACATCGACATCGTCGCCTAGCCCTCATTTTTTTCCAAATTGCGAAAAATATCCACACACTAAAAATGAATATATAAGCTGGAAAGTTAACGTCAACATTGAAAGGGGGACTTGTGATGATTAAGTGTCAAATCACTCCCCTTAGAAACGGTGCTGCCACTGAATCGTCATATCACATTAAATGATCTCTGACAGGCCCGCACATATTCCCAAGGCTACAGTTCAGTAAGAAGACGAAGAGGTAATACAAAATACAAAATACATATTTACGATGACGTGAACAGTAGTCAGCTCATGATTAAAAAGGCTTCTCGCTCAAGTGAACAGTTCAGAATAAAGAAAAAATACAAATATCTTCTCCACGAAGATTTCCATTTTTTTTTCCAAAGTCAAGATTTTCAAAGCCAAAATCATAAGCAAGAGTATCTTCCCCAAAAAGATTACCTATTTTCGTGCTAAAAACTCTACAGTAAAAAGTTCCCATTTCTCATAGTCCAGTGCTCCACTTATTTGCATAAGAGCAACACTAGACTTGGGGGGGGGGGGACTTGAAGGGGTAAGGTCCCAAAAACCTTGCTTCAAGTACTTGGGACCATACCGTAACTTCGTCACTAGACCCCCTTTAAGACCTTGCACGGCCGCGTACTGGTCCTACAAAGAGAACTTAGCAAGAAAATGATAATCAACACCTACGCGCCAAAAGGAGACTAACAAATCCTTGCGCTTATCTCCATAGCAGACAGGATAAAAATCCTAGCTAATACTCCTGCGTGAACAACATCCATACTTGGATAAAAATAACTTCTCTGTTTCCACGGAGATAACGTGAGGAAGAGTCACACAGGATTACAACCGTATTCCTTCTAGAAGACTCTATCATATACCACCATTTGGTTATAACCGAATCGCCACATGGCATCATCCCATGCTTCCTCAGGACCACGGTGATGGCACGAAATTAAAAAGAGATCTATACTTTCCCACTTTCCACGTGGCAATACCCTAGCCGTTGATCAAGATCATGATCGGTGCGCACACACACACTCGTTAGTGATTAACGGAAAGAAAGAATAACCGCTTACTGAAAAGCATCTTCCGTCAAGTTTTCACCAACAGGTTTTCCCGCCCAAACTTAGGCTATAAATAGAAGGATAATTCAGGTATAATGCTCAAGTTACATTCACTTCATTTTCACTTCTTCTTCATCAAAACCTGTACTTATTCTCACGCCGGAGGGTGGTCACGGAGAGAACCTCCATTCTCCCTGTGGCGAGTCTAACGGTGGTTGTTTTGCAGTTATTGCGAGAGGAAGAAGATCATTCACCCACGGATCGGATGAGAAGATTTAACCCTTTTATGGAGATTCAAACCCCCTGGTTCAGTTGATTCCGGTCAATTTAACCAGTGTTTCTTCAGGACCGTAGTTAGGAAATACTTTATTAGAGTAAAACACCTCATGTTATTAATAATAAACACAAGGGTAAAACTCAAGTTTCCATTCATAATCAGTTTGTAGGGATAAACCCTTATTTATTGAAATAAAACAGCTTCTTTATTTAGGTAACTTTTATAGCCACTTTTCCAAGCCTTCAGTGCTCTCCAGCTGGCTTCTATTTTGGCTTTTATATTTTTTTACCTGAAACGCGTTTTAAAAACATTTGTCAGTGGGAAATACTGGTGAGTGAATCCCAGTTTAATCAAAACAGGTTTTATCATTTTACAGTATTGAGGGCATCCCACAATTACATTTGTTTACATCTACTTTAATTATCACCCACGGCACTGTCAATCCTGACTTGTGGAAATGTTTACTACTCACAGTGTAGTAACAAATTTTGTATACAAAACCCCAACATACCGACGATAATTGTAGAATTACAAATACTCAATCACTGTTAATATCATGTAAAATAATTGAGGTTTTGTAAAACATTTTATAAAAGAATTTACTAAAAGAGGATAAACTCACATTGCTAATTCAGGTTTTTCCTTGTGATTTCCTGGTTATAATCTAATAAATTAAACAATGCACACGCGTTAGTATAATAACCCAATATTTACATTAGTTATACCCTCCCCAAGACAAAACTCCAACGACTAAGTTAGGCAGAGCCTCGACATGCGTTACGGAGCACTAGATCAATCGGGCAGCGTATCTAATAATTAACCGGGGGTTAAAATACTTACATCGAGGCAGAGCTTCGCTATTTTAGTGGGTATAACACCCGGGAATTATATTTGCTATTTAGAAATTTAGAGAGAGAATTGTGTGATGAACGAATTTCAAATGAACCTCGAAATCCAATTTATAGGGCCTGATCTGGGGTCTCTCGCGCCCCGCGACGGAAGCAAGGGAGGCCGTCGCGCCCCGCCAAAGACTACGTGTCTCGTATAGGGTTGCCGAGTCGACCCGCTAGCTTCCATACACGTCGGACACGTGACACGATCTGGTGCGGCCTGGTGTCCCAGCGGTCGCGCCCCGCGGCGAATCAAGCACAGTCTGTCGCGCCCCGCGACAGACCTATAATATTGTTTTTATTTGATTTTTATAAATTTTAAGGTATTTCGGGCCCACTTTTCGTATACGAGGTGTATTTTAGGGCGTATCGGGATGTTATAAGTATATTGGGAGAGTTGTTATATTCTCCCACCTTGTTTTAGAACTCGTCCTCGAGGTCTACTGGAACATGTGTGGATATTTCCTTTGCATCTATGATTCAAGCTCCCAAGTGTATTCTGGTCCTCTCTTGGAATCCCATTTCACTTTGACTAGAACTAATATCTTGTGTTTGAGATTCTTGATTTTTCTGTCTTCAATCTGTAGTGGTTTCTCTACAAACTTAAGCTTCTCATTTACCTCTATGTCCTTAAGAGGTACCACTAATGATTCATCTGCTAAACATTTCTTGAGATTACATACATGAAATACATCATGTATCCCTGCCATTCTTCTAATAATCTTAAAATGTCCAACATACCTGGGGCTTAGCTTTCCCCTCTTGATGAATCTGACTATTCCTTTCCACGGAGAAACTTTTAATAATACCTTGTCTCCTACCTGAAACTCTAATGGTTTTCGTCGGTTATCAGCATGGCTCTTTTGTCGATCGCGTGCTGCTTTTAGTCTTTCTTTGACTTGAATAATCTTGTCCGTTGTTTCTTGCACTATCTATGGTCTAGATAATTGCTTTCCTCCAATTTCTGCCCAACAGACTGGGGTTCGGCACTTTCGTCCATAAAGTGCTTCGAATGGTGCAGCATTGATACTTGTATGATAGCTGTTATTATAGGAAAATTCTATTAATGGTAAATGATCGTCCCAATTTCCTCCGAAATCAATTACACAAGCTCTAAGCATATCTTCCATTGTCTGAATTGTCCTTTCACTTTGTCCGTCAGTTTGAGGATGATAAGTTGTGCTTAGATTTAACTTGGTTCCCATTGTTTTTTGGAAACTAGTCCAAAAATGAGAAGTAAAACAGCTATCTCTATCAGACACAATAGATAAAGGAATTCCATGTAATGAAACTATTTCAATTACATATAACTTGGCTAATTGTTCCATACTAAAAGTTTCCTTCATTGGTAAGAAATGAGCAGACTTGGTTAATCTGTCTACAATCACCTAGATTGTATCATTACCTTTTCTTGTTTTGGGTAATTTGGTAACAAAATCTATTGTTATCAATTCCCATTTCCATACAGGCATTTCCAATTGCTGCAATAAACCTGAGGGTTTCTGATGTTCATATTTTAACTTTGGAACAGGTTAAACACTTGGCAACATAAGCTGCTATATCCTTTTTCATTCCAATCCACCAGAAATTCTTTCTTAAGGCTTGATACATTTTATCACTACCGGGATGTATCGTATACTTAGACTTATGTGCTTCTTCTAAAATTCGGTGGCGTAGGTTTCCTTGTTTAGGTATCCAAATTCTTTTCTTATGGAATCTCCAAATTCCATCTGTTCCTTGTTCTAATTCTTTAATCATTCCCTTTAATTTTTCAGTATCGTCCTTGATTACTGATTTCTGTATTTCTCTAATTTGCTCATTTAAATCTATCTGCAGATTTAATTTGAGAGAACGTACTTTTCTTGGTTTTTCGTGATACATTCGACTTAAAGCATCAGCTACTACATTAGCCTTTCCTGCATGATACTGGATACTACAATCATAATCACTAAGTATTTCCATCCAACGTATCTGCCTCATATTTAACTCTTTTTGCCCAAAAACATATCTTAAACTCTTATGATCGGTGAAAATGGTAAACTTACTACCGTAAAGGTAATGTCTCCGAATTTTAAGGGCAAAAATTATGGCTCCTAACTCTAGATCATGGGTTGTATAATTCTCTTCATGGTTCTTAAGTTGTCTAGAGGCATAGGCTATAACCTTTTGACGTTGCATCAACACACATCCATAACCTAACTTAGAAGCGTCACAATAGACTACAAAGTCCTCAGTTCCTTCTAGTAACGCTAGTATGGGTGCGTTGGTTAATCTTTGCTTAAGAATTCTAAAGTCTTCTTCCTGTTTTGGTCCCCATTCAAACTTAATTGATTTACAGCTCAGTTTTGTTAAAGGAATGGCTATCCTAGAGAAATCTCGGATAAACCGTCTATAATAACCTGCCAGTATAAGAAAACTTCTCACCTCCGTTGGTGATTCAGGGACTTTCCATTTAATAATCGCCTCAATCTTTGTGGGATCCATATGAATTCCTTCATGAATAACTAAATGTCCAAGAAATTGTACTTCTTGTAACCAAAATTCACATTTTGATAATTTAGCATAAAGCCTTTCTCAATAATGTAAGAAGTGCATGCAGATGTGCTGCATGTTCCTCTTTACTCTTAGAGTAAATGAGAATATCATCTATAAAGACAATTATGAATTTATCCAGATATGGTTTACTGTAGGATCGTTTTACAGACCAAATGAGTCAATCAGAAGCAATACACAACTGTTTGAGAGGCGGAAACAAACAAACAGTCTAGAATCAGTAAAGAATTGAGTAGAAACAGAGAATTTCACTTTAAAACAAGCTTCTCATTCAAAATAGACTTGATTACACGGTGGAATTTCAGCAGCACTTCGTGACACTCTGACTAATTCCGTGCCAAATGAGAAGCACACATGCCCTATTTATAGACATGTGATTTCGCTTGAAATGACCACATGTCATTTCAAGCGGAATTACAACAAAACAACATAAATTTACATTTAGACCCCTGAAAACCCTATACAACATGACCTAGACTTAAGACGTAGGCTATAGACATTATGTACCAACAAACTCCCCCTGGATATTGCCGGAGTCTTCAGTCTGGTCTTCAGCTCTTTATAGCGACTTGAACTTTTCTTCTCTTGCCTTAGGCTTTTTCCTCAATGCACTTTTCAGCCTTTCATTCTCTTTAACAGCTTTATGTCGTTCTTCAGCTTGTTGTTTCATGAATTTACCTCGAAGCATACGATCTCTTTCTTCACGTTCCTTCTTTTCTTTCTCAGCTTTTAGAGCTTCTTCTTTCTCAATCTTTCTCCATGTAGTTGACCATTTACTCTCAGCATTGATACCTTTCTGAAAGCATATAGAAACAACCTTCTGAAATTGCATTGCCTGCTCTCTATCTTCAGCTATACATCCAATCTTGTTAACAAACAAACACTCTATGTCCTTTGCTGAGCAGTTAACCAGCCACAGAGGATCAAACACAGAGATATATCTGACTTCATTCTCAACTATGTAGGTAATCACAGCTTCAGTTGTCAAACAGCTGTATACCCAATACACAAAACCCTTATGGAAATCCTGTTCCATCTTAGGTAATGGTACGTTCTTGATCACTCTTGGCTTCTTGATTTTCAATATAGTCTCTTCCACACCAGTAACTGGATCCACCCTTCTTACTTTCTTTGGCTGGTGTGGCTTCCAGTGCTGAAAATCTCTAAATGCTTCAAACTTAATCAACCCCCACATAGGTATGTCATTCTTTCTAACCGGATAATCCAAAGTTCTTACTTTAGCAAGCTCTTCCACATCCCACCAAGGTAATGACATAATATCATGAAGAAACGCAACGTACTGAACACCATATTCTCTACGAATGGCATAAGCATTAACCTGTGGTAGAAAGCCCCAACTGATTATATCACCCAGCGAAACATCTCTATCTCTTTTGTAGAACTTCAGTGGGCGTTTGAATTTTCTTTCATTAATCTTTCTAAACCATTTCTTTCTTTCTTCTTTTTGTGCATCTTTCACTGTACCATCGAAATTCGTATCTTTCAAAACCTCTTCTACTTTCCTTCTCAATTCATCGATGTTCTCTTGACTGAAAAATTCGACAAGCGTTGGAAAATCAGAAGTATCCACATCCACATTCTCTTCATCACTGCAATCCACAACCTCAACCCTATCATAAAGATCAGCATCCTCCACATACTTGTACTGATACTCGGGCTGCTGGTTGATATCGAACTAATTTAATTCATCTTCAAAATCAAACTTCAAGTTTGGATCATCAATACGCGTCATTTCAATCATATCATTCATGGTGTAAGTATGCCTGATCTCTCCTTCTTCTATATCAGGCTCTAGACGCAGAATTAACTTCTCAACTTCATCAACACTTTGATCAACATTCTCCCCCTCACCGTCAGCATTCTCTGGCTCTTCATTTGCATCGTCATGCAAATAATCATCGACATTTCTTTCATTCGAATCTTCAGTAACTTTAACACCAGAAGTACCCTGATCGTCATCATCATTTCCATCATCACTATGACTGCTAGCAGAGAAAACATCGTCTGAATCATCTTTTTCACTTTCATCATCTTCCTCATCTTCATCATCTTCTTCAGCTACATTTATAACATCATCCATTTCAACATCTGCTTCAAAAATAGCAGAAACAACAGATATAGGACGAGGATTTGGAATAGGTGATTCAGGTACAGTTGATAAAACAATTGCCCTCTCAGAAACACCTTCAATACCTTTACCCTTATCTTTCATATCAGCTTCTAAATCAGTTTGACGTTTTGCTCTAACCTCCTCAATCTTTATTTCATCGAATTTCTGCTCAACAGTCTTTCCAAGCAGATATTCTAACACTTTATTCATCATGTACATCTCATGTTCTTTCATGGCTTTAGCAGTTTCCAATTCTTTGTTCTTTAACTCAAAATATTTGTTCTGCTCATCTCTGCGTGTTTTCTCTTCCTCTAACTCTGCAACTTTAACTTTCAGAATATAAATCTCAGCTTGATCAGATTCAACTTTCTTTAACAATGAAGAATTTTCAGCTTCGACTGTCTTTACACGCTTCTCTAGTTTCTTCTCACGATCCAATAACTTCTTATTCTCAACCAATACTTCTTCAACTTTCTTTTACAAACTCTTAACTTGCACATCAGTTGCAAAATTGAAATCACCAATGTCTTCAAGAGTAATACCCTCCAGAATATTTGGAAAAGTTTTGTAACCAGAAGAACCAGGTGTAGTTTGGACAGGTGGTTGTGTGGATGGTGGTGTTTGAAAGATTTGCTGAGATGTAACAACAGGTTGTTGTTCATGTGGAGGTGTAGCAATATGAATATGTGGTGGTGATAGATGTGGTGGTGATTGGATTGGTGATGGTTGTCTTGGTGGTGATTAATGAATTGGTGAATGAATTGGAGATGGTTGATGTTGAGATTCAGGTGGTGGTGATGGTGGTTTACTAGGTTCTTGGGTAGGTTTCTTGTTCAACAAAATCTTCAATGTCTTGGCCTTCTTTGGAGTAACCACACGTTTCCTTGCAGTTGCTTTCTTTTTACCTCCAGAAGTAGGTGGCGTTTGAACATCTTCTTGTGAAGGAGTATACTCATCATCATCTTTCTCCTTTCTTCTTTTTCTTTTAAGCTGTTTTTCCTTCTCGATTTCTGCTTGAACTCTTTTAGCACGTTCAATTTCATCAATTTCTTCATCAGACGAACTTGATGAGCTTGTTGTACTTTTGTCTACATCGTCACCTTCTT
Organism: Helianthus tuberosus; assembly: GCA_030545235.1. Lineage (NCBI taxonomy): Eukaryota > Viridiplantae > Streptophyta > Magnoliopsida > Asterales > Asteraceae > Helianthus > Helianthus tuberosus. The sequence continues at coordinate 148,888,610 of CM060367.1, read as the reverse complement.
CATCACCAGCTACTTTCTCTGGTTCAGCATTATAATCAGTAAGAGATTTCAACAACTTTGCAGATTCAGGAGTCAAACGAACATCTCCTTCAACATTAAGTTCAGCTTCAGCTTCAGCTTCTGTGACACCCCAGGAAAACCAGGAAAACCATACAACTTAACTAGCTTCCTCAGTGAGTGCCTACCAAATTTCGGGACGAAATTTCTTTCAACTTGGGGATGATGTGACAACTCGAAATTTAGAACCTTTCGTTGTATGCTTAAACGTGTGACTAGTTAAACTTATGTGATTAATGACAAGTGAACCTTTGTGCGATTATGTGTTATGTTTATATGCATGCTAGTGTGTAGAATAGGTGTATATGTTTAAGTGGGCCGAGAACCCGACTCGAGACCATGTGGTCTCGAGTGAACGATGCAACATGTGGGCCGGTTGGGCCACACACCCCTTTAGCCTATTCGAGAACCCATTAGGGTGCACTACTTAGATCGGATATATAAACCAAGGGGATAGCCATAGGTGCCATTTCTTTGGACAACACACTCACCCATACACACACTCCATCCTCTTCACTAAAACCCTAAGCCACAACACCCTCCTCCTTCTTCTCGGATCAAACCAACCGACCACAAAAGGATTCTCGGATTTGCTTGTTCACACCAAACAAAGCTTCATCCTTCACCACTACTCCTCTAACCGGTTAGTGATTTCCATTGTGTGTGCATATTTCGGTTGTTGGTAATGATGTGTGATGAAGATACTTGATAATGTGTTTGCTTGCTAAAGATTCATACATGATTAAAGTATTTATTTGTTTTATGAGTTCTTGTTTGATTAAATGATACATGCTTAGGAGAATACGACTTTTTATAGAATAACATTTGAACAAGATAGTTGAATAACAAAAGAATGATGAGCTTAGGGCTATTCATGATCATCCGATTTTTATGTATGAGATTATGGAACAAATGTTTTGTTACAAGGTAAGCTTGTTGTCTAGTTTAGGATTTATGATGCTTGTCCGAAAATGCAAGAGTTTATGAACATATGTTGAATGAAGATATGAATATTCGAATATGTGTTGAATGTGTTTTGAATATGATATGAACATGACTTGAATATATGAAGAACAACTTGAATGTGATATGAACATGTTTTGGATATTTGAAACTGATATGTTTGATCCAATTTGGTAAATTGTTAGACAAATAAACATGTTTAAGTGGATAGTACATAATGTTTCATGAAATAGAAATTCTATTGGATAGTACACTGTACCGAATCAGCAGTTGTCCAACCGAAACCTCCAGTTGCGACTCGAGACCACTGCATGACGAGTCGAGACCCCCGGTTGCGACACAGGTTGCGAGTCGCAAACACCTGGTTGCGACTCGAAACCACACTTGATCAGCACAAACCTTATGACTCGAGATCTCGGTTGCGAGTCCAGTTGCGACTCGAGACCAGAACCATGATAACCCGAGACCGTGTTTGCGAGTCCGGTTGCGACTCGAGACCAGAACCTGCATCAGTTGCGACTCGAGACCAGGTGCATGTGCACATTGTTTGGACTTGCACCCCATTACGGGCTTGACTGATTGGGCCGGACTCTTGGGCCTAATGCACAGACCTTACTGTTGAACGTGAATATTGTTGAACTGCTATGATTAAACGTGTATGCCATGAACGATACTTGAATGCATTATGCTAGAAACATACGTGTACTGCTTGAATACGAACCTGATTGGTATGATACAACTATGATAGGACGTGAGTGACCACAATATTGCTTGTTTGACTTTTCTGTGTATCTACCGAGCAAACCAAGGTGAGTTCACACCCTCTACAAAGCATGGGATTCCCTGGGTTGGGAATGGGGTTAAGGAACGTGGGTTCCTCGTCCTCCTTGGGTAGGACAGTATTGGTTCAGGAATGTAATTCCTCGTCCTTGTGGACAGATAACTCGTACTAGACCAAAACTCTATCACGAAGTCCCTCCTTTTTATATCGACTTAATCGTCGGGCCAATGGCGAGCGGGTCATTAGTTAGATAGCGCTATTTAGGTCTGACAAACCTCACACCGTGCCGCAGAGGACGGGCGTGAACTAATGGATCTGGGGCACGTCAATGATGATAGACATTGACAGTTTCAGGGCACATAAACATGACTACAGTCAGCAGTCGATATGGTAACGAGTCTAGTGTATACATGGGGTAGCCCCCACGGCCGAAATGCCAGATAACTAACACGGGGTAGCCCCCACGGCTGGATAGCCAGAGTAACCGGGAATAAACAAGTCACGTTTTTAACTATGGGGTAACCCCCACGGCAGGATGCCAGCTAAAGGAAACTGTTTTCGAAACAACTTAAAACGAACACCCAACCGTGAACTCACTCAACTTGTTGTTGACTCGTTACTACATGCTTTGCAGGTCCTTAGGTTCTTAGCCGGAGCTTGCATGGAGGGGGATCGTTGTGGGACATGGACGACTGCGTGCCATGTTAAACTTTGAAACAACTAAACTTATGTTTTGATTTAAGACTTATGCTTCCGCTTGCAACTTAACTATGTTTTGTTTGAACACCAATTGTATTGGTTGAATTTTTATAACTACTTAAGTGCTTGTTCAATATGATTGGTGGCTGGATCCTGGTCAGTCACGCCTCCAAGCGGTGGTACCCCGCAGGTGGATTTTGGGGGTGTGACAGATTGGTATCAGAGCCATTGGTTATAGAGAACTTGGTTTTAATAAGGGAAAAACGTTTTTGTTAAAACCAGACTATAACCTGTACAGTGCTCAACGGTCCACAACGATGCTTCACTCCACATGCAAGGCTCGATATTCTGGGTGATATGATCTGTGTATATATTGCCTACCTGTTAGTTACATAGTACATTGCTTATGGTATGCTTGGTCAGTATAACTGCTGTTGCTTGAACACGTGCGTGCTTGCTCTATTTTATCGTCGTACTTTCGCGAACCCCTCTCACTCACGCTCTTCTTGGTATGAAGATCATGTCTGGACGCGTTAACCTAACACAAGCCCAGTTGACGGCTCTGATCAACGAACGAGTTGCCGCAGCACTTGCAGCTGCACACGCAGGAGGTATATCCTGCAGTCCGAACTCATTCTAGGATCTTTAGGATCCTACTCTCGTGAACCAACCTTTGTGTTAAACTCTGTCTTTTCTTTCACCTACGATAGGTCAGCATGTTCAGCCGCCCGTGTGCACTTTTAAGACTTTCATGGACTGCCGACCAACTACTTTTAGCGGCACTGAAGGAGCAGTGGGTCTCCTACACTGGTTTGAGAAACTAGAATCCGTCTTCGAAATGTGCGAATGCCCTGAGGCGCGCAGGGTGAAGTATGCTACCGGTACTCTCGAGGGTTTAGCCCTCACATGGTGGAACGCTCAAGTTCAGATGCTAGGGTTGGTTGCTGCCAACGCCACCCCTTGGGAAACTTTTAAGGAGATGATCAAAGAAGAATACTGCAGTCGTGATGAGATTCACAAACTGGAAGTGGAGTTCTTCAACCTCAAGATGACGGGGTCCGAAATCGAAGCTTATGTGAAAAGGTCGAACGAACTGGCAATTATGTGCCCTACTATGGTGGATCCTCCCATCAAACGCATCGAACTCTTTCTTCAGGGCTTAGTGCCAGAAATCCAAAGTCATGTGACTTCAGCGAACCTCGCCACCTACCAGCAAACTGTTCAGTTGGCTCATCGTCTTACGGACCAGGCGGTGGAGCAAAACAAGTTACCAAAATGCATAGGCGCTGCAACTACTTCTGGTACCTCTAGTGACAACAAACGGAAATGGGATGGAACTTCGAGTAAGGGTTCGACTTCTGTCCAGTCCCAGTCTCAGCAGAGAAAGACTGATGACTACAAGAGCCCTAATCAGCAATCGTCTGGTGGTCAAAGCCATGGTGGGTACAAAGGAAATCACCCCAAATGCAATCGCTGCAGCCTGCACCACAGCGGACCATGCACCAGGGGCAACTGTCATCGGTGCAACAAGCCTGGTCACGCTGCAAAGGATTGCAGGAGCTTATACCCCGCCAATCAGAATCGTCAGCAAGCTCAACAGAACCAGCGCCAGCAGCAGCAGCAGCAGCAAGGTGATAACAAAGGGTGCTTTCAGTGTGGAGCTGAGGGCCACTTCAAAAGAGATTGTCCCCAACTGAACAGGAACCAGAACAACAACAACAATAACAACAATCAGGGGAATGGTAACAATGGGAACAACAACAACAATGGCGCCAGGGGGCGGGTGTTTGTGATTGGCCAAGGTGAAGCAAGGAATGACCCTAACGTTGTAGCGGGTAAGTTCCTTCTCGACGACTTTTACGTTTCAGTTTTATTCGATTCGGGTGCCGATACTAGCTACATGTCACTAGAAGTTAGCCAAATGCTTAAGCGTATTCCAACACCTTTTAACAACAAGCACACTGTAGAGCTAGCGAATGGTAAGAGTTTAGAAGCCACACACCTAGTCAAGGGTTGTAAACTTATTCTCGCTGACCAGACCTTCTCTATCGACCTCATTCCTATTGTCTTGGGTAGTTTCGACGTTGTCATTGGGATGGATTGGTTATCCCAACACCGAGCAGAGATTCTTTGCAACGAGAAGGTTGTCCGTATTCCAGGTCCCGATGGTGAACCTCTCATGATTCATGGCGACAAGAGGAGTGCTGTTGAGAACGTCATATCTCTCCTTAAGGCCCAAAAGTGCTTGCGAAAGGGCCACACTGCCATTTTGGCTCTCGTTACTGACACCTCAGAGAAAGATAAGAAGATAGAAGATTTTCCAGTTGTACGCGATTTTCCAGAGGTATTTCCTGAGGAATTACCTGGTATTCCGCCTCATCGCCAAGTCGAGTTTCAGATCGAACTAGCTCCTGGAGCTGCGCCCATAGCCCGTGCACCTTATCGTTTAGCCCCATCAGAGTTGAAAGAACTCTCCACGCAACTACAAGAACTCTTGGATAAGGGTTTTATTCGTCCAAGCTCATCGCCCTGGGGAGCTCCGGTATTATTTGTAAAGAAGAAGGACGGTACTTTCAGAATGTGCATCGACTACCGAGAACTCAACAAGGTGACGGTGAAGAACCGTTATCCTCTACCGCGTATCGACGACTTGTTCGACCAGCTGCAAGGGTCGAGCTACTATTCGAAGATCGATTTGAGATCGGGTTATCACCAGCTGAGAGTCCGGGAAGAGGACGTCTCCAAAACAGCTTTCAGAACTCGATACGGGCACTATGAGTTTTTGGTCATGCCTTTTGGGATGACAAACGCACCTGCGGTTTTCATGGACTTGATGAACCGAGTGTGCAAGCCTTACCTGGACAAATTCGTTATAGTCTTCATCGACGACATCCTGATCTATTCCAAGAGTCGGGAGGAACACGAGCAGCATCTACGACTTATTTTGGAACTCCTTCGAACAGAACAGCTTTATGCAAAGTTCTCGAAATGCGACTTCTGGCTTCGAGAAGTCCATTTCCTAGGCCACGTGGTAAACAGGGATGGGATTCACATTGATCCATCCAAGATAGACTCGATTAAGAACTGGCCTGCACCTCGTACACCAAAGGAAATTCGCCAATTCTTGGGTTTGGCGGGATACTACCGGAGATTCATAAAGGATTTTTCTAAGATTGCACAGCCTCTCACCTCATTAACGCAGAAAGGCGTTGTTTATCGCTGGGGAAACGCACAGGAATTAGCATTTCAGCATCTAAAGGATAGACTTTGTAGCGCACCTATCCTTTCCTTGCCGGAAGGCACAGACGACTTTGTGGTTTACTGCGACGCATCAATTCAGGGCCTTGGTTGCGTGTTGATGCAACGAGACAAAGTTATAGCCTACGCCTCACGCCAACTCAAGGTTCATGAAAAGAACTACACTACACATGACCTAGAGCTGGGAGCTGTTGTTTTTGCACTTAAGTTGTGGCGGCATTACCTGTATGGTACCAAGTGCGCGATCTACACTGACCACAGGAGCCTCGAGCATATCTTCAAGCAGAAGGAGCTGAATATGCGGCAGCGACGATGGGTTGAACTACTGAATGACTACGAATGCTCAATCAAGTATCACCCGGGCAAGGCCAATGTTGTGGCTGACGCCCTCAGTCGGAAGGACACTGCGCCTAAGCGCGTGCGAGCTTTACAACTCACGATCCACTCTAGTCTCCCTTCCCAGATACGAGCTGCTCAGATAGAAGCACTGAAACCAGAAAACGTCAGGGCTGAAGCACTACGCGGATCAAGGCAACGATTAGAACAGAAGGAAGATGGTGCTTACTACGTGACGGGACGCGTTTGGGTCCCACTCTACGGCAACCTACGAGAGCTTGTGATGGACGAAGCACACAAGTCTCGCTACTCGGTACACCCTGGATCGGATAAAATGTACCACGACATCAAAACTACGTACTGGTGGCCTAGCATGAAGGCCCACATAGCGACCTACGTCAGCAAGTGTTTGACTTGTGCGAGAGTCAAGTCTGAATACCAGAAACCCTCAGGCCTACTCCAACAACCAGAGATACCTCGATGGAAATGGGAGCAAATTTCCATGGATTTTGTAACTGGCCTGCCTAGATCCCAGCGCGGAAACGATACCATTTGGGTGATCGTGGATCGACTCACAAAATCTGCACACTTCTTGGCTATCAAGGAGACGGATAAGTTCTCCACTCTTGCAGAAATATACCTTAAGGAAGTCGTTTCGAGGCACGGGGTGCCCACCTCCATTATCTCGGATCGAGATGCACGTTTTACTTCAGAGCTGTGGCAAGCAATGCACAAATCCTTCGGCTCGCGTTTAGACATGAGCACAGTGTATCACCCGCAGACGGACGGGCAGTCCGAGCGCACTATTCAAACCTTAGAGGACATGCTTCGTGCATGTGTAATCGACTTTGGCAACCGCTGGGAAAAGCATTTGCCACTTGTGGAATTCTCATACAATAACAGCTACCACACCAGCATTAAAGCTGCTCCATTTGAGGCATTGTACGGACGTAAATGCCGGTCACCTCTTTGCTGGGCAGAGGTGGGAGATAGTCAGATCACTGGTCCAGAATATGTGGTAGACACAACCGAACAGATTACTCAAATACGAAAACGCATGACGGCAGCTCGCGAACGTCAGAAAGTTTACGCCGACATGGGCAGGAAACCGCTTGAGCTCCAGGTTGGGGAGCGGGTACTACTCAAAGTTTCACCCTGGAAGGGTGTGGTTCGTTTTGGTAAACGCGGCAAACTCAACCCACGATACGTTGGACCTTTCGAGGTCATCGAGAAAATAGGCAGGGTGGCCTACAGACTAAACTTACCAGCGGAACTCGGTGCAGTTCACAACGTTTTCCACGTGTCGAATCTGAAGAAGTGTCCATCAGATGAGACCTACGTAGTTCCTCTGAAGGAACTCACTATCGACGAACAGTTACGATTCGTCGAGGAACCAGTCGAGATCACGGACCGGGATGTTAAGGTCCTCAAGAGCACTAGAATACCTCTCGTTCGAGTTCGTTGGAACTCACGTCGCGGCCCAGAGTTCACCTGGGAGCGCGAAGATCAGATGAAACAAAAGTATCCCCAACTGTTCGCAAACAGTACACCCACTACTGAGGCCGAAGCTACGGAATTTCGGGACGAAATTCCAGATCAACGGGGGGTCTTCTGTGACACCCCAGGAAAACCAGGAAAACCATACAACTTAACTAGCTTCCTCAGTGAGTGCCTACCAAATTTCGGGACGAAATTTCTTTCAACTTGGGGATGATGTGACAACTCGAAATTTAGAACCTTTCGTTGTATGCTTAAACGTGTGACTAGTTAAACTTATGTGATTAATGACAAGTGAACCTTTGTGCGATTATGTGTTATGTTTATATGCATGCTAGTGTGTAGAATAGGTGTATATGTTTAAGTGGGCCGAGAACCCGACTCGAGACCATGTGGTCTCGAGTGAACGATGCAACATGTGGGCCGGTTGGGCCACACACCCCTTTAGCCTATTCGAGAACCCATTAGGGTGCACTACTTAGATCGGATATATAAACCAAGGGGATAGCCACAGGTGCCATTTCTTTGGACAACACACTCACCCATACACACACTCCATCCTCTTCACTAAAACCCTAAGCCACAACACCCTCCTCCTTCTTCTCGGATCAAACCAACCGACCACAAAAGGATTCTCGGATTTGCTTGTTCACACCAAACAAAGCTTCATCCTTCACCACTACTCCTCTAACCGGTTAGTGATTTCCATTGTGTGTGCATATTTCGGTTGTTGGTAATGATGTGTGATGAAGATACTTGATAATGTGTTTGCTTGCTAAAGATTCATACATGATTAAAGTATTTATTTGTTTTATGAGTTCTTGTTTGATTAAATGATACATGCTTAGGAGAATACGACTTTTTATAGAATAACATTTGAACAAGATAGTTGAATAACAAAAGAATGATGAGCTTAGGGCTATTCATGATCATCCGATTTTTATGTATGAGATTATGGAACAAATGTTTTGTTACAAGGTAAGCTTGTTGTCTAGTTTAGGATTTATGATGCTTGTCCGAAAATGCAAGAGTTTATGAACATATGTTGAATGAAGATATGAATATTCGAATATGTGTTGAATGTGTTTTGAATATGATATGAACATGACTTGAATATATGAAGAACAACTTGAATGTGATATGAACATGTTTTGGATATTTGAAACTGATATGTTTGATCCAATTTGGTAAATTGTTAGACAAATAAACATGTTTAAGTGGATAGTACATAATGTTTCATGAAATAGAAATTCTATTGGATAGTACACTGTACCGAATCAGCAGTTGTCCAACCGAAACCTCCAATTGCGACTCGAGACCACTGCATGACGAGTCGAGACCCCCGGTTGCGACACAGGTTGCGAGTCGCAAACACCTGGTTGCGACTCGAAACCACACTTGATCAGCAAAAACCTTATGACTCGAGATCTCGGTTGTGAGTCCAGTTGCGACTCGAGACCAGAACCATGATAACCCGAGACCGTGTTTGCGAGTCCGGTTGCGACTCGAGACCAGAACCTGCATCAGTTGCGACTCGAGACCAGGTGCATGTGCACACTGTTTGGACTTGCACCCCATTACGGGCTTGACTGATTGGGCCGGACTCTTGGGCCTAATGCACAGACCTTACTGTTGAACGTGAATATTGTTGAACTGCTATGATTAAACGTGTATGCCATGAACGATACTTGAATGCATTATGCTAGAAACATACGTGTACTGCTTGAATACGAACCTGATTGGTATGATACAACTATGATAGGACGTGAGTGACCACAATATTGCTTGTTTGACTTTTCTGTGTATCTACCGAGCAAACCAAGGTGAGTTCACACCCTCTACAAAGCATGGGATTCCCTGGGTTGGGAATGGGGTTAAGGAACGTGGGTTCCTCGTCCTCCTTGGGTAGGACAGTATTGGTCCAGGAATGTAATTCCTCGTCCTTGTGGACAGATAACTCGTACTAGACCAAAACTCTATCACGAAGTCCCTCCTTTTTATATCGACTTAATCGCCGGGCCAATGGCGAGCGGGTCATTAGTTAGATAGCGCTATTTAGGTCTGACAAACCTCACACCGTGCCGCAGAGGACGGGCGTGAACTAATGGATCTGGGGCACGTCAATGATGATAGACATTGACAGTTTCAGGGCACATAAACATGACTACAGTCAGCAGTCGATATGGTAACGAGTCTAGTGTATACATGGGGTAGCCCCCACGGCCGAAATGCCAGATAACTAACACGGGGTAGCCCCCACGGCTGGATAGCCAGAGTAACCGGGAATAAACAAGTCACGTTTTTAACTATGGGGTAACCCCCACGGCAGGATGCCAGCTAAAGGAAACTGTTTTCGAAACAACTTAAAACGAACACCCAACCGTGAACTCACTCAACTTGTTGTTGACTCGTTACTACATGCTTTGCAGGTCCTTAGGTTCTTAGCTGGAGCTTGCATGGAGGGGGATCGTTGTGGGACATGGACGACTGCGTGCCATGTTAAACTTTGAAACAACTAAACTTATGTTTTGATTTAAGACTTATGCTTCCGCTTGCAACTTAACTATGTTTTGTTTGAACACCAATTGTATTGGTTGAATTTTTATAACTACTTATATGCTTGTTCAATATGATTGGTGGCTGGATCCTGGTCAGTCACGCCTCCAAGCGGTGGTACCCCGCAGGTGGATTTTGGGGGTGTGACAGCTTCCTCCTCTGATTCATCAACAAGTAATGTCTTAACAGCGTTCTTTTGACGCTTTTTAGGTTGTGATGAAGAACCCTCCTCTTCTTGAACTTTTGGAGTTGCTTTCCTGCTCCTCTTCTTTTTCTCTTTCAATAACCATTTGTTTCGAGTTTCTTTGAAGCTTTCAAGTGTTTTTAATTCATCTGCATAACTCTTCTCTTTCATTTTTCCTCATTTCTCCAGTTCTAATGATTGACTGGATCTGGATCTTGATAATCCTTATCTTTGATGAAACCAAAAAATTTAGCTTTTGTTGGCGGCTCTGGATGATTTGGATGATATCTAGCCAGTTGTTTCACAGACTCATTATCCATGTGAGATAATACCAATAGATCATTATTTTCATCTCTTTCAAGATCAGGATATGCATGATCTAACATCATTTGAACAAATCGTGGATACACCTAAGTCTTGTTCTTTGAATTAATGTTCTCTACCATATAATGAAACACGATCTTTGAAAAATTGTACTTCTTGCTTAACACAAGAGTTGTTACCATATTCATTTGATAATCCCTCATTGCATCATAACCTCCCTTCCTATGACTTAGAGCTTGCAACACTGAGTGAATAAGAAACTTGTATGGCTTTGAAAACTTTGATTTCAAGTAATTAGCACTGTTCAGTGCACCATTATAACCCATCCGTAGCATACAGCCTTTGACCATCCTCTCTGGGAATTTTGTCGGAGAGTTTACATCATCAGGAAAATCCAATCACTTCATGGATAAGTGCCTCTGAGATAATAATTGTTTTGGTTTCACCATTGAGCTCAACAACCAAATTGATCACTTTGTTCTCTTCATCATAAGTTGCTTCTCCCAAAAACGTTTAATGTGAGATTTAAAAACCAGATGTTTATTCGTCAAAGCTTTCTAAATCGGCAATCTTGTCATAAAATCCAGAATACTCTTGAATTCGGAAAGCTTTGGTATCTTCTCCTCATCAAAATCACAACAAGTGTTGTGTAGTGCATCAAATAACACATTTGAAGGCTGAAAAAAAAATCAAACATTCAAGTTAACACTTAGAAAGAATTTTTCAACACATTGATTATTCATACGGAATCATCTCAAACGAAATCACACATTCAAATGGGATAACATTTTGAAAGGAAATTACATTTTAAAGTGACATAAGGTTTCAAACGGAATTACTTTCAAACAGAATAACATGTTCATCCGGAATACCAATTCAAACGGAATTACATTTTGATGTGAAATGACATTTTGAAACGGAATCACATCTCATGCGAAATCACAGTTTGGAACGGAATCACTGATAAACAATCAACATGATCAGATGATGAAATTGAACAACTGGGTTTGTTCTATGATGAATTCCAAGCATGAGAGTGTGATTTAATTTCATTTTAACCCACAAATAAAACCTATATCTAAGTCTGAAATTCCTGTTCATCGTCGGTCCAACAGAATCAAAAGATCTGGTTCAATCAAAACCCTAAGACTGATCTATAATGTATTCCGACCACACACATATGATAATCTTTCATTTTAGTTAACAAATAAGCCCTAGATCTATGTTCTTGGTCCTGTTCATCGCCGACAAACAAAAACAGACAGATCTGGGTCAAATCGACCATCAAACTCACCTTTCCCATGATTATAGTTGAGCAAACCAACTAAAATCAGGATTTCTAACAACAATCGGGCAGAGTTTTGGCTTAAAATCGATGATAATAGGATTTTGCTTGAAATCGCTTGATGAGGACCTTTGAAGCGGAATAACAGAAATGACAAGTTCAAGCGGAATACCTCCTCTATTTATAGGCAATCTAATTCCGCATGAAATTGGCAATGAGGCTTTTTCAAACGAAATAACCGGTTCAAGTGGAATCATGTTTTCAAGCGGAATCACTTTTTCAAGCAAAATTACATTTCCAAATTTTCAAATTTTTAACTTTTTCAGATTTTACCGACACACCCAATTTACCAAGTCCAAGTTAATGACCTTGGTCAACTGTTCAGCCTACCAAGTCCAAGTTAATGAGCTTGGTTGACCAATTTATGAAGTTTGCTGACTTTCTGAAACAATTTAAGTTCAAGTTAATGAACTTTTAAACTTTCAAGCAATTACCAATCACTTTTACTCAATCTTCTGCTTATCCAAACCTCATGATCCAGACTTGTTCAGCACATAAGACTTTGATCATCTGATCTCCAACGTTCGTTGTCTATAATAAGATGAAATGTAAATCTTTTTAGATTTTAAAAATGGTAACCAATAAACTGTACACACAATATTTTTGTGAGTGTGTTAGGGGATCATATCAGCTTCCGACAAGATACGAGTATCGTTAAGCTTTAATTACATATTCAACATTAAACAGTTTGCATTGATTGTCGATATACTGATCCTCTTAAATTCTTACACAAAGTTCAATCTGTTCAGGATACTGATATAGTGTTTTAAGGCTTAACTTTTACATGTGTACCACCTCAGAATATACTCTCGTATCCAGATCCCAATATTCAGTCTTACAGGTGAATATACCTAGATGATATCTGTAAGGGGTTAAATTGCGAGGGCCATAAGAGCTCAGGCTATTGCTTCCGCAAAATCAGAGAGATGACAGCTTCAACTTTAAGTGGGGTTCCCTTTGGGGATCTTCTTTTACAACATCACATGATTAGCATTTTTCAATGTTTCATCATTTTTTATGCTGAGGGGAGGCTTTTATTTCAAGCAATGTAAAGTATTCTCCGGGGACTAGGCCATTGCTTCCGAAAAATCGGAAGTCCCGGGATAATACCCCAGATATCACTAAGTATAAAGACCTAGTATCTCAGAAAGAGGGACCTTTCAAACAAGATTTCGGGGGTTACCCATATATCCGAGAGATGTTCCCCACATAAAAGCAAGAAATTTAGGTTTATATCCCGAACAAACCTACTAAATGTGCAAAAACCTATCGGCATATCATCTGCAAGACTGCTTAATGCAATTTTACCTTACATTTTCTTTAGCGTACTGCATCTGTCTAGCTGATGTACTATCATTTCCCCTTTTTACACAAACTCATTTTTGCTTTTTCAAATGTTTTTGTATTTTGACTTTTTATCATGTTTTTGAATTTTCTAGCAAACTTTCTCCCCCTAAAAACAAAAACATATTTTTGTGTTTTTGGTTTTATCAAAAGCAGAAAATAAACTGTACAAAAACCTTACAACATAACGTGGATCACATCAGATCGCCGTCCTCCTCAGCTTCACATTCAATAACCCTCCCTGAAAACAAATTTTTCATCCCATTTAATTTTAAAAGATAGTTAAATCTCTTTTTATCAAACGGTTTGGTGTAAAAATCAGCTTTCTGTTCATCATGTCCATAAATGCGGCTGGGGCATTGGTTAGACCAAATGGCATGACTGTAAATTCATAATGACCTTACCTTGTTCCGAAGGTAGTTTTAGGAATATCCTCTTCATGTACTTTCAATTGATGATATCCTGAGCGTAAATCGATCATAGAAAAGAATCGAGCTCCATGCAGTTGATCAAACAGATCATCGACTCTTGGTAATGGATACCGATTCTTAAGCGTGACTTTGTTCAATTCTCGGTAATCAATGCTCATACGCATTGATCCGTCTTTCTTCTTGACAAACAAGATTGGTGCTCCCCAAGGTGATGAGCTTGGTTGTATAAAACCTTTCTCCAGAAGTTCGTCCAAATGTTTCTTCAATTCTTGCATCTCTGCTGGTGCCAAACGGTAAGGTGCCTTGGCAATTGGTGTTGTCCCTGGTAGTAGGTGAATTCTGAATTCAACTTCCCTATCTGGCGGTAGTCCAGATAGCTCTTCAGGAAAAACATCTGAGAATTGAGATACTACGGGAAAATCTTTCAATTCTTTTCCTTTAGTGTTAATGATTATGCAAATCATATACGCTAGTGATCCTTTTCTTGCATAACTTGCAGTTTTCATCACAGAGATGAATTTCGTAGTTCTAGTTGGCTTATCTCCTTTAATTGTAATCTTTTCACCTTTTGTTGAATTTACTTGTATTGAATTTTGATCACATAAAATATTCGCTTTATTGGTTACCAACTAATCCATTCCTAAGACAATATCAAATCCAGCTAGGTTCATTGGGAAAAGGTTAGAAATAAACTTATGGTTTAGAATTTCTATTCTTGCTCCCTGCAGAATTTCAGTGATCTTAACGGATTCTCCATTTGCCGTCTCCACCAGACATTCTTGTTGAAGTTTAGTAAATTGTTGATTAAGAATTTTGCAAAATGAAGTATTAACAAAACTTTGGTTTTCACCAGAGTCAAATAATACTTTAGCAAAAACATCATTCACTAAAAACGTACCGGCAATCACATCCGGAATCATCTTGGCTTCCTCTGCTTTCCTAGCGCACGTTGTAGATAAGAAGGCTGAGGAGCCAAAACTCGAAGACATTCCTATGGTGAAGGAATTCCCAGATGTTTTTCCCGAAGATCTGCTAGGATTACCTCTGCAATGACAAGTCGAATTCCGTATAGACTTGGTTCCAGGAGCCGCTCCTGTAGCCAAGGCACCCTATTGGCTTGCTCCATCCGAGATGCAAGAATTATCTACACAACTCCAGGAGTTGTTGGATAAAGGATTCATAAGGCCAAGCTTCTGACCTTGGGGAGCTCCAGTATTGTTCGTGAAGAAAAAGGATGGAACTCTGCGGATGTGTATCGATTACAGAGAACTGAACAAGCTCACAATCAAGAATCGGTACCCGCTACCGAGGATTGGTGACTTATTTGATCAATTGCAAGGATCAAGCTACTATTCCAAGATCGATCTTCGATCCGGATACCATCAGTTAAGGATACAAGTGGAAAGCATACCAAAGACTGCATTCAGAACACGCTATGGGCATTACGAGTTTCTTGTGATGCCATTCGGACTGACGAACGCGCCAGCAGTCTTTATGGATCTGATGAACCGCGTTTATAAACCATATCTTGATAAATTCGTGATTGTATTTATCAATGATATCTTGATTTACTCACAGGCGAGAGAAGAGCATGAGCAACACCTCAGAACCATTTTGGAACTACTAAAGAAAGAGAAACTTTATGCAAAGTTCTCGAAATGCGAATTCTGGATTCGTGAAGTACAATTTCTTGGTCATGTTGTGAACGAGAAGGGCATTCATGTAGACCCATCCAAGATTGAAGCAATAAAGAATTGGGAAGCCCCCAAAACCCCAACTGAAGTTCGACAATTTTTGGGCTTAACAGGCTATTACCGACGGTTTATTGAGAATTTCTCAAAGATAGCTCAACCATTGACAACCCTTACGCAGAAAGACAAGAAGTACGACTGGGGTGACAAGCAGGAAGAAGCCTTCCAGCTACTTAAAAATAAGCTATGCGATGCACCGATACTAGCCTTACCCGAAGGCACTGAAGACTTCGTGGTATACGGCGACGCTTCGCGTCAAGGGCTGGGTTGCGTGCTCATGCAACGTAAAAAAGTCATCGCTTACGCTTCAAGACAATTGAAGGTACATGAAAGGAATTATACCACTCACGACCTGGAGCTAGGCGCAGTGGTATTCGCCTTGAAGATCTGGCGACATTATTTATATGGTACTCGATGTACAATCTTCATAGATCACAAAAGCCTACAACACATATTTGATCAGAAGGAATTAAACATGCGTCAGCGACGATGGGTCGAGCTGCCGAACGATTATGACTGTGAGATTAAGTACCATCCTGGAAAGGCTAATGTTGTAGCAGACGCATTAAGTCGAAAAGAAAGGGTTAAGACCCTAAGGGTTCGAGCATTGGAAATGACTATTCAAACGAACCTCACTGCACGCATTCGTGAGGCGCAACAAGAAGCCTTTAAGATGGAAAATCATAAAGCTGAATACCTACACGGTATGTTCAAATATATGGTGCCAAATACGGAGGGAACCTTGTACTTTAAAGGGCGTACTTGGGTTCCGCTCTATGGCGACAGTCGAGAAGTCATCCTTAATGAAGCTCACAAATCGAGATACTCAATCCATCCAGGATCGGACAAAATGTATCAAGACTTGAAAGACTACTATTGGTGGCCGAGACTTAAAAGCGATGTTGCTATTTATGTTGGGAAGTGCCTAACATGTGCTAAGGTTAAGGCTGAATATCAGAAACCGTCCGGCCTACTGCAACAACCAGAGATACCTATGTGGAAGTGGGAGCAAATCTCAATGGACTTCATAACGAAATTACCCAAGACCCCTAGGGGGCACGATATGATATGGGTGATAGTTGATCGATTGACGAAATCTGCGCATTTCCTACCAATCCGAGAGAAGGATAGTACTGGAAAGCTTGCTGAGATATACTTAAAAGAAATTGTGGCACGTCATGGAGTGCCAATCTCAATTATTTCAGACAGAGATGGATGTTTTGTTTCAAGGATCTGGCAATCCTTTCAGGAAGCCTGTGGATCTCAATTAGATCTAAGAACGGCCTTCCATCCACAAACAGATGGCCAGAGCGAACGAACCATACAAACGCTAGAAGATATGCTTCGCGCATGTGTTATGGACCTAGGCAGCAGCTGGGATACTCATCTACCTTTAGTTGAGTTTTCCTACAATAACAGCTATCATACAAGCATAAAAGCCGCATCGTTCGAAGCTCTGTATGGCCGCAAGTGCCGATCGCCCTTATGTTGGGCAGACGCTGGAGATAAACGTATGGTTGGTCCTGAACTTGTACAAGAGACAACCGAAAAGATTATGCAGATCCGAGAGCGCATTAAGGCGGCTCGAGATCGACAAAAGAGCTATGCTGATCGAAGACGAAAACCATTAGAATTCGAGGTAGGAGACAAAGTGTTGTTAAAGGTCTCACCTTGGAAGGGCGTAGTAAGATTCGGAAAACATGGAAAGCTGAACCCACGATACATCGGACCATTCAAAATTTTGGAAAGAATTGGTACCGTGGCATACAAGTTAGAATTACCGTAAGAACTTAATGGAGTACATGATACGTTCCATGTATCCAAACTCAAGAAGAGTCCAACACAAGAAAACGTGATCATCCCTGCGGATGAAGTGCATATTGATGACACCCTCCGATTTACAGAACGACCTGTTGAGGTTACCGACTGGAAAGTCAACAAGACAAGGAGGAGCAGTGTGAAACTTGTCAAAGTACGTCGGAACTCTAAGCACAGACCCGAGTACACGTGGGAATGTGAAGACCAGTTTAATGAAAAGTACCCCCACCTGTTCCAGAAGACTCCTGCAAGAGTCAGCTCAGCCTGAATTTCGGGACAAAATGTCTTTTAACGGGGGGAGACTATGACAACTGACACAAAACCGGTAATTTCCGTACAATTTAGTTAATACTTGATAACTGCAATTATGTGCTTAAATGTCAACATTGTCTGATTACATACCATACAAGTGAATTCATACACGTTTTATACTACAAGAATTACTTTATGCATTAGTGAACAGCGATGCGTCAGAAATACTAGTAAACTCACCGGTAAGACACATTGTGTCCACAATTCTGCAGAAATCAGTTAGACACTAGAACTGGGGCCTAGGTGTAGGTCCAACGACAAGAATACATTAAAACCCAAGAGTACATACAAGGGTTAACATATAGACTTTCAGGAAGCTAAAATACGCACTAAAAAGCACCCAAAACACACTTTAAATGCTGAATATTACACATTTCAGCAAAATTCAGCATTGTAACAAGATTGTACCATGCAAAAACATGACTAAATGGTCCTGAATACCTTCCTAAGTGTCGGGAATTGAAAGGGGCACAAAAGGATACTTAAAGGACACTAAACGGTGCAATTTAGCACTTTAACGAATCGGTATCTAACCGAACAACCGGACATTACCCGGAACACTAAAATATTGCTAAAAGCATTGTTTTACTTTTTCTGAGCTAGTTATGGCTCCCGAACACTTAAACATACTACATAATGCAAGAAATACATTAAACACTAGACTTAACACTTAACCTTCAACTATTTACCTACACTTACCATTTAACTTTACAATTTACCCACCCCCCATGCATATTTACGGTCCAAAGGAGGACCCCACACTCAAGATTCATCTAATCCTACTTAAATCTTCCATTGATCTTCATGGGATTTGGTGAGATTATGTATTGTACTCTTGAGACCTAAAACCCATTGTGTAATACTCAAAGCTTGGTTATAAGAACACTAGACATCTTCCTCTTCACAAATCACCACTTCAACTCACTCTCTCCCTCTCTTAAAGCTTCGGCCGAACACCCTCCCAACACCACCATCTTTTCGGTTTTCATTCATACAATTCCAAGTGCATTACAAGGTGCTAGAAGGTGAATTAGGAGGCTCGGTGTTCACGGAACTTGAAGGACCTCATTTGTTTGCTTTTATCCACCACATTTGCAACCTTGTTCTTCCCTAGCTTTAAGCTAGTTGTAAGATTCTTGAACACTCTTGTCTACTTCCATTTTAGTTGGTTAAAAGATATAACATGTTGATTATCATTAGAACACTAAAAGACATACACATGAATCTTGAAACATAAGGTGAAATAAGAAGATATCTTGTTAAAATGATATTATTTTAGTGCATATTTGTTGATTACTCAAAATATTGATGTTGATCACTACATGGAACTTGCTAGATTATGATTAAAAGCATGATTTAGCAAGTTAGGAGATGATTGTGTGTTTATACAGGACGATCATCTTCTTGATTTAACATGAACTTGAAAACAAGATGATTTCTTGAAGAGTAATAAACACAATGAGCTAGTAAACTTATAAACCCAAGATTTATGAATGATTTTCCAAGAAAATCAAGTTTAAAATATGATTTTTGAAAGATCATGGTTTTTACTAAACTTACACTATTTTTGGTAATGAAATAAGTGTAAAAACACTAGAGAAACAAGAAGATGTTATAAATAAATATTTTTGAGAAATGTGATTACAAGTTGTAAATGACTAAATCCTTCAAGAATGGGATTTACAAACAAACAACCATGTTTTTAAGGGTAACTAG
Organism: Helianthus tuberosus; assembly: GCA_030545235.1. Lineage (NCBI taxonomy): Eukaryota > Viridiplantae > Streptophyta > Magnoliopsida > Asterales > Asteraceae > Helianthus > Helianthus tuberosus. The sequence continues at coordinate 148,869,238 of CM060367.1, read as the reverse complement.
ACCTACTAAATAACATGGTAAGTTACTACAAGTTTTTACAAAAACTTCAAGTTCATGATGTAGTGTAATATACTTGATTTAGACACTTGGTAAGTGTTGAGTGAATTGATGATTGTTTGATGATGATTTAAAAGAAAATAAACACGTGTTTTGAAAACATGGGAAACCTCCATTTTTTGGGGAAACTATGTCAAAATTTTTATAAATTTTGACACTTAGAAAAAATATAAGTTTTTGAGAAACTTATTCCCTAAAAATGTATCTAAAAACATTTACCAAAGTTTCCCTAATTTTTGTGTTAAGAAATGATGATTTCTTCAAGATTAAAATTGATATTAAGTATGTATATTTTTGAGAAAAATATATATATTTATTGATCACCAAATTTTGTGCTAAGTGTATGTAGTATGTATTATATGTGATAGTGTATTAGGACTTGAAAATACACTAAATACTCCTAAGGAGTGAAGATACAAAATACACATACAACATGCTTAGACAAATACAAGGAAATATATTTATGAAAATATATTACTTGATAGAATAAATAACTTGGACAAGTTATAAACATGAAATGAAGTTTTGGACAAAATACATAATTCGGGTGAAAAATACAAGATACTTATATTTATTTTTGAGAAAATAATATAAGTAAGATACATAGTTAAAACTATAAATTATTTTTAACACAAGAACAAATACATAAAAGATGGTGACTTGTACTTGTGCGATACAAGTCTAGTGACTAACGTTAATAAAACACGTTTAGGTCACGACGCTAGATAAGCAAAAACCGGTGAAGTTTACGGCGCAAGGAACGCAAAGTTGTGAGTTCATGCTCCCCCTTTTCTTTAACTGTTTTCAGTTTTATAACTTCGGGGGTGAAATACATGTTACAAATGTTACAATGTTTACAAATGGTATGATGGATACAAAAACAAGAAGCACTCTTGGTGATAACTAGTACCAAGTATGATGCGTTTTAAGGAATGATACGAGAAATCGTGTCACGAATAGGGTACCATAAGCACCATTAATCGTGTACATACTAAGACCGCAGAATAAAAGGTTAGATCTAATGGGTTTTCTGGCAGCCACACTCTTGGTGAAAACTAGTACCGAGTAGTGCTTTTGTGTCTCCGTCGTGAATCGACAACTAGAAAAATGCCTATGGTTTGGTTGCTTCCTATGTCGTGTCACATGTTAATGGCCTTGCAATCCATTAACAACAAGATACATACAGAAATACTTGATTTATACATGATACATACAGAAATACTTGATTTATACAAGATACATACTATGTTTTCATACAATGTATACAAACGTTCAATACAAGAAATGCATGAATTCACACCAACATTATGTTGACATTTTTTCCAAAAACTCACTTGTATTTTAGGTAACTAAAGTGGATGTGTGCGCGGTCTTACTCATGCTCCTGGATGTTGTTTATGTTTAACCTTAAATAAAGTTGTGAACTTTCAGACAATGTGTTGTCTCGTGATGTAAACACTTAATCTATGTTTCAGTAATGTAATGTTTGGCATTTGAAGTTATTTTTATGAGCATGTAGTATGTTTACCAATCGTATGCAATGAAAACCTTTCATGATCACACCTCGTGCTTCCACCTTAGAAAGGGGTGTGACAGTTTGGTATCAGAGCTGCGATTGTAGTGAACCAGGATTCCTTCTCGAGTCTACACTACAATCTCTAGGATCCTTTCACGAAAACAATTTTTCAAAAAGTTTTCATTGCATAAAACTTTCCGCGACATCCACTACCTGAAATTGTTTACAAAGGCAAGAAAAGACACTACGAGACTTAGGATGCACTGGAGTAGCACTTGTCTTTGATTAAAGAATTACTTGCGATTATGTGTGATAATTGATGTATACATATACTAGAAGTATACGTGACTTTACCTGAAAACAATGGCCTATCTGAAGGAAGTGATACGAGGATGAAACGAACTGTGCGGACTGTGCAAGGAGTTACGTAATTATGGATGCATACATAATTATGGAATTCAGTGCACAGAAACCACAGCAAGTCTTGTCACGTATAGATTCCCTAAGTGCAAGAAAAGGTCAGACGTGAACACCCCTTCCCCAGCCTATTAAATACTCTGCTGGAAGTAATAATTATTTGATATCACGTATGTGGGTATATGTCATACTACCACTGTCTCGTAAGATGAGATCAAACAAATGTCTAACCCTACTGTGTTGTGTTCTGTCAGAACATGGCACCAAAGAGAGCTATGAACGCTCGTGATCAACCTCCTCCTCCCCCACTGCCAAGAATTGCTGAAGAGCTTAACGCCCTACTGGAAGAAAGGATCTCCGCAGTTATCGCCCAGTACGAGGCGAACCGTACTGAACAAAGTGGAGGACCAAGCAATGCCAGGCGTAATGGGAATGGAGATTTGTCTGGAGGAAACGCAGCTCAGGGCTGAACTTTCAAGCAGTTTCTTGACTGCAAACCGCTGAACTACGACGGCACTGGAGGTGCAGTGGCATTTGTACGTAGGACTGAGAAGACTGAAGCCACTATCCGTATGAGCAAGTTTACCGTGGATCAGCAAGTCACTTTTGCTACTGGGTTGTTTGTTGATGAAGCTTTGACTTGGTGGAATTTACAAGTCCAGACTCTGGGTGATGATGCCGCGTATGGCATGTGCTGAACTCCAAAGGTTGGAGACTGAGTTCTGGCACTTGACCATGGAAGGTGTTGATATCACTGGTTACACTCGAAGGTTCCACGATTTGTCGAGAGTGATCCCCTACATGGTGACTCCCGAATTTAAACACGTTGAACGCTACATTTGGGGATTGGCCTCAGAATTTCGCAGCATGGTAACTTCGGCCAAACCTACAACAATCACTGAGGCTGTAACTCTGGCTGTCAGCCTTACTAAAGATGTTGTCCGTATGAAGAAGCTATCACTAAACCCAACAGAAAAGATCGAGACCCATGCTGAGTCATCTGGTGACAAGAAAAGAAAACATGTAAACCTGAATCAAGCGACCCGTAACAACAAAGGTTCAAACAACAAGAAGCGTGACCCCAACCCGCCTCAGGAGGCGAAATCTCTTGCAGCCATGAATGACGCTCCTGCCAAAAGGTACCTGGGCACTCTGCCCATTTGCAACAATTGCAAGCGTCATCACGAAGGGGTTTGTCGCATTCCAAAATGCGACAAGTGTGGAAAACTGGGTCACCATGCTGAGGAATGTTAGGGAAAAGGAAGGAACGGAAATGGAAACCGTAACGGTGCTGGTAATAGAAACAATGGTGGAAATGGCAATGCCAATGGCAATGGTAACCGGAATGGGAATGGAGCTATGCAAAACCAAGGATGCTTTAGTTGTGGAAACAAGGATCATTTCATGAAAGACTGCCCAAAGGGAAACAATGCTCAGGCTCGAGCGTTTGTGATTGGAGCAAGGAACGCACGCGAGGACCCTAATGTGGTCACCGGTACGTTTCTCGTTAACAATCACTTTGCATCCATATTATTTGACACTGGTGCCGACTATAGCTTCATGTCTGTGGAATTTAAACGCATGCTTGGAATAGAATCTAGTAGATTAGATATTCCTTATTCCATAGAACTAGCCAATGGTAAACTTGTTAAATCGGGCGAAGTTGTTAGAAGTTGCACATTAGAACTTAGTGAACGAAGATTTAGCATCGACCTCTTACCTATCCAATTGGGTAGCTTCGATGTAGTGGTCGGAATGGACTGGTTTTCCAAGAACAAAGCTGAAGTTATTTGTCACGAGAAAATCATCCGTATCCCTTTGGCGAACGATGAAACTCTCATCGTACACGGAGAAAAGCGAGACGCACCTCTACGAATCATCAGTTGTATGAAGGCACAGAAGTGCTTAAGGAAAGGATGTGTTGCTTTCCTAGCGCACGTTGTAGATAAGAAGGCTGAGGAGCCGAAACTCGAAGACATTCCTGTGGTGAAGGAATTCCCTGATGTTTTTCCCGAAGATCTTCCAGGATTACCTCCGCAAAGACAAGTCGAATTCCGTATAGACTTGGTTCCAGGAGCCGCTCCTGTAGCCAATGCACCCTATCGGCTTGCTCCATCCGAGATGCAAGAATTATCTACAAAACTCCAGGAGTTGTTGGATAAAGGATTCATAAGGCCAAGCTTCTGACCTTGGGGAGCTCCAGTATTGTTCGTGAAGAAAAAGGATGGAACTCTGCAGATGTGTATCGATTACAGAGAACTGAACAAGCTCACAATCAAGAATCGGTACCCGCTACCGAGGATTGATGACTTATTTGATCAATTGCAAGGATCAAGCTACTATTACAAGATCGATCTTCGATCTGGATACCATCAGTTAAGGATACAAGAGAAAAGCATACCAAAGACTGCATTCAGAACACGCTATGGGCATTACGAGTTTCTTGTGATGCCATTCGGGCTGACGAACGCGCCAGCGGTCTTTATGGATCTGATGAACCGCGTTTGTAAACCATATCTCGATAAATTCGTGATTGTATTTATCAATGATATCTTGATTTACTCACAGACGAGAGAAGAGCATGAGCAACACCTCAGAACCATTTTGGAACTACTAAAGAAAGAGAAACTTTATGCAAAGTTCTCGAAATGCGAATTCTGGATTCGCGAAGTACAATTTCTTGGTCATGTTGTGAACGAGAAGGGCATTCATGTAGACCCATCCAAGATTGAAGCAATAAAGAATTTGGAAGCCCCCAAAACCCCAACTGAAGTTCGACAATTTTTGGGCTTAGCAGGCTATTACCGACGGTTTATTGAGAATTTCTCAAAGATAGCTCAACCATTGACAACCCTTACGCAGAAACACAAGAAGTACGACTGGGGTGACAAGCAGGAAGAAGCCTTCCAGCTACTTAAAAATAAGCTATGCGATGCACCGATACTAGCCTTACCCGAAGGCACTGAAGACTTCGTGGTATACTACGACGCTTCGCGTCAAGGGCTGGGTTGCGTGCTCAAGCAACGTCAAAAAGTCATCGCTTACGCTTCAAGACAATTGAAGGTACATGAAAGGAATTATATCACTCATGACCTGGAGCTAGGCGCGGTGGTATTCGCCTTGAAGATCTGGCGACACTATTTATATGGTACTCGATGTACAATCTTCACAGATCACAAAAGCCTACAACACATATTTGATCAGAAGGAATTAAACATGCGTCAGCGACGATGGGTCGAGCTGCTGAACGATTTTGACTGTGAGATTAAGTACCATCCTGGAAAGGCTAATGTTGTAGCAGACGGATTAAGTCGAAAAGAAAGGGTTAAGACCCTAAGGGTTCGAGCATTGGAAATGACTATTCAAACGAACCTCACTGCAAGCATTCGTGACACGCAACAAGAAGCCCTTAAGATGGAAAATCATAGAGCTGAATACCTATGGGGTATGTTAAAATATATGGTGCCAAATACGGAGGTAACCTTGTACTTTAAAGGGCGTACTTGGGTTCCGCTCTATGGCGGTATTCGAGAAGTCATCCTTAATGAAGCTCACAAATCGAGATACTCGATCCATCCAGGATCGGACAAAATGTATCAAGACTTGAAAGACTACTATTGGTGGCCGAGACTTAAAAGCGATGTTGCTATTAATGTTGGGAAGTGCCTAACCTGTGCTAAGGTTAAGGCTGAATATCAGAAACCGTCCGGCCTACTGCAACAACCAGAGATACCCATGTGGAAGTTGGAGCAAATCTCAATGGACTTCATAACGAAATTACCCAGGACCCCTAGGGGGCACGATATGATATGGGTGATAGTTGATCGATTGACGAAATCTGCGCATTTCCTACCAATCCGAGAGAAGGATAGTACTGGAAAGCTTGCTGAGATATACTTAAAAGAAATTGTGGCACGTCATGGAGTGCCAATCTCAATTATTTCAGACAGAGATGGACGTTTTGTCTCAAGGATCTGGCAATCCTTTCAGGAAGCCTTTGGATCTCAATTAGATCTAAGCACGGCCTTCCATCAACAAACAGACGGCCAGAGCGAACGAACCATACAAACGCTAGAAGATATGTTTCGCGCATATGTTATGGACCTAGGCAGCAACTGGGATACTCATCTACCTTTAGTTGAGTTTTCCTACAATAACAGCTATCATACAAACATAAAAGCCGCACCTTTCGAAGCTCTGTATGGCCGCAAGTGCCGATCACCCTTATGTTGGGCAGACGCTGGAGATAAACGTATGGTTGGTCCTGAACTTGTACAAGAGACAACCGACAAGATTATGTAGATCCGAGAGCGCGTTAAGGCGGCTCGAGATCGACAAAAGAGCTACACTGATCGAAGACGAAAACCATTAGAATTCGAGGTAGGAGACAAAGTGTTGTTAAAGGTCTCGCCTTGGAAGGGCGTAGTAAGATTCGGAAAACATGGAAAGCTGAACCCACGATACATCGGACCATTCAAAATTTTGGAAAGAATTGGTTCCGTGGCATACAAGTTGGAATTACCGGAAGAACTTAATGGAGTACATGATACGTTCCATGTATCCAACCTCAAGAAGAGTCCAACACAAGAAAACGTGATCATCCCTGCGGATGAAGTGCATATTGATGACACCCTCCGATTTACAGAACGACCCGTTGAGGTTACCGACTGGAAAGTTAACAAGAGAAGGAGGAGCAGTGTGAAACTTGTCAAAGTACGTTGGAACTCTAAGCACGGACCCGAGTACACGTGGGAAGGTGAAGACCAATTTTAAGAAAAGTACCCCCACCTGTTCAAGAAGACTCCTGTAAGAGTCAGCTCAGCCTGAATTTCGGGACAAAATTCTTTTAACGGGGGAGACTGTGACAACTGGCACAAAACCGGTAATTTCCGTACAATTTAATTAATACTTGATAACTGCAATTATGTGCTTAAATGTCAACATTTTCTGATTACATACCATACAAGTGAATTCATGCACGTTTTGTACTACAAGAATTACTTTATGCATTAATGAACAGTGTTACGTCAGAAATACTAGTAAACTCACCGGTAAGACACATTGTGTCCACAATTCTGCAGAAAGCAGCCAGACACTAGAATTAGGGCCTAGGTGTAGGTCCAACGACAAGAATACATTAAAACCCAAGAGTACATATAAGGGTTAACATATAGACTTTCAGGAAGCTAAAATACGCACTAAAAAGCACCCGAAACACACTTTAAATGCTGAATATTACACATTTCAGCAAAATTCAGCATTGTAACAATATTGTACCATGCAAAAACATGACTAAATGGTCCTGAATACCTTTCTAAGTGTCGGGAATTGAAAGGGGCACAAAAGGATACTTAAAGGACACTAAACGGTGCAATTTAGCACTTTAATGAATCGGTATCTAACCGAACAACCGGACATTACCCGGAACACTAAAATATTGCTAAAAGCATTGTTTTACTTTTTCTGAGCTAGTTATGGCTCCCGAACACTTAAACATACTACATAATGCAAGAAATACATTAAACACTAGACTTAACACTTAACCTTCAACTATTTACCTACACTTACCATTTAACTTTACAATTTACCCATCCCCCCCCCCCCCCCCATGCATATTTACGGCCCAAAGGAGGACCCCACACTCAAGATTCATCTAATCCTACTTAAATCTTCCATTGATCTTCATGGGATTTGGTGAGATTATGTATTGTACTCTTAAGACATAAAACCCATTGTGTAATACTCAAAGCTTGGTTATAAGAACACTAGACATCTTCCTCTTCACAAATCACCACCTCAACTCACTCTCTCCCTCTCTTAAACCTTCGGCCGAACACCCTCCCAACACCACCATCTTTTCGGTTTTCATTCATACAATTCCAAGTGCATTACAAGGTGCTAGAAGGTGAATTAGGAGGCTCGGTGTTCACAGAACTTGAAGGACCTCATTCGTTTGCTTTTATCCACCACATTTGCAACCTTGTTCTTCCCTAGCTTTAAGCTAGTTGTAAGATTCTTGAACACTCTTGTTTACTTCCATTTTTTGTTGGTTAAAAGATATAACATGTTGATTATCATAAGAACACTAAAAGACATACACATGAATCTTGAAACATAAGGTGAAATATGAAGATATCTTGTTGAAATGATATTATTTTAGTGCATATTTGTTGATTACTAGAAAATTGATGTTGATCACTACATGGAACTTGCTAGATTATGATTAAAAGCATGATTTAGCAAATTAGGAGATGATTATGTGTTTATACAAGACGATCCTCTTCTTGATTTAACATGAACTTGAAAACAAGATGATTTCTTGAAAAGTAATAAACACAATGAGCTAGTAAACTTATAAACCCAAGATTTATGAATGATTTTCCAAGAAAATCAAGTTTAAAATATGATTTTTGAAAGATCATGGTTTTTACCGAACTTACACTACTTTTGGTAATGAAATAAGTGTAAAAACACTAGAGAAACAAGAAGATGTTATAAATAAATATTTTTGAGAAATGTGATTACAAGTTGTAAATGACTAAATCCTTCAAGAATGGGATTTACAAATAAACAACCATGTTTTTAAGGGTAACTAGACCTACTAAATAACATGGTAAGTTATTACAAGTTTTTACAAAAACTTCAAGTTCATGATGTAGTGTAATATACTTGATTTAGACACTTGGTAAGTGTTGAGTGAATTGATGATTGTTTGATGATGATTTAAAAGAAAATAAACACATGTTTTGAAAACATGGGAAACCTCCATTTTTAGGGGAAACTATGTCAAAATTTTTATAAATTTTGACACTTAGAAAAAATATAAGTTTTTGAGAAACTTATTCCCTAAAAATGTATCTAAAAACATGTACCAAAGTTTCCCTAATTTTTGTGTTAAGAAATGATGATTTCTTCAAGATTAAAATTGATATTAAGTATGTATATTTTTGAGAAAAATATATATATTTATTGATCACCAAATTTTGTGCTAAGTGTATGTAGTATGTATTATATGTGATAGTGTATTAGGACTTGAAAATACACTAAATACTCCTAAGGAGTGAAGATACAAAATACATATACAACATGCTTAGACAAATACAAGGAAATATATTTATGAAAATATATTACTTGATAGAATAAATAACTTGGACAAGTTATGAACATGAAATGAAGTTTTGGACAAAATACATAATTCGGGTGAAAAATACAAGATACTTATATTTATTTTTGAGAAAATAATATAAGTAAGATACATAGTTAAAAATATAAATTATTTTTAATACAAGAACAAATACATAAAAGATGGTGACTTGTACTTGTGCGATACAAGTCTAGTGACTAACGTTAATAAAACACGTTTAGGTCACGACGCTAGATAAGCAAAAACCGGTGAAGTTTACGGCGCAAGGAACGCAAAGTTGTGAGTTCATGCTCCCCCTTTTCTTTAACTGTTTTCAGTTTTATAACTTCGGGGGTGAAATACATGTTACAAATGTTACAATGTTTACAAATGGTATGATGGATACAAAAACAAGAAGCACTCTTGGTGATAACTAGTACCAAGTATGATGCGTTTTAAGGAATGATACGAGAAATCGTGTCACGAATAGGGTACCATAAGCACCATTAATCGTGTACATACTAAGACCGCAGAACAAAAGGTTAGATCTAATGGGTTTTCGGGCAGCCACACTCTTGGTGAAAACTAGTACCGAGTAGTGATTTTGTGTCTCCGTCGTGAATCGGCAACTAGAAAAATGCCTATGGTTTGGTTGCTTCCTATGTCGTGTCACATGTTAATGGCCTTGCAACCCATTAACAACAAGATACATACAGAAATACTTGATTTATACAAGATACATACAGAAATACTTGATTTATACAAGATACATACTACGTTTTCATACAAAGTATACAAACGTTCAATACAAGAACTGCATGAATTCACACCAACATTATATTGACATTTTTCCAAAAACTCATATGTATTTCAGGTAACTAAAGTGGATGTGCGCGCGGTCTTACTCATGCTCCTGGATGTTGTTTATGTTTAACCTTAAATAAAGTTATGAACTTTCAGACAATGTGTTGTCTCGTGATGTAAACACTTAATCTATGTTTCAGTAATGTAATGTTTGGCATTTGAAGTTATTTTTATGAGCATGTAGTATGTTTACCAATCGTATGCAATGAAAACCTTTCATGATCACACCTCGTGCTTCCGCCTTAGAAAGGGGCGTGACAAGTAGGGTGCAGAAGTAGAACCTACATTCTTCCCATAGTTGGAATTACCATAGCGAAATTCCTGGGTAAGTTTCTGGACTAGGTTCTTCCTCTGGTTCTCTTCTTGTGTACGTACCAATTCATCAGTCAAGGTATTTGCTAGTTCTACAGCTTCTTCTATGGTTTGTGGTCTAGCTGCCTTGACTAAATGTCTAATCTCACTGATTAATCCCCAGAGGCAACGGGAGATTAGTACTGGTTCTGGTGAGGCTAGAGTTGGCACTATTCTAGCATATTTGAAGAATATAGTAGTGTAACTCTTACAGTCTACTCTAGTCATTCTAAGGTTTAAGAACTTATTAGCAATTTGTTCTTTTCATTGGGAGGACAGAATTTCCTTTCGACCATGTTCTTAAACTCAGTCCATTGCATATTATAGACTCTATCACTTCCCCTAGACTGGATAATAGTATTCCACCATTCTAAGGTTGCATTCTTAAAAAGATTGGAAGCAAACATGATTTTGTCTACCTCTGCGCACTTGCTTATTTTTAAGACAGCCTCTGTCTTTTCTATCCAGCGTAGAGCTGCAATGGCTCCTTCATTGCCAGAGAATTCTATTGGTTTGCAAGACCAGAATTCTTTGTAAGAACAACCATAAGACACAGTTCTTCTTCTTTTTGGAATAGGCAATTGAAGTAACGGTTCATTGCTTACGCTGTGATTGGGTTCAATATGTGATCGCTTACTTCCACTATCACTTTTATTGTTTTTCGCTTCTTTAACATTTTGGATGATATATGGCATAGCATCTCTAATTCCTTGGGTTACTATGTGTCGAATGGCACTGTTATTTATTTGGTTATCATTATTCTGGTTTCCTGATTTGCTTCGTTGTCCATCTGGATTTACAAACAGTTATCAGGTATTAATATCGCAGAATAAGATTTAATGCCAATAATTGCACAACAAACACATTGGTCAAAACCGTCGATCATTGCGAGATTTACTCTATTTTATATATGCATCTATTACAACTAAAACCGGAATTTAAAGCATACTACTTAGTTATGCATCAGTAGGTATTTAGATTATCTATTTTAGTTGATTTTTTTCAAACTACTCGCGTTTATATATATATATATATATATATATATATATATATATATATATTATTACTATTATTTCTTAAGGGCTCATCCAGTATTGCATGTTTCGCTCGTCATACTTCCAAACGAGTTTTTCCCCTATTTGCCTGATCCTCTCTCTTTCATCAACTAACTCCTCACCAAAAGTGTGGAGTTCCTGCACATTTTCGGTACTCATGGGTGGTGGTGGTTGTTGGTGCACGGAATGTCTGTTGACTTCGTCTGCATTAAGTCTTGGGCCAAGATAGTCAAGATTGGAGTTTGGAAGTCAAATTAGGGTTTGATATTGTTAATTTCGCTTATATGTACATTGAGTAGGTGATTTCGCTTTTTAGTACATTGAGGTTTCGCTGATTAGGTCTCTAGGGGTTTCGCTTATATGGTTCATATGGGGTTTCGCTTATATGTACATGACATATAAGCGAAATCAGCTGATCTATATAAAGGCATTATAAGCGAAGCCTAGTTATTCAGTTGTGTACGTTGGATCGAAATCCTCTCATGCTTGTGGTGTCGAAACTCTGTCAATTTGTAATCAGGAAGCATCAATAAAGAAGATATTGAAAGAGAAAAGCTGTTGTAACTTCGTGTATACTGATTCCGCCTTTATACGTGAAGATGAACTGCCTTGACTGACTTTTCAGGGTCGGAACACGGTCCAACAAGTGGTATCAGAGCTCAGGACGAGGAGTTCATACTACTACAGCTTGATTCTACACGATTCTCTTACTTCTACTCACTTTCTGTCATATTTTTTCGATTTGAACTAGTTCCTATGGTTGAAATGGTCTGATTTTTTAATATATCGTGTATAATACAGTAATAACAAACCCTAGAAAGAATCAGGTTAAAATACAGCTTAAAAATGGTAAAAATCAGTTAAAAATAGGGTTTCGCTTTTACGGACAATCGAAGGATTTCGCTCATAAGAACATTGCTTGATTTCGCTTATCTGAACATCAGATTTCGCTCATTTGGACAATACCTGGTTTCGCTGATTTGTCAAAGACTGATTTCGCTGATAGGGATATCATGCTATTTCGCTTTTAGAGACATATTACCTATTTCGCTCATAAGTCCAATCAGTTTTCACTTATAAGTACAACATGATTTCGCTTTTATGTCATAGTTCTGATTTCGCTTATTTGACTTAGCTATTTCGCATTATTTGTCACTTACAATTGATTTCTCTTTTCAGTCATTTGGTATCATAGTGTCATTTCTTGATTCCACTCTATAGTGAACTTTTTCACGTCAAGATCATTTTACGACAATCGAGTGTCAGTGTATTTCAGATTACTTGATATTGTTTAAACTGATTGAATTTGTTTGTTTGTTCTCAGGTGTTTGAAGATGTCAAGCAACGGTGAAGAATTCTACAACACATTCTATAACGCGTTCACTTCTGAATCGTCAGATAGAAGATCTGAGATGAGAGAATATTCAAGAGAGATTTCGGAGAATTTGAAGTTTGAAAACATGTACGGAAGCCAACAGAAGCCACCAAAGTTAATGAAAGTTGAAGATTATCACTGGTGGAAAAACAGATTTGAGGGTTGGGTAAAAGCTTTCGCTCCTGAAAGCTGGTTAAAACTGACAGATGGATACACTGAACCAGTAAAAGAGGGAGGAGAGTTAATAGATCCAAAAGATTTCTCAGACATAGACATAAAAAATGTTGTGGCTGAATATAAAATGATCACATTCATCAAACAGTCAGTGAGAGAGGATATTATCTCGTTACTTGAACGAGAGAAAATTTCAAAGAGTTTGTGGGAGGCGTTAGGAAGAAAGTGTGTAGGAAGTAATGAAATTGTTAAAAATAAAAAGAAATTGTTGCGTAAAGAGTTTGATTTATTCAGTTGTATGAAAAATGAATCTGTTTGTAAAATGATCGAAAGATTTGGGCATCTGAAAATGGAGCTGGCCAGACATGAAATTTCATATTCTGAAGAGGAGCTGGTGGATAAATTGTTTGATTCATTGCCAAATGATCAAGAGTGGCAATACTTCACTTTAATGTTGAAAAATACAATCAAGCCTGAAGATTTGAAAGTGGATTTGCTGATTGAAAGGCTTGAAAGCCATGAGCTGGAGATAAAGAGATCTAAAGTCAACAATCTGGCTTATCAGCAGAATGTAGAGCTTTACTACAGAGGAAATGTACCGCAGGCTGGGTCTCCAAGAACAGCGTTTTCTGCAGAAAGTTCAAGTTCAGTGAATAATGAAAGTCTTCACAGTGGTTTTCACAGTGGATTTTCTTCAAACACTTCAAGTCAATCTGCTTCCAAGAATTTGTTTCAGTGTGATATCGCAGTGGATCTGAAGAATGGGCAGAATTTCAGCGAAGAATCGGCAAAACAACAGATGGTTTTCTTGGCATCTGTACTTGAATCGTATGAAAGCCTCGTTGCAGGGAAGATTGGTAATACCAACTTGACGAAAGAAGATTATGATCAATTAGACCCCGAGGAGAGGAACTAATGGATATAAGATGGTGCATGGCCAGTGCGGTTCGTCGGGCACAGCGGTTCATGGAGATCACGGGGAGAAAGTCAATTGGTGGACCATCTACCAAACAGGGATTTGATAAATCTAAGGTGACATGCTTCAAATGCAAACAAATAGGTCACTTTAAGCGCGAGTGCAGAAATGCGTATGCTGTTGATGATTTTGAAAACCCGTTCAATGAAGATTACTACAAGAAAGCGATTTACCATCAGAACAAGTCTGAGCCACCAAGATTGAAACAGTCTGAAGAAAAATCAAGGGCTCTTGCAGTTATATATGACGATGAAGGTTACGACTGGAGTCAGGTTTGCCCTGAAGAAGATGCAGTTGGATATGCATTTGTGGCTGATGCTGATCCTGATAGATGGTGGAAAGCAGATTATGCAAGATGGGAAATCGGAAAATTAAACGAACCATTCAAAGAATCTCAGAGAGCCAAACGATGGAATGATGAGTTGGAATGTTACATGGATCCACGGGGTAATCCAGTTGCTGACCCATCAAAAGTGGATTTCGAAGCTGTAACAAATTTGATTCCCAGGCAAGCTACTTTCAACACACGAAGGCTATCTGATAAAGCATATTTGCTTGATTTGGAAAAGAAAATTAGAGAGATTTGTGAAGCAAGTCTACCGAAGGTGGTAGAGATGAAAAAGAGAAAAGAAGAAGAATTGAAGAAGATGATTGAAGAAGTGAAGAATGTTATGAAGATTGCTGCTGAAGAAGATCAGAAAGATGAAGAAGATCAGAAAGCTGAAACAGAAGAATCGGTGCTGAAAGAAACTGAGGTAAATGAATCTTCTGACTTGTCGAATGTTGAATTGGTTGATGAAAAAGAAAACAAGTGCAGGAATTGCATAGAAATGTGCAAAGTCTGTACTGAAAAAGATGATATCATAAAAACAAAAGACAATGACATAGTTAAACTTGAAAATGTTTTCACAATAAAATGTAAAGAAATGATTGACAAAGAAGAAATTTTGAAACTAAAGGTTGAAAAGCTAACACAGAAGTGTCAAGATCTTGAAAAAGATAATGATGTGTATAGACAAATGTGTTCAGCAAAATGTGTTGATTGTGTTGAAAAAGAATCTAAATGTCAAGATTTACAAAAAACAGTATGATTCTTTAAAGTGGTCGAGTCAGAGAGTACAAGAAGCTTATGATACTTTGAAGAGCCAAGTCACAAGTTTTGATCAAAGATTATCTGAAACTTTAGTCACTAAAGAAATGTATGAAAGAAAGTTTAAAGAAAAGCAAATTGAAATGAATAAGTGTGTTGATGAAATTGCTAATCTTAAACAAGTCTTGGCTGAAAAAGAAAAGGTTGTTACAAAACTTCAAAGTTATCATAACTCTTCGTACATTCTTGAACGCATTTTCAACATCACACCAGATGACAAAGATACTGAAAATTGCAAAAAGGGTATTGGTTCAGAGTTTCATCAGGTACCACCACCATTAAGAAACAATTATACTTTTTATGATGAGGAAAAGGTGGCAAAGGGTTTGAACATAGCTGACCAGTTACCTGAAAGTATCGATGTGACTTACTCCAAATCTGATGATGCTAATGATTCAGAGGTGGTAAGTAAGGTTGTTGAAAGCGTTTTGAAAGATGAGTCTACAAAAGGTAAGTCTGAATCATAGGATGAAGATGAAGGAAATCTTTATGATGGTTATCTGAAAAACACAAAATCCGAGAAAAATTTGAATGATGATTCAAAAGGATTGGTTTATACCATGATTGGATCGGACAAATTATTCTTAGATGTTGTATTCCCGATTCAGAATGTGATTTCAGAAAAGGTTGATAAAGTTTTCAAAATGGTTGAGATTGAGAAGTCGGAAATTTCAAAGTTTGCTGGTAAAGGTCATAAATCTTTCTATAACAAACCTGGTTTTAAGAAGAAAAACATGAAGGCTGGTTTGGGTTATAAAAAGAAACGGAATTGGAATCAAAGTAAAAAACCAAATTTGCAACAAACGATGAGTTTTGTTCAAGGGAAAAGCTTGAAAGAAGAGGAAAAACTCAAATTTGGACAACAATCTAATGAAGAGTTTGAGACTATGAAAAAGAAACAACAACAGGCCAAGGACGTTTCAAAGAAAGTGTGTTTTAAATGTGATCAGATTGGACATGTTGCACGAAAGTGTCCAAATCCAAAGCCTGTTGATGTTGAAAAACAGCAATCTGAGAATGTGAAACCAAGGTCAACCAGATTTGATTCGAAACAAACTTGGAGGTACAATACAAACAAGTTTGTTTCAAATCAAAATTGGAAATCAAACCCAAACAGGTTCGATTCAAGACAGACCTGGAATTCTCACACATCCAGATTTAGAACAACACAGAGTTGGAGAACATCTGTTGATATGACAAAACTTCAAGAGTTTTGGAAACCTAAAAATGTTATTCAAAATCAAAAGGTTCAAAAAGAGACAAACTTTTACAAAAGAGGTACTCCTGAAGGTCAAATGTGGCGTGCTAAGAAACAAGTAACGATGGAAAAAGATGAGAAAGTTGAAGTCAATGCTGAAAAAGTTTTAAATGACAAAGAGTTTTCGAAATTAAATGAACATTATTGTGTTGAAATGCCTAAGGTCCAACAGACCTGGGCTAAATTGTTCAAATAGTTGATACAGTTTGAATGTGCAGGTGCTCAACGAAGCTGAAGATTGTGAAAAGGGAAGTTGGAGCAGCCTGGCACAGGAAGAGGTTGCAGGACCCTGGTTTGG
This sequence comes from Helianthus tuberosus, assembly GCA_030545235.1. Taxonomy (NCBI): domain Eukaryota; kingdom Viridiplantae; phylum Streptophyta; class Magnoliopsida; order Asterales; family Asteraceae; genus Helianthus; species Helianthus tuberosus. Next base: position 148,852,624 of record CM060367.1, on the reverse strand, counting down.
TTGAACAGGGAGTTTAGTTTGATTGTTTTCTGTATATAAATAAACAATATTTTCTAAACCCTAAAAATATGAAAAATTAAAAACCAAAAATATGTTTCTTGTTTGGTAAAATTTGAAAAACCAAAAATATGTTTGTTTTTAATTTTGTTTGAATAAATGTTGATTGAATACGCCGAAACCCTCACGGCTGAACAAACATGATTACTTTCATCAGATTGAAAAACGGTTTTCAAACTGTTAAGATCAATGGGTTGTAAATCATGGGGGTACGTTATATTTTCTGCAAATCAGAGCATGTGAAGCAGAAAATGGATGGCGAGACAAAGCTATCAATGTTGGTTGTCAAATTTTCTTTAAATGGTTTTTGCATTTTAGGGGGAGATATATTGTTGTTAGAAAATCCAAAAACATTTGAAAATTTGAAAAAGTCAAAAACATGATAAAATTCAAAAATTGAGTTTTTGCGTAAAAAGAGGAAATGATAGTACATCAGTAGACAGTTACAGTGTGCTAAAGAAATGGAAAGTTTAAATGTGTTAAACGATCTCACCGTGGATGTGTCGATAGATTTTTATACATTTAGTAAACTTTTTCGGGATATAAACATAAATTTAAACTTGCTTATTTTGTGGGGAACACTACTTGGATATATAGGTAACCCCTGAAATCTTGTTTGAAAGATTCCTTTTTCTAATATACTAGGTCTTTATACTCAGTGATATCTGGGGTATTATTTCGGGACTTCTGCTGAATGGAAGTTCTGACCTAGTCCTCGAATAATACTTTCCGCAATGCTTGAAACACAGCATCACCCTCAGCATTAATGATAAGACAATAAAATTGCTTAGCAATGCTGTTGTAAAAAAGATCCTCTAAAGGGGACACACCCACAAGTTGAGTCATGATCTCTCTGCTGAACGGTAGTTCTGACCTGAGCTCTCATGATTCTTCATAAATTATTAACCCCTTACAGATATCATTTGTGTTATAATTACCTGTAAGACTGAATATTGGGATCTGGATACGGGAGTATATTCAAGAGGTGGGACACATGAATGAGTTTAAGTTCTTAAAATATCTAATTCGTATCCTGAATCAGTTGAAGTTTGTATGAAAATTTAAGTGGATCAGTATATCGACAATCTAAGTGAATTGTTTAATTCTTAATGTGTAATTAAGCTCAACGGTACTTGTGACTTGTCAAAAACTGATATGATCCTCTGACGCATACTCAAACAAAAATATTGTCTGTAAATATGTTTGTACATATTACTTTATTGCTTTATGTTTTCAGAAAATACAAAAAGATTCTGATTTCTGCATTATTTTAGACAACCGATGTCTGAGTGCTGAGTTTCAAAATCTAAGTAAGCTAATTGTGTTTCTGAAAATAAAACAAGTTCATTAATTTGAAACTTGAAGTTTTAAAATCAAAAATTCAAAAACAGTTTGTGATATCTCCAAGGTCATTAAGTTGGACTTGGATGATTAACTATGGGGGATTTGGATGTTTATATTGTTATAGAGCTAGTTTCCGATACGATTCGATGAAACTGCCAAATTTATGAGAAGTGATTTTGAGGAGATTGAATTGTCAGATTACGATATCAGGAAGATTAAAATGTTGTTACTTATAGTTGTATGAGTGATTGCAGGTAATCCAGACTACGATCCCGAGAGCAGAGTCTAAGGGGGAGTCTGAAGACAAGCTTGAAGCTAAAAAGAGCTTGTAGCTGGAAAGCTAGGTGTCGATCCCTTAAAGCACGGAAGCTTGACGAAAGGGGGAGCCTGCTGATGATAAAGCTGTTGATGATAGAGCCAGTGATGAGATCCTGGTGTAAGAGTCAAAATGTAAAGCTGATAAATGAGAAAGATTGAAAGATGCTTACAATGTTACAATCTGAATAAGAAGGCAGAATGACCAAGACTAAAGACTCGGAGCTGAAGACTTCGTCAACATCCAAGGGGGAGTCTGTTGGTGCACGGAATGTCTGTTGACTTCGTCTGCATTAAGTCTTGGGCCAAGATAGTCAAGATTGGAGTTTGGAAGTCAAATTAGGGTTTGATATTGTTAATTTCGCTTATATGTACATTGAGTAGGTGATTTCGCTTTTTAGTACATTGAGGTTTCGCTGATTAGGTCTCTAGGGGTTTCGCTTATATGGTTCATATGGGGTTTCGCTTATATGTACATGACACATAAGCGAAATCAGCTGATCTATATAAAGGCATTATAAGCGAAGCCTAGTTATTCAGTTGTGTACGTTGGATCGAAATCCTCTCATGCTTGTGGTGTCGAAACTCTGTCAATTTGTAATCAGAAAGCATCAATAAAGAAGATATTGAAATAGAAAAGCTGTTGTAACTTGGTGTATACTGATTCCGCCTTTATACGTGAAGATGAACTGCCTTGACTGACTTTTCAGGGTCGGAACACGGTCCAACAGTGGTGCTGGTATTGGTTCAGGGTAAGGTGGTAAAGGGTCTCCGTACAGGAATGGGTTTTCTAGGATTTCCCTAACATATTGGTCAGCATCCCAATATGGATCTAGAGGGTCAAGGTTTGGGTATGGTGCTACAGGATTTGGAATGGGTTCCTCTTGTGGGTAGAGTTCTCGGTACTCCCTATGGTCGTCATTCCACGGATCATAGGATAAGGGATTGGGTGTTGGAACTATGGGTATCTCATCTGGGTTAAAAGCTGGTATGGGTACTGGTGCTTCTTTGTTTGGTTCTATTTCCATGGGTTGAGTGGGAAACAATGGTAGTGGCTGTGGTGCAATGACTTGTTCTAAATTTGGGTCTGCGGAAGTGGTAGCTAAGATGTGAAAGTTGGCTAATCGTCTATTGATCATGTCTTGGGTCTGGGCGTTCATCTCCCTATTTGCTGCAGCTAAAGCCCTCTGTTGCTTTAATTTCCTCATTATTTTCCTACGCTCATGGGCTCCCCGACTGAACCATCCTCTCTTTTTGGTAGGGAATGGCTCTTCGGATTGCGCTTTAAAGATGAATATCCCCTCTTCGGTGTCAGCTGAGTACCCCGAAGGAGTAGGCTGGGAGGACGTTCCTTCATCTCTAGGAGAACTAGACAATTGACGATAAGCGTCCGACGGTCCTTGATCACTCATACTGTAAACTAACAGATTGTCAAATAACACAAAATAATAGCATACACGTATGCACATAGTCACATAGATTATTTCCTAACATAATTAACAATTTCAATGTCAGCGGAACACTTCTGTGGCTGAAATCAGTGGATGTAGCTCTGATACCACCTCCTATCGCAACCCCCGACCCCTTGCCCCTGGAGGCGGGCGGTCGCGAGCTTCGCACATTTCGGTGGTATCGGTGTTTATTTAATTTGGCAGTGGAATTTACACCAGGACCGTAGTTAGGAAGTATTTTATCAAAGTAAAACACCTCATTTTATAAATAATAAATACATGGGTAAAACCCAAGTTTCCATTCATAATAAGTTTGTAGGGATAAACCCTAATTTATTAAAATAAAACATCTTCTTTATTTAGGTAACTTTTATAGCCACTTTTCCAAGCCTTCAGTGCTCTCCAGCTGGCTTCTATTTTGGCTTTCACATTTTGTTACCTGAAACGCGTTTTAAAAACATTTGTCAGTGGGAAATACTGGTGAGTGAATCCCAGTTTAATCAAAACAGGTTTTATCATTTTACAGTATTGAGGGCATCCTACAATTACATTTGTTTACATCTACTTTAATTATCACCCACGGCACTGTCAATCCTGACTTGTGGAAATGTTTACTACTCACAGTGTAGTAACAAATTTTGTATACAAAACCCCAACATACCGACGATAATTGTAGAATTACAAATACTCAATCACTGTTAATTATCATGTAAAACAATTGAGGTTTTGTAAAACAGTTTATAAAAGAATTTACTAAAAGAGGATAAACTCACATTGCTAATTTAGGTTTTTCCTTGTGATTTCCTGGTTATAATCTAATAAATTAAACAATGCACACGCGTTAGTATAATAACCCAATATTTACATTAGTTATACCCTCCCCGAGACAGAACTCCAACGACTAAGTCAGGCGGAGCCTCGACATGCGTTACGGAGCCTAGATCAATCGGGCAGCGTATCTAATACGTAACCGGGGGTTATAATACTTACATCGAGGCAGAGCTTCGTTATTTTAGTGGGTATAACACCCGGGAATTATATTTTCTATTCAGAAATTTAGAGAGAGAATTGTGTGATGAATGAATTTCAAATGAACCTCGAAATCCAATTTATAGGGCCTGATCTGGGGTCTCTCGCGCCCCGCGACGGAAGCAAGGGAGGCTGTCGCGCCCCGCCAGAGACTACGTGTCTCGTATAGGGTTGTCGAGTCAACCCGCTAGCTTCCACACGCGTCGGATAAGTGGCACGATCTGGTGCGGCCTGGTGTCCCAGCGGTCGCGCCCCGCGACGGATCAAGCACAGTCTGTCGCGCCCCGCGACAGACTTGTAATATTGTTTTAATTTGATTTTTGTAAATTTTAAGGTATTTCGTGCCCACTTTTCGTATACGGGGTGTATTTTAGGGCGTACCGGGATGTTATAAGTATATTGGGAGAGTTGTTATATATAGGATCAGAGTTTGCAAAATATGTGTGATCCGAATTTACCAAAAACCACATGGTCCGAATTTACATGGTGCCAAACTTGAAGTTTGAATATATGTTAAACAAGAATGGTCCGAGTATGCATATGACTGATATGAATTTATATGTTCACATGTTGTCTAGTTATACATGCTATCTAAATTAACGGATTTTGTTAGGAGTTCAGGGTTTCCATTCACTTTCTAAGTGTTTATTAACGAACTTTATAAGTGAACTTCTTGAATCACATCACTTGTCACCAACTAGAGGATCCATTGTGTGTTACTGTGTCGTATGATAAACATGTTAAATTGATCACATGGACACCGAGTTGTTTAGACACACTTAGGGTTTTGCAAACACTCTACTTGTATACCTACTTACCGATGTTTAACATGCATTAGGTCGCGTGTAACGGATCTAACACTTATTTAACGTGTAAAGGCACGTTAACATTACCGAGCAAACTAATGTGAGTTCACTAATTTTTCACAAGCATGCATCCCGGGGGGACAAACAAACTACTATTCCTGGGAGGAATACTTTTCAAACTACTATTCCTAGGAGGAATACTTTTCAATGTTTTGGTTTAATTTCGATGTTAGTTAATAAACTCAACTCTATCACGAAAGTCCCTACTTACATACCAAGCTAGTTACCTAGGAGGCAACGAGGTATTAGTTGATAGCGCTATTAGGCCTGACAAACCTCACACCGTACCTGGGAGGACGGGCATGAACTAATGACCTTAAACACTTTGATCAATGATGATAGACATTGATGAGGGCACCAAAAACGAACAGTCAATCGATACAGAGTTTATTATTCGTAACATGTCTTTAAACTAAACACTTACATGATTTTCGTTAAACAAAACTGTGAACTCGCCAACTTTATGTTGACACACTTTTCTGCATGCCTGCGGGTCGTTAGATGCAACACGGAATGGAACTTGCAGTCTGGAGAGCCGGTGTTGTCATGGGTCGTGTCACTTGAGAAAACATTTAATGTTTGCTTATGTTTTCCAAAAAATGATGTTGATTGGTTGAACGATAATTTATGCTTCCGGTGAACGAATATATGTTTGGATTAATCGTTTTGAAATGCACTTTTCATATTGAATAAAGACATGTATTTATCATTCTACTGTTAGTTCAATGTGATTAGTGGCTAGATCCTGGTACGTCACACGCCTCGCGGTGGATTCCGCATGTGGTATTTTGGGGGTGTGACATGTGTACTCATGTTATCTAGCCGTTAAGTCATCGTTAAATGGGTGATAAAATTACATTTTTACCTCCTCTCATCTCTTCTCTCTCTCTTTCTCTTCTCTCTCTCTCTCTTTCTCTTTTTCTCTCTCTAGAGCATCACCACCCACCACCACCATCATTATTACTATTACCTGCCACCACCGCTTACCACTTTCTCCACTGTCACTCACCTCATTTTCCCCACCTCTGCCACCCACCACCAAAACACCCAATTCGCTGTCATCTGAAAAACAATTAGCGATTTCTAATAATGAGATTTGGTATAATTTGCTCAAAAATTGAAGGAATAATTGTTACCTTTATAATGTTCTTATGGTTGTTCTTGACCAAAATAAGGTGTAAGACCCTAGTTCGTATTTGACCAAAAGTTGCAGCGGAAATTCGTACCATAAAATTTCTTTCGTTATAAACGTTTTGACTTACTAGAAAGTTCATTTTGAAAATAACTCTTTCACATAAGTTCATCAGTCGGCCCATTTACTAAATAAAACATAACTTATGTTTACTATATTACATATATAAACGTTCCCGTACAATCTCACTTGTGACTCGGTCTTCGATCTCTACTCCTCGATGATCCTTCGTGTCTCGTACAACCTGCGCTCACCACATACATTCATAACATTAGCTCATATTATAAATATAAACAAAGATTCATCCTCGTATATTTTTCATTCCGTTATCCTTCTTCTCTTTTTTTTTTATTTAAGCATTCCATCTGAGCATCAAACCCTTGGTGAGACTACAATATTTTACCTGCATAACTCTTCATTCTCAAGGTACATTAATAATAATATCAATATTCAAGCATATTGAAACCTTGCGTACATACATACATACATGCATACTTACATACCTACATACCTGCATACTTACATACCTACATACCTACTTACATACATACATACATATCTACATGTGCGCATACATTTATACTCATAACACGTGAGTTAGATTAATCATACGTAGCTTAAAACGCATTTAAATGAGTTCCCAAGACAAGACGAGTAAAGAAAACATTTTTTTTGCTGAATCATGCCCCCGTCGCGTCGCGCGACGGCCTCATGGCCCTACCATCGCGTGACGCGACCCCCTAATTTGAACAGAATGCTGCAGCTGGTTGCTGCAGATTCCCAGCATAACCCGATTTTACGGAAACGAACATAACTCTATCGTTTTTTATCCGTTTTACACGATTATTTTTCCTACACGATCGTAATTTAATTCTCCATCACATGGAGTTAACATCCGACATCCGGATTAACAAAATTTTAGACTTTTAAGCTTTCGGCTTATTACCTTTTTACAAAGTTTTGATCCGTTCATGCATTTAACAAAACAACCTGGTTAATTGACCTCAGTTACTTATGAACCATGTAATTTTAACATTGTCTATCATATACGGTTCAGATCACGGTTTCTTGCATCTTCTTAACCCAATTTCGCCTGTATGCTTATTTTGACCCGTTAAGGGTATTTGCACATTTTATTGCATTTTACTCTCAAAATCATACCTTTTGCTTTCATACTTGTCCTAAGTGTTCACTTAGTCAATTAGCTTGTTTCTAAACAAATTTTAAGGTTGTTTGGCCCGATATACCCATCAAGGGTGTTTTAGTCAACATTAGTTATGTCCTTTGCGATGAAGGACTTCCTTACATATTTAACCAATCCCTCAATTTACTACAACACTAATCAGTAATCACACATACCTGGCTCGGGTCAAGGCTATGACCCGTTTTAATACTTCATCAACTAAGTTGCTAGTTAATAGCAACCCACATCCTCTCGCTATTCACCCTGTGAATTCATAATACTCGACAAAACCCTCATTAGTCGATAATGTCGAATGATGATATCTCCACCACTCGACCCATTAGACTAAATGCCCATTTCGTCCTTATGGGATTGTAGTTATTCATTATCCCTTCCATGTATCTTATTCTTTCGTTGACTCGTAATCAAAATTACCATAATATCCCTTTTACCCCATTTTAACCATCAACCATAGTTCTTATCATAGACACATGTTCCAACCCGTATCAATACTTATCGAAACATCGTACTTCATTTATAAACTTATCATATTCATAATCTATACAATGAATAGGTATCCTACAAGGAGGGGGTAAGCTTAACTTACCTCGCATCCAAATATGCTTCCCATGCGTATATGTTTCGTTTGACCCGCTTCTTTCCCAAGCTTCCACATAGCTTGTCTAGCATCAAACTATTATATATCATTCGCAAGATAGTTAGCTTATTTATCATTTGTCACGACCCTTCCATCACACGGATCTTATATCGAAATTATCATTCGAACTTAAAACATGCTAATCTATCAAATCCTAGCCGAAATCCTTTAAACATTTACACACGTATGTGATTTCAACATCATTAACAATAACATATCATCATTTTCATCATATTATACAAAACCCACTTCATAACTACAATCACATACTAGTGATCTAAACTCAATTATCTCTAATTTCATCATACTCTTGGTGTGTGTATTACCTTCTAAACATAATGTACAACTAATTCATGCAAAATCTCCTAATCTCATACATAATTCATCAAACATATTGTCTTCACATTTCTTTCAATTCCTTTAACAATAATCCATCATACCTATCATAATACATCAATTTTTGAACAAGAATTTTGGACATGGATGATGATTCAAGGCATCATCCTTACCATAACTAATGGGTTTCACCTCTAAACATCAAATTAACCCAAACCATGTATAATCCATGTCCTGTATGATGATTCTAACACATACTCATGCTTAATTTCATACAATTTCGCGATTTCTAACATAACCCACTTCGTGCATAATCATCAACCTAAATTTTAAGACATACCTTATGATCCCCTTGTTAAGGTGATCATTAATTCGTGTTCGGTTGTGAATTTGAGCTTCGATTCACCCTTCAATTTGAAGTTTCTTGAAGAACTAGGGTTTGAACCCCTCATTTTTCTCTAGAACACTCCACGCACACACACACATGATGTGTGTGTTGTGTGTTTAATTCTTGTTTTTTAAAACATTAGTTTCCCATGTTACAATTTAGCCCCCTCGTGTTCGCCACTTAAATATAATTGGCACAAACTTTCGTCATTGAATAGTTTTGACTACCCATTTAACTAGGTTAAATAGCCTAGTTACTTATTTCATGATATGTCCTATAGGAACATACGACAATATAAACATTCGGGTTTTTGGGTGTTACAAGTCTACCCCCCTTAAATGAGGTTTCGTCCCCGAAACCTTTCTCATTTCCATTAAACACTTAGTATCCTTTCCCCTTGCTCCATCAATACGACCACTAGCCCACCTCAGTGACAGTCTTCTATTTTCAAGAACCCGTCTCGGAGTTCTTATTAGGGTCGCTTTCACTAATAGCGCTAGCTTCTAACGTACTTCATAGCTAATGGTTCATTCATCATTCTAATACTCGTATATCATGTGCAATATATCATTTTGTTTTCTTGAAACAATTCCAACATCCTATTAATAACATTCCTTTTTGTTTATTTCAACACTCATATTATCTTTGTCGACTATACGATCTCAATTCGTAATCTATACCTACACATCTATGTTTAACTTCGATAGGTACATCATAATACCAAGTAACTGTCCATTCTCGATTTCATAAACCACCCTTATAGTTGACTTCTTTCTAACAAATCCATACTTTTCATACTTCGCTTTTATATATAACATTCTCATTTCCTTGATCCGTTTGTAACATGTCAATATTCATATTTATTCAAACTTGTAATAATACTTACATTCATATGATCCGTTTATAACGGATCTAATGCCTTTATCTTATTTCTTAAAATTACATTCTATACATATATCATATAACATTTAGTTCTTGTCTTGTTATCACAACAAAACTACTATTTCATAGTCACATATACATGCTTAACTTCAAAGTTAACATCATTCTACTCTTCTATAATTACTTGTACCAGGCATACCCTCACGTTACCTTCAAATCATCTCATTCATTTTGCCTTACCATTACTCTATTCTCATGCATTGCTTGATCTTCGTAAGTAAGCGTGTCAAGCACGTTCATTATATGGGAGTTTAAATCAATACCTAGAAATTTTCTTCTTAATGTTGCCTGATAAAAGTCAAGCATCACATACCATACCTATCCTATCATTCACTTCATATGCCGTTTTCAATCTACTAAATCATACCTATCCAACATGAGTTAAACATTTTACTAACCTCTATTTTACTTCGTAAATCAGCGACCCCGTATACCAAATCGATCGGCCCCTTCACGGGTACGTACCGTACCAGGCCAGAATTTCATTCATCCTTGTGCTGGGCTTCCACTCGAGCACATTCTTTCACCAATCCAATGGGTTTCATCACATCATCAATTCTACCACTAACATCTACAAAAATCGGTGGTTAGCACATTTCATTCAAGCATTCATTATACTAGGTAATTACTCACCCATAATCCTTTTACATCTTCCTACATACATGCTATAACACATCCCACATTTCATTCCTTACATGCAATTCTTTTATTCTGGTTACTTATTTTTTCGACCTTTGCAGTTTGACTTTTCAAGGTCAAACCGACATTTCTTACTTATGGTAGATGTATTGAGGTACACATTCAATTCTTTTATTCTGGTTACTTATTTTGTCGACCTTTTTGACTTTTCAAGGTCAAACCGACATTTCTTACTTATCATAGATGTATTGAGGTACACATTCGTACTTCTTTCCCTTCATGCCTACTTGCAAAGACATTCATTACATCATTTCGGTATTCTTAACAAAACTTACCCTTCTCATTCATACTTAAATTATTTTCCGGGTCGTAGCCCGTCGTTCATTATAACTCCTAAGAGTCGATTACTAACACATAACTTGTTCAAAACTTCTTCGTTTCGTCTAAAATTTAGGTTTGCGTGCCAATTACGATCATTCTTTTGTTCATTTGCTTTAGATTTACTTATATGACTCGTTGACGCAACCATGGTCAAACTATCGACGCATCCTGAGGTGGGTTAATTTCATCTTTTTTTATGTTTTAAATCCGTCCCGCGGATTCAAACGTAACATCCATACCCTTCATTCCTTCTATGTTTGAATTTGTCTAGCAGTTTCAAACATATCATTCACATATTTCATTCCTTACATGTGTTGTTATAAAACAAATACACGGTTATGTATCATTGACTCATTGTTGCTAAAATAAAATGTTACCATTGTAATAATATAGATGCATCACTTACATAGGTTCAAGAGTGAACACAAGTGTAGTTTGCAAACTGAGCGAACTAATCTGGCCATACATGTGTGTAGATCAATGGTCAGGATTTGATGATGAAATACACTAGTGTATTTTACGATTTGATGATCAAATCCTAGCCATCCACGTGTGTAAATTAATGGCCAAGATTTGTTCACTCACTTCGCAAATACATTAGTGTTCACTCTAGAACCCCACCCTATATAATGAGGTTCATTGGGGAACACTAAAAAAGTGGGGAACAGTGGGGAACCGACTTAAACGAACTCCGATTGGACTCATTCTAGCGGCGTTGGAACCGGCTCGTCGAACCCTAACTAGGATCTCTTAACTCTAAACCCTAAATCATAACCCCTAAACCCTAAATATATTAGGGTTTGGCTTTTAGGGTTTACAGTTTAGCTTAGGTTTTAGCCTCATTTTTTAGCTTTAGGGTTTAGATTTTAGGAGTTAGGGTTTAGGGTTAAGAGATCCTAGTTAGGGTTCGACGAGCCGGTTCCAACGCCGTTGGAATGACTCCAATCGGAGTTCATTTGAGTCGGTTCCCCGCTGTTCCCCACTTTTTTAGTGTTCCCCAATGAACCTTCCCATATATATATATATATATATAGGGAGAAGATCATGCGAGAACCACCTCTTATTGCGAGAACCGCGAGAACCAATGTGAACACAACCAAAAATGCCTAAAAATAGCTAAAAATCACACAAAAAAAATTTAATATTTTTTATATAAAAATCGCTACTTTTCGAAGCCAAAAAAATTAAAAAATTTAAAAAAAAAATTAAAAAAAAAAAATTTTTTGCCACTAAAAGTAGCGATTTGAGCATAAAAAATATTAAAAAAAAATTATAGATTTTTTTTAGGTTTTTTGGGGGTTTAGTTTTTAGCATTTTAGCTTGGGGGGGGGGGGGGGGGCGGTTAGGTTTTTTTTAGGTTTTTTTGGGGTTTTAGTTTTTAGCATTTAGCTTGGGGGGGGGGGGGGTGGGGGGGTTAGGTTTTTTTTGGGGGGGGGGGGGGGGTGGGGGTTAGGTTTTTTTAGGTTTTTTTTAGCTATTTTAGGTTGTGTTCACATTGGTTCTCGCGGTTCTCGCAATAAGGGTGGTTCTCGCATGAACTCCTCCCTATATATATATATATATATAAACGGGATCAGGACGCATCCTGAACTCCTCCCAATAAGGGTGAGAACGCATCCTGGCCCAACACGTGTCCCGCGGCATAGAGAAGGGCGGAGGGGTTTTTTTGTCTTTTCATTCTTCTTTTATTTTCCTAACGCGGTATAATATTTTCTGGCGTCTAAGTTTTTTTTGGCGTTAATTGTATTTATTAAACTTTTTGGCGTTGAATTAATTGTTTTTGTGTCGCATAAATAATTTTTTGGCGCTATAGTGTTTTCTGGTTAATTTTTTTGGCGTTTGTGGCATTTTGTATAATAATTTATTACGAGGCATTAATATTTGCATAAGATTACAATAAGACCAATTTTTTTGGCGTTTAGTGAATTTTTTGGCGTTTAATACCCTTTACAAGGTGCTTTGCCAGCAGCCGTTCTCCCAGTTTTCATACTATTAGCGTTTTGGTGTTTGTAGTTTTTTGCGTTTTATATAATAATGTTTTTTATTTCTAGAGAATTAGATATCAAAACAACATATAACTTGATATCAAAACAATATAAAATGAAAATGTGTTAGTGCACTATGTTTATTGACTTCGTCTTGTATCATGAAATAGTATGTTTAATGTAATTTAGCTTGAAAGTGGTGATTTTCCTTGAAAATGTTACTTGACAGTTTCAAGCTAAATCTAATACTGAAGGTTTTCCTTGAAATGAACACATGTTCATTTCAAGCTAAATCTAAGGTTTCCCTTGAAATGGTCATGACATTTTCAAGCTAAACCTCATCACTATAAATAGAGTTCAAGCTAAATCATTTTAAGACTTTTGCCATTTTAGAGATTTGAAGAGCTCTAGTTCTAGAGAGAGAAACTAGAGAGAGAAAGTCTCTAAGTGATTCAAGTGATTGTACAATTTCAGATCTTATATAGAATCACAGTTTATATTACATCTTGTGTGTTTCGGTCTCGATCGTTCACGGATTCCGCACGTCGAACTTTCGTTACGCAATCGTATGGTGTCAAACCGGTCCTAACAAGTGGATTTCAAAACAAATGAACAACAAGTGCAGGATTTATATATAAATAGGTTGGTAATGTTTATTGAAATCATTTGTTGTTATTTTAAGTCTCTGATACCACTTGTAGGACCGGTTTTGACTCCGAAATGATTGCTAAACGAACGTGAAACGTGCGGAAACCGTACACGAACGTGACCTAGTACACACGATGTAATATAAACGTGATTCTTTGATAAATCTGAAATTGTACAAGAACCGTGAATCACCTAGAGCAATTTCTCTCTCTACTTTCTCTCTCTAAGCACCAAGCTCCAAACTCTCTCTAAAATGGCAAAAGACTCCCCCTTGGATATTGCCGTAGTCAATCTCATAGCATCTTGTCTTTCTCTATCTTGAACAGAATCCCCGTGGATCTGTCTACGAGCTTCCGTTGCTCCCTCTCTCGGTAGACTCTTTCTTCAGGCTCCCCCTTTCGTCAAGCTTCCGTGCTTTTAGGGATCGACACCTCTCTTTTCAGCTACAAGCTCCTCCTAACTTTTAGCTCATCTTCAGACTCCCCCTTAGACTCTGCTCTCGGGACCGTAGTCTGGACTTTTCCTGCAACAGCCGACAATCTATGATCACATAATACTTGGGTCGAATAAAATGCTTACACTTAACCACACATCAAAATGACACTAGTTTAATTGTGACACTAGTTGATCTCATTGGACCGTTCTTTTGACACTTATCCACACATGGGCAGGTGCCATAGATCCTTTTGACAAACTGATTGTCACTGTTTTCTTTTAATTCAACACAATTTAATTGGACCTTCAAACTAGTGTGGCCGACATCATCAATTACCGATCTGACAACTTCAGATGATTTTTTATTTCATTTGACCGATGAACCTACATGCAAAGTTTCGATAACACCTGTTATGAATATCACATGCAACCTTTTCTATTCGAAAACTGATTGGCCAAGCACTTAATACACTGCTATATCACATGACTTTAATTGAATGCCCGACAGTGTTTAAATGTTCAGACAATACGACGACAGTTCAAGCGAAATCTCTGAGTTCCAAGTGATTCAAGCGAAATCCAACCAAACAATTTCGCTTCAACTATTCAAGCGAAATCCTTTGTTCTTCAAGCGAAATCGACATATAAAAACAAGTTTCAAGCGAAATCTTGCTGATCCAACGAAATCGGACACAAAAAATCGAATTTCTCCTAAACGACTAGGAGTTTGAATCTGAAATTTGGTAGGATTGTAGATCAACTGTTGTCGCACAATATACTAAAAAATAAGCCGATTCGGACCGTAAAATTCCGTTCAATTTGTCGAAAAACTGCAGAAAACGTGAAGAATAACATCTAGAGTTTAGAATAAGAAGAAATCGATGATATGCAGATCTGAAATCGATGTAATCCTGTGCGAAATCGTGTGATAGATCAGTGCAATCGAGCTCCTGCTCTGATACCACTTGTTGGACCGTTCTACAACCTTAAAACGTCAGTTAAGGTAGTTCATCTTTGTCACACCCTGTCTTTTGCGGAAGCGTATGATGTGTGACTAGCTTGTTATCATTGCATTCAATCGTAATAAACAACTACATGATCAAAACGATGTTCATCCGTTCATGAAAATTTGAGTATTACAAACACTTGTTATTTAAGTTTTCAAAACACGACCTTTGACAAGGTTTTGATTTAACAAAAGTGGATGACATCTGGACTTGTAGTCTACTTCTAGTTATGACACTTGCGCCCAAGATCCATCCTGTCACCTGAAATACATGTAATTTTGGAAAACATCAACATAAAGTTGAGCGAGTTCATGCGTTTTTGTATTTCACATTTTTATGCTTTGTATGAAAACATAGTATGTGTCATGTATAATTCAAGTCTTTCTTGAGTACCCCGCGTACTCAAGTGTAATTCCCGTTTTCTTGAGTACCCCACGTACTCAAGTATCATTCAAGTTTTCTTGTGTACCTCACGTTTTAAATGGTTGTTTATACAAGGACATTAAGGCATGTGAGGACATATGGAGCATTAGTGTTGGCTCCCTTAAGGCATGTGAGCAAATGGAGTATTAGTATATTCTCCCTTTAACTATGTCGATTTCCCTCGACTGTGTCGATTAACCTCGACTGTGTCAATTTCCCTTGACTGTGTCGATTACCCTCGACTGTGTCGATTAACCTCGACTGTGTCGATTTCCCTCGACTGGGACACCGAAGCACTCAAGTGGTCACATAAGGACCATGAGCGGGGCTCGGCCGTACCCGTTAGATCTAACCGTCGTCCCTAATTAAGTATTAACGGCATCTCAATATTTAGTTTAAGCTCACATGATCTAGTATTTTCTAGGCTTTTCTTAAAGCTCATCATATTGCACTCACCACGAGTGCTTCTCGTATTCTTTTGTATTCTCAAATCATATTGCACTCGGTTCTCGTTCTCACCAAGAGTGCTTCTTGTATTTTTACCCTTTGTAAAAATTATAATATTTGTAACATGTATTTCACCCCAGAGAGTTATAAAAACTGAAAACAGTTAAAGAAAAGGGGGAGCATGAACTCACAACTTTGCGTTCCTGTGCGTCGTAAACTTCACCGGATTTGCTTATTTAACGTCGTAACCTATACGCGTTTTCTTAACGTTAGTCACTAGACTTGCATCGCACAAGTACAGTCACTCTCTTTTGTATATATTCTTGTGTTAAAAATATTCTATATTTTTAACTAAGTGTTTTACTTATATTATTTTCTCAAAAGTTAATATAAGTATTTCATGTTTTGCACTTTGCACCCGAATTATGTATCTTGTATGTTGTATGTGTATTTTTATGTTTATACATCTCATGTGTATTTCCAAGACATATTATTTTTATTCTAAAAATAATATATACCTAGCTCACAAAATAATCACATAATCACACAAGCGATAAATATATATTCTAAATATATATTTAGTAAGTTTGTTTACAAAAATCCACCTCTGAATACTTGGTCATTTGATAACAAAAATCATGGCGAAGTTTGTTTGGAAAACCAGTCAAAAATATGTTCATAACACTTGTCACAAAAGAATATTCTAAGTGTTATTTTCTGGAAAAATTTCGCCAGAGTTTCCTCTGTAACTGGAGGTGGCCACGCTTACTAGCGTATCATTTTCTTTTAAAAATTCAACCAATCAATTTTCTGTCATCAAAATACCATCTTCAAATATCAACTAGTCAAAATAAACATAAATCGCATACACATGAACTTGCAAGTTGTGTAAAATTATGTAGTAACTTTTCAACACATTTAGTGGGTCTTTCCATCTCTAAAAATAAAATCATTATCTCGAAAATTTTATTTTTAAAGAATATGAAGTTTTACAACTTCTAGTCGGTATTTACGAAGGTATTTCTTGTTAAATTCTTTCGTTACACAAGTGTCTACACACTTTTTGGTTCTCAAAAACACCTTTAATTTAGGAAAGATCCGGTTTTAAAACATGGTTTTGTCTTACAGTTGGTTCTTCGAAAATACCACTTGTAGATCTTTAGATCTACTAGTTTAGTACTCCATTTTATAAGAAAAACTATTTTTACACAAGTTCATGGTTATAAGTAGTAGTGTTCTTCATCTAACCATTTTTCACACTTTAACATACACTAGGACATGTTCCATGAACATGACTTAGCCGGGTTAGATGACGATCCGAACTAACACTAGCATAAAACAATACTAAATAATCATAACAAAACAAGTCTTATAAGTTTTACACCAATATTCATCCATTAACCACCTTGTTTATTATTTTAGTAGACTTTTAATTTTTGTTCTTACATGTTCATGGTTTTCAACCAACAAATTTCTTATTAACCATTTTAGAATAGATCAAAAAGGCGTTTAGAGGTGATAGGGAGTGTATCGTCGCTGATTCTTTCTGAATGTCATTCCACCTCTCTCGCTCAAATATCGTTTTCTCAAACGTCTCGTATGCAGGTAGAAGTGTCAGTCACGAAGTAGGCTAAGACAGGCTTCCTACTTTCTAACGTGCTAAAGCACTGATCTATGTGTTGTTCTACCAGATGAAGGTGAGGACACCTATAGATTAATTTTGTATGGTTTTCATTAGCTCGACCCGCAGAGTCCACCAGGATTTCTGTGCACTTTGCACTTTCCACCAGTATATTTTACCACCAGCCTTATTAGTGGCTCCATCAGTTTTCCTGTCATGCGGTGGTTTCACCTTCTTTCTTTTGTGTGCTTTAGAGCTTCCATAGTTGACTTGGGTGCTCATCTTTAGGTTTGAGGACTTTCTCTTCTTGTTGCTTGATGACTCCACATGAGTCTCTTTCTTGTTATCCTCAGATTCCGAAAATTTTCCCGCACGTAGAGCTTCTTCAGTAAGAGTGACACTCATATCGATAGCCTCTGCAATGGTTGAGGGCTTTGAGGTAGTAACCATGCTCCTGATCTGAGGTGCAAGTCCCCAAATAAATCGTTCAACCCTTTTGAATTCCGGTTTGACTAAGTAGGGGACGACCCTAGACAAGTCGTGAAATCGTTGGACGTATTCAGGAATCTTTGGTCCGTCCATTTTCAAGTTCCAGAACTCCACCTCAATCTTCTGGATTTCAGTCCTAGAACAGTATTTCTTTTCCATCAATTCCTTAAGCTCGTCCCAGCTTAGTGCATAAGCAGCATCCGCACCAAGGGTTTGGACCTGAAGGTTCCACCAGGAGAGTGCGCCATCTACGAATAACCCTGAGATATAAGTAACACTCTGTCAGCGCGAACAGTTACTCATTCTTAGAATGGAGTCAGTCTTTTCTGCCCAACGAACATATGCAACAGCACCTCCTGTGCCATCAAAATTTAATGGCTTGCAGTCCAAGCATTGTTTATAGGTGCAGCCAGTTGGAGGGTTACTTTCAGTAGTGCCATCGCTGTGCTTAGAGCGGAGGGCTTCATGTCGCGCAATTGCCTGTGAGATGCGTTCTTGCAGCTCGGCTTCTGTCCTTGGCAACGTACTGGTGTTTGTGTCTCGCCTGGGCGGCATTCTCTTCTGCCAAAATGGTATGAAGTAGGTTAGACAACATTTCAATTGTCTATGATATACATAGCACCATAAGCCACCCAATTTCACACGTATATATAACCAGTGTATAAGCGAGGAAACAGTTATTGAGCCTTCACATAGGCTTGCCAACTTGGCATATTGTTTGAAACGAACTCGAGGCTACATCGCCTTAGTCATTCAAGTTTCAGTTATTTCCTGCTACATTGGTTTTCTTAGGTCTTTAGCTTTACTGGTGCGTATATTTCCCCTTTGATGGGGTTGTTTGTGTAGAGGTGATAGGGAGTGTATCGTCGCTGATTCTTTCTGAATGTCATTCCACCTCTCTCGCTCAAATATCGTTTTCTCAAACGTCTCGTATGCAGGTAGAAGTGTCAGTCACGAAGTAGGCTAAGACAGGCTTCCTAATTTCTAACGTGCTAAAGCACTGATCTATGTGTTGTTCTACCAGATGAAGGTGAGGACACCTATAGATTAATTTTGTATGGTTTTCATTAGCTCGACCCGCAGAGTCCACCAGGATTTCTGTGCACTTTGCACTTTGCACCCGAATTATGTATATTTTTAACTAAGTGTTTTACTTATATTATTTTCTCAAAAGTTAATATAAGTATTTCATGTTTTGCACTTTGCACCCGAATTATGTATCTTGTATGTTGTATGTGTATTTTTATGTTTATACATCTCATGTGTATTTCCAAGACATATTATTTTTATTCTAAAAATAATATATACCTAGCTCACAAAATAATCACATAATCACACAAGCGATAAATATATATTCTAAATATATATTTAGTAAGTTTGTTTACAAAAATCCACCTCTGAATACTTGGTCATTTGATAACAAAAATCATGGCGAAGTTTGTTTGGAAAACCAGTCAAAAATATGTTCATAACACTTGTCACAAAAGAATATTCTAAGTGTTATTTTCTGGAAAAATTTCGCCAGAGTTTCCTCTGTAACTGGAGGTGGCCACGCTTACTAGCGTATCATTTTCTTTTAAAAATTCAACCAATCAATTTTCTGTCATCAAAATACCATCTTCAAATATCAACTAGTCAAAATAAACATAAATCGCATACACATGAACTTGCAAGTTATGTAAAATTATGTAGTAACTTTTCAACACATTTAGTGGGTCTTTCCATCTCTAAAAATAAAATCATTATCTCGAAAATTTTATTTTTAAAGAATATGAAGTTTTACAACTTCTAGTCGGTATTTACGAAGGTATTTCTTGTTAAATTCTTTCGTTACACAAGTGTCTACACACTTTTTGGTTCTCAAAAACACCTTTAATTTAGGAAAGATCCGGTTTTAAAACATGGTTTTGTCTTACAGTTGGTTCTTCGAAAATACCACTTGTAGATCTTTAGATCTACTAGTTTAGTACTCCATTTTATAAGAAAAACTATTTTTACACAAGTTCATGGTTATAAGTAGTAGTGTTCTTCATCTAACCATTTTTCACACTTTAACATACACTAGGACATGTTCCATGAACATGACTTAGCCGGGTTAGATGACGATCCGAACTAACACTAGCATAAAACAATACTAAATAATCATAACAAAACAAGTCTTATAAGTTTTACACCAATATTCATCCATTAACCACCTTGTTTATTATTTTAGTAGACTTTTAATTTTTGTTCTTACATGTTCATGGTTTTCAACCAACAAATTTCTTATTAACCATTTTAGAATAGATCAAAAAGGCGTTTAGAGTCACTTACTGCTAGCTCGAGGCTAGGGAAGAAACTAGTCGAAAAATAGGTGGTTAAAAGCAACGTAGTGAGGTCCTTGTGATTCCGTATGCACCGGGTCTCCTCGTATGTGATCCTTCACCTTTGGTTGTATGTAATATAGCAAGAACCAAATTTGAAATGGATTGAGGGTGGCTTGGGATTCTCAGCCGAGAGTATGAGAGGGAGAGTGCCAAATTTTTGTGTTAAGTGTTTGATGCAAAACAAGTTCTTATCCTATGTGATTTATTTATAACCACCTTTCTAATACCCATTGAACAAAGTGCCCCCTAGATATTTGACCATGTGATTAAATTAATCAAAATGGTAGGAAGTGTGTCCCCTAAGGGACCGTCCAGTTTGAAGGGGGGGTGGGTTAATGGTTCAAATTTAACTAGGTAGTTTAGGTGATAGGTTATGTCTAGTTTATTTAATTTAATTTAGTGTAGTATGCGTGTTGTAATATATAACGGGTATTAGGGTACTCGGGGACCCTAACTGGCTCAGAAAAAGAAAAACAATGTTAATGGCAATATTTTTATGTCCCGGGTTAAGTTCGGTTGTACGGTTGGATACTAGTTCGTTAAAGCGCTAAATTGCACCGGTTAGCCCCTTTTAAGTACCCTTTTGTAACCTATTTAATTCCCAACACTTGGGGAAGTATTCTGGATAATA
This sequence comes from Helianthus tuberosus, assembly GCA_030545235.1. Lineage (NCBI taxonomy): Eukaryota > Viridiplantae > Streptophyta > Magnoliopsida > Asterales > Asteraceae > Helianthus > Helianthus tuberosus. The sequence goes on along the minus strand of CM060367.1, from coordinate 148,831,791 downwards.
AAACGTAATTTCTGCATAATATTCTTATGTTTAAATGCTGATTTATTGCTGAATTATATAAATTCTGCACTTAGAGTGCGTTTCGGGTGCTTTTTAGTGCTTATTTTTGCTTTGTAAAGTATACATATTAAACCCTTGTATGTACTCTTGGGGTTTAATGTATTTCTGACGTTGGACCTACACCTAGGCCCTAATTCTAATGTCTGACCACTTTCTGCAGTTTTGTTGACACAGTGTGTCTTACCGGTGAGTTTACTAATTTATTTGACGCATCGCTAACATAAAGTAATTCTTGTAGTATAATAAGTTCATGAATTCACTTGTATGGAATTCGGAAATTTATTTGTCTGGTAAACTAGATCATGTACAGTTATTAAAGCACAATTACTGTTCATCTAGTGTACGGAATGTACGGAAAAGTGACGGTTGTCACAGTCTCCCCCCGTTAAAAGAATTTCGTCCCGAAATTCAAGCGATGCCATCGGTCGCAGGGGAGTTGTGAAACCAATATGGTCACTTAGACTCATGCTTTGTCTTCATGTTCCCATGAAATCTCTGGGTCGTGTCATGAATTCTTTCATACTCAAGTAAGTCGATCATGACTTTTCTGTATCTTGTGGACTCTTGGTCCATAACCTCAACAGGTTTCTATAGTATCACGGACTCTTGGTCCAAAACCTCAGCAGGTTTCTATAGTATCACGGACTCTTGGTCCAAAACCTCAACAGGTTTCTATAGTATCACGGACTCTTGGTCCAAAACCTCAACAGGTTTCTATAGTATCACGGACTCTTGGTCCAAAACCTCAGCAGGTTTCTATAGTATCACGGACTCTTGGTCCAAAACCTCAACAGGTTTCTATAGTAATTCTTGTCGTTTGTCATTGACGTGAATCTTATTTGTGGGAACAACGACTGTTCCTTAAGTCAGACTCCTCTATAGACTAGACACATGAATGTGTCGCGATCACTACTGATCTTTTTCTGGAAGTTTTCATCTTGTGAACAATGGTTCTGATCCCTACACCGGGGATTCAACCTTTTCGTTTTCCAATTCACACTACGCCTTCTCTAGGCGAGGCTCTCATTTTGGTCATACTTCTTGTCTCAAATTCTTACGATTTCTGCCGCTCATCGGCGTAATCTTTCTGTATTCTGCGGGCTGTCCTGATATGACCACATATCTGAAGGATCTTGCCTCTAGTTTTTCCTGGGCCATCTCGGGCCAGTTGATCGTTTATTTCTGGTATCCGTTCAACATGAAGGGAATTTACTCAATATGTTCCGTCTAAAGCTTTACATGAAGCGGTTTAGACGACGGTGTGATAGCTACCGTTTTAGGAAAACTCCACTAAGGGCAAGTGAGTGTTCCGGCTTTTCATCAAAGTTTATCACACAAGAACGTATTGGGTTCATACAGTATGCATTGTTCAGCAGCTCAGTTCATATCCGAGTTCTTACGATCATCGGTGTGCTGCGACCCTTGTGATCAGTAAAGATCGTGCAGCGTTTTCTTTCAGGTAATGACGTCTAGTTTGCGGCGCGTAATTACTGTATCTATCTCAAGGTCTTTTCTCATGATTCCTTAATCAATGTGCCGCGTATGCAAGGTCGTGGTCTCGTTGCATTGACGTACAATCGAGATTTTGTCGAGAGACGTCACATAATTGCAACTCTAGCTCCTTAGCTCTTGGTTGCAAGGTTGGCATGAATTTCGTTCTTATCCACCATGTATCTTAAAGTTCTCACTTCGCGAACTCGAAACCCGCTTTTCGTCATCATTGCACATAACTGTGCTTTCTCTAAGAGTTGCAAGGTAAATTGCAGCTGTTGCTCACGACCTTCCTTGGTCGTTGGCCATATTAGAATGTAGTCAATATGTATATGACTTATCTAGGTATGGCTCACACGTTCGATACATGAGGTCCATGAATATTGTCGATGCATGTGTCAAGCCAAATGATACGACAAGGATCTCGTAATGCTCGAAGCAAGTCCTAAGGGTCGTTTTAGGGATATTTCCACTTGTATTCACAGTGGAGGACCTATTGTCCTCAAGTTGATCCTTGGCAAAGGATTCTGATTCTCAATTTTCTGAAGTTTTTGTAAAGTGGAGACTACCAACTTTCTCCTTGTCTCCTTAACTAAGGATGTCATGTCTTTAATTTCCTCTGTCTAACCGCTCTTGCAGTTGTATCAGAGGTTCATGCTTCGCTGGTGAAGCTAGTCGGTATGGCGTCATTCAGCCCTGGTACTGCTCCTGGCACGCGATTTATCCTAAAATCCTCTCGTCGCTACAGAGAGGCGTTCCTAGCAAGTCTTTTGAAAAGGCTACTGGGACTTCTTCCATCACGGGGATGTTCTCAGGCTCTGCAGTCTACTCGGAGGCGTTTCTATGCCCTTTCGACCAATGAGGGATGTCGTAGATCTGCCGCCTTGTGGGGTCTAGCATCCTTGCACCTTTTGCAGGAAGTCGGGTTTCATCGTTCGCAAGAGGGATGCGACTGATTTTCTCATATCAAACGACGTCAGCTGTATACTTGGATTTCCGATCCATGCTGATTATCATATTATGACTTCGCGAGTCAAGGGTAACAGAAGGTTCAGGCCTTCTGAGTCCCTAAAATATAATTCCTTACTTGCTTCATCTGCTTCAACTAGCCTTCTATATGCCTATTTTGAAAGGATACGGGGCGTCTATTTCACTCGAAACTAGGCCAAGCAGTTTCTTATGTTCTAAGCATGCAAGGTTAAAGTTGGTGCAAGTATTAATTAAAGGTAGATGCATTAGGTTGGTTAATAGGGAACATACCCGTAACCGCATCTGGATCCTGGCGTGCTTTACGAGTTTCGATCGTGAAAACCCTTCCTTGCTTGTTTCTTCCTAGGGCAATCTTTCCTAAAGTGCCCTGCTTCACCACATTTATAGCAACCTGGTATTCTCTTATTTCTTCCATCTGGGTCCTTCGCCCAACAGGCATCCTTGCTGTGCCCTTCTTTTCCACACTTTCCGCAAGTAGGCCTTAGACATCGACCTTCATGGTGAAAAGTGCATTCCCCGCATCTCGGCTTAGTCCCCGAGTATATTTTACCACCAGCCTTATTAGTGGCTCCATCAGTTTTCCTGTCATGCGGTGGTTTCACCTTCTTTCTTTTGTGTGCTTTAGAGCTTCCATAGTTGACTTGGGTGCTCATCTTTAGGTTTGAGGACTTTCTCTTCTTGTTGCTTGATGACTCCACATGAGTCTCTTTCTTGTTATCCTCAGATTCCGAAAATTTTCCCGCACGTAGAGCTTCTTCAGTAAGAGTGACACTCATATCGATAGCCTCTGCAATGGTTGAGGGCTTTGAGGTAGTAACCATGCTCCTGATCTGAGGTGCAAGTCCCCAAATAAATCGTTCAACCCTTTTGAATTCCGGTTTGACTAAGTAGGGGACGACCCTAGACAAGTCGTGAAATCGTTGGACGTATTCAGGAATCTTTGGTCCGTCCATTTTCAAGTTCCAGAACTCCACCTCAATCTTCTGGATTTCAGTCCTAGAACAGTATTTCTTTTCCATCAATTCCTTAAGCTCGTCCCAGCTTAGTGCATAAGCAGCATCCGCACCAAGGGTTTGGACCTGAAGGTTCCACCAGGAGAGTGCGCCATCTACGAATAACCCTGAGATATAAGTAACACTCTGTCGGCGCGAACAGTTACTCATTCTTAGAATGGAGTCAGTCTTTTTTGCCCAACGAACATATGCAACAGCACCTCCTGTGCCATCAAAATTTAATGGCTTGCAGTCCAAGAATTGTTTATAGGTGCAGCCAGTTGGAGGGTTACTTTCAGTAGTGCCATCGCTGTGCTTAGAGCGGAGGGCTTCATGTCGCGCAATTGCCTGCGAGATGCGTTCTTGCAGCTCGGCTTCTGTCCTTGGCAACGTACTGGTGTTTGTGTCTCGCCTGGGCGGCATTCTCTTCTGCCAAAATGGTATGAAGTAGGTTAGACAACATTTCAATTGTCTATGATATACATAGCACCATAAGCCACCCAATTTCACACGTATATATAACCAGTGTATAAGCGAGGAAACAGTTATTGAGCCTTCACATAGGCTTGCCAACTTGGCATATTGTTTGAAACGAACTCGAGGCTACATCGCCTTAGTCATTCAAGTTTCAGTTATTTCCTGCTACATTGGTTTTCTTAGGTCTTTAGCTTTACTGGTGCGTATATTTCCCCTTTGATGGGGTTGTTTGTGTAGAGGTGATAGGGAGTGTATCGTCGCTGATTCTTTCTGAATGTCATTCCACCTCTCTCGCTCAAATATCGTTTTCTCAAACGTCTCGTATGCAGGTAGAAGTGTCAGTCACGAAGTAGGCTAAGACAGGCTTCCTACTTTCTAACGTGCTAAAGCACTGATCTATGTGTTGTTCTACCAGATGAAGGTGAGGACACCTATAGATTAATTTTGTATGGTTTTCATTAGCTCGACCCGCAGAGTCCACCAGGATTTCTGTGCACTACAAGTCGTTATTACGTGGGCCCCCGTAATAATAAATTGTCTTGCACAGTTATCCCAAATTTTCTCTCGTCCAAGCAGATGATCAATCAAGGAGGGGAGACTACTGTCCTTATACCTCTTGTCATGGAAAGGACCTTTGCGATGGTCCACGCGTTAACATTCGTTATCGTTACGCGCGTATAGGCACGATGATTAGATGGAATAGGAATAGAGAGCATTCCTAGTAGTTGGAGGGGCACCTTCTAGATGAATACTTCATCTTCCTTTTCTGGTCAAGCATGTCGTCAATCTTGCTTCACATAAGCCGCAGGGATCTCGTCCCGTTGATTGAGAATTCGTTCAAGGTTGCCGCCTCTGCCTCGTCATCATCACCGTAGTTAGGCACCTTCACGATCGAGAGGGAAGAGCAGCCATCTCCTACGGAAGCAAGCTCAGCATCTTGTTTGGTAATCACTCCTAGCCATGAGCTTTGCAAAGGACGCGAGGTCGGTAGCTTCATCGTGCGAGTCACGTGCAGTAATAGGAGTCGGAGTCGAAAGTTTCTCATTCACGTCAATAATCATTCCGTACACTTATTTGTATGTATGTATATCAATATTATATATGATACTTAGCATAATCAAGCAATTTAATGCGTTATATTATGTATAACTCTCGTTTTTGGGGGGTCATTTTGTTTTTAGCAAGTCTAACTCGTGTAGACTAGGCTTTGGTTGGCACCTTATTTTAAAGGTATTCCTCACTAATGTCCTTGCCTTGTCACTTTCTGAAAAGTGTCTGACTTGTGGATCTTGGCGCTTTCGTGAATGCAATGAAAACCTTTTTGTAAAATGTTTTCGTGAGAGAACTCTAGTGATTGTAGTCTAGACTCGAGAAAGAATCCTAGTTCACTACAACCGAAGCTCTGATACCAAACTGTCACACCCTGTCTTTTGCGGAAGCGTATGATGTGTGACTAGCTTGTTATCATTGCATTCAATCGTAATAAACAACTACATGATCAAAACGATGTTCATCCGTTCATGAAAATTTGAGTATTACAAACACTTGTTATTTAAGTTTTCAAAACACGACCTTTGACAAGGTTTTGATTTAACAAAAGTGGATGACATCTGGACTTGTAGTCTACTTCTAGTTATGACACTTGCGCCCAAGATCCATCCTGTCACCTGAAATACATGTAATTTTGGAAAACATCAACATAAAGTTGAGCGAGTTCATGCGTTTTTGTATTTCACATTTTTATGCTTTGTATGAAAACATAGTATGTGTCATGTATAATTCAAGTCTTTCTTGAGTACCCCGCGTACTCAAGTGTAATTCCCGTTTTCTTGAGTACCCCACGTACTCAAGTATCATTCAAGTTTTCTTGTGTACCTCACGTTTTAAATGGTTGTTTATACAAGGACATTAAGGCATGTGAGGACATATGGAGCATTAGTGTTGGCTCCCTTAAGGCATGTGAGCATATGGAGTATTAGTATATTCTCCCTTTAACTATGTCGATTTCCCTCGACTGTGTCGATTAACCTCGACTGTGTCAATTTCCCTTGACTGTGTCGATTACCCTCGACTGTGTCGATTAACCTCGACTGTGTCGATTTCCCTCGACAGGGACACCGAAGCACTCAAGTGGTCACATAAGGACCATGAGCGGGGCTCGGCCGTACCCGTTAGATCTAACCCTCGTCCCTAATTAAGTATTAATGGCATCTCAATATTTAGTTTAAGCTCACATGATCTAGTATTTTCTAGGCTTTTCTTAAAGCTCATCATATTGCACTCACCACGAGTGCTTCTCGTATTCTTTTGTATTCTCAAATCATATTGCACTCGGTTCTCGTTCTCACCAAGAGTGCTTCTTGTATTTTTACCCTTTGTAAAAATTATAATATTTGTAACATGTATTTCACCCCCGAGAGTTATAAAAACTGAAAACAGTTAAAGAAAAGGGGGAGCATGAACTCACAACTTTGCGTTCCTGTGCGTCGTAAACTTCACCGGATTTGCTTATTTAACGTCGTAACCTATACGCGTTTTCTTAACGTTAGTCACTAGACTTGCATCGCACAAGTACAGTCACTCTCTTTTGTATATATTCTTGTGTTAAAAATATTCTATATTTTTAACTAAGTGTTTTACTTATATTATTTTCTCAAAAGTTAATATAAGTATTTCATGTTTTGCACTTTGCACCCGAATTATGTATCTTGTATGTTGTATGTGTATTTTTATGTTTATACATCTCATGTGTATTTCCAAGACATATTATTTTTATTCTAAAAATAATATATACCTAGCTCACAAAATAATCACATAATCACACAAGCGATAAATATATATTCTAAATATATATTTAGTAAGTTTGTTTACAAAAATCCACCTCTGAATACTTGGTCATTTGATAACAAAAATCATGGCGAAGTTTGTTTGGAAAACCAGTCAAAAATATGTTCATAACACTTGTCACAAAAGAATATTCTAAGTGTTATTTTCTGGAAAAATTTCGCCAGAGTTTCCTCTGTAACTGGAGGTGGCCACGCTTACTAGCGTATCATTTTCTTTTAAAAATTCAACCAATCAATTTTCTGTCATCAAAATACCATCTTCAAATATCAACTAGTCAAAATAAACATAAATCGCATACACATGAACTTGCAAGTTGTGTAAAATTATGTAGTAACTTTTCAACACATTTAGTGGGTCTTTCCATCTCTAAAAATAAAATCATTATCTCGAAAATTTTATTTTTAAAGAATATGAAGTTTTACAACTTCTAGTCGGTATTTACGAAGGTATTTCTTGTTAAATTCTTTCGTTACACAAGTGTCTACACACTTTTTGGTTCTCAAAAACACCTTTAATTTAGGAAAGATCCGGTTTTAAAACATGGTTTTGTCTTACAGTTGGTTCTTCGAAAATACCACTTGTAGATCTTTAGATCTACTAGTTTAGTACTCCATTTTATAAGAAAAACTATTTTTACACAAGTTCATGGTTATAAGTAGTAGTGTTCTTCATCTAACCATTTTTCACACTTTAACATACACTAGGACATGTTCCATGAACATGACTTAGCCGGGTTAGATGACGATCCGAACTAACACTAGCATAAAACAATACTAAATAATCATAACAAAACAAGTCTTATAAGTTTTACACCAATATTCATCCATTAACCACCTTGTTTATTATTTTAGTAGACTTTTAATTTTTGTTCTTACATGTTCATGGTTTTCAACCAACAAATTTCTTATTAACCATTTTAGAATAGATCAAAAAGGCGTTTAGAGTCACTTACTACTAGCTCGAGGCTAGGGAAGAAACTAGTCGAAAAATAGGTGGTTAAAAGCAACGTAGTGAGGTCCTTGTGATTCCGTATGCACCGGGTCTCCTCGTATGCGATCCTTCACCTTTGGTTGTATGTAATATAGCAAGAACCAAATTTGAAATGGATTGAGGGTGGCTTGGGATTCTCAGCCGAGAGTATGAGAGGGAGAGTGCCAAATTTTTGTGTTAAGTGTTTGATGCAAAACAAGTTCTTATCCTATGTGATTTATTTATAACCACTTTTCTAATACCCATTGAACAAAGTGCCCCCTAGATATTTGACCATGTGATTAAATTAATCAAAATGGTAGGAAGTGTGTCCCCTAAGGGACCGTCCAGTTTGAAGGGGGGGTGGGTTAATGGTTCAAATTTAACTAGGTAGTTTAGGTGATAGGTTATGTCTAGTTTATTTAATTTAATTTAGTGTAGTATGCGTGTTGTAATATATAACGGGTATTAGGGTACTCGGGGACCCTAACTGGCTCAGAAAAAGAAAAACAATGTTAATGGCAATATTTTTATGTCCCGGGTTAAGTTCGGTTGTACGGTTGGATACTAGTTCGTTAAAGCGCTAAATTGCACCGGTTAGCCCCTTTTAAGTACCCTTTTGTAACCTATTTAATTCCCAACACTTGGGGAAGTATTCTGGATAATAAAACGTAATTTCTGCATAATATTCTTATGTTTAAATGCTGATTTATTGCTGAATTATATAAATTCTGCACTTAGAGTGCGTTTCGGGTGCTTTTTAGTGCTTATTTTTGCTTTGTAAAGTATACATATTAAACCCTTGTATGTACTCTTGGGGTTTAATGTATTTCTGACGTTGGACCTACACCTAGGCCCTAATTCTAATGTCTGACCGCTTTCTGCAGTTTTGTTGACACAGTGTGTCTTACCGGTGAGTTTACTAATTTATTTGACGCATCGCTAACATAAAGTAATTCTTGTAGTATAATAAGTTCATGAATTCACTTGTATGGAATTCGGAAATTTATTTGTCTGGTAAACTAGATCATGTACAGTTATTAAAGCACAATTACTGTTCATCTAGTGTACGGAATGTACGGAAAAGTGACGGTTGTCACAATCTTTGCGTACGAAGGCGGAATCAACGTAAACAAAGTTACAACAGCTATTCTCTTTAATTTCTTCTCTTTTATTGCTTTCTGATTACAATTTGACAGAGTTTCGTTCCACAAGCAATGATCCAAGTCTGTTACAAATGAACAACACAACCCTATTTATAGAATGTAGATTTCGCTTGAGATGGTTTCAAGCGAAATCATCACTTGTAGATTTCGCTTGAACTTGTTTCAAGCTAAATCTCATGATGTTGATTTCGCTTGAACTGATTTCAAGCGAAATCTTCATGTTAAACATGAATAAACCCTAATTAAGACCCTGTTGTGTGTACATTCAACCTATCTAGACACAAGACTAGATTATGACGTAATCAACAGACATTTAGTGCACCAACAAATGATTTCGTCAACTATATAACTATTTATAACTATATAACTATTTATATAAATTTATATAACTATATAAATAGTTATATAGTGCTGATTTCGCTTGAAGTCATTTCAATTCAAGAGATTTCGTTTGAACTTGTTGTTATTTCGAAAACGAATCTTAGATTGTTTTCGTCAACAAACACACTGTTACGTATTCATTTTGTTTGAACTGGTTGTTTGTTTGTTTGTTTGCACGTGATTCGAGGTGATTTACAAGGCGCAAATATCAAGAAGAAGTTTTAAAATGTCAGGAGAAAGTGCTCATGATAGTTGGTGGAGAAGAGACAGTGCAAGATGGGAGATTGGCAAATTGTATGAACCATTTAAGGAAGCACAAAGAGCCAAGAGATGGAATGAAGAACTAGAGTGTTACATGGATCCACATGGTAATCCAGTAGTTGATCCATCAAAAGTGGATTTTGATGCTGTAACCAATGTGTTTCCAAGTGAAGGCACGTTTAACACAAGAAGGCTTTCTGATAAAAGCTATTTGCCAAATTTGATGAAAAAGTTAAAAGAAGTTTTTGAAGAAAGTCTACCAAAGGTGGTAGAAATGAAGAAGCGAAAAGAAGAAGAATTGGAAAAGATGGTTGAAGATTTGAAGAAGAAAGCTTTAGAGGAAGTCAAAGTGGAAGCAGTAAAAACTGAAAAAGAGAAAGAAGTTGTTACTGAAAAACAGCAGATTTTTGAGGAAGTAATTTCAAAGAAAGAAGAATCTGAAAAGTCTGTATCTGAGAAATCTGAACCAGTGATTAAGAAAGAGATTGTTCAGAAAGAGAAGAAACAGATTGAAGATATTCAGACTTTGAAAGCTGAAAAGAAAACTGATGATGAACATATTTTGGAATTGCGCTTGAACTGTGAAAAAATGAAAACTGAAAATGTCAAACTGTTGAGTGATGTGGACAGTTTGACATTGGAAAACAAAGGTTTGAAAGAAAAAGAAAAAGATTTTCAAATTCAAATAAAGATTTTAGAAGATGAGAGAGATATTTTTGGTAAAGATAATCTGGAAAAACAAATTGAAATCAATTCTCATCTTGCTAAAATCATTCAGTTTGAAAAAGAAGCTGAAAAAGCTCAGATTAAAATCAAAGAGCTTGAGAATAAATTGAAAGGTTTTGAGAATTCTACTTCACATGTTTGTTCAAAACCGATCAATTATGTTCCAATAAGTGACAATGTCACAAATTTTGACAAAGTCAAAGTCAAAATTGAAGATTGTGATGAAATATCTGATGATGAAAAAGAAAAGAAAAGAAAAATATTTTTAGATTTACAGGAAAAATTTAAAAATACTGTTTTGCAATCTACTGAAACAGGTGAATGTTCTAAACAAAAACCTGTTAAGAAGAGTGTAGAACAAAAACAAAAAGTTAAAAATTTGAAAAATTCTAAAATTGAAAATAAAAGCTCATCAGATAAATCATCCAATCATTATCAAAAATCACAAAAATTTGTAAATGAAAACTCACAAAGTGTTGGTAATAAGTGGTGCAGGTTTGACCACAGTGCTCAAAAGCCAAATCCAGCATTGAGGAGGAGAAATGACTATAACCAAGCCAAACAATGTTATGATCTTAAGGTTTGGACAGATAGAAGTGGATGGCACGATAACAGAGTGTGTTACACATGTGGTGTGAGAGGACATATTGCTGTTAACTGTCAGAATTGGAATTATGAAACAAGAAGATGCTATAATTGTCATATCAGAGGACATATTGCCAGAGATTGCTCGAGGAGATCGATGGGAAGATTAAGGGTTGAATCTCAAAGAATGGCAATGAAACCAGTCAACGTCAAGCCCCATGAACAGAAGGTTCTAAAACCTAAAGTTCAGGATCATAAAATTCAAGAAAAGAAAGTCAAACTTTCACAGGGGCAGAAAGACAGACTACGAAAGAAAAGGAAGAAGGCGAGAGAGTATCTGGAGAAGATTTTGTCTTCAGGTTCACCAGTTGGTTCGAATAAAAGTTCTGATGAATCAATTCACTCGACTGCAAAGCCAAGTAAATTGAATTCGTCAGATGCAAATCTGAGGACAAACAAGAAGAAAAAGAAAGTTATTGGCAATGAATCTGGCTCATCAAAGTCAGACAAGCCAAGTTCGGGCAATGAATCTGATTCCACAAAATCAGATGAGCCACAAGTTGAGGTAAAAAAGGAAGAAACATTTCCTTTAATGAATGATGAAAATTTTCCACCATTACAAGCCGCAAACCTAAAATCAAAAGGTGTTGAAACTAGAAAAATGTTTAATAGCAATGTTGAACATATTTTTAGTAAGATGGTTGATGGTAAGGAAAAAGGAGTGAAAGAGTTTTATGAAGAAAAGAGAAAAGTTCAAAATGCGCCTAAGGCTGGTCAGGCTTGGGTGTCAAAATTTGTTGGTTAAATTCCTGACTTGCCGGAGCTTCCAGGTTGGTAAGTGTGAAGCAGGTATCGGCATCATTCTTGAGAAATTCACAGGATGGTAACTGTGATATTCCATCTTACAAGTGGTCAATCAAGGACATTAAATTGTACTTGATTTTCTACAAGTGATTGTGGTGTTTGATCTTATATTGTTATAATCTGTACAAATTGGTTAAAAGAAAAACAAGGTGATGAAATGACCCCGAACTCATAAGAGATGGGTAAACAAACTAATTTTTCCGGAAAAACCATTCTGATTAAAACAAACTTAAGTGTTTTGAAATCATTATGGGAAAATAGTTTGTTGTAAGGGGGAGTTCAGATTGAATATGCCGAAACCCTCACGGCTGAACAAACATGATTACTTTCATCAGATTGAAAAACGGTTTTCAAACTGTTAAGATCAATGGGTTGTAAATCATGGGGGTATGTTAGATTTTCTGCAAATTAGTACACTTTTAGCAGAAAATGGATGGCGAGACAAAGCTATTAGTATTGGTTGTCAAATTTTCTTTAAATGGTTTCGCATTTTAGGGGGAGATAAATTGTTGTTAGAAAATACAAAAACATTTGAAAATTTGAAAAAGTAAAAAACATGATGAAATTCAAAAATTTGAGTTTTGCGTAAAAAGAGGAAATGATAGTACATCAGTAGACAGTTACAGTACGCTAAAGAAATGGAAAGTTTAAATGTGTTAAACGATCTCACCGTGGATGTGTCGGTAGATTTTTATACACTTAGTAAACTTTTTCGGGATATAAACATAAATTCAAACTTGCTTATTTCGTGGGGAACACTACTTGGATATATAGGTAACCCCTGAAATCTCGTTTGAAAGGTCTTGTATTCTGATATACTAGGTTTTTATACTCAGTGATATCTGGGGTATTATTCCGGGACTTCTGCTGAATGGAAATTCTGACCTAGTCCTCGAATAATACTTTCTGCAAATGCTTGAAACACAGCATCACCCTCAGCATATATGATAAGACAATAAAATTGCTTAGCAATGCTGTTGTAAAAAAGATCCTCTAAAGGGGACACATCCAAGTTGAGTCATGATCTCTCTGCTGAACGGTAGTTCTGACCTGAGCTCTCATGATTCTTCATAATTTATTAACCCCTTACAGATATCATTTGTGTTATAATTGCCTGTAAGACTGAATATTGGGATCTGGATACGGGAGTATATTCAAGAGGTGGGACACATGAATAGGTTTAAGTTCTTAAAACATCTAATTCGTATCCTGAATCAGTTGAAATTTGTATGAAAATTTAAGTGGACAAGTATATCGACAATCTAAGTGAATTGTTTAATTCTTAATGTGTAACTAAGCTCAACGATACTTGTGACTTGTCATAAACTGATATGATCCTCTGACGCATACTCAAACAAAAATATTGTCTGTAAATATGTTTGTACATATTTCGTTATTGCTTTATATTTTCAGAAAATACAAAAAGATTTTGATTTCTGCTTTATTTTCGACAACCGATGTCTGAGTGCTGAGTTTCAAAATCTAAGTAAGCTGATTGTGTTTCTGAAAAATAAAACAAGTTCATTAATTTGAAACTTGAAGTTTTAAAATCAAAAATTCAAAAACAGTTTGTGATATCTCCAAGGTCATTAAGTTGGACTTGGATGATTAACTGTGGGGGATTTCGATGCTTATATTGTTATAGAGCTAGTTTCCGATACGATTCGATGAAACAGCCAAATTCATGAGAAGTGGTATAGAAGGTTTGAATTGTTAGATTACAATATCTGGAAATTATAGATGTTGTTTCTTATAGTTGGATGAGTGATTGCAGGTTTCAGGAATTTCCACGGAAGTTAAAATGTCAAAGCTTGAACCAGATATCTCAGATTCTAGCATATCGAGAGGGGGAGTCTGTGAAAGGGGGAGTCTGGGTCAACGGTTAAAGGAAAGATTGAAGTTTGAAGTTTAAAAGTTGAAGATAAAGATTGAGGAAAGTTTTTACAAGGTTTGAAGAATGATGAAGACAAAGACTTGAAGCCAAAGACTTCATCAACATCCAAGGGGGAGTCTGTTGGTGCACTAAATGTCTGTTGATTACGTCATAATCAAGTCTTGTGTCTAGATAGGTTGAATGTACACACAACAGGGTCTTAATAAGGGTTTATTCATGTTTAACATGAAGATTTCGCTTGAAATCAGTTCAAGCGAAATCAACATCATGAGATTTAGCTTGAAACAAGTTCAAGCGAAATCTACAAGTGATGATTTCGCTTGAAACCATCTCAAGCGAAATCTACATTCTATAAATAGGGTTGTGTTGTTCATTTGTAACAGACTTGGATCATACAAACCACTTGAGAAATCATTTCAAAACAAACAACAAGTGGTTTGAAATCAGCAAGTTCAAAAGCATTGAACAGTCTGATGATAAAAATGAAAATAAGTGCAGGAATTGCATAGAAATGTGCAAAGCCTGTACTGAAAAAGATGATATAATCAAAACAAAAGATATTGAAACAAGCAAACTTGAAAATGTTTTCAAAATGAAATGTAAAGAAATGATTGAAAAAGAAGAAATTTTGAAACTAAAAGTTGAAAAATTGACACAGAAATGTCAAGGTCTTGAAAAGGATAATGATGTTTATAGACAACTGTGTTCTACAAAATGTGTCGATTGTGTTGAAAAAGAATCTAAGTTTCAAGATTTACAAAAACAGTATGATTCTTTAAAGTGGTCGAGTCAGAGAGTACAAGAAGCTTATGATACTTTGAAAAGCCAAGTCAAAAGTTTTGATCAAAGATTGTCAGAAACTTTAGTCACTAAAGAAATGTATGAAAGAAAGTTTAAAGAAAAGCAAATTGAATTAAACAAATGTGTTGATGAAATTGCAAATCTTAAACAAGTCTTGGTTGAAAAAGAAAAGGTTGTTACCAAACTTCAAAGTTATCATAACTCTTCGTACATTCTTGAACGTATTTTCAACATCACACCAGATGACAAAGATACTGAAAATTGCAAAAAGGGTATTGGTTCAGAATTTCATCAGGTACCACCACCATTGAGAAACAACTATACTTTTTATGATGAGGAAAAGGTGGCAAAGGGTTTGAACATAGCTGACCAGTTACCTGAAAGTATCGATGTGACTTACTCCAAATCTGATGATGCTAATGATTCAGAGGTGGTAAGTAAGGTTGTTGAAAGTGTTTTGAAAGATGAGTCTACAAAAGGTAAGTCTGAATCACAGGATGGAGATGAAGGAAATCTTTATGATGGTTATCTGAAAAACACAAAATCCGAGAAAAATTTGAATGATGATTCAAAAGGATTGGTTTATACCATGATTGGATCGGACTTTCAATGCTTGCGAAATCTACATTCTATAAATAGGGTTGTGTGTTGCACGTCGAACTTTCGTTACACTTACCAACCTGGAAGCTCCGGCATCATTCTTGAGAAATTCACAGGATGGTAACTGTGATATTTCGTCTTACATGTGGTAAATCAGGGACATTAAGTTGTACTTGATTTCCTACAAGTGTTTGTGTTGATAGTATCCTAATAATGTTAAATTTTCTAAATGGTTAAAAGAGATCAAGGTGATGAGATGACCCCGAACTCATAAGAGATGGGTAAACAAACTAATTTTTCCGGAAAAACCATTCTGATTAAAACAAACTTAAGTGTTTTGAAATCATTATGGGAAAATAGTTTGTTGTAAGGGGGAGTGTTGATCGAATATGCCGAAACCCTCACGGCTGAACACACATGATTACTTTCATCAGATTTAAAAACGGTTTTCAAACTGTTAAGATCAATGGGTTGTAAATCATGGGGGTATGTTAGATTTTCTGCAAATCAGTACACTTTTAGCAGAAAATGGATGGCGAGACAAAGCTATCAGTATTGGTTGTCAAATTTTCTTTATATGATTTTGCATTTTAGGGGGAGTAATATTGTCAGAAAATACAAAAACATTTGAAAATTTGAAAATGACAAAAACATGATAAAATTCAAAAATTGAGTTTTTGCGTAAAAAGAGGAAATGATAGTACATCAGTAGACAGAGTACGCTAAAGAAATGGAAAGTTTAAATGTGTTAAACGATCTCACCATGGATGTGTCGGTAGGTTTTTATACATTTAGTAAACTTTTTCGGGATATAAACTTAAAATTCAAACTTACTTATTTCGTGGGGAACACTACTTGGATATATAGGTAACCCCTGAAATCTCATTTGAAAGGTCTCATAATCTGATATACTAGGTCTTTATACTCAATGATATCTGGGGTATTATTCCGGGACTTCTGCTGAATGGAAGTTCTGACCTAGTCCTTGGATAATACTTTCTGCAATGCTTGAAACATAGCATTAAACCCTCAGCATGCTGATGAAACAATAAAATTGATAGTCGCTGTTGTTGTAAGCAAAAAGATCCTCTAAAGGGGACATACCGTAAAGTCAAAGCTGATATCTCTCTGCGTATACGGAAGTATCGACCTGAGATCCCTCGGCCCTCGCATACCTAATTTATGTACAGATATCATTGTAGTATATTCACCTGTAAGACTGATTATTGGGATTCTGGATACGGGAGTATATTCAAGAGGTGGGACACATGAATGAGCTAAGTTCATAAGACATCTAATTCGTATCCTGAATCAGTTGAAGTTTGTATGAAAATTTAAGTGGACAAGTATATCGACAATCTAAGTGAATTGTTTAATTCTTAAAGTGTTACTAAGCTCAACGGTACTTGTGACTTGTTGGAAACTGATATGATCCTCTGACGCATACTCAAACAAAAATATTGTCTGTAAATATGTTTGTACATATTTCTTTACTGCTTTATGTTTTCAGAAAATACAAAAAGATTTTGATTTCTGCTTTATTTTCGACAACCGATATCTGAGTGCTGAGTTTCAAAATCTAAGTAAGCTGATTGTGTTTCTGAAAATAAAACAAGTTCATTAAATTGAAACTTGAATTAAAATAAAAAATTTCAAAAACAGTTTGTGATATCTCCAAGGTCATTAACTTGAACTTGGATGATTAACTGTGAGGGAGTTGGATTCTTTAACATTGCTAAATCTATGAAGTTTGTTGATAGGGGGAGTGGATTAGAGATTGATTGAAAATTCAAAATGCTGTTACTCATAAATGTTTGAGAAATTGCAGATGATAGTCCAGACTACGATCCCGGAAGCTGAGTCTAAGGGGGAGTCTGAAGACGAGCTCAAAGCAAGGGGGAAAGCTTGTAGATGGAAAGCTAGGTGTCGATCCCAAAGCACGAAAGTTTGATGAAAGGGGGAGCCTGAAGCTGATAGAAGAAGAGAGTGATGGATGCGTACAATGTTACAACTTGAAAGAGAAGGCAGAATGATCAAGACTGGAGATGTGTCATATTGCAAGATTAGTCACTAAGACTTCGTCAATATCCAAGGGGGAGTCTATTAGTGCACTATGTTTATTGACTTCGTCTTGTATCATGAAATAGTATGTTTAATGTAATTTAGCTTGAAAGTGGTGATTTTCCTTGAAAATGTTACTTGACAGTTTCAAGCTAAATCTAAGGTTTCCCTTGAAATGGTCATGACATTTTCAAGCTAAACCTCATCACTATAAATAGAGTTCAAGCTAAATCATTTTAAGACTTTTGCCATTTTAGAGATTTGAAGAGCTCTAGTTCTAGAGAGAGAAACTAGAGAGGGAAAGTCTCTAAGTGATTCAAGTGATTGTACAATTTCAGATCTTATATAGAATCACAGTTTATATTACATCTTGTGTGTTTCGGTCTCGATCGTTCACGGATTCCGCACGTCGAACTTTCGTTACGCAATCGTATGGTGTCAAACCGGTCCTAACAAAATGAAAACAAAAATAATAAAAAATGGTAATCTAATTTTTCTTCTGAATCTTCACTGTCATCAGCGTCTTCCTTCTTGAATTTGTTTTTGGCGTTTTGAACCTTGTTTGAATACTTTAGCTAGATGCCAACTTTCCTACATAAACCCAATCTTTTTTAGAAGAAGCTGCTTAGTGGCATTCTGTGTTTTGGTGTGATATTCTTGTTTGGTGGCATGTCATTAAAGATCAACTCTTGCTTTATGCTATTTGTAATAATGGAGTCCAAAATAGCATTTTACACTTGTGTTGATCCCTTTATTCCATGCCTATAATCATTAAGAACAAAGCTCACACGATGGCATATCACTGTCATCAGTCTCTTTTTCTTGAATATTTGTCCATCGCATTCAGCAAAATATTATTGAGTTAACCCCCTCAGAAGAATGGTCCATTTCAGTGAAAGCTTTGCCATCTGTGGCGTTTTAAAGTGAGTGGTTTCTAAAGGATATGGCGTTTTGTGTTTTCTGGGTGTGATTAATTTCATTATGTATAGACCTCTCTCTTATAGGAGTTTTTTGGCGCGTAGTTTAGGCGAGACTTTTTTATTGTAATAAATGATAGTAATAAAGTAACTGTCTTTTCAGTTACTGATTTTGTATTTACTGTGTTGATCAGCTTTTATCAGTTTTATATGTTATAGACGTCCCATCTTCTAAGTTTGGGGTTTTTTTAAATGGCGTTATGCAGGCCAAGATGACAAAATACAATAACGGAGTAAATAAAATATTAAGCAGGAAAAATATTTTTTTGTTATTTTTGGCGTTTTGTAAGGAATAACCATTTTTAGTATTTTTTTGGCGTTTTGCTAATAAAGGGAGAAATATATCATTTAATTATCTTAAAAAAAAAACAAAAAGAAGATTACACAGAAGAAAAAAAAAAGAGGAAAAAAATTAAAAGCCTTCGTCAGAAGGTACTTTATCCGAATAGTATCCATCACTTGCGTCATCTTCTTCCTCCTCGGAGTCTTCATCTGGATCTTCATCCATGTCATCACCTTCACCTTCATTAGCTTCTTGTTCCTGAACATTCTGAGGCCTCCACCTGAACATATCTTGCATTAACTCCAATTTTGAGTCTATTTCTGTGTTGGTGCAAGTGGCGTTATGCAATTCTTCCATGAAACCCAGACGCTGCTTTGTTATGATGTTTTCAAGCCAGTAGACTTCCTGCTCTCCGCTGTCCTATGTAACCATCACCATGTCTGTTTCATCATCAAAACGCCATGATGTAATGACAGGGTCTGGCTTCACATCTGTTTTGATTGGTCCAAATTTGCTGGTTAATGCTTTCATAAGCATATGCGTTTCATGGCATTCATTGTCTAGAGTTATGCCAATGGATAAGATTCGCCTCTGTATGTCTTCTTCCATCTTTAGAATTGCCCTGACCGTCTTAACATACACCCTCCTTCTATTGTCAAAAAGGAGGACGTATCGCCTGATTCCCAGAGTGTATCTCCACGAAACGATTGTTGCCATTTTTGGCGTTTGGTTTAAGTTGGCATTTTTGGTTAAGGAAGTTTTTTGCAAAAAATTGATAGATTGAAGTGATTATGGAAGCTATGTTTTACCTTGTTTATATAATGATTTTTTTGCCGCGTAATTTAGGAGGGAATTTCTTCTAATAAATGTTAATAACTGAAATTCAGTTACTGTGTTGTTTCATCTTCCTATAATATCCAACGCGTTTTATTACTAGTTTTTTGGCGTTTTGTTTTTAATGGCGTTTTATCATTTGATGGCGTTTTGAATATGAGCGGTAAAAGACCCTTTTACCCTTAATGAAGCGCGTCCCACATAATAAAATTGATGTTATTTACGAAAATGCCATCGTGCAATCTAGTTCATGGATTGTTTTGATCGGACGACCCATAAGCATTCTCACCGTTCTCACACTTTTGAGCGTTTTCTCTAAATCCCGACCATATATATATATATATATATATATATATATATATATATATATATATATATATATATATATATATATATATATATATATATATATATATGGGATGGATCATGAGAAAACTAGTTTAAATGAGAAAACCAAAAAAGCCTAAAAAAACCTAAAAACATACCAAAAAAAAAATTTTTTTTTTTACAATTTTTATAGAAAAATCGCTACTTTTTATGTATGGAAAAAAAATTTCAAAAAAAAAATTTTTTTTTTTTGTTGTACTGCACATGTGCACTAATACATAAAACTTAAACCACTTAACCCACCCCCCACCGACACCCCCCAAAAACCTAAACCCCCCACCCCCACCCCCAAAAACCTAAACCCCCCACCCCCACCCCCCAAAAACCTAAATTCACCCTCCCACCAAAAGCCTAACCCCCCCCCCCCACCCCCCACCCTCCCGAAAACCTAAAACTAAACCCTAAACATAAACCCAAAAAAAACCTAAACCCCCCCCCCCCCCACACCCAAAAACACCTAATCCTAATCCTAAACCTCCAAAAAACTAACCCTAAAAGCTAAACTAGACTCAAAAGACTAATTTTAAGCATGTAATGCAATTGTAGTACTTGTTATATTGCACATGTGCACTACTATAATAATAGTATTGAAAACAAGACGACACCATAAATCTTTTTTTATGTCATAAAAAATATGCTCTAATATACTTGAATGAAAGATACAAAAATTTGTGATCTTATGGTGCCATTTTTGTTTTAAAATGATAACGTATGGAGGAATGGGAAATGTTTGAAAAGTTATATATATTTTTTTCCAATTTTACCCCTCCTTCATTAAAAGTCCCCCCCCCCCCCCCCCTCCTTCATTAAAAGTCTCCCCCCTCCTTTTTAGTGGTTTTTAGTTAGTTTTCTAGTTTTCTCATTTATATCTAGTTTTCTCATGATCCTCTCCCTATATATATATATATATATATATATATATATATATATATATATATATATATATATATATATATATATATATATATATATATAGGAAGGTTAACGTACATTATGGCTTAACGTACATCACGTACGACAGGTAATTACGCACGTTCATTTTAAAATCACGCACGTTATAACTCAAAAATCCAAAATCACGCATGTTGAAACACAATAATCACGCATACTGAAAACATTAATCACGCATGTTATAGAACAAATCACGCATGTTATAGAACAAATCACGCACGTTGTCGTACGTGAAGTACGTTAAGCCGTAATGTACAATATACTTTCTATATATATATATATATACTATATTAATAAGCATATCCAAAGGACTTCTTAAGGTCATATAAATTCCCTTAAAACACCCCTAAAGCATGTTGTACAACCCTCTAAAGCACAATATAATTTACAATCCCAATTATGCCCTTCACTCAAAAAACACACGGGGTACACAATTAGGGTTTCTCATTCTCATAGCATTTTATCCGCCCCATCGAGCTGCTTTATCTCCAGGCGATTCAAGAGGAGATCTAGGGTTTCTCTTGGCGATGCAAGATCTGGCTTTCTCAATGACACCAGATCAGCGAATCTCTCTCTATACGACACCCAATCGACTGAGTTTGAAGGTGGTGAAGGGTTTGGATCTGCCAATCAGTGACGTATGAGCAAGGTATGGCCGCTATTCTACTTAATGTCTTTTTATTATGCTAAATGAAAGATTATTGTTGTTAGGGGGTGTTTGGTTTGCCAATCGGTGATGTGTGAGCAAGATTTCACAAGATCTAAAGACGGCGTGGTGTGTAGTGTTAAATCTGATGACTACGGTTCCGGTGGTATAATTCTCAAGCCGGTCGGTGGCAATAGAGACAAGTTCCGGTTTTAGATGGTGGTTGAGGTAGGTTCCGACAAACTGAGGTATATCCGACGACCTCTTTTTTATTTGTTTAGGTCACAAGCTTCAGATCTCGAATTTGATTTTTTCTTTTTGCTCTAAAGTTGTAGATCTAGATTTCACCAGTTGGCGTAGGCGATACTGCATCATCAAAATGGATGGTTTCTGAATGGAGATCCCTAAAGGTACTCGCATTGTTCTCAAATCTTAGTATGGGATGGATTTTTAGTTTAAATGAGTCATTTTGTTTAACTGGTTATGACCTTCTTTTGGTTTGTTAAGGTAACGTGCTTCAGTTTCTTTTAGATTTAGCAACTGATGTTGACCTTTTGTAGTTCGGGAGGCTTTAATGATGATTCTAAGAGCTGCAGTAGCCATTTGTGACACCACGAGAGGCTATTAGAGGTATTTTTATCGTGTATGTTAGTTATGCATGTTGTAATTGTTTTTTGGTATGTTATTGAATTGGTGTATTAATTGAATGTATATAAGACACGTTAAATGAAATTGATTTGAATGGGTTGGATTATTACTATCAAATGTGTATCAACTATGAGTAATAACCAGAATTCTGTATATATTGTTCTTTTGCTGCTAAAACGACTACATATCTAGAGTATATTACTGATAATGTAATGCATTTGACACTCACTATGGCTAAAACATCATTTTTTAGGATGTAAATGGCAGCCATCATGTTATTCATGAATTCTTGATTTTATCCTTTTTATTCTTTTTTTTTCAGCCAATTCTACATAGTGCTTTGTGCTGTTATAAAGGGTGTGTAATTTTCACTACAAATGATCACCTTACATTTTATTTATTTTGTCATAAAATAGTGCTATAATTTGCTGTTAAATGATGCTAAAATGTGCTGTGAATAGTGGATATGATCAAGAATCAGTTTTATAACTATTTCTAAAAAGTTCCCAATAAAAATGTGACCCGTATGTTGACCTGTCGTAGTGATTTGGGTTTCTTCAGTTTATTTGTCCGATAACAAATATTGATGGAATTTTATTAACATGTTGTGCATCAAGTTTGATATATAACTTGAATTGAAACATGAGTTCTACTACAATATTAGTACACTGAACTTCGTATGTAAATATGACTAGCTGCTAATATATGCTCTGTTATCTCGGTTTTTATTTCTGTCATCTTGCTTGTACCTATTTCCCGTGGCTTCGTATGACCTTAGGAGCTTTAGTTTCAGTCAACTCTCAGAAAACGAGAGCCGGTTCAAAGTGACAGTAGTGATGGTTTCGACTAATCTGAAGGTGGGATCGGCAGGTTCAAAGTGACAATGACAATAGCGATGGACGGGTTATTTAGTTTGCTGCCAACCAGGTTTGTCTAAACACCTTCACTGCCTCTAGGTGGCAATTGGACGGAGTTAAGTTTTTTTCCTATTGAGTTACGTGGAATTATTTATTTCCAATTCACCTTATTTATATTGTTATAGGATTGAACTTTTTTTAACCATGATAACGAGGTCTTTTTAACAATATTGTTAAAAGCCTAATCGAGTTCGAGATCCATATAGGCTAATCGGATAGAGATTCCAAGTCTTTTGCTGGTGGTGGAGCTTAGGGGGCTGGACTTGGCTGGCGCTGCTGAAATTTAGACATTTTTTTTTGTATTTGCAAGGTGTAATGTACATGTTGGTGTATTATTCTTTTGATGTGTTCAAAATGTAACATATAAATTTCATCAAATGAGGCATAAAACTAACCCTTTTTTAGTACTAATGTTGGAAAAAGTATGCTTTTGTCTTCCTTTTGTATTTTCAGGATTAAATGAGCTCAAATTAACAAAAGAAGCAAAAAGACATCAAAATCTAACATAAATACAAGAAAAGGAACAAGACGTGGCATGCCCGACCCCACGACAGCATCTTCCCAAGCAAAACAAGAGATCAGAAGCCTGAACACGCCCCGTGCTCAGCCAGCATGGGGGCGTGCCCAAGTGTTAGCAGAAAAGACAAAGTGGTAGAAGCTTCTATTGCCCACCACGGGGTCGTGCTCAGCGGACTCGGGGCCGTGGTCAACTATAAGATTCGCACAATCCAGGCAAATCTTCATAGTACAAAGATTCTTCTGCACACGGGGTCGTGCTCAGCGGACACGGGGGCGTGGTCAACTAATAAGACAAAGCTGCATTTAATGAAAATAGAGAGGATGTGGACACGGGGCCGTGCCCGAGCTTCTGTTCAGCCTATAAATAGAAGTGTTTGGCTCAAGCTCAAACCATCCCTTGGCACACCACCTCTCTCACACTTCACCCACCACCATAACACCATCATCCACCACCATCATCCATTGCCATCATAGAGTGTGTGAGTCGTCTCGGGATCCAAGATTGATCGTAAGAGTTCTTGACAATCAAGGCCATGTTTGCCTAAGTCTCTTACATCACTTGGTGAAGACAAAGTGTCTACTGTAATACTTTTTATTTCTAATCTTTTGCACTTTTTATTTGGTTTTGTATTAATGACTTTAATAACTAGTTGCTTATGTTGAAGGTGATCTTTCCTTATCGTTTGTCCGTGGTGTCTTGGCATTATTTTACTGTCTATATAAAATAAAAGATTTTCACCATTCATATCTCCACGGTCTATATGGAGGTATGTTGGCTACCTGGTCGGGGGTTAAGGGAACGGTTTGGTAAAGGTCTTGCCATTGTTCAGCGTTTAGAGGTCCTGCAATGGACCTGGGTCAAATTTAGTAGGACCTCCTTCAATACTTAACGGTATTGGATGGCGGGGGTCCAAACTCTTTGATCCCCTCATAAGTTAACTACTATTAATACTATAACCCGACTATTTAGGACTGTATCCCTGCTGACTCAGACTACTTAGTCGAGGGTAACGTCACCTCCAAAAGAGGGGCCTACCATAATTTGCATTAATAACTTAATTAATTATCTTCCAATAATCCACCCTTTTAGGATTGTATCCTTGCTGACTCAAACTACTAGGGTGAGGGTAACGTCACCTTCAAAAGAGGGGCCTACTACAATAACTAAGATAATCTCTTAATTATGTGCAAAAGTGCGGAAATAATCAAAGGTTACACTAGATACGAGTCGGAACCAAGTGATTCATCTTGTCTATTTGTTTTTCTTTTTATTTTATTTTTCAGCATTTAGTTAGTTTTTTATTTTTCTTAGTTAAAAACATTTTTCTAAACTTTTTATTTTGATTAGACGTTGAGGATAAACCGGTACTAAAAGCTCTTGTGTCCTTGGACGACCTCGGTATCTTGCCAACACTATACTACGCTCACGATGGGTGCACTTGCCCATATGTGTGTTTAGTGTTAGTAAAATATCGTGTTTTATAAATTTAAAACTTGGCTAAAAATAAGTGTTAAAGGGGCTTAAAATATACACCTAATATATATAACACTTCACACGCATCAAGTTTTTGGCGCCGTTTCCGGGGACACAAGAATTTTTAAGAAAGTTAGGAATCAACGGCCTAATCGTTTTTCTTATTTTTCATTAGTTTTAGGATTTTTTTTCTAGTTTTTCTGTTTCTGCAGAGCTCAGCACGGGCCATGCCTGGTCGGACATGGGCCGTGCCTAGCATCATCACTGGCAGTTTTTATTTTCTGAGTTACAGAGGGCTGAGCACGGGGCCGTGTCGGTGCAACACGGGGCCGTGTCCAACTCCCAGTAACAGGGATCCGGAAAACAATTACTGTACCTCTGACCACGGGCCATGTTCACTGAGCACGGGGCCGTGGTGAACCTTCTGACCAACGTTCTTTTCTGTTTTTATTGCAGGACTTGGAACCCAGGTGCCACATTTGACCCTCCTACGTAGTGCATGAGCTCCAGTTCTAGTAGAGACATAAAAGAACCTCTAGAAGAACCCGAACGCTTTCTCAGAAAAAGACTTAAAGCTAAAAATCAAGAGAAAGCTTCGGGGGACCCACTTCCAATGGCGGACCAACGTACCCTCATGGATTACCTACGGCCCACCGTAGGCAATCTCGGCGCCTCTATCAATGCACCGAATGTCGAAGCCAACAACTTCGAACTTCGGCCGCATTTGATACAAATGCTCCAAAACTCCGCAACCTTCCATGGGCTTGCGGACGAGGATCCCCATCTACATATTACTAATTTCTTGGAAATATGTGATACTTTTCGGATCAATGGAGCATCAAACGACGCTATTCGCCTTAGGATGTTTCCATTTTCACTAAAAGACCGAGCTAAGGCTTGGCTCAACATCCTCCCAGTTGGCTCGGTAAACACCTGGGATGAACTAGCCCAAAAGTTTCTATATAAGTATTTCCCTCCTGCTAAAACGGCTAAACTAATGACTGAAATTAATACATACTCACAAGAGGATGGGGAATCCTTATATGAAACTTGGGAAAGGTTCAAGGAGCTTCTAAGAAAGTGTCCTCATCACGGTCTAGCGGTATGGCAACAAGTATCCACTTTCTACAATGGGTTGTTGCCACACACAAGACAAACACTTGATTCAAGCTCCGGGGGACTTTTAGGTCATCGTCGCCCAAATGAAATATATAATCAAATTGAGGAAATTGCTCAAACCAATTTTCAATGGCACACTCCCCGAGGTAATAAATCTATTGCCCCGGGCGCCCATAAGGTTGATGAAAGCACCTCTTTACAAGCCTAAATCGAGGCCCTCTCTTCGAAAATCAAAAGGCTAGAAATGACAAAAACGGCCTCGGTTATGGCTTGTGAAGGGTGTGGTGGGTCACATGAAAATTGGAGTTGTATGAAAGAATTAGATGAACAAGTGGAAACGGTAAACTACATTGATAATAGACCTAGGCCGTCGGGTCCTCCAACGGGTACCTACAACCAAGGATGGCGTAACCACCCAAATCTTGGTTGGAGAGATCCCGGCAATAGTAGTAACCAACAAAACCAACGAACTAATTTTCAACAACCACAAAATTTCTCTCAACAACAAGGTGGAAGAGAAAGGCTTGAAGATACCCTATCTCGCCTCATCTCCGACACCGAAAAGAAAAACTCGGATCGATTTCAACAATTGGAATCGAATTTTAGAAATCAACAAGCTAGCATTCAAAACGTTGAAAAACAATTAAATCAACTAGCTCAAAATTTCTCCGAGAGACCACAAGGCGCGTTACCAAGTAATACCGAAACCAACCCAAAGGCGCAAGTACACCTCATCACGTTGAGAAACCGAACCGTGGGTCCCGAGGATGAGCCCTTACCACCAATTGAAGGAAGTCAACGCCAAAGCACTACTTCACCCACACCTCAACCAGAAAAGGCTCCTTCAACAAATCAAGAGCCCACCAAGACTCATCCAATTCCGTACCCCGGTAGGTTAAATCGTCAAAAGACCAATGAGCAATTCGCAAAGTTCGAAAGTTTACTAAAACAATTGCATGTTAATATTCCTTTTATTGAGGTCCTAACCCAAATGCCTAAATATGCAAAATTCATGAGGGATTTCCTCACTCACAAAAGGAAAATTGAATCATTGCAATTAGTTAACTTAGGCGAAGAATGCTCAGCTTTAGTACTCAACAAACTTCCACAAAAGAAAATCAACCCCGGGAGCTTCACAATTCCTTGCTCGATTGGGAAGTCCCCCGTCCGTAATGCTTTAGCCGATCTTGGGGCTAGCATTAACCTTATGCCCACGTCAATGTTCAAGCAACTCGGCCTAGGAACAACAAGCCCTACAAAGATGAGCATACAACTCGCCGACAGGTCCGTCAAATTTCCACAAGGTGTCGCTGAAAATCTGCTGGTCAAGGTTGACAATTTCGTCTTTCCAACCGACTTTGTCATCCTAGACATGGAAGAAGACACCGATGTCCCTCTCATCCTCGGGAGGCCATTTCTAGCCACCGCCCAAGCAGTGGTGGATATGAATGACGAAACTTTAACATTGAAGTTTGGGGATGAGGAAGTAAAATTTGAATGTGGAAAGAAAGTAGAGGAAGAAGATCTGGTCAACTACATGAAGGTCATAGACTCAAGCTTGGATGACGCTCTCCGACGGTGTAACATGGGATGCAATGCATCCCACTTGGGTAACATGTGACCAGGCTTTGGGTCTAGCCAAGGACCCTTATAAACGTGGCGCACCATGGAGGCATTCCACGGAACTATCCTTAGTTTAGTTTAGATTAATTTTCTCGTTTTCTAGTTAGTTTTAATTTTCAGGAATAAAACACACTTGAGATGGCAAAGGATGCAAGGGAAACTTGAACCAGCACTCTATGCAGGAAAACAGAACCGTCCGACAATTTTCTTCGTTTACAGTAAGCTCGGCACGGGCCGTGTCCACCCAACACGGCCCCGTGCTGCACAGTCTGCAGAAAAAGACCCAGTTCAGGTAACTGGACACGGGCCGTGTTCACCCAACACGCCCCCGTGTCCAGACTTCTGTTTCTCTTGTTTTAATTTTGTTATTGGCACTTGAACACGGGGCCGTGCCCGGACAACACGGGGCCGTGTTCAGCGCCCAGTAACACAAAATTTTTGCTTTTTACACCTTTTTACACATTCAATCAACCTAAAAACTTATTTTTGGGACACATTGAGGACAATGTGTAATTTAAGTGTGGGGGGGATGCTAAAACCTTGAATCTCGCAAGTCCTAAATACAAGCCTTACACAAAACTCTATTGGAATTGCTAATCACCCCAATTTTTTTTCAAAAATTTTCAATTTTTTTTTACTTGTCTAGGTTTAACTCGGGAAATTCAAGTTCTAAAAAGGTTATATTTTTACAAATTTACAACCGATAGCGTCGTGATAAAAAGAACCAACATAAGAAAATTATGAAAAGGCATGACAAGCTTAGTTAAAATTTGATTATATATACTTGATCACATAACAACCCATTCCCACAAAAGTGAGTTTTGAGCCTTTATTGAGCAAACACTTACATATCATTTTACTAAATGCTCATTTTCGTTTCTTGTGTGAATAGCCGCTTGGTTCTTACGACTCTAGAACTTGCCATGACGATACATTCCCAATCCTTACCAACTTAAACCCGAGTAAGTAAATGATGGAGGCATTAGGACTAACCCTTTTTATTTCTACACCATTTTTTTTTACCACTTACCCAAAATCCCCCTAGTTAGCCCCTTTGAGCCTAAACCTTTTCATTTCATAACCCAAACCAAACACCCTTTTTACCCACCAAAACCTTTTTTTTCATTTTTACCCCTTTGTTTTAGTAACAAGTTCGATTTTTCGTATGACTTTTCCTTAAAAAAAATATATATTTTGTGTTGATGATGAAGCAAAAGAAAATAAACAAACAAGTTCATCAAAAATAACTTTGTTTGAATAAATAGCTTCATCAAAAGAAAAGTTACAAAAATAGAAAGTCATACGAAAACCGACACTTGTTACGCTTTTCGCCCTTTTTCTACTAACCACTAACCACCAACCCAACCACCTACCTTTAACCCAAGCCTAACCCTTAACCCACAAAGTCCTCTTGATATTTACAAAGGTATATAAGTTAAAAAGGAGGAGGATTGATGGCTTGGCAAGCCTATGGTAGAAGTAAGTTCCATGCCGCTCTCGAGTGATCCACAAAAATACATTTTCGGCCGAGTGTTAAGTGATCCCCGTGAGGTATGTGAACTTGTATATAAATAGAATTTTACAAAGGCATGTTATGCCCTAATAAGTAATTTATCTTATGAAAAGTTTTAAATAAATCATGACGAATAGGATTGTAAATAAATAAAAATAAAACTAAATAAAGAATCTTGGAAATCCCGACACTCTATGACAAGCCCAAAACCTTCTTTTCTACCCATTCCATTTGGGAGTGTAAATAGCCACATATTAAAGAGTTTTGCTTGAGGACAAGCAAAGATTCAAGTGTGGGGGTATTTGATGTGTTCAAAATGTAACATATAAATTTCATCAAATGAGGCATAAAACTAACCCTTTTTTAGTACTAATATTTGAAAAAGTATGTTTTTGTCTTCCTTTTGTATTTTCAGGATTAAATGAGCTCAAATTAACAAAAGAAGCAAAAAGACATCAAAATCTAACATAAATACAAGAAAAGGAACAAGACGTGGCATGCCCGACCCCACGACAGCATCTTCCCAAGCAAAACAAGAGATCAGAAGCCTGAACACGCCCCGTGCTCAGCCAGCACGGGGGCGTGCCCAAGTGTTAGCAGAAAAGACAAAGTGGTAGAAGCTTCTATTGCCCACCACGGGGTCGTGCTCAGCGGACACGGGGCCGTGGTCAACTATAAGATTCGCACAATTCAGGCAAATCTTCATAGTACAAAGATTCTTCTGCACACGGGGTCGTGCTCAGCGGACACGGGGGCGTGGTCAACTAATAAGACAAAGCTGCATTTAATGAAGAAAGAGAGGATGTGGACACGGGGCCGTGCCCACTGGACACGGGGTCGTGCCCGAGCTTCTGTTCAGCCTATAAATAGAAGTGCTTGGCTCAAGCTCAAACCATCCCTTGGCACACCACCTATCTCACACTTCACCCACCACCACCATAACACCATCATCCACCACCATCATCCATTGTCCATCATAGAGTGTGTGAGTCGTCTCGGGATCCAAGATTGATCGTAAGAGTTCTTGACAATCAAGGCCATGTTTGCCTAAGTCTCTTACATCACTTGGTGAAGACAAAGTGTCTAGTGTAATACTTTTTATTTTTAATCTTTTGCACGTTTTATTTGGTTTTGTATTAATGACTTTAATAACTAGTTGCTTATGTTGAAGGTGATCTTTCCTTATCGTTTGTCCGTGGTGTCTTGGCATTATTTTACTGTCTATATAAAATAAAAGATTTTCACCATTCATATCTCCACGGTCTATATGGAGGTATGTTGGCTACCTGGTCGGGGGTTAAGGGAACGGTTTGGTAAAGGTCTTGCCATTGTTCAGCGTTTAGAGGTCCTGCAATGGACCTGTGTCAAATTTAGTAGGACCTCCTTCAATACTTAACGGTATTGGATGGCGGGGGTCCAAACTCTTTGATCCCCTCATAAGTTAACTACTATTAATACTATAACCCGACTATTTAGGACTGTATCCCTGCTGACTCAGACTACTTAGTCGAGGGTAACGTCACCTCCAAAAGAGGGGCCTACCATAATTTGCATTAATAACTTAATTAATTATCTTCCAATAATCCACCCTTTTAGGATTGTATCCTTGCTGACTCAAACTACTAGGGTGAGGGTAACGTCACCTTCAAAAGAGGGGCCTACTACAATAACTAAGATAATCTCTTAATTATGTGCAAAAGTGCGGAAATAATCAAAGGTTACACTAGATACGAGTCGGAACCAAGTGATTCATCTTGTCTATCTGTTTTTCTTTTTATTTTATTTTTCAGCATTTAGTTAGTTTTTATTTTTCTTAGTTAAAAACATTTTTCTAAACTTTTTATTTTGATTAGACGTTGAGGATAAACCGGTACTAAAAGCTCTTGTGTCCTTGGACGACCTCGGTATCTTGCCAACACTATACTACGCTCACGATGGGTGCACTTGCCCATATGTGTGTTTAGTGTTAGTAAAATATCGTGTTTTATAAATTTAAAACTTGGCTAAAAATAAGTGTTAAAGGGGCTTAAAATATACACCTAATATATATAACACTTCACACGCATCACTTTGTTTCCCAAAAACTGAAGTACTGGCTAGCATTAGGTATGAAAGTAGTCTATTTGACATTCCAAATCAAGTTATAATTAAACTTTTTGAAAACTACTCGGTACTCACTCCAGTAGCATATCCATGTACATTAAAATGTGGTTTGACCAAATACCCATTAGTTAATTTACCTTCTTGAACTAAGTTAGAAGGTTGGATGAAAATGAAAAAAATTGCGAATGTTGAGAACCCAGAGGAGGGAAAAAAAACTATTTGAATTAAAGTGACATTTTGGGGAAACCTCAAGGACTAAAGTGGTAATTTACTCTTGCATTTTAGTTCAGTTTTGACCTGTTATGTGACGCTCATAACTTATTGTTCTGGTTTAGTTACTAAAAGTATGATTCATTTGTATATAAACGGGTCAAACTTAGCTCCATTTACATTCGGCTTTACGTGTCTCATGGAATTCGGATGTAGTTCCATAGTGGAGTCTTGCATTGGATGTACACACATCAGTAGTGCCTGTCTTAATATTATGGAAGTAAA
The DNA here is from genome assembly GCA_030545235.1 of Helianthus tuberosus. Classification (NCBI taxonomy): domain Eukaryota; kingdom Viridiplantae; phylum Streptophyta; class Magnoliopsida; order Asterales; family Asteraceae; genus Helianthus; species Helianthus tuberosus. The sequence goes on along the minus strand of CM060367.1, from coordinate 148,800,137 downwards.
AATGATTTGAGTTTGTTTTGTTTTTAAGGTTATGTAAGATAAGATTTGAGGCTTGTATGCTAAATTTTGTTTTGCAAATAAGCGGTAGTATGTTGTGCTCTGATTCATCATCTGTATGTTTGTAACGGTGGTCATTAAACCATCACAAAATGTTAAAAGATTGTTTAAAAAGTAATTATCGGTTTTTACTTTTATACCTTTTACGTATTTTTATATTACTAATAATCATTTATTGACTTGAAAGTTACTACTCTTCAAGTTCTAATCATACTTTTGGCAGTACAACAAAAGAATATAGCCACAAAGTAAAGCTTTTATGTACTTCTATGATTGACTTAGATTGCAAACGAGCCAAATGAACAAGGCCTTGTTCGTGTTCATTTGTTAAGGAAATAATGGAGTTTACGACTTGTTCATGAACACTTATCGAACAAGGTTTTTAGTTTGTGTTCGCTCATTAAGGAAATGAACGTGTTCCTGTTCGTTTGTGTTTGTTCATTAGTTTTAGGTGATGAACGTAAACGAACACAAATAAATGTCACGTACACAAACGAACATTCCTGAACACAAACAAACGTTCATGAACAGAAACAAACATATATTAAAAGGTATATTATATGCAATACACTAATATTTTTTAATACGAGTTAATTGCCAAAATCGTCCCTGAGGTTTGGGCAGGTTTGCCATTTTCGTCCAAAATGACACTTTTGTACCAAATTGCCCCCAACGTTTGTAACTTTTTGCCATTTTCATCCAAACCACTAACTTAGTTTATTTTTTCTGTTAAGTTGAGGATATTTGGATGAAACTGACAAATATAAAACCACAGGGACGATTTTGACAATTTACTCAAACCCTTTTTAATTTCTTTTATTTAATTATTTTTGTTACATATATAAGATTTTTTTTTTATTTTACCTTTTTAAAAGAGTAGAAGATGAATTACAACTTGGTACATATGATAAGATTTTTTCATTTGACCTTTTTCAATAAGGTCACCAGCATTTTAGTTTTATAAAATTTAGAGGTTTAAGTAGATTTTATTTTTATAAAACTGATCTATATAAAAAATTAGAAATTAATTTCTGTCTTAGTTTATAAACAGTCTTCGCCTTAATAGAAAAATTAACTTAGTTAGTGGTTAGATGAAAATTTATAAAAATTATGTGACAAAGCTATAATTTTTTTCATAGCATGTATATTCTTTTTTATTATATATGTAACAAAATTAATTAAATAAAAGAAATTTAAAAGAGTTTGAGTAAATTGCCAAAATCGTCCCCGTGGTTTTATATTTGCCAGTTTAATCCAAATATCGTCAACTTAACAGAAAAAATAAACTAAGTTAGTAGTTTGGATGAAAATGGCAAAAAGTTACAAACGTTGGGGGCAATTTGGTACAAAAGTGTCATTTTGAACGAAAATGGCAAACCTGCCCAAACCTCAGGGACGGTTTTGGCAATTAACCCTATTAATACATTAGTGAGAATTTTGAAGTATTTAAATAAGATATAAAAATTTAAAACTCTAAATAACTATCTAATACAAACAAAGATATGAACATAAACAAACACGTTAATGAAGGTTCACGAACATAAATGAACGCACACGGCCTCCATAACCATGGCTACCGACGACCAACATGGTAGCACGGTGCCTCTCTACGGCTTCACATAGAACATTCCTAGGATCGCCTTCCGCGACTTCAACAATCACATCATCCACCTGCATAGAGAAAGTATATGTTACAAAGAAACAAAATATGTGCAGATAAATGAAGTGAAATGTTGTTAATCTCAGAAAACATAAATTTCAAATGTAATAGTTCCAATGAACTAAGCAAAGATAACTGCATAAATTCCAATCGCAAAGCCTATACCCTATAATATTAATCATCAGAATTCAGATGGTAAAGTCCCAAAATGATCATTCATAATTCCAATCATACAAACATATCATGAATAAGAAAACTAACTTAAGTACTATATAATATATCACGAGACGACTGATAAACTAACGGTAAACGAGTATCCTATTGTAAATCGTCATCCCGCCGCATCGTGCGGGTAAAGGGCTAGTACACACACACACACACACACATATATATAGGTAAAGAGTATTGTACAATATTGCTTATCGTACATTACGTACGCTTCAATCTCAGCCGTCAGATCATCTTCCCGTATTTTAAAATTGCATGTTGTTTTTTTTATAACAATTTCGCATGTGATAATTTTTGATGAATTCGCATGTTGTTTTTTTGTACCAATTTCGCATGTGATAATTTTGATGAAATAGCATGTTGTTTTTTTTATAACAATTTCGCATGTGATAATTTTTTATGAATTCGCATGTTGTTTTTTTGTACCAGTTTCGCATGTAATAATTTTGATGAAATAGCATGTTGTTTTTTTGTAACAATTTCGCATGTGGTACAAAAAAACAACATGCGAATTCAATGCGGGAAGATGATCGGACGGCTGAGATTGTAGCGTACGTAATGTACGATAAGGGCATTTGTATGATAACCGGCCTCTATATATGTATATATATATATATATATATATACTATATATTATAGACGCACAATGACTAAAAAAGATGCATAATTATCATTGATGCACCACTTTGATAATATAGACGCATCATTCACATATCACTGATACACACTTACTAAAAATTAAATGCATTGTTATATATTAACAACACACCTTGTAATAATATTGTTTTGGTGTATAGGTTTCAAGGAGGTGGTGATCTTTTGACCTTTGATGCACCGTCGTAAATTTTGATCAACCCTTGTAATCAAGATAGTATCAATCCCATTAAAAATGAAAATTAAAAAAAAAACAATATACAAGAAGACTCGTATTAAATATCAATTTTTAAAACAAGAATTATATAATATTAGTTAACTTGATTGAGACACATGCCTATTAGAAGGTAAATCTCAGATTCAAACCTAGACAAGTAACGGTAATTCACGATTTTGAGGTATAGTAAAAGAACATTTGCCGTAAAAAAAATTACTTGATGAACTATAAATTTCAAGTTAAAATGAATTGAAACAAATTTACTCATGGTTGCAAAAGTCGCTAGACGCCTAAGTAGTTAATGCGGTAAAATATCGGTTAATGACCGATATTTGAGATATCGGTTATGTTGGGATATCGGTAATTTTAATATCATACTAAATTTATATATATAGCAATTTAGCACTAAGGCTATAGGGTGTGGTCATGACCCTCATGGTCACCATGACCTTCCACGTCAACGTCATGTTATCCACTTTTAATCCATCATCCAAAACCACTACCCTAAGGGTGTGGTCATGACACAAGCCACTATTATCTTATTATAATTTATTTTTGTTAAAAGGAAAAGAAAATATTGAAAAAGGAAAGGAGGCTCATGGTTGCCATGGTTTAATCCATGCCAAATTGCCAACCATGGTGGATGAGGCAAGGGGTTGGTGTAGCAATCCATTAATGGTCCTACGTGGCGATTGATGACCCAACCCATGCCCCCACATCCTTTAGGCTAACAATTCAGTATACTTTCCTACCATTAACAAACTAACCGTTTACAACTTGCAAAACACTAACAATTGTAGCAAGTAGGAACTGACTAAGACTTAAAACACTAATATTTAACAGTAACAACTAACAACTAATACTTAAAACACTAATAAGAGAAATAAGAAGAAAGACGAACTCTAGAAATAAGAAGAAATGTATTGATATTGGGAAAATTGGTGATATACTGGTCAAATATCGGTCAATATCGCCGATATTTTCGGTACTGATATTCTGACCGATATTTTGTACTGATATCTCGACAGGGGACTGATAACCGATATATCATTGATATATCGATGATATACACGAATGGTAACTACATAGCTAGGCGCTCCCTAGTCGGTCGATTGGGGAGTTGAGAGTACCCGGCCTAGGCCGAGAGTACTCGGACATGTTACGTTATGAGGAATTAGTTTTCGGGAAAATATATATGTCAAATATCATAAATTTACTAATCTTTTTAACAAAATACGTGAATATCAATATAAATAAAAAATACATATTCAAATAATAAAATATTTCAAAATTTTGTTTCATTATTTCAAAAATGATATTTATTCTTTAATATAATAGACATAAGAATTGTTTTTTTTAAGTCAAACTCGACTCAAGTTAACCTCCTAGATCCGATTCTAGCCTATGTTGATTGGGTTTGATTGACTCCGAGTAATTAGGCGGAGTTGAAAAAAATCATTTCGGCAGCCTACATTGTAGCGATTACTCGGAGAGTACTCGTCATCCGAGACCTTGTTTTACAACATTGTCCATACTATCTTATAAATCATAACATGTTGGTAGACTTGTAATTTATTCTCCACTTTAAGACGATTAGTATTAATTAATTTTGTTGCATATAAAACAAATGCTCTATGCAATAGTTCTTAGTTTGTCTCCACGTATCATTGATATTCAACAAGACTTCATTACATTTTATTCACTACATCAAGTATGATCTTATTTATAATATAATACTTTTAATTAAGGTTTTACATTTACTATTTATATTTTTTCATAACAATATACTATTTAAATTAAGTATTATTTTGTTTAAATAATTAAGTATATAACAAGATAGTTTTCATCATCAAATCGTAAAAATACACTAATGTAGTTTCATCATTAAATCCTGACTATTGATTTAGACTTGTGTGTTAATAATCAAGTGTTAGGATTAGTTTATTAGTGTTCACAATCAAGTAGGTTGTTCACTAATAAACCTAACCCTACATATATATATATATATATATATATATATATATATATAGGGGATCGCTAGAATGAGAACCACCACGAGTTGTAAGAACCATGAGAACCGCGTCCCGCGGGTGGCCGTCGCCGACGAAATTTTTTTTACACCTAGATCCGTATATTTTAGGGGGGGGTGTAAAATTTTCGGTTCAAACGGCGCGCCCGAGGGGGTAGTTTTTTACGCCCAAAGTTTGGTAAAAAAATAAAGAAAAATTAAAAAAACCCAAACTTTGGGCGTAAAAAACTACCCCCTCGGGCGCGCCGTTTGAACCGAAAATTTTACACCCCCCCTAAAATATACGGATCTAGGTGTAAAAAAAATTTCGTCGCCGACGGCCACCCGCGGGACGCGGTTCTCATGGTTCTTACAACTCGTGGTGGTTCTCATTCTAGCGGCCCCCTATATATATATATATATATATATATATATATATATATATATATATATATATATATATATATGCATATGCATATGTCTGGTTCATGTTTTTATTTTGAACAACATAAATTACATCAAAATCCGCTTTCTAACAATGCTCGAACACTTAACATTAACGGTGGAGGGTATGGTTCAATCACTCTAGGGTGTTTGAGTCATTCTCTACCCAATAATAGCATGCCATGTCAACTCCCCATTTTACACTCAATCACTAGGTATGGTTCAAACAACCCTCAATTAAAAAAAAAAACTTGATTGGTTGTATCTCTCTCTCTCTCTCTCTCTCTCTCTCTCTCTCTCTCTCTCTCTCTCTCTCTCAATCAATCCACTCAATCATCGGTGACTATACACCGATTCTCCCATCCCCGAAGGAAGTCACCGAACACCTTCATCACCACGGTGTGGTTCACCGATCGGTGAATCATATCCCCAATTGAGGTCACCGAATCCATACTGCCCACCCTAAGGGCAACAACAACACAAGAACACCCAACTTTAATGGTTTTGCTTATTGAACTAAACCCTCCATCCAAATATTCTAGTTCATGTTATAATGTCTCCTTCTAGGCTCCTAGGCATTTAAATCACCTTTAAAATATTAATAATAATATTACAATAATGGTTATAAAAATCGTTAGACGCTAGCCGATCAAGGGTACCAATTAGCGATTAACCGAATTGAAATTTTATATGTAATTTTCAGTTTTATATATATACACACATTTTTATAGGTAAATATTTTAAGCAGACATGTTTTCACCACTTCTCGACCCAATATATTTTAAGTATACAGGATTAAGCGCCAGAATCTACATTGTTTGACTGGAAAGTGGCCAGAATTTACATGTTTTAATTGGAATCCGCCGAAGTTGCTGAGTTTTGGCCGGCCGACTACCGATTAGTGAACCGGTTAATGAAAAATTACTCGGTGAATAACCGACTAACAATTAATCACCAACTAATTCTGATTTTTACAACACTGATTATACTTATAGTTTATCCAACTTTCTTACAACACTGATTACACTTATATCGTGTGTAGTGGTGAGTGAAACAAATGCCTCGCCCTTGGGCATGAAGCGACACGTGGCAGTCCAGTTAGCATTGGGGCATTTGTTTAAAATGGGTTTAGTGGTATAATGCCCCATCCAATGATTACCCAATTATTTTTGTGTTTTTCTTTAAAGTTAAAACTAATAATATGTCATTAAATAAATAAAAATTACATAAATAATAAAACACACACAAATAATACTACTTGTCTTAATTGTGATCTTCGCTTTCGCCGTACTCGTTATCTTCACTTTGTTGAACGTCGGTCTCGTTTAATATATTCTCTTGGCAAAATTTCACGTTGAGGCCAACTAGAATGTTTCATATACCGAGCCACGAGTTCGCACGTACTTGTAACCGCCTCTTGCTCGACCTCCTCATCGGTTGACTCACCCTCATCGGCTAAAAACTATATGTAATAAAAATTGGCAACGGACGACGAGTACGTGAGAAATCTATTTTTAATAGAAAATGGAGTGTAGTTTAGGTTTGTTATTGTAGTTTTTGGTTTATGATTTATAGAAAATGGAATTTGAGAGTTTGCATATATATAAATATGAAATAAGAAAAAAAAATAAAGTAAACTTCCGTTTTGCTTCCTGTGGTTTGGTCATTTTAACGGTTTTGCTCCAATAGTTTAAAAATAGCTATTTTCCTCCCTGATTTTTCTAACTTATCTTCATTTTGCTCCCAGCCTCTAACTCCATCAGGGAGGAAACTGGCGACAAACTCGAAAGATTAAGGAGCAAACTGGCGATAAACTCAAAAGATCAGGGAGGAAAATGGCTATATTTAAACTATTGGAGCAAAATCGTTAAAATGATCAAACCACATGGAGCAAAACGGAAGTTTACTCAAAAAAATAATATAGCCGTATTTTTGACCGTTGCCAACGGTCATTGGCCAAATCAAAAATTGATCAAGCATTTTAAATAACACGCCCTCAAAAAAATTTTGAACAAGCATTTTAAATAACACGCCCTCAAAATTTTTTTTGAAAATCACATCCAGGGTGCGGTGGTATGGGCGTTTTTAAACGTTTTTTTCCCTCTACGTCATTTCATGTCACCACCACAGGTGGTCTTATTATTTATCCAACTTTCGCATGTAAACTATCATAGTAGCCTCTCTGCTAAACAATGAAAGTCTCCACTCTCACAACTCATATTGAGAGAAACCTATAGATACAAAGTTTTATAGAAAGAGAAAGTGATTAAAAATAGAGACACATATATACTAACTGCTTTTAGAGGGAGAAAGTGAGCAAATACAATGAATAATAAAGGGTCATGCTATTTACACACGCAGGAAATTAGTTTCACACCTCGAAGCGCCGCGCTATGGCCATAGCGGGGCACTTCGGTCGACAAAAGGTGATTTGATCGTTTGACTGACATAAGTTGCAGAGACATAAAGGTGATACGAGGTTGCAGGAGTCTCGTGAACCCTAAGCGCCGCGCTATGGCCAAAGCGCGGCGCTTCGACCCCAAATTTTCACTTTAAAAGGCCTCACCTGCTCAGACACAACATTCAAGTTTTATGCGATATTGTTACTCTACTATATTGATTTTGGAACATTCAACATACGCGTGATTTTGTTGTTTGTCGATTTTCTTTGCTCTATTAGTTACATCTCTTGAAAAAACGATGTCGTGGTTAAACAACTATCTTTTCGGTCAATATTCTGACGAGTCAGTTGTTCCTGATTCTTACGAGGGGACCGCTATTTCTGACTCGTATGAGAAACCGGTCTCGTCCAACTTGAGGGAGGCAGAGGTTGTATCTGGCATTCGTTATCGTGATAACACGGTGACGCTGGATTTGAATACCCCTGTGGAGGACCCTTACGCACAACAAGGTTATTCGAATTTCGGTTACGGTGGCGAGTACAGCTTTGTACAGCAGGAGTGTGGTCCAAACGACAGTTACGGTTGTCAACAGAGCTTACAAGGTTATTCGAATTTCGGTTACGGTGGCGAGCACAACTTTGTACAGCCGGAGTGTTATCCAAACCACAGTTACGGTTGTCAACCGAGCTTTGAACATCAAGTATATTCGGACCTCGGTGACGATGGTGAGCCGGGGCATGTGTCTGTTGACGAGGAAGGCTGTTACCCGGTTACGTTTTCGTTTGATACAACGCAGACCTTTTCGTCACGTAAAGAATTGGTGCGTTGGGTACAAGACACGGCAAAAGACAACGGTTACCTCATTGTGACTAAGAGGTCGAATAAAAGAGGAGAGAATTACAAGATTTGGTTTCAATGTACTTTTGGTTGGGAGCATAAGAGTATAGCTACACAGAGGAAAACGGGTAGCAAGAAAATAGGCTGCCCGTTCGAGATGATCGGGTTTTCGGAATCATCCGGAAGTGTTTGGAGGATCGAGGTGACGAAGGCGAAGCATAACCACACTCCTATTGAACACTTAGAGGGTCACGCGTATGCGAGAAGGCTTTCTTCGGAGGATAAAAAACTGGTTAAGGAGCTGGCAGAGCAAGACATTCCCAACCAAAGTATCTGGCGAACGCTGACAAAAAACAATCCGGCTAGAAAGCTTATTCCGAAAGATATACACAACGCTGTTCAGAAGATCAACGCCGAAAAAATGTCGGTAAGTCTCCGATGCAAAAACTTGAAAACATTCTTCTCGAAAAAAATTACACTTATTACATGCGCACGAATGAGATATCGAACGAAGTTGAAGATGTCTTCTTTGTTCACGAAAGATCATTCACTATGTGGTGTGCCTTCCCGCATGTGCTAATGATTGACGCCACCTACAAAACGAACATGTACAACCTGCCATTTGTTCAGGTCGTAGGCATGACGTCGACAAACAAATCGTTTACGGCTGCTTTTGCGGTAATTTCCGCTGAGAAGTCAGAGAACTACCTATGGGTGTTGCAGAGGATCAAGTCTATGCTGGTAGGATGTATGGAACCGCGCGTGATTTTAACAGACAGGGATTTTGCGCTAATGAACGCGTGTGAACAAGTTTTTCCAAAAGCGCATAAGTATCTTTGTCGGTTCCATATTCAACAAAATATTAATAAGAACAGCAAGAAGAAATTCTCTGACAAGGAGTGGAAAGAATTGGCACGTAGATTTTGGTTATTGTGCGAGTCTACGACCGAGGAAATATACAGGTATAACTTGGAAAACCTTGAAGCACAGCTGAAAGAAGATGACCGTGAACGTGGGTATTTCTTACATAATTATGTTCAAATTTTATATAATAACAAAAACTGACTATTTACGTTTTTTAATTTTAGAGGTTTTTTATTATTTGAAGAAATCCTGGTTGGATCCGTACAGTGAAAAGTTTGTATCTTGCTGGATTAACAAAACTATCAACTTTCACCAAACTACGACCAACAGGGTTGAGGGCATGCATGCAACACTAAAAAGTCACTTTCCAAGTCATCGCAACACACTGGATAAACTTGTACTGTATGTTGATCATGTTGTTGATAGACAATACGCCGAGATTAGTAGTATCTTTGAAACAAGCCTCCGAAAAGTGATGACGCACCACAAGAATCAGCCCATGCTTGCATATATTCTCAGAAAGGTTTCAATATATGCGATTGAGCTTTTGAGTAGGGAACTAAAACGTAAGGAAGACGGGTTGAGAGCCTACGGTGCAAGCTGTGGTTGCCAACTTTTTACCAGCTGTGGTTTGCCATGTGCCTGTCGTTTGGAAAAGTTGGAAAATCATGGTAATTAATATCTTTGACCTTTCTCGTTATGATTTTGCCACCTAATTTGTTTTCGTCCACAGGTCAGCAAATCCGTATCACACACATAGACGTGTTCTGGAAGAAGCTTGACTTCAAGCCTGCAAAGACTAAGATAGAGGATATCGATGCAGACGCGGAATTTGAAAAATTGAAACAACAGATCGATCCAACACCCCCTCAAGTGAAAAGGAGCTTCTTTGAAAAGTTTCAGCAAATCCTCAATCCAGGGAACAATAACAAAAAACCTCCTGCTGTTCTGAAGAAAACTCGGGGTCGCCCAACATTGAAAACGCAGGAAGAAAGAAAGGTTGAAGCCGCTAGAAAAAGCTCGTACATTCCGTCGGAAGAAACTTGGGTCGAGGCCTCAGACGATCATCCCCGTCACAGCTCGTACATATCACCCGAAGATTCTAGAAGACAAAAGAATACCAAACCGATCAACCTACACCCTGATTTCCCGATGATCAAGCTCGGTCCTAAGACGGATATAGCGATCCGCAACTACGCATCTCAGATTCCCGAAGTGATCCATCCATACATCGTTAGAATAAAGGACGTGAAACTAGATGGTCATTGTGGGTTTCGATCGGTGGCTGTTGGGTTAGGAGTGAAACAAAATTCATATTTGATGATCCGGAAACAACTTATAAAGGAGTTACGTACGAACGAATCGCTTTGGAGGCAGGTTTTCGATCCGGAAAACATAGGACATTATGATGCGCTGGTTAGACGGATCGATTTCAAGGGGGTGGGACAAGCAGATATCGAAAATTACATGACGATGCCTGAGACGGGGTTTCTTATTGCCCAACGATATGGTGTGATTGTTCACACCTTCGACATGCGTGGGAGCGATACAATTTTCCCTCTGTTGGGCGGGCCAAACGAAGCTGAGCAACCTCACCTGGTGGTTGCGGTTGTGTTCGTCGACCATGGGCATTTCATACATGTAGAGCTTGGAGGTTGTTATCCAATGCCTCCCCCAAACCTACTCTGGACAGCGAACAGAACAGAGCGCGCATCAGCCTGGCATACATTATACAGGGATCAGATCAACGCGTACGAAATGCTTACGTATCGTGCCCCTGACCTTAATGTAACCCCATATGTTCACGATGTATGTTAAATGTGTTTAATAATAATCACGTTTGTGTTTGTTCAATATATGCGTTACATCACGTTAAAAACCGAATGTCACCGACACGACCCAAAATGACAATATACATCATAATACTACAATTAATGACAATATACATCATAATACTACAATTAATGAAAAAATACGTCGTGTTCATGTACCGTAGGCGGCTGATACACATAACACCTCTCACAGGAGTACTTGTGCTTTCAAACCAAAATGATACGATATAACGGAATAAGACATCACACGTAACCGATTTGATCCGGAACTTGCAGTATAGTCCATATATAATAAAAAATGATGTATAATGGAAAAATCATAAATTTTAGACTATTATCGACGCGTTTGTGAATTAAAAACAATTTAAAAAAAATAAAAAAAGGCCCTAAATGCCCCACTTTGACCTAAATGCCCCGCTTTGACTTCAAAGCGCCGCGCTATGGCCATAGCGGGGCGCTTCGATCCCTCGTTTAAACCAAAGCGGGGCAGCTTCTCCCCCATTTCAAACCCCCCCCCCCACACACACACAAGGTGCGATTTACACACACTTGAGCCGGATCATCAACGTTTTCAAGCTTTCAACCGCTAAAAGGTACGATCGAACTTCATTTATTGTTTTGGTTCAAGTTATGTGTTTCGGTTTGTTTGATTTTTATTTGATTTGGGCGTTTGGATCGATCTGCTGGGGCTGTTCTTCATAACGAAGAACCAAAGCGCCGCGCTTTGGTTCATTTTTTTTTATATTATTTGTTTAATAATATTTGTTTAATATTATTTGTTTAATATTGTTTGTTTATTATTTAAATTATATTTAATATTATTTGTTTATTATTTAAATTGTTTAAATAATATTATTTATTTATTATTTTATATTTAATATTATTTGTTTATTATTTAAATTGTTTAAATAATATTATTTGTTTATTATTTTATATTTAATATTATTTTGTTTATTATTTTATATTTAATATTATTTGTTTATTATCTTTTCAACGTGCAGGGATGGATTCCTCCGATGACGAGATTGAGCATATGGAGGCTGAGGTAGATGTGGGAGAGGAGGGAGAGCCGGCATGTCCGTACCTGCAGTTTCCGCAGGGGTCAAGGGCGAGGGGGAGATGCGCTAGGTTGCGCACCATAGAGATTGGGGCGCACGTAGGGATAGACTGGGACCTGCTGGAGACCGTGGGAGAGGCCGCGCGGGCGCGTGATATAGTTGGACTGGATACTCCTTGGTCGCGCCTATTTGAGATAGCGATGGAGGACTCGTACCCTGAGCTTACGGTCGAGTTTCTTTCCACGTTTACATACGCGCCGCATCCGGCGGATTACGTGGAGGACCCGGCTTTTCAGTCCACGAGGTTACATTCCGTCTCGCCGGTCAGGAGTTTTAGATGAGTGTGCGGCAGTTTGCTGTCCATACAGGTTTGTACACTGAGCCCGAGCTTGATACTGATTTATATACGCAGGCGGTTACGGCGATGGACAGGCAGACGCTTATCAGTTTCTGGAGGGCCATTTCCAGGGTTCCCTTTGGGAAATCCTGGCAAAAGGCCACCACCATTAGAGACCCCTTGTACCGATACCTGCACCATGTTATCGCGGCAACTATCATGTCGCGGGGTTCCAACAGGGAGAAGGTCAACCTCAGTGACCTTTTCTTTCTATACTGCCTACTGCGCTGCCAGCCCTGCGATCTAGCAGCCTGCCTGGCAGATTACTTTGCCAAAGCATACCACCGGCAGCTCCGCGGGTACGTGCACACTGGCTCATACATCACCGCCATTGCACGCTCGCTAGGGCTCGTGCCCGAGCATGATCCGGAGCTGTCCGATCCGGTCCCGTCTACCAGGTTGGGCCGCGCGTCAGTATCTTCCATGCAGATCACCCGTACCTTTGATGTTGGTCTGAGGTTTAAGGGAGGTGACGGGCTGATTTGGCATCCGGAGGTCATCCCGGTTGTTATTGAGGTGAGGCCTGGAGTGTTAGCCCCTCCTGATGTTCAGGCGGCCGCTCGGCAGGCTCAGCTACAGGCTCTGGGACTCGATCAGTTCCCGGGCCAGCCTCAGGCTGAGGCTGAGGCTCAGGCTCAGCCTGTATTAGAGGATCTGGCTCAGGAGGAGCATGTCGAGGAGATCTCGGTACCACCAGTTCAGCCAGCTCCTGAGCCGCCACAGTACCCGCAGCACGTTTACGCTGACCTGCCTCCGGTAGCGCGTGAGGTGGCTCGGGACTTCGACCGGCGCCTCAGACGCCAGGGCGCACGCATTGACTGGATCGTCGAGACGCTCGTTGCTCTACGAGAGCTCGCTGGGTTGCCTCCACTTCCCCTCCCACCGTCCCCACCGCACGAGGATTAGTACCTTAGTTTGTTTGTATAGTGATTTGTTATGTATTATGTACTCAGTTGTACCTTTTTGTTTTGTATGTACAAACTGATATATATAAATATATATATTGCAGTTAATCTTCTATTTACATCACGTTGGTTTTGGATTGTTTACGTTTAATTCTTATGGCTTTTTGTACATTTTATTTAACGTGTTTGTTTAATTTAACAAAATAAACAAGGTTAACAGTTTATAAAGACGCACTTATATTATATACGTTCTATAAAAATAATGACGTAAAAAAACGTAATTATAAAACAACTATGAATTATATGTAACTAATATTTTATAATAATAATAAAACTCAAATACAATTTTTTCCTCCAAAAAACACTACCAAACTAACCCACATCTCACCTATTTCAAAAAAAAAACAACACAAGCTCCTGCCCACGCTTTTTGTCTTTTTGCACACTCAAAGCGCCCCGCTTTGGCCATAGCGGGGCGCTTTGGCCATAGTGTGCGAATAGACCAGGCCATAATAAAACTTTATATTAAAACATAAAAGAATGTATTTTAATGTCAGAACACATAATAAGGTGTCTAGAACTTTATATTAAAATATAAAAAGAATATATTTACCAGAACATAAACTTGTCTTGTGGATTTTAATGTGTCCTTCTAGGGCTCTAAGCATTTAATTCACTTTTGTGCCTTCCAAAAAAAAATTAATTCAGTTTTGTCATATTAATAATAATAATAATAATAACAATAATAACAATAATAATAATAATTGAAAAAACACTGGTTTAGTTGACCGGAATCAACTGAACCAGTGGGTTTGAATCTGCATAAAAGGGGTTAAATCTTCTCGTTCGATTCGTGGGTGAATGATCTTCTTCCTCTAGCAATCACTGCAAAACAACAGCCGTTAGACTCGTCACGGGGAGAATGGGGGTTCTCTCCGTGACTACCCTCCGGCGTGAGAATAAGTACAGGGTTTGATGAAGAAGAAGAAGAAGAAGAAGAAGAAGAAGAAGTGAAAGTGAAGTGAATGTAACTTGAAAATTATACCTGAATTATTCTTCTATTTATAGCCGAAGTTTGGGCGGGAAAATTTGTTGATGAAAAGTTGACGGAAAGTGTTTTTCGGTGAGCGGTTATTTTTCCTTTCCTTTAATCACTAACGAGTGTGTGTGCACATGGATCATGATCTCGATCAACGGTTAGGGTATTGCCACGTGGAAAGTGGGCAAGTGTAGATCTTCCTTCAATTTCGTGCCATCATTGTGACCTTGAGGGAGCATGAGATGATACCACGTGGCCATTCGGTTATAACCGAATGGTAGTGTATGATAGGGTCTTCTAGAAGGATACAACTGTAATCCTGAGTGACTCTTCCTCACGTTAACTTCGTGGTAACAGAGAAGTTATTTTTATCCAAGTCTGGATATTGTTTATGCGGAAGTGTTTGCTAGGATTTTTATCCTGCCTGCTACGGAAATCGGCGCAAGGATTTGTTAGTTTCCTTTCGGCGCGCAGATGTTGAACATTGTTTTTCTTTCTAAGTTTTCTTTGTAGGACCAGTGCGCAGCCGCGCAAGGTTTAAAGAGGGCTTTTTGTCGAGGTTGTGGTATGGTCCCAAGTACCTGAAGCAGGGTTTTTGAGACCTTACCCCTTCAAGTCCCCCCAGTCTAGTGTTGCTCTTATGCCAATAAGTGGAGCACTGGACTATGAGAGATGGGTGTTTTTTGCTGTAGAGTTTTTGGCGCGAAAGTGGAGAAACTTTTTGGGGAAGATACTCTTACTCATGACTTTGATTTTGAAAATCTTGACTTTGAGCAGGTGAAAAGGTCAGTGATGACTGTTGACGTGTGACAGGTTGTGGCTGCCAGTTGTACGTTGCTGATCGTGACCCTCACGCGCGTGTGGACTCGAGTCATTGCTTATTCCCACTCGCCCCTGATGCTTGGATAACCGTGCCAACCCTGAAAAGGTGTTATTGCAGTTATCTAGGTTTTTAAGGCGGTGGGTATATAAATTTTCCAATTGCCTATGTTCGTCAATCATTGCCATTTGAAAAATCCTTTCTTCCCTGTCAGTTTCTTGAAAGAATTTGTAATTTTCCTTTCTATGTCAACCGGAGACCATCACAAAGATTCTGCTGAAGAAATGGTTGTTGAACTTACACCATTGAAGTGGTCCAGGGAAACCTTTGATGGTTTGATTCGAAACTTTAGGTTTCCGGAGAGTTGGGACGCTCGATATCCTGATGAGGGTCAAATAGCGGCGGATGCCCCGGCCGGATATATTACTTTGTTCTGGGATTTCTTCTCTCTAGGCAATTTTTGATTGTGTGACAAAGTTTTTTCTTGACATTCTTGCTTATTACAAGTTCCACATTTCCCAGATGCACCCTATTGGGATGGTTAGAGACGATACAAACTCCTCTTTCGGAGAATTGGTACCAAGATCTAAAGGATGTTCCTTTGATTGCCTTGACGGAGAAATCCCTAGTCGGTGCTGCTATAAGCCTCTGTTGGCGGATGAATAGAGAGGACAAACCGGTGTACATGGAGGGTGATAAGAGTAAGACTCTAGATCTCTTCCTCCTTTGTTTTGTTTGTTTTTTCTCTTCTTTTTTCTCTTTTTTTTTTTTGAATTTGTCTTCGTTTCTCTCTTTTGCAGTTGTTTCTTTGTATGTTGTTGTTTTTTAGAGAGAAGGTGGGAAAATGGCTACTGTTCCCAAAAAAACTGATGAGGAGCTCTGGTATCATCGCATAACCAGGAATTTTGCTTTCCCGCGCGATGAGGACTTGTCCGCGCAACCCTCAAGTGGTGTTGGTAAGTATTCACCTTTGTTTTTATGTTGCTGTATTATTCTTTGTGCGTGGATAACATTGCGGTGTTCTTGTTTGAGTAGGTGAGCTGACTAACCTGGGCATTGGCCCTGAGAAGAAAAAACGCGCGCCTGCTGCCACTGCCGCGCCAAGAAAGAGTGATGTGGAAAAAACTCAATCCTCCAAAGCAAAAAATGTGAGAGGAGAGAAGAAAGGTATGCGCCGTTCTTCTGACTCGTGGTGTGATTATGTGGTGGTATCTGACTCATTGGAGGGTCTCGCGCCTGCAGTTGTAAGGAAACCCAAGCCAGAACCCAGGGATACTGCCGACATTCCTTCGTCAAATCCTGATGACCCTATTGATTTAGAGTCAAGTCCTGAGCATTTGGTGAGGAAGAAAGCGGGAAAGAGAAAACAAGCTGATGTTGAGGCTGAAGGTCAGCCTGCCAAGAAGGTTCAGAAGAAGAAAATCACCATAAGAGGCAATCTTGTTGCCTTTATTGCGAAACCTGTTCTTGGTAGGTATTTCTCTTTGTTTACCTTTTGTGCGTATTTGAATGCTTGTAATGTATATTTTTGTTTTTGCAGAAAAGCCAAGTTATCCTGTTCACGCGGAGCCATCGTCCGTGGTTAATGAGGATCTTCCGCCCTCTCCTCCTCGCGCCCCGATTAACGAGCAATTAGAGAGTACTAAAGTTGCTGATAATGAGGCAGAGAAGGATGCTGGGGCAGAGAATACTGAGGTTGAAAAACCTGCTGATGTTGCTGTAGAAACGGAGAAAGTTATTAGCCCGGAAGCTGTGGGTGTTGATGTTGGGCATCTACAATCTCCTGAATTTGTTGCGCGGGACCCGGATAAAGGAAAATCTGCTCAAAAGATCCCTATAACAACTTCTCCTTCTGCGGCTTTTTGCTTTATGCATGAGAATATTGAGAAGACCCCTGCTGAGGACCAAGGTTCTTTTTCTGATATAAATTCCCCTTTTCTCCCGGATGAAAATCTGGGGGATCATTATTACAGAACCTACTCGGAGAAGAACGCCTCTGAAATTCATGCCCCAGTTTGGAACTTGAAGAAAGGTGATACCTTTTCAGACTGGCGTGTATGCCGAGATTGGTTGCAGGGAACCTTTCCGTCTGTGGAGATTAAATTTTAGGAGGGACGTCTTCATGAGCAGACCTATCACGCCTATCTTGAAGAGGCTGCTACTTACGCGTCTACTATGCATCGCATAGTGCGCGAGTGGCGTAGCATGCATAAAGAGTGGGCTGCTTATGAAGAGTCCAAGAAACAATTTTCTGAAGATGAGGCCCGAGTAGCGCAGTAGAAGGCTACCTTGGAGGCTGACCGGGCCAAGTTTGATCATGAACGAAAGACTGAAGAATGGTCGGTTGCGGGATGGAAGAGGAAAGCAGAGGCCGAAGCTGCCCTCCTGTCCAAAGGGCGGAAAAATTGGAAGGAAATTTTCGAGAAAGACAATAAGGAAAAAATGGGTCTTCACAATACCATTAATAATCTTAAAGCTGAGGTTGAGAGATTAAAGAAACAAGATGCAGAGATCGAGAAATTAAAACAAGAGAAAGCTGAAGCTGAAGCGGCGCGTGACGAGGCGCGCTCCCACAGGGAAAGGAGTGAACAAAGAGAGGTACATACATGCGCTGCTCTTGTTCTTAGAGATAAGGATATAGAAGAACTTATTGCTTTATTATCTGAGCAGGAACAACTTAAAGCGGAGGTTGAGGCTGCCAAAAAAGATTTAAATCTTGAAAGGACCAAACAAGCTAAACTTCCCGTCGTCTTACTGAAATAGAAGAGAAGCTGGAGAACTCTGAA
The DNA here is from genome assembly GCA_030545235.1 of Helianthus tuberosus. Lineage (NCBI taxonomy): Eukaryota > Viridiplantae > Streptophyta > Magnoliopsida > Asterales > Asteraceae > Helianthus > Helianthus tuberosus. Next base: position 148,781,929 of record CM060367.1, on the reverse strand, counting down.
ACTGCGCGAGCGACGGCTGAGGGTGAGTTTGAACTGTTGAAGAATGATATGCTGTGGCTGAAAGAGCACGGGATTGTAAGCATAAGTTTATCTTTATCTCCGATAATATTTGGCGATATTTGTGCGCCTTCTAACTCTTGTTTCTTCTTTTTGTGTAGGTCGCTGAATCAGTTCTTAACTCTGAAGAACTAGATAAGACGGTTGCTCATCTGTTGGTTGCTGTGCGGAATGACGGTTACGCCCAAGGATATGCAGAGTGCTCCCACCATGTGGTTAACACTTTAAAGGTTGATTGGGACACTAGCAAATCTGCTACCCATGGTGTTAATACTAAGGCTGCTCTGGTTGCTGTGAAGACGCAATTTAATAATTTACAGCTCCCAGCTATGGATCTTATTAATGTCGCGTTGCAGTCTGAAGACCATGTGGCGCAGTTGAAAGAGATCTTCCCAGACCGAGAAGAAGATGAGGATGAAGACCTGGCCTAGGTTTTCCTTTCTTTGTATGAACAATTGATAGCTAGTTGTAGGTTTTGTGATATGGATTCTGGCTTGTTAATGCGCTGGTGCGCAAGTAACTTTAATACACTGCCGTATACGTTTAGTGTTTTGTTAAGGCGTGTGGTACGCTAGTAACTAGTATGAAGTGTGTTTGACTTACAATATTTTGCATGAGTACAATTGCTTTGATTAGATAAGGCGAATAAATGTGGTATGAAGCTCATGTGTGAACGTAAGGTCTTGAGCGATGTGTGTGATCGCGGACCGCTGTCACACCCCGATTTCCACGTGTCACCAGTGGGCCCGGTGGGGAGTATCGTGACGTGGTTGGCAACATAATAGTCAAACAACACAATATTTAATATGCACAGCGGAAGCAATTTAAAGATACATTTCAACCGAATAAAATATTGTAATATCGTGTATCACAAACAGTTGAAAGTTTATCCACAGATGGATCGAAAATAAGAAACAGTAGTTCAACAGACTTTAGGCATCTTAAGCTTGCGAGACTTCTATTGATGCTAAGGAGAAATCCCAGCCAATTACGCTTAGTACCTGCATTTAATCTTTTTGGGAAAATACGTCAGTTTACACTGGTAAATACAATCAACTGACTCATTTTGGAAAATGATTAAAAATTGATTTGGATGCACTTGGCATAAACATTTTATAACTTGGGAGAATTATTTAAATATATAATCTTGTGAATGAATTACATGTTCCTTGTGCGTTTAGTAGCCCGGATCGTGTCCGGGTTAAAGATCAATAGACACACCACATTATTCTTTTGTGCACTGACGGGTGTACGCCTACACCCCGCGCTTAAGTCGTGGCCATTTCGTAAAATGATGTCAGGGATATCCGGGACATGGTCATTAACCCCCCAAAGGCTTTAAGTAAACAAGACGATTTAAACGGGCCGATCAAATTATTCAATTAACCACCAAACGATGAAAGATTTGATGCCCGACCAAGCGGTATTTTATATACCGCAACCCAAGCCCGTATAGGGAAAATAAGTTAAAAGTATTTACCTGAGCAAAGTAATAATCACAATAAGCAAATGCAAGTAGCTTTTACTGGTCCTCCTAATCTGGAACGAAGGTTTATAATAACCTATTAGAATCCTAACGGTTCTTTAGTTAAGCTTAAGCTTAGACCGGTTAGTTTCAAAGATACGGTTCGTACGCACGATTTAGCGAAGACCGGATAGAATGTGATTTACACCCAACAAGTTCAGAGACTTGTTTAATATGGGTATTTCATACACATTCTGGATTTTGAGATAAAACCGATAAGGTTTGACCCGTTTCGGCTAATTTATGTAAACTAGTTACATAAACCGAACGCGTAATAAGCGTAACGGGTGAACGTAAGAGCCATATACAGGTTTCCTAAGTTAATATGCTTCAAATATGTTGTGACATCAGTAAGATGTCTTTTATTATGCCCGAAACAAATTTAAACACAAACTATGCCTCGTAGGGGTAGTTTGGTCATTTTCAAGGTTATAAAAGAGTCTAAGTATTAACCTGAGTTACAGGTCTGATATAATCAGCAAAATACTTAGTTTACTAAGTTATAACAGTAGGGTAAAGTATATATGTGAAATTTATCAATTATAACCAAACTATGCACCGTAGGGGCATTTTGGTAATTTCACATAAGCCGAAAAGCTCAAAACTGAAGTCTGAGTTAAACAACTTTTGCTTACTGTTAAAATATTATAATTTACCTAAAATATCAGTAGGTATCACCCTTGTATGTTTAAAAATAGTCTTAGTACATACTATGCGCTAAAAACGCTTAATAAGGCGATTAGAAGCCGTTTCCGGGTTCTATATATAAAGCTGATATTTTTATCATTCCAGAAGGCTTGAAATAATTTATTTATCATATCTAATCAGTAGCAAAAGGTTTGGAGTCGATTAGATATGTAAAACTCATTTTATAGCCCGTAAGGGCAAAACCGACAATTACCGGATTAAGCTTACGACTATTAGTTATGCTCAGCCTAAAATTAATTAAAAATCTTAAAAAATCCCAAAATAATATATTACATCAGTGGGTAATAAGTTTGATATCAAAAAGTAAGCTTAACTAGACTATAAGCTAATTACGCCGTTTAATTAACATAAAGCTTTCAATTTACGCTAATGAGCATAACTCCCAATCTACACCTCAAACTGATGTCAAATTTTGGGTGCAAGTTTATATATCAGTAACTAAAGTTTCTACTCTTTTACATTTGCAAAAATCACGTTTTAAGGTGAAAAGGGCATAATGGTCAACATATGAGCAATTAACGGAATCATGCGTATTAATCGGTTAACTAATGAACCATGGTGTATAATCACAGAGGGTTATACTAGCATGTAACCTGGTCCAAATGAAGCTCTTAGGTATTTCTAAATCATACCAAAACGGGTCAGAACTGAAGTCAAAGCTTTGCGACTTTCGGTTCCGAACCGGGTCTAAACAGTAAATTGTCGGGTTGAACATGTTTAGACATGTTCTTACACTAATTACCAAGTTATATTAATGATCAAACAGGTTGTATGTGCTCTACATTGCTAATCATGCATAAATTAGAAAATAAGTATCCTGTTGACTTTTTATTAACAAGTTTGACCCGACATTTGACCTAGTTAGAGTGGGAATCAGGGGAAACCCTTTTAAGGGTTTATTACCCACATAATTACCAACTTATAACTACTTTTGATTCGACTAATCACTGGACCATTAGTGATTAATCTTAAAGTCAACCGTTAATTACGACGGTTTGACTTTTAAGCTATAACTAAGCAAAAACTTAACTAAGGAAGGATTAGCAAACTTACTGAAGTCCTATGCACGAAATGTGAAGCTTAGAGAGAAGTCCTTAGCTCCAGAAATGCTCCAATGTGTAGATGGAAGGTGTGAAGAACTTGGTTGCAACCTTGGCTTTTATATAGTGATTTAATCACCATGGATTGTTGACACACAAGTCTACCACTGACCACAATTCATTCACAAGTGTCCCTAAATGTCTAGGACTATTTAGGGGTCACCCACAATGTGAAAATATCAGTTAAAGGTCGGTTGAGCGCATTTACAGGCTGCTGTTTGAAGATTCTGCATCTGGGCGGTCCAGGCGGCCCGCGTAAGATGTTGTTATGGGCTTATGCGGCCCGCTTGGGTCTTCTGATCAGACAAAAACGTTTTCAAGATGTTGCATCTCGTCTCTTGGCCCTTCCGAAAGGTCAACTAGCTTACTTCTTGCAATTTGAACCCCCTAATTTGACATATAAGGGCTTCAAGATATTTACCCACTTTTTTAAGTCCTCGGTTAACTTTATTGTTACCCAAAAGGTCCTAACTTTCAACGTTGACGCTTTAACCCCTTGTATACGAATTTGATCATAACTTTCTCATACGATAACGAAACTTTATGAAATTTATATCGTGCATTCTAGTGAGCATAATTAACCGTTACAAAGCTTCGGGTTTGTCAAAAGGTCACTCAGAGGTATAACTTAAACATGTTGACACATTTAACCCCTGTAGTTTGTAATCTCTCACTTTTAGCTTCACATGATCCATGATTTATTCGTTTGATACTATAAACATCATGTAGGGTTAATGTACAATATATTTATTCACTGTTGACATTTAGAACTCGTATATTAACATACTTTCCATGATTGTCAACTTTAGTCCTTTCAGAACATTCTTTCACACGTTCAATCATATGACACGTGTCAACACATTATAGGACGTGAATTTTCGAGGTGTTACAACCGCTCATGAGACTTGTGTTGTATTTACCATAATGTTTTTGCGCTTACCAAAAGGAATTGCATGCACTTTGTAATAAACAAAGAAATAATAGAACTTTGTTTGATTCATGATAGGGCGCAGAGGCCGTGGTACAAAGTCGTTTATTTAGGATAATTAAATGAAACTTAACTTACTCATACTATAGTCCTTCGCCATGGATTGGTAAGCTACAGAACTTGACCAACATGTGAAGAGACTATTGTATGCTACTTGCTTCTTCCGCTGCTTAGTTCTTTGCTTTCTTACTCGGGCCTTCATCGCCGCAAGTAATTTGCTTTATATCCTTCCGCACGTTCTGCAATAAGTGGGTGAGTTCACCACTTTTGAGCGCTTTTTTCAATCTCGGTGTAGAGAGAGATACAATTGTTTGTAGTGTGACCATTATCCTTGTGATAGTCACAGTATTGATTCGGATCTTGGCCCCTCTTATTCTTCATTGGCGGAGGGGTTTTAAACTGATAGTCTTCTGTACTGAGCACCTTCGCCGGAGTTTTCGTTAGGGGGGTCCACTGCCGCTCCCTATTCTTTTGCTTTGTCTCCCTTTGCGTTGCGAGCTTGTCAACGTTGGATGGGAGTTTCGCTATTTCCAAGGGAGCTAAAGCGATTTCACTGATAAACTTGGAATTATCCGCTGCCTCCGCCGGGCGGTAGATTAAATTGTAGTCGTGTTCTACTTCTGGATTATAAACCGCTCGAGGTTTATAACTTTTGTGATCCGGCTGAACACACTTGCACTGTCTCCCTCGTGGTATGTTCTGTCATACTCGTTGGTGTGGGTGTCCCGCCTTTGGTAGGAACGTGGACCCAGCCGAGAGTGAATCGATTGCCTTCGATGAGAATGAGATTCATCGTGATACCCTCTTTGTCGATTTTCGGAGTGAGTAGACTCATATCTTGATGGAGATCTAGAGTAAACTTTCATGTCTTCTACCTAAATTCGTGATGGTGCTTCATGGTGGGAAGCATGAGGCACAGATGGTACTCGAGTGCGAGATGCAGCTCTTCGTGACTGAGTGGGAAGAGCAGTCTGTGCACAGGGTTGTGCATATACAACATTTATTGCTCTTGGGATCTGACATACCACGAGATATGGGTTTCACCGGGAGGTAAAATTGTGCTTAACGGACTTTCAGGCTGCATTCCTGGAGCAACAGGATCATTCGGATGATTATCATTGTATTAAACTTCGTTATCATCCGAAGCCTCTTCCACAATCACTTCGACTTGGGTATTGTGAGCGAAATTTGGCCGAGGGCTGGATTGACGGTTTGTCGGGGTTTCTTCAATTTTGAAAAACGGAGATGAAAAAGTGAATCGAAACGAAAAGAGATGAACAAAAAAATGAGAAATCGGTGGGCACCAATGAAGAAACACTGGTTTAATTGACCGGAATCAACTGAAACAGGGGGTTTGAATCTGCATAAAAGGGGTTAAATCTTCTCGTTCGATTCGTGGGTGAATGATCTTCTTCCTCTAGCAATCACTGGAAAACAACAGTTGTTAGACTTGTTACGGGGAGAATGGGGGTTCTCTCTGTGACCACCCTCCGGCGTGAGAATAAGTAAAGGGTTTGATGAAGAAGAAGAAGTGAAAGTGAAGTGAATGTAACTTGAGAATTATACCTGAATTATTCTTCTATTTATAGCCGAAGTTTGGGTGGGAAAATTTGTTGATGAAAAGTTGACGGAAAGTGCTTTTTCCGTGAGCGGTTATTTTTCCTTTCCGTTAATCACTAACGAGTGTGTGTGCACACGGATCATGATCTCGATCAACGGTTAGGGTATTGCCACGTGGAAAGTGGGCAAGTGTAGATCTTCCTTCAATTTCGTGCCATCATCGTGACCTTGAGGGAGCATGAGATGATGCCACGTGGCCATTCGGTTATAACCGAATGGTGGTGTATGATAGGGTCTTCTAGAAGGATACAACTGTAATCCTGATTGACTCTTCCTCACGTTAACTTCGTGGTAACAGAGAAGTTATTTTATCCAAGTATGGATATTGTTTATGCGGAAGTGTTTGCTAGGATTTTTATCCTCCCTGCTACGGAGATCGGCGCAAGGATTTGTTAGTTTCCTTTCGGCGCGCAGATGTTGAAAATCGTTTTTCTTTCTAAGTTTTCTTTGTAGGACCAGTGCACAGCCGCGCAAAGTCTAAAGAGGGCCTTTTGTCGAGGTTGTGGTATGGTCCCAAGTACCTGAAGCAGGGTTTTTGGGACCTTACCCCTTCAACAACAACAATAATGAAATCACACATTTTACCTTTAGACCATCCGTAATGGAGGCGTTTTATCCTCAAAACGCTCAATCACGCCATGACCACCGCCCCTTCCCTCATGATCTTTGAATTTGCCTCCTTGTGGTTTGTATAACGTGATGAAGTGGGAGAATTTCAAGAAAAGAATCGTTGCCAACGGACTGTTTCTTGAAAAAAAAAATTCAAAATTTATTTAAATTTTACCCACTGTATAAAATACCCCATTTTACCAGTTTAACTCATTATTAATTTTTTTTAATTAATTTTTACCCGCTATATAAAGTAACCCATTTTACCATTTTAACTCACTGTTTTTTTATACACTTGAGGGTGATCGGGGCACTCGCGGGGACTTGGATCGGTGACCCCATTCCCCGATCGGGAACACCGCCGCCATCACCGCGGGGACCCTAATCGGGGAGGGGTTTCAGGGAGGAGACACCGCTTGAAGGAGGGAGAGAGATGGTGGGCCACCATTTTTTCAACCAATCAAAACATTTTTTTTTTTTTGAATAAAAAAACAAGTCCTTAAGAGGGGAGTGCCGTCATCAAATTGAGGGTGTGAGAAGAGTTTAAGAGGGGAGTTAACGTGGCATAACATGACATAACCTAATTAGGTGTGCGTAAGGCCATGCGTAGTGGTAGAAGGCTATAATGCCCCCACCATGGGGCATTATACGACACGTGGCGTCCTAGTCAGCAAGGGGGCATTATAGCAAAAGTGGTGTAGTGGGTATAATGCCCCATAATGTCCCATTCAATCATTTCACAATTATTTTTTTTAATTTAAAACATAAAAAAACTTCATTAATTTAAAAATAAAATTACATTACTTGAAATAAAAATAAAAAAAAACTGAAAAAAAAACAGAAAATAAAAAAAAAACAGAAAAAAAAACAGAAAAATAAAAAAACAGAAAAAAAAATTAAAAAAAAAATAGATGATCTAAAGTCCATATTTTTCTCGTATTTTTTGGCGACGCATTTGAGCCAAGATCAACGCGTCGCCTTGAAGGTGGTCGATCGGTTTGGACAAAAACTCAATGTCCTTTTCCATTTGCCTCGCCTCTTGCATCTCGTTAAACTTTTTGGTTTCGACCACTCGTTCTTGCATAATCTCCCAACGTTTGTAGCCGAGGTCGCGAATGTCTTGGAGACGACGGTTCATCTCCTCGAAATCTCCCTTTAACTCGGGATCGGAAGACGACTCGACCGTTTTTTTCCCGGTTCCCTTTCTTCTACCGGGGGGTCGGACCAACTCTTCTTCAATTCCCTCGTCCACCTCCTCATTTAAATCAACATTGCGGGCATCCGATGTCGGAGTTGACGGGTCAACGGAGGATGATGTTTTTGACCTTTTAGCCCGACGTCTACTACTAGACGTCATTGGATTAACTACCGCCCACTTTGGACTTTTTCGTAGTACCTCCCAACACTTATAGTACGCGAAAGGGCCTTTTGTCCTCTCGAACTCCTCCAAAGTCTTCGTTAAAACCCAAACGTCACCTTCACCGCTCGGGCGATTATCGTAGTTACGTTGGAAGACTTCTTGGAACGAATGACACTTGTTGTTGATGTCGGTCCATTTGCTAGAAATGGAGTCTTTGTCCCGATGTTCGCCTTGACCCCACGTGCTAAAGAAGAGTGCACGAACCCTATCCCAAAAAACCGGGCCCGTTTGAAAGTTTGCTACAAAAAAAAAAAAATAAGTTGTTTGTTATAAAATAAAGTAACAAAATAAGTAAAATAATATTTATATAAAAAAGTTACCGGTCTCTTCGTCCTCCGAAATGTCGACAAACGCCCGACTCAACGTGTATTCCTCTTCCTTTGTCCATTTGATGATATTTTTTGTACGCCGCGGTGCGTCCTTATCCTTCTTCTTATGCGACCTTCTGCCGCGTTTCGATGTTTCTTGCACCGGTTCGGGTTGCGTCTCTGGTACGACTTCCACAACATCGGGTTCGGCTTCGGGTTGTAACGGTTGAGACCCGCCGGCTTGACCATAGCCGAAAGTGGGAGCCCCAAACGGAGTGGCGCCACTCAAGTAAGCCGCGTAAGTTAAAAAGCTCGGGTCCATGTCTTGGAAGTTGTACGGGGTTTGCGGTTGGGTTGTGTTCGGGTTTGCGGGTCTAGCGGGGACACCAAAAGGAGGGCGGTATGGATGCATGATTGTATAAAAATTAGAAGAAAGTGGGTGTTTTTTTTATAAAAATTAGAAGAAAAGTGGGAGAGAGTAGGAGATAAAGTGGGTTTTTTTTTTAAATAATGGGTTGATATATATAGTGTGGTAATTTATTAAATTAAAAAAAAATAAAGAAAGAAAGTTACCGTTTGAGAACGGTCGAAAATAGTGGGCCCCATCAATTTAAGCGTTATTTTTAAAACGCCGGGGTGATTTTTTTTCGAAAATAACGCCCCATAACGCCCCCTGTAATGGGGGGTGGGCGTTATAGGGCGTTTTCGGGCAAAAAAATTTACAAAAAACGCCCCATTACGCATGGTCTAAGAGAGGGGCACTCCCCTCTCACCCTGATACTAGACAATGTGCTCTCAATTTATACTATCCAACTTTATTATTAAAAGTACTCAAATCACCAAAATACCCTTCTCTGGTCAACCTTGAAAGTCCCCACTCCCACAAGAGAGAGAGAAACCTATAGATACAGAGTATTACAGAGAGAGAAAGCGATTGAAAATAGAGATATCCAGGGCTTTTAGAGAGAGAAAGTGATTGATGAGAGAGAGTGGGGGCAAATCTGCAGCGTTTGGTCTCTGTAATACTCAGCAAACCTCACTTTTTTAAGTGTCTCCGGTCTTCTTCTTGTCCCCCTTCCTACCTTTTCTGCTTCTTTTTCATTTTTTTTATTTTTATTTTCTCTCCTCCTTTTCCGGTGAACTCCGCCGGTTAACCGTCGCATTTACTTTTTGTTCACTGTTCAACAGCTTTACCTAATCACTGGTGAACCTCCGGCTGTAGCTTCTTTCACCTTTTCCAATCATTTCGTAAACCCTAGGTTAGCTGGTGCTCTAAATTTCATCCAGCAATGAAGTCTCCGGCGAACGGTTATGGATTTACTTTACATAAGCACCGGTGAAACTCCGGCGGTAGGATTATTCCTTTTCCGTTCAATTAGTAAAACCTAGGTTAGCAGGCAGTCTGTATTGCATTCTAAACTCTCCGGTGACGGTTACCGATCAATTAACAAAACCTAGGTTAACCGGTAGTATTTCATTCTGAAATCTCCGGCGAACGGTTACTGATGAATCTCCGGCGGTAGATTTTTCATTTTTCTGATCGTTTAGCAAAACCTAGGCTAACCGGTAGTCTGTATTTCACACTAAACTCACCGGCGAACGGTTAGCGATGAATCTCCGGCGGTAGGATTTTTCATTTTTTCGATCGATTAGCAAACCCTAGGTTACTCTGTGTATTTTATCTAGCAATGAAGATGGCGACGAATGCTTCTGGATGTACTTTAACGACGGAGAATCCAGGCGAAGGTTAGCGTACAACAATCTCTATAATAATAATTATTATAATCTGAAAACTAACCGATTCTGTTTTTGTTCGTAACGATTTTTTACGGAAGTTTAGATCTGAAATTTCTGTGAATCTCCGTCAACAACAAACTCTAATTCTGTATTTGTTGTTCGTATCGATTTTTCTGCAAACAGTTGGAGAGAAGAAGAGCGTAATCAATCCTGAGCTATGGCTAACGTGCGCCGGACCTCTGGTGAACTTACCGGTGGCCGGAACTCATGTTGTTTATTTTCCTCAAGGTCATAGTGAACAGGTATTAACTAGTTTTTGCTATATTGCGCTGGGTAGCGTGCGCTGTTGCTTCAGCCTTCAGTTAGTTTATAGTTGGTACTTTTGCACATGTCGTTGTGGTTGTAACTGAATAGCTGTGATGACTTGTACCGTACAAGTTGTTGATGCAGTATGCCACCGTATTTGATTTTTTGATCCAGCGGTGGATAGAACATTGATTAATGCGGTTGTACCGTACAAGTATGTAATGCTATAAACGGGATTCCGTACATGAGTTGACAGAAAGTCTAAAGTGCGCCTGTTTTTTATCTGCTAAAGTGCGCCTGACATGGTGATTTTTAGTGGGATAGAATCTCCCTCTGCAAATTCTCTTTAGACTGCTAGTGAAGAATTTGCTTTTCTTTTTTAAAGCTTTTACGAGGATTATTTTTTATTAGAATTTAGAATATAGATCATTACAAAGCTTTTTTGTAGGACCTACTTGTCTTTATATTGTAAAAACCAAATCTTATGCAAATTATTTAACAAAATTCTTTGGTTATATAAGTTTCAACAATCATCACTAATTGGTAAGTTGGTTATATGATTTGTCTGTTATTGTCACTTTGGTTACGGAAGTAATGGTCCGGGCACAATTGGAATGGTCGGTTTTCAGCGAACTAGACAAAAACGGTGAAAACAAACCATCGATGCTTGCCTCCTTCCTTTACAGGCCGATTGGTTCTTGAGAATGGGCTAAACTGTTGAATTGATGAATCGTCGGTCTAGTTTTCAAAATATTGGTTCTGTATATTATGATCAATGTGTTTAAAACCGGGCTGGCCCAGCAGTGTGTCCAGGAAGTAGATCACATCTTGGTGAGTGGTGGTTGAACCGGTAAGCCGGTTCAGAGTAAAAAGCTTTGATGGAAAATATTTTTTACAAATAAGAATAGTTCTAGTTTTCAAAACATTAATTATGATAGAGAAGTTTTAGACATTTAATAAATAATGTTGTACTTTTTAAAGCTTGGTAATTTTCATAAGATGTTATTATGTTAAAAGGTATTCAATAATGATATAAAGTAAGAAAATATTGTGGACTGAAGTGGAGACAATCATTAATTTGCAGTAATGACTAGGGCAATTAGCTTACTTTTGCTCTAAAAGTTATTTTTAACACAGGAATAATTGCAATGGGTACAATTTTAATGCATGATGTACACATCAAAATCTGTAATATAGTTTATTTATGGTGCTAGAAAAAGGGCTAGCACATTTACATCAAATATTAGTTATTACATTTATTTTATCAGGGTTTTAAAATGAGATTTCTCTTTATCATTTTCCTTTGAAGCTGATTATCTGTTTATTATAACTTAAAATCAATATAACAACTTTTTATTTGTGACACATTTATAATGATTATGAAGGGGTTAAATAATTAATTCGGTTATCACTCAAATGTATAATTAAATTACATATTTAAGCATTTTCACTTTTGAGGAACTTTACCCACATATACAGAAAGTGTCTCACATTTTCTTACATTTATTTCCATTTTTTTGTCTTTTTATATTTAAATCCGTCTTATTATTACAACTTCAGACAATAGAAGCACATCAAAATACCATTTTAACATGTTTTATTTTATCATGCATATACGTTATATTTATGAAAAAACGGTTTCAACAATGTTGTTGTGATATATACTTGCAGGTTGCAGCATCTATGAAAAAGGATGTCGATGCTCAGATTCCGAACTATCCAAATCTCCAATCAAAGATGTTATGCATCCTTCATAGTGTCACTTTGCAAGTACGCGAGTTATTATTAATACATTCTTTCAAACACGTAACTGGATAAAATATATATTTTAGTTGATTTTCATTATTATCTTTTAGGCCGATCCTGAAACAGATGACGTATATGCCCAGATGACACTGCAGCCTGTTCCTTCGGTATGGAAATGAATCATGAGTCTGCTGTAACTAGTTGAGCATGTTTAACATTGATTAACTAGACTACATTATTCGTTTTTAATGATTTTAAACAGTTTGACAAGGAGGCATTATTGAGGTCAGATCTTTCTATGAAAGTAAATAAACCACAAACACAGTTTTTCTGCAAAGCTTTGACTGCAAGTGATACGAGCACTCATGGAGGGTTCTCTGTGCATCGTCGGGCAGCTGAAAAAATCTTCCCTCCTCTCGTAAGCAAATTTCCTTACCTTGAACTCGTTTATTCTAGATGTGACAAAATAGGCGGGTCGGTTTGGTTGGGTAACAGGTTTGGTTCAAAATAGGACGGGTTAGGTTGAGTTGACCCGTAACGCTTCTTTGTCTAAAAACTTTTTAGTAGTAGTTGTATAAATTATTGGGTTAATGATAGTTAGAGTAAAATGCCATTTTCGTCCCTAAGGTTTGGCCAGTTTTGCAACTTACATCAAAAGGTTTGTTTTTCCGCATCTGGATCCAAAAGGTTTGAAATCTTGCCATTTCCATCCGGCTCGTTAACTCCATCCAATTTTATCCGTCAAGTCAGGGGTATTTTTGTCTTTTTTGTTAACTTAATAGGCAATTCGGTCTTTTTCACTTTATGCACATAAAGTGAAAAAGACCGAATTGCATATTATTAAGTTAAAAGACGAAAATACCCCCTGAATTAACGGAGAAAAATGGACGGGGTTAACGAGCCGGATGAAAATGGCAAGATTTCAAACCTTTTGGATCCAGATGCGGAAAAACAAACCTTTGGACGAAATTCGCAAAACTGGCCAAACCTCATACTCTTTTAAACAGTTATGAAAATTATATTGTTACAATGATGATCTCTTATTCTCTTTTGTTGGATAAAACTATTTAAAATATTGTACACAATAATACTGCACCACTTGTTTGACCTCTTCCTTTTTTTAGCATAGTGATGAACATGAGTAAATGGGTCAAAATTGCTACCTCGAGTTAATTCTTGAAATTTATGTTTTAAGTAAATTCTATTTTGTGTAGGATTTTTCAATGCAACCACCTGCACAAGAACTAATAGCAAGGGATTTACATGATACCCAATGGACGTTTCGTCATATTTATCGAGGTAAGTTTGTAACCACCATAAAGTTTTGTAACCTGACTCCAACATTGAGTAGATGATAACATTCTTAAAACGAAATTTAGGGCAACCGAAACGTCACTTGCTCACAACTGGTTGGAGCCTATTTGTTAGTGGTAAAAGGCTTGTTGCCGGGGACTCTGTGTTGTTTATTAGGTAATGCCATCGATGCATAGTATATTAGTAATTCTTATAATGATGAACTTAATATAAAGATATAAACTTTTTTTGGTATACGATAGGGATGAAAATCAGCAGCTGCTATTGGGTATAAGACGAGCTAACAGACAGCCAACGAATTTATCGTCGTCTGTTTTATCAAGTAACTGTATGCATATTGGAATCTTGGCTGCTGCTGCTCATGCAGCTGCAAACAACAGCCCGTTCACGGTGTTCTATAACCCAAGGTATTTATAGATGATTAAAATTCATAACTAAAGAAAATAAAATTTATTTATTTAAAAATTAATTCATTTATTAAACAGGGCTAGTCCTTCAGAATTTGTTATTCCGTTAGCCAAGTATTATAAAGCAGTGTGTGGTAGCCAAATATCGCTTGGCATGCGCTTCCGGATGATGTTTGAAACTGAAGAATCCGGAACAAGAAGGTAAAGGCCTAAGCTTGATATTTTAAATAATCTTTAACTTTGTTACAACAAATCACAAAAAATTAATGAATTTTTAGAATGTTGAACCTTAAAGGTTGTAAAATGCAGGTATATGGGTACAATTACAGGCATCAGTGATCTTGATCCTGTTAGATGGAAGAACTCACAGTGGCGAAACCTACAGGTATAGTAGCCTAGTTACAGAAGTAGGTCAAAACGTTGTGTTGACCTGAAACACGTTTGATCTGTACAGTTTTTATAAATACGAGTGTCGAATATGATGACAAATATATATTTTTTCTGTAAGAATTTAGTTGCTGAAATTTTTTAATAAAATGATTTTAGGAGGCTTCAGATCAATGTTTTTATAACCAAACCGGTTTCAAAAACAGGAAGGTGTCATAGATAATTTAAAAATTCCAACACTATATATGTGTTTGTATATTATTTTGAAATAAAATATGGAATTATGTTTATCTTTTAGTGTGGATTTGTAATCTTAACAAATTAAGAAGCCTGGAATAAGCGAATTATGAAAATGAGATTTTGGAAGGAAAACAAATAAAAAATTGAAATCTGATCGAACCACCAGGTCCGGTTCACCAGTTCAACTGACCTTTAGCAATAACTGGGCGGTTCACATGGACTCAACCAGACCGGTTATGTATCATGTCCGTGGTCCTGTTCTGAAAAAAGTGCCCGACCCATTTTCTTTAAGACAGATAATACATACACCGAATCGAGTCATTCATAAGTAATGTTGTATTATTGTAAGTAGGTTGGGTGGGACGAGTGTACTGGCCGGGACAGGCGAACCCGTGTTTCCGTTTGGGAGATTGAGCCCGTTACAGCTCCATTTTTCATTTGCCCAACGCCTCCCTTTTACAGACCAAAGCGTCCTAGACAACCAGGAATGCCAGGTATGTTGACTATGTTTGACTACAAAACCTTAATATTCACGTCCATTTTGGCCCCCATCATACAATCATAAAAGTACATAAAAAGCCACAATACCTTGTATGACTGCTGAGATTCTTTTGTTGTCATGTCCTTTTCATTCTTTGACAAAACTCAAAAACTATGATTAGAACTTGAAGAGTAGTAACTTTCAAGTTAACAAATGATGAAAACCCATAATGATTACGTTTGAAGAATCTTTTGACCTTTTGTAATATTTGACTTATAAAATTCTACAGATGATGAATCAGCTTACCTTGATAATCTATTAGATATGTCAAATAAAGATCCTGGTTTAAGTTTGGTCCAGTGGATGAACATGCAGCAAAATTCTTCACTTGCGAACCCGATCCAACCGAACTACTTGAGCCCGTTATGTGGACCCGTTTTGCAAAACTATGGAGCACCACAAATTTCTCAAAATAACTTGCAGTTTGGTAGTCAAAGGTCAACAATACCACTTGACCCGTTACAGAAGCTACCACAAGCTGCCACCATGAGCCCAAGCCCATTAGCCTCACTGGTGCAGCCTCAGGCTCAGCAACAGTTGACTGATCCAAGTCAACAACTGATCAGACAAAACTTGATTAATCAGTCCCAAGTTAATCCTCAAAATGTACTTCAGCAGCAGTCATCGATGCAGAATCAACATCTCTATAGAAACCTTCAAGAACAGCAGCAGGCGTCTGCTGCGGTCAGTCAAAGTCAAAGTCAACAGAACAACCTGTTGCCACCCCAATTTCCAGATCAGCAAAGTAGTCAACAGTTACAGATGCCGGATAATCAAATTCCAATTCAACTTCTACAGAAGCTTCATCAGCAACAACAATCTACACCACTACAGCCACAAGATCAGCAGAGGCCATTGGTAGATGTAAGTCAAAGTCAATGTCAAAGCTTTATGAAGTCAATATTAACCAGTCAAACAATGGACACGAAGCCTCAAACACTCATCACACCACTGTCTCAACAAATGTCAAGAAACAACAGTCAAGCAAATCTTCGATTTCCTAATCTTTCACAGCAACCGAAGATTCATCCAACCAATCAGATTTCGACATATGGCAGCAGTTTATTGACCGGGACTGCAAATGGGGGTGGTCAATCCGGGGTCACTGATGATGTCCCGTCGTGCTCCACCTCACCATCAGCGAATAACTGCCCAACGATGGTTCCATCATTGGTTAATGGTGTAGAGATGATATCCAATACTGGTGTAGAAAGTCAAAATGTCAGCTTTGTCAAAGGGTCTCCATCGGTCAATGTCCCAAAAGGTCAAAACCAAGGATTTTATACCACCCCAACTACATACTTGAACAATATTAATGGGACCCACATGGATTTCTTGGACAGCTCATCTTCAGCAACTTCAGTTAGCATTCCTCAAAACAATCATTTGCAAATTCAAAACTCTAATCAGTTGTCTTCCAACTTACAATCAGATCCACTTACACACCTTGACAACAATTTTGAAATGCCATCAATGATTCATGACCCTTTGACAACAAAAGGGTCAACAGGAGGTTTGACTTCTCAGTCATTTGGAGTTCCGGATATGGACTTCATCCCCATGGACAACATGAACGAAAGCAGTTTGTTGAACGGTGGTGTGTGGGCCCCGCCTCCACAACAGCTTCAACGAAAGCGGACATATACCAAGGTTGGATTTCTCATTTCAGTCCTATATATGTTCTTGGTTATTGACTTTTGATATTGTATGTGTAGGTTTACAAGCGTGGAGCAGTTGGAAGATCAATTGATATTTCAGCTTATTCGGGCTACGAGGAGCTCAAACAAGACCTTGCCCGAAGGTTTGGTATAGAGGGTCAACTGGAGGACCGGCAACGCGCTGTTTGGAAGCTTGTGTATGTGGATCATGAAAATGATGTTCTTCTAGTTGGAGATGACCCTTGGGAGTATGTTCACACTTTTCCCTTTGTTGTATTGGATTTGGGTAACGGGTCAAAACAGGTTCAGGTTTAAAAAACGGGCTCTAAGGTTGACCGCTAATTTCCTTATTCTTTTGGATTTGATAATAACCAGTATACTAAATGCAATTATCTATAGTTATAATTCATTAACTCATTGCTAAAAGTAATACCTTTTAGCATCAAAAGTATTAAGGCAACTTTATTCCCCAAAAGAGATTATTATCTTGGTGGTACACTTTGGCAATCATATTCATCACTTTAATTGTGTTAACGGGTCAACCCATTTGGGCCAAAACATGTTTAGCATATTTCTTTCTCGGGTCATATTATATTTACGACTATGTTTGGTTTACAGGGAATTTGTGAGTTGCGTACGGTGCATAAAAATATTGTCACCTCAAGAAGTACAACAAATGAGTTTAGATGGAGATTTTGGTGTTGTTCAAAATCAGACCTGCAGCAGCTCAGATGGTGGAAATGTCTAGAAACAAATGCTAGTTGTTTTAACATTTAGGTTATTCAAACGTTAGTTTTGTGTTTTGATGATGAATAGCTGTAAAATTGTGTAACTTAGGTAGAGAGAGAGAGAGAGAGAGCATTGAGAGTGTATAGTATTATATTCAGAACCAGTTACAGAGTAATGCTCAGTGCTTTCAAATGTTCATCAATGCTTTTGCATCATCATGATCATAATTATGATATGATCATGATCATTAGTGGTTTATCATGTTTTTTTTTCCTTATCCACTCATTGTAACAAGTCCACAAAACTTGGTCCAGAAAAATCAGATAGGCAGGTCTTCTCATAGTTTTAAGTTTTATAAGAAAAAAAAACAGGTTTTTGTTTGTTACTAGTAAGGTTGTAAACGAGCTAAGCCGTTTGTGTGCTATTCAAAATCGGCTCGCCAAAAGCTTGAATGAAGCTAATCTTAAGCTAGCTAAAGCCTAAAAATTAAGCTCGTATAATAAAGAAGCCTGAGCTTCATTTTGGGTAGGTTTGTAACCCTAAACAAGCCTAGTATTTATATAATCTTTATTTTACATCTATATACATTATATTTATTACTATATATAATACTATGTTAGAAAATTGTGTATTACATGAATTGAATAAATGAAATATTAAATAGCTAGGGGTTGTTTGTTTAGCTCTTAATGCTTAATGGTTTAGACCTCTTACTGGTTCAGTACTTAATGGTTCAAACTGTTTGTTTCGCGATCAGATGTCTGAATGGTTCGGACATTTGCCTCTGAATGGTTAAGCATTATACTGAGTCTGAATGGTTAAGACATCTAATCTGAATTGGTCAGACATTTGCCTCTGAATGGTTAAGCAGTATACTGGCTCTTAGGGGCTGTTTGTTTACCTCTTAATGAGGCTCTTAATGGTTCAGACCTCCTACTGGTTCAACACTTAATGGTTCGGACTGTTTGTTTCACGAGCAGATGTCTGAATGGTTCAGACATTTGCCTCTGAATGGTTAAGCATTATACAGAGTCTGAATGGTTAAGACCTCTAATATAAATTGGTAAGACATTTGTCTCTGAACGGTTAAGCATTATACAGGCTCTTAATGGTTCAGACCTCTTATTAGTTCAGCACTTAATGGTTCAGACTGTTTGTTTCACGAGCAGATGTCTGAATGGTTCAGACATTTGCCTCTGAATGGTTAAGCATTATACAGAGTCTGAATGGTTAAGACCTCTAATATAAATTGGTCAGACATTTGTCTCTGAACGGTTAAGCATTATACAGGCTCTTAATGGTTCAGACCTCTTACTGGTTCAGCACTTAATGGTTCAGACCTCTTACTGGTTCAGCACTTAACCATTCAGATGCTGTCAAACGGCCCCTTAATGATTCAAATCCCTTACTGGTTCAGCACTTAACCATTCAGAAGTTGTCAAACAACCCCTTAGTAACGAAGATTTAGAAATTATAAAACAATATTTTGGGATAAGATATTATTGAGTTTTTTTTAAATAACTTTTTATAATTAATAAATAGAATACAAATGGTTGAAATAAGAGAAAGGAGAAAAAAGAGTTTTGGGCTCACAAAACTGTGACACGTAGCGCAACCAGTTATTTATTTATTAGGTCTAGATCATATAAAAAATAACTGAACGATATAATCATATACAAAATTATTATAAATATATATATAAATAGTTATATAGGGAAAGGTTCATTTGAGAAGAAAATTTAATTGAAAAGAAAAAGAACAAATGGTACAATTGTAAAACGTTAAATATTTTTTCACTTATCTCATTTATTATCATCGTTGACTAATTAATTAGTCATAAAAACAATCATCTTTCACACTAATGTTTTTTGACTACACACATCAAAAGTTACCCCACACCTTTCGAAAGTTACCCTACACATGTTGAAATTTATCCTACACAACCCGTAATTTATCATATACACATTGTAATTTATCCTACACTCTAAATTATTTTATTTTATTTTTTTGAAAAAATATATATTTTGAGATAAGTTGCAAATTATAATGTAATTAGCTATTAAAGAGGAATATTACTAATTAATTATCTTTGTAGGTTTACCATATTACCGTTATAGTAATATTAAATACTTATATTAAATGAAGTAAAATGAAACATTCTTATTGGTTGAAATTTATTCTTTTTTCTTCTTATAAAAAGTTTCTTTTCATTTGAACTCTCCACTAGTTATATATACATATAAAAAACTAATATAACAATAAATAAATAATAACCAGGCCGAGTCCAAGCTTAATAGACTATTCATGAACCAAGCTTGAGAATCTCGTGTAAGTTAAACTAGCCAGACTTGGACTATCCTTCACTTGATAAAATTTTCACATTTTGTTTGAAAATTTGTTAAAGAACTTAAATCCCGGTGATTGTGGTGGCAAGACAACGTCGATGTCGCAAAGGTGTTGCCAATTGTTGCAGTGGCATGTGAAGAGAGATGTCTTTCCCTATGTTTCCTAGTCCATATATGAAGAAATACCGGTTCTAATACGGGTTGGGTCAGAACCAAGGAGGTAATCTCGACAAGGAGGTTAATCCTTAATCACTTCAAATTGACGACTGGTGACGTTCCGGAAGTAAATTTGCAAAACAAGAACACCATAAGCTCGTTACGAGGAGGAGATGATAGGGTTCTCCTCGTAACCACCATTCGGCGTGAGAATAAGTATCGCTTTAAGAACTAAAATGAGTGTGTGTTAATGTTGGTTACTGTTGTAACTTTTACTTGTACCTTACGCTGAATAATGTGTACAAGTTAGTTAGCTTGGTTAGTTAGCTTAGTTAGTTAGTTGAGATTAGTTGTTTAGTTAGTTAGTTGGTTAATTATCTTTTTGACCTTGTATATATTCAGTCAGTTGAATCAATGAGAACTTCAACTTTCCCCAATTCATTTTCTCAATCAACATGGTATCAGAGCAAATCTGCTCTTGATCCTTCGTTCTTCGATTCCGCTCGCTTTCAACTTTCATCAATTCTCTTGTTCAATCTTCATTTGATTCTTCAATTGTTCGTTCTCATCATCTTCCGATTCATTTCTTGTTCGATTCTTTGATCTGTTTCTCTGTTCTTATTCGTTTTTTTCTCATTCAACATAATGGCAAATCCTACTTCACCGATTAATCCCGCAATTGATACCTCGAATCCTTTGTATCTTCATCCATCTGATCATCCCGGTATGATTCTCGTGTCTAAGCAATTTGATGGAACAAGTTTTGGTTCATGGAAGAGAGCTATGATAATTGCTCTATCAGCAAAGAATAAGCTAGGGTTTGTCGATGGTTCCATTACAGCTGGAGCACAACATGTCAATCTGTGGAAGCGATGTAATGATATGGTAATTTCGTGGATAATCAACACTCTTACTGGAGACATAGGTGAAAGTGTTCTATATGTGCAAACTGCTGCACAATTGTGGAAATAATTGAATGATCGATATGGTTAAGCTAATGGTGCAAAGAACTATCAACTGCAGAAAAGTTTATGTGAAATTTCATAGGGTAGTAATAATATTGCACTCTATTTCTCCAAGATTAAGAGCATTTGGGATGAGATAAGTTCGTTGTCTTCAATTTCTACATGTTCATGTGGTGCTTCTGCAGAATTAGCAAAAAGAGATGAAGAACAAAAGTTGATCCAGTTTCTCATGGGATTGAATTCAGCTTATGATAATGTTAGAGGAAATATTCTAATGATGCAACCCTTGCCTTCAATTAGTACTGCATACTCTCTTTTGATTCAAGATGAAAAACAAAAGGAGATTCATCCCACTCTTCAACCATTTCCAGATGTTTCTTCCATGAATGCTCAAGCAAAGTCTCAAGGAGATTCAAGAAAGCTGGTTTGTAGTCATTGCAAAAAGCCAAGACATGCAGTGAACAAATGTTACAAGCTGATTGGTTTTCCAAAAGATTTTAAGTTTACCAAACAAAGACAAGCGGTTGCTAATGCTTGTGTGAATGGCAATAATGGAGAAAATAATGAGACTTCTGTACATGCTTTGAATGCTGGGGCAAGCTTCACACCAGATCAATGTCAACAGTTGATTCAATTTCTATATGATACTCAACTCAATAAGAATGTTGGTTCGTCATCTACAGAGAACAAAGAAAGAAGTTCTTCCCCTAATGAAATCAAGTATGCAAACTTTGCAAGTATAATGGCATGTTCTTCTCTGTTTAAACATAATTCCACATGGATAATTGATACAGGGGCAAATGATCACATGTGTTTTGATGAAAATCTTTTAGTAAATGTCAAAATTCTTACAAAACCGGTTTCTATTCTTCTTCCTAATGGGACTGTCATCACTGCTTTTAAGTCTGGAACTTTAAATCTGTTACCAGATTTGTCTTTGCACAATGTTCTTCATGTGCCTCAGTTTAAGCATAACCTTCTTTCTATACCGAGGTTGTGCACTGATACAAATGGCCTAGTTTTCTTTTCTAATAAAGCTTGTGTGCTGCAGGCCCCTTCTCTGAAGAGGCCAGTGGTTCTTGGTAAGTTGATGGACGGGCTATATTTTCTCAAGAGCAATGATGTGATTCTTGCTTCAAGTGTTGTTTCTGACAAGACAATAAAATCCAGTTGTAACTCTGTAGTAACTGGTAGAACTTGGCATAATAGACTTGGGCATCTGCCTTTGTATAAACTCAAACAATTACCTGTTTTTTTTTTTACATAGTGATGTTGAACATATTCAATGTTGTGATATCTGTCCTATGGCTAGACAACACAGGTTACCATTCCCACATAGTAAAAGGGAAACTACTAAAATTTTTGACCTTATTCATGTGGATGTTTGGGGAGGGTATCATACACCTACTTATAATGGGTTTACTTACTTCCTCACCATAGTGGATGATTTTAGCAGAGTTACTTGGACTCATTTGCTTTCAACTAAAAGCAATGCTTTCACTATTCTAAAAAAATTCATTCAGATGGTTGACACTCAATATCACACTAAGGTCAAGTGTATAAGGACTGATAATGCTTTTGAATTGGGGTCTTCTCATGCTAACACAGAATATTTGCTTTCAAAAGGCATCATTCATCAGACTAGTTGTGTTGCTACACCACAACAAAATGGCATAGTGGAGAGAAAACACAAACACTTATTGGAAACAGCAAGAGCTCTTTTCTTTCAGTCCAAATTACCTGTGAGATTTTGGGGTGATTGTCTTTTAACAGCAACTTTCTTGATAAATTTGTTTCCCACTAAACTGTTGCAAAACAAATCTCCACATGAAGTATTTTTTGGCAAACCCCCTTCCTATTCTAATCTCAAGTGTAGGTCCGGCTAGGGGAGGATCTAGTCGCCTAATCCTTGTATACGAACCACTCCGGTTGTGCGGAATCCAACCGAAATAGCAAACCGAGATAGAACACGCAATAACACGACACGCAAAGTTCAACGATTAACACCACTTGTATTAAACGTATGAAAGGTTCAGTTACAGCTCAATGTTTACAAATCAATCCTGTAAACTCTCTCTAGTGTGTGTGTGTGTTCTCTATCTGTCATCTACCGAAATGAACACAACACACGGGTATTTATACCCGAACACTGCAGGTCTGGTCGAAGGATCATGCAGACCGGTCGAAAGATCATCTTTCGACCAGGAACAGCTCGAACGATCCAGATGTATCACGAAAGATGTGATCTTTCGTGGTCCATCCATCGAAGGTCCATCTTTCGAACTCATCATCATCGAAGGATATGAGTGATCCTTCGATGATCATCCTTCGACTCAAACACATTACAAACATAATGTTGACTGTTTGGCCAAGTCAAACCAGGAGGATGGTTGACTTGGTCAAACTTACAGACTAACAAAGACATCGTTTTACATTGTGACCGAATACAGACAAAGTGCAGACATAAGTGCACCAACAAACTCCCCCTTGGCTGTAGCTTTGTCTGGCTTATCAATAATCAGCTGTTGCTTTGTCTCGATCTTCAATCTTGTAAGTTCTCGTGTCTTCAAGTCTTTGACTTCTATTCAAGTCTTCAATGTCGGAGGATCTTTAAAGTCTTCACGTCTTGAAAGCAGAAAGTGTATCAACAAACTCCCCGTATCACGTAGGAAGTGTGTTGACAAACTCCCCCTTAACATAAGCTCCCCCTTGAGTTATGCTCGTGAAAGTCTTTATCTTTATGAAGTGAGATCCTTGTGGTGTTGATGATGGTCAGCGGCAACTCGATCATCTTCATCGTTTGAGTGCCTTCACGTCGTGTCTTCATTCCGAAGCTTGTCATCGACCATGTTCTCCTTGCCTTTAGAATCTGCACATGCAAGAAATCTAAACGCGTAATGAGAACAACTGCTTGGAATATCGTAACATAAACAAACGACACACGTGTGACCATTGTTTAATCAAACACCGTCCGACAGTTTGAAAGTTTAAAGTATTTTATCAATTTCAATTTCAACTTTCAACACTTTGCAAATTTCGACCGTTTATGAAGATTTAGTCGTTTCGGTTTTCAATCAGGTTTCAGGTAACGAAGACTCGAGCTCCAACATCGTACGATCGAAAATAATAATAAAAAAAAATCTTTTTGGCTTTTATAAGGTTTATATTAAAACACACTTAAAATCTTTTTGGTATTTTTGAATATTTCAAATGTAAAGACTGAAAGCAGTAAATAAATATTTACAGACATTCTTTTTGTGAGTTTCGAGGGTAAGAGAATCATATCAGTGTACGGTCATGCCAAAACGCTCTTGTTGTTCAATTAGATTAACATTGAGATAAGCATCCTATAACAATTATCGGTATTGTTGTCCACATAAGCTCAACTTATCAGATGTAATCATGGCGAGGGGATACGTTAAGGTATGATTTATACTTACCGACCGGTGTTCATCCACATCACGACACATTCCCGTATCAAGGTATGCACGAGGGTTCATCTTACCGGTGAGTATACCGATTATCATCTGTTTGACCGTATATGATGTGAGATTCTCACTTATTTTGATTTGAAAACAAGCCCTGTGTGATATAATCACTTATTTATGAGGAACTTGATTTTCGATGCATGAGGGCACAGGAGCAAGTCCGTGAACAGGTCAGTACTTTCGTACAGCAGAGAGACGAACTTGACACCCGGAAAGAATTTGTGATAATTATCACTTATTTGTTTGGACATGTGATTGTTGATCACTTATTGAGGTCGTATGCAGTATGTACACGTATGTATAGTATCATGGAAGATCTAGACTTGCGTCCCCGTTATTTTTCGGTAAAAGATACAACCATGATACCCAGATGATAAGCAGCATACAGACCGAATATCTCAGAACCTCGGCAATCTCTCAAACGAAATTTCGGTACTAAGACCATATGCCAATGAATGGTTCCCACCCAGTCTTCAGTCGATTTAAGTTTATATCACCCTGCACACTTTAACATGATTGTGAGCCTACCGATACATCTTATATAGAGCTGCTTATCGTTTTTCATTTAAGGTTTAAAGAGATTTAGACAGACCACTGATGTACTATCATTTTCTCTTTTGCTCGCCAGGAAACTCATTTTTGCTAAAATTTTTCAATGTTTTTGGATTTTCAAATTTTTGGATTTACTCCCCCTAAAATCAATAAACTAAGACAAATTTAAAACACAAAGGTATTTACAAAAATGATTTTCCGATGTGGATTACTCTTGCTTGACCTTAATGCCGTTTACCAATAAAAGATAGTCAAATCTTGATTTGTCAAAAGCTTTGGTAAAAAAAAAAAAGGTCGGCACGTTGGTCATCGGTGTGGACCATGACAACATCGATGAGATTCATATTGAAACAATCACGTGTGAAGTGATATTCGAGATCAATGTGTCAGGTCAAAGAGTGTTGTACGAGATGATAATAATTCATAAAGCAGCTTAAACATCGACAAGTATAGGAGAGATTAGAAATTTAAAACCATATCCTGCAACTACTTCGTGCATTGCCAGGAATCTGAGCGCTCTCCCAAACTGGATATCCACCCGTTGTGGACTTCAAAGTCGATTTAGTAGCTACTTCAATCCCTTCACAGCAACAAGATCATAGACTTCTGGGTCCGGCTGGTCTTCCACATTGTACCAGCGAAGATCTTTGTTTTTCTCTTTGAGAAGTAGTGTGCGGTTGTACAATCCACGCCAAGGCATCCGCACACCCGGTTGGTTTGTTCAACAAACACATGTTCTTCAATCACACCGTAGAGAAAAGTACCCTACACGTTCACTTTGTGGACTTTGAACTTCTTGTGGAAGAAAAATCCATGAACTTTCGAAAAGCTTCAGACGTGCTACAGGCGCGTACTTTTCATTTGAATCTTTCCTGAGGACCCGATCAAAAACCATAACAACCAAAACTTTGGAACATATTTCATCTGGTCGAATTTTTCAACTTCATTCAACAACTTTCTTTCATCAGACATTTTTGTCTTCTTTTCTCCTCTCTCCATCAATGGCAACAATTTCTTCTGTCGCCTATCTTGTGTAAGGACGCTCCACTATCAACAATCTTACGACTATCGAAAGTTCCTCCTGGAACATCCTACACACTCACTCAGAGATTAGTTGGAGAGGGGGACCCAAGCCTTCACAGACTTGGGTCGTCCGTCATCATCGAGGATTGTGACATCCATTTCCCGATGATTCGGAATTGATGTAGCTCCCCCTGAAACAATTTCCAATTTTGGTTTCCAAATCTGTTTTTGGTTTTCAAGTTTAACATTTGATTCAACAGATTTTGTTTTGACAACGTCCGGTTTTAAAACCTTTTCAACATTTTTCCGTTGTTTCTTTCTCTGTTTCACTTCTTGTTGTTTAACAAGACGAGGGTCCTGTTTTGGTGAAACAAATCTCTTTCGGTAATTTCGTTCACGGGGATCATCTTCTTTGGCTTTTAATTTATGAAGATACGGACAATTTCGAATTATATGACCAATTGTCCCACATTCAAAACATGATCTTCGTTCAACAAACCCCGAAGTATCATGTGATTGTCTTGCCGATGATGATGAACTTTGTGATCTCGAGGTACTAGGTTTCGAACAGTTTGGTTCATTTCTTTTCAACACTGTTACTTTCTGGACAAAATCTAAGTTAGATTGATTTGCGAACTTTTCAATTTTGTCCGTTCCCTTCGATTTCACAAAGTTCACATTCTTCTTCTTCTTCTGATTCGGCTTCCTTTGAACTTGAGTCGGTGTTTTACCTTTTGGTTTGGTATGGTTTTGCTGTTTTTGCACTGTTGGTAATTTCTGATTGCCAAATTGTTTTCTAACTTCAGCCTTAGGGATAGGAGGGCACTGTGTTACCGTAACACGTGATCCTGTCTTTCCCAAAAACTTACTTGTAGAATTTTCAAAGACTTTACTGATTAAAGATTGATTAACATTCTTAATAGGAAAATCTTTGTCAGAATAAATTTTATCATCACCAACAAGAGTGTACAGCAAATCCACACTCTCCGACTCTTTCTCAGACGAGGACTCGATTGCAACAGTCTTAGCGGGTTTTGCAGGAGGATCACACAGAATATGATTCTCAAGAGGTATGTCCTCTTCGTTTATCACCGCATCAGACTTTGCTGAATCAGTATCATCAGACTCATCATCAGAAGAATCAGCATCCTCAATCACAACTGGAGGATCCTGATTCTGTTCAGCAGTTACAAAAGTATCTGCTGACACATCTGAATCTGACGATACATCTTTCTTGTATCCGAGTCCTGCTGCAAATTCATTAACATCTAGAGGAACAGATGGTTCAAAGTGAGTTCTGTACTCCTCATCAGGCAAGGCATCAAAATTGTTTCTCACGGGTGGTGGACATTTCTTGTAACCTATGCATGTGACATCCTTTTTCTCTTTTTGAACATCAATGATGTGATCCAACACATAGCTAGAACTCAAATAACTGTCTAACTTGAGTCGGATCGCCTCACTTTCTGTTTTAACACAAGCCATTTCTTTTTGCATTACCTCAAGACGAGTGATATACAAATTAATGTCCGTTTGTTTTCTGGAAACCATTTTAGTTAACTCTGTTTTATCTTTCTTCAATGTTTCAATCATTGATTTATAATCCTTTTCATGGTTTTCATAAAACATATTGGCTTCAGTGCACTTTGAAATATCAACTGTCAATTTCTGATTATGAATAAATGTCACATCATATTTCTCTTGCAAAGACTCATGCTTGCTTTGCAATTCACACCACCTATCATTCACAGAAACATGTTTGTCTTGCAATTCAAACAAACTAGCTTGTAAAGCATCGTGTTTGCCTTGCAACTCAGACATGTTTGCTTCCAACTCAGCACATTTAACACGCAAACTATCACAGTTACCACAACTAACAGCAGTGGGTTCATCGACACATACCTGACTGGAATCACTCTTAGATGTTGACCTTTCTGCATCAGAATCAACACCTTCCCTTGATGATTCATATTCAGATCCATCCTCGCTTGAACTTGAAGTTGCATCATCCTCAACTAAAGTTGAAACATCTACATCTGAACTACTGTCATGTTCAGAACTGTCATTATTTCCCGAGGATTCACCATTTTCGGCATCTTTGACAATTTCAGCATACAACGCCGTTTTTGTCTGACTACAGTTCCTTGTATCAAGAGATGATGGAGCTACCGTAGAAGGATGGCACTGTGAGGCAACTGTTGGAGGAACTGGTTGAAGCGGATTTCCGTACATATCTGTTGTTCTGATAAGTCGTTGGCTTTGCTGTTGTGGTACTTGTTGAGGAACTGGTTCAAGCGGATTTCCATACATGTCTGTTTTTCGAGGGACTGGAACTTGTATTGGAGTGCCAAAACAATTTGTGATTGTGACAAACGCCGTTGGTCTTGAGGAAGCTGTATCCGGAGACGGAGTACCAAAATAATTATCTGTATTTACCAAAGTATTCCACCTTGGATTCATATTTAATTAGCCGAAGGATACCTGTCGAAAGACTTGAAAAACACAAACTGTTAAGCACAAACAGACTGATGATCGAAAGATCCACACCTGTTCGAAGGATCAACAGGGTTCGAAAGATCTCTGTTGAAATTCGAACAAAGTTTTTCGAAAGATTACTGTAGACCGAAAGATGAAATCGAAAGATGACTTCGAAAGACTCCCCAATCGAAGGATCCTAGTCTTTCGAAAATGAACAGTAGTCCGAAAGATGAATGTTTCGAAATGATTCCTTGGTTCGAAGGATGATGATCTATCGAACCTCCACTGATCGAAAGATGGTCTTTCGAGTTCGAAGGATATCTTTCGAACGGTTCTGACACAGTTGACAATGGGTGACAGTTTGGTGAAAAGGTTGACGGGTTGGTGAGAACTTTCGGCAGAAAGTATGTTCAGACCATATCTTCTGAACATGCAGGTTTCACCAATCAAGTAATGTCCAATATTTTAATCAGTTTACTCTTCCCAACACACAAACACTTCGAAATTTAAAAATTTTAAGATCAAAAGTGTAGTGCAACAAGAACACTATGAGTATCGGTTGAAGATAAGAAGAACAAACCCATAAATATGAATATTTCTGCAAACCGACAACAAACCGAAACCCGATTTTAACAAGTTTTTCCAGAAAATATAAACTTTTAAACCCGAAAAACAGTCCAAAAACTCTCGGTTTTAACAAGGAGAAGAGCCAAGGCTCTGATACCACTTGTAGGTCCGGCTAGGGGAGGATCTAGTCGCCTAATCCTTGTATACGAACCACTCCGGTTGTGCGGAATCCAACCGAAATAGCAAACCGAGATAGAACACGCAATAACACGACACGCAAAGTTCAACGATTAACACCACTTGTATTAAACGTATGAAAGGTTCAGTTACAGCTCAATGTTTACAAATCAATCCTGTAAACTCTCTCTAGTGTGTGTGTGTGTTCTCTATCTGTCATCTACCGAAATGAACACAACACACGGGTATTTATACCCGAACACTGCAGGTCTGGTCGAAGGATCATGCAGACCGGTCGAAAGATCATCTTTCGACCAGGAACAGCTCGAACGATCCAGATGTATCACGAAAGATGTGATCTTTCGTGGTCCATCCATCGAAGGTCCATCTTTCGAACTC
Source organism: Helianthus tuberosus (assembly GCA_030545235.1). Taxonomy (NCBI): domain Eukaryota; kingdom Viridiplantae; phylum Streptophyta; class Magnoliopsida; order Asterales; family Asteraceae; genus Helianthus; species Helianthus tuberosus. The sequence goes on along the minus strand of CM060367.1, from coordinate 148,752,379 downwards.
ATCATCATCATCGAAGGATATGAGTGATCCTTCGATGATCATCCTTCGACTCAAACACATTACAAACATAATGTTGACTGTTTGGCCAAGTCAAACCAGGAGGATGGTTGACTTGGTCAAACTTACAGACTAACAAAGACATCGTTTTACATTGTGACCGAATACAGACAAAGTGCAGACATAAGTGCACCAACATCAAGGCTTTTGGGTGCTTATGTTATGCCTCCACTCTTTCTCATGGAAGAGATAAATTTCAACCAAGGGCCGATCCATGTTTGTTTATTGGGTATCCAATGGGCAAAAAAGGTTACAAGCTTTACAATCTTAAAACACATCAAGTTTTTGTGTCTAGGGATGTCAAGTTTTTTGAGTCCATTTTTCCTTCTGTTCCCTCCAATTCATCTACTGTTTTTCCAACTCTTAATGTCACACCTGATTTTTTTGAACCCATTTCACCTTCTTTCATTCCTTCTTCTGTTCCACCTAGTGCATCTCATCATCCATCTCCTGAGTTAAGGAGATCCACTAGACAATCTCATCCTCCTTCTTATTTGGCTGATTATGAATGTAATTCAGCTTATCTTTGTCCTCATACTATCACTTCTATTTCTGCCGCAAATCATGTTCTGTCAACAGTTACCTCCACTCCTATAATCCATCATATTGTTGAACCCGTCTCTTATTCACAGGCTGCAGCCTCTCCTGAGTGGCAACAAGCCATGAAGCAAGAGCTTGATGCTCTAGCTGCAACTCATACTTGGGTTCCTGTATCTTTACCTCCAAACAAGAAGCCTATCAAGTGCAAATGGGTGTATAAAGTGAAATACAAGGCCAATGGATCGGTTGAGAGATACAAAGCTCGTTTGGTTGTTCGAGGTGATACCCAAACAGCAGGGATTGATTATAATGAAACATTCTCTCCTGTTGTCAAAATGACAACTATTCGGTGTTTAATTGCTGTTGCTACCAAGTATAAATGGCCTCTACATCAATTAGATGTAAATAATGTGTTTTTACATGGCGATTTGGATGAGGATATTTACATGGTACCTCCTCCTGGAATGTTGTTACCCTCCTCTACTCCTGTTCTCAAACTTCAAAAATCACTATATGGTCTTAAACAAGCGTCCAGGCAATGGTATGGAAAACTTTCAGATGCTTTAAAGTCCAAAGGTTACAGCCGATCATCTAATGATCATTCATTATTCACCAAGAGCATGGGAACTTCTATTGTTTATCTGGCTGTCTACGTAGATGACATTCTCATTACAGGAAATAATCCAGAAGAAATGGATGGTTTGAAAGTTTTTCTTGACACAATTTTTAAGATAAAGGATCTCGGAGAGCTTAATTTTTTTCTAGGCATTGAAGTGTTAAAAGTTCCAACTGGTACTGTTATGACTCAACGCAAGTTTGCTAATGATTTGTTAACCGAGTTCAAAGATGTTCTTCCTAATGATACTAAACAATGTCCTCTTCCTCCCAACTTACAACTTGCTTCTGATTCTGGTCCGCTTTATGATGATCCTTTGCAATATCGTCGTCTAGTTGGGAAGCTCAATTACTTGACTCATACTCGTCCGGATCTTGCTTTTGCAGTCCAATTTTTGAGTCAATTCATGACTAACCCTCATGTTCCTCATTGGGAAGCTGTTTTACACACTTTGGGTTATGTTCATGCAACTCATACTCAAGGGCTATTCTTTAATAACTATTCTGATTTCAAGCTTGAGGCTTTCTTTGACTCTGATTGGGCTTCCTGTCCCAACACCAGGAAGTCAGTTACTGGTTTCTTTATTTTGTTAGGGGGTAGTCCGATTTCCTGGAAATCAAAGAAACAAGCCATTGTTTCTTTAAGTTCAGCAGAGGCTGAGTATCGAAGCATGAGGAGAGTAACTGCTGAATTAACATGGTTAACACGCTTACTTTCTGAATTATCTGTTCCTTCGGTTTCTCCAATTTCCTTGAAATGTGATAGTCAAGCAGCCATACATATTGCAAAAAATCCGGTGTATCATGAGCGAACTAAGCACATAGAGATTGATTGTCATTTTGTTCGCGAGAAACTTCAGGATGGCTTAATTGCTTTAACTCATGTTTCTACTCAGCATCAACCTGCAGACTTGTTTACTAAGAGTCTTCCTAAGCACAAACATGATGATCTTTTATCCAAGTTGGGGCTTTCGAATCCTCCAACTTGAGGGGGGGTGTTGGTTACTGTTGTAACTTTTACTTTTACTTGTACCTTATGCTGAATAATGTGTACAAGTTAGTTAGCTTGGTTAGTTAGCTTAGTTAGTTAGTTGAGATTAGTTGTTTAGTTAGTTAGTTGGTTAATTATCTTTTTGACCTTGTATATATTCAGTCAGTTGAATCAATGAGAACTTCAACTTTCCCCAATTCATTTTCTCAATCAACAGTTAATTGTGAGAGTGAGAGAGAACGGATCCTTAAACATGTGGTTGGAGGCTGGTATTTATAGCCGAAGAGTGTGGAGAAAGAGATGAGCTGATGGGCCTTGGGCCAGACGTCGCCAACAAGGAATATCTATCTGGTTTGTCCTCTCTGTCACGATAGGTAGTGTTTACAGAGGTAGAGGGATGTTGGCGCACGGTGATTGGTACCACGTGGGCTACCGAGTGTACATGTTGTCGAGCCCGTCATCAGCTATGAGTGGAGATCACGGAGCAATGAATGACGCAAGCTGATTGGCTACACGTCACTTTCCTTTTGTACTTTTTGTCTCCTGCACGATTGATCATCGTGGGAATTGTATTGGGCTGAGCTTGGCACACGCTAATGGGCTGCAGGCTCCTGCCAATTGTACTGACTGTACTATTCATGAGCTGTCAAGTTTGTACATGCGCGCGGAGGGACCTTGCGCAGGAATTCTGGAAATAATTGAGTGTTGCCGTGATTGAGTTTGGGTATGGTCCTTTGCGCGCATGTCTTGCGCACGACACAGAATTTGGGACCATGCCCCTTCAATATAGGTACAATATCATCTGTTGGCGCTTCTTCGTTGCTTGGTCAGGACAAATTCATTGATCTCTTTTCATTCTTCCTAGGCTTGAAACACTATAGGTTTAGATCGGATATGGCTATTGATCAAACATAATTTTTTTTCAGTAATATAGTTTTCAATTGATATAAAAGAGAACACATACAGTAACAGCATGGAAATCTAACCGAAAACAATGGCATACAATTATAAGATTTGAATTAACATCAATGTTTTTTTGATAAATTCTCTGTAGACTCAACTAACCATCGGGTCGGGACTGGAAGATGAGAGTATATCCAGAAGTGAATTATGGGGCGGAAGCTCTTCGTGCCACAGTGGAAGCGTATCACCTGGGTAAAAGTTGCGAGTCACACCCTCTGAATTTATCTGCAGATAAAAACTTTTCAGTGATAAATATATTTGTAATCATAATTAATGCATTAATGTTAGATAAGAGAGCAGTATGAATTAATGTAATAAATTTGTAAGAACTCACAATTACTGTACGAACAACTCCACCGCTAGCACCATCTCGAGCAATGGCAAGAGAAACAGCCTTAACCACCAATTTCTGCAGTATCACGCAGTCAGATAAGATATATGAATCCTGGCTTAGTGATTAATGAAAATCTTGATATTCAAAATTTTTAGAAAAATGGCAAGATGTAACACAACGCGATATTAGCAGCTATTAAATCTGATATTTAGATCCTAACATCAGTCTACATATCTAATCTAAATATGTGCACAATGTTATGTAATATGGACCTCAGCTTCGTCTTTTGTCATCCTGTCTTTCCATTCTTGATCAAAGAAACCATACAAATATGTAGAGCCGGATCCTGCATAATTTAAATGGAAATTATATATTTGCAGATTTCTAGAATATTCTCAAGTAATGAACTTTAGTTGTACTGAAACAAAAAAAAATGTTCTCAGAATTTATTATTTGTATTTGTATTAAACTGTAAAAAAAGTTTATTACACAAATAATTAGATATGAAATATTAATGCGAAAAAGTCGATCCACTCAAATTTATGCATTTAGTTTATCTGACCCATTTGACACGTTAGATATAAAACATTCGTAAATGGGAATAACCCAAATCAATCCATTAGTAAATGGGCTGAAATTGTCACTTCAAACTAGTAGATGTTTAGAATCAATGTATACAAGCGAACACACTCAAATCATCATCATCATCATACTCAGTAAATCCCACCAGTAGTAAAGCTAAGGTAGGGTCTGAGGAGGGTAAGATGTAGACAGCCTTACCTCTACCCCGTAAGAATAGAGAGGCTGCTTCCAATGAGACCCCCGGCTCGATAGTAGTTTTGCATCAAGCCTTGGACATAAGGCACATAACACTCAGCAATTGAGACAACTGCCGATTAGTGCATGTACCCCCTTGTCTTTCGGCTATCAACGCCACCACATGATGCATGATTAACCATCCCCCTCTTTTAACATTATTTTCACGAAATTAATAAATAACGTTAAAATTAGTGCACTTTCACTTTTGCCCCCCGAGCGCCCACACATAATGGTAACATGAAATAAGAGAAGCAACCTTGAGTTACTGGATACCAAGATTAAACATGAAGATCCATAGGTCAGGTCAGTGAGTAAAGTAAAGTAAAAAAAACAACTTTACTACGATAAAAAGTTAGAAACACACCTCCGATTGCGAAAGGCTGCTCAACAATTGTTCCACCAAGAGGGATTCCATATATTTTACCCCCTTCATACTTGTCCCATCCACCAACAATCAGCCCAGTTTGTAGCATATTCTGCGAAGTTATTTACATCATCAAAACATAAACCTGAATGTACATTTGATAAATAACTAGAAATCAGCTAACGGCGCTAGTCGGATCAACATCTTAAGTTATTAATAGCATCAAAACCTACAGAATGCTATAAATTGGATACTTCTAAGGCTAGATGCAAGTAGAAGTTTGATTAAACACAAACCTTATTGTTGTATGATAACATTCTGATAAGGTTGGCAGCAACTTTGACGGTTGCAGGCTGGCCAAGTTGCATTCTGTAACCAAGAAAATAAATTTGTCGATAATATATTCGTAAAAGAGACCATTAACAATGAAAAATGAAATTAGAAATTTAATGCTAAAAGAGGAGTTGCATATACTGGTCTTTGAACAAGTTAGAGATATGCGTAAAGTTCCTTACGTGTGTTGATGAAGAAAGTGGCGTACGTAGTCGGAAACAATTTGTGAATCTGCAGCCTGAAAATGTAACAATCATATATAAAACTTAATATGAAATGGAAACCAATATGATATCAAGAGTAAACAGAAACATTTGTTTCACCAAATTAGATTAATCATACTCCAATTCAAAGAATCCCATGTGATGATGTTCAAATAAACAGAATTATATTTCAAAATTAACATGAACTTGGTGTTCCAAAATAACCATTACATCTCTTAATCATCAGAGCATTGTCTGATGAAAATTTCTAACCTCATGTTCTCAAGTTACATCCCCCAATGGGACAGGTTTTAGTAATCCTGGTCCCACGCCTGTCGGGTACCCGCTGTTCATTATCCACCGGGTTCACGGGTTTCCCATAAACCATGATCTCATATGGTTAAAAATTACCCAATATTACATGAAACTCGATCTTCAACTACCCTTAGAAACTGACTTGAAATATCATATATTCAACTATATTTATAGAAATTCTATATTTCTAATAATTTTTTAAACAACTTCACAATACCATTTTTTATACTTCTAAGTTGTTATAAAACATTAATATATTATGTTTCAACATGAGTAAACCGGTATAACAGGCTATCGGGCACGGATCATCCAACATTAAACATGTCTCCAACCTAGGGGTGTAAATAAACCAAACCACTCGTGTACCACTCAAGAATCAAGATCGACTCGCTAAAAGCTCATTAACAAACAAGCTCAGGATTCACTAATCAAGTTCGAGTAGCTTGGTAAACCTAAACAAGCGTATTATTCATACAACTTTAACTTAATATATTAAATACATATGTACATAATAATTCTTAGGGGAAGGTTCATATGAGAACCGGCTTGAGTTGAGAGAACTCGTAGGAACTCGACTACCAATTTTTTTTTCACCAAAAATCATTTTAAAAAATTAGCTTTCCAAGGGAAAAAAATTCCTTGCCACTTTTTTACTGTGGAAGTCTCACACCCCCCCCCCCCCCCCCCCCCCAGTGATTTACTGTGGGGTAAATGATTCTTACAGGTGGAAAAAAAAAAAAAAAAAAAAACAACTCGCGAATTTTTTTGCGGATTTTTTTTTTTCAAGGGGGGGGGGGGGGGGGGGGGGCTTGTTTCGTATTACTCTACCTTTGTGCAAAATTTGGTCGGAAAACTCCCACGGAAGTGGAGTTCTCACGAGTTCTGTCAACTCAAAACTCAAGGGTGGTTCTAGTATACATATAATTATTAAAAATGCCTAAAATAGTATATATAAAAAGGTTATAAACTAAAAGTATACAAAAATGCAATTATAACCATATGTAAATAAAAAAACAAACCCGGAAACATAACCATGATAATAAACAAACATATGATGTATGGTAAAAAAGAGAGGAGAGTTGTTGTTGTACCGATCCAGAGCGGCAGAGGTAAACATTATCTGTGAGCTGAGTGATCTTGTCGGAAGCTCTATTCGCCACATATAATCCTATCCAAACACAAATGTCAAATGTAAATCAATCTCCTCATTGTATTGTAGAGAAATCAATCAATACCTGTGCTGGTACGAGAATCGGCTCCGAGAATAACGCCGCCGTCGTACGTGACGCCGATAATGGTGGTTCCCATCGAGTGTGGTGAGTTGAGATCGTTCATCATTGAATCCATTGCTGCTGAAATTGAAGAAGAAGAAGAAGAAGAAGAGTATCGTTATTTGAAGAAACAGGGACACAGAGTTTTCTTGCACAAAAAGAATGCGATAATTTATATTTTTATAAACAAATTAGCCCCTTAGCTATTGCACATAGCAAAATGCACCCGGACTATTTTAGTTACAAAACTTGTCCCTTATTGGTTAGATTGAGAATCGGCTCGTTTAATTTATAAAAGCTCGAGCTCCTCTCGATTTAAGTTTTGTTTCTAAAGTTCGAGTTCAGCTCATTGGTTAGATTGAGAATCGGCTCGTTTAATTTATAAAAGCTCGAGCTCCTCTCGATTTTAGTTTTGTTTCTAAAGTTCAAGTTTAGCTCGTTTATTATTAATTAATTAATTAATTTATTTATATTTATATTAGCTATAGATATTATTTTATATATTATTTAGATATTTTAATAATTTTATAAATAGTAGATATTGTTATTTAATTATATAGCTAATATATTAATTAAAAATTATATAAACATTGGCTCATTTAGGCTCGTGAGCCGGCTCAAGCTTGGGTCCGTGCTCATTTACTAAACAAGCTTTTTTTTTTGCCCCAGGCTCGAACTCGGTTGAGCTTGACTCGTTTCCAGGGCCGGCCCTGAAAATTCGTGTACCCTGTTCGAGCTCAACAAAACGTGCCCTTAGGCCTTAACGAAATTGAGTATTGGGCTCACTAAAGGTCTAAACCTAATGTCAATGGACTAATAACTAATATAACCCATAAAAATAGTTTTGTAAGTGGGCCTATATTGGTATTTGTATAGGTATACCCTATTAATTTTTTTTTTACATATACACATGGTTGTAAAAATCCCGACTAGTCTCCGATTAGTGGCCGATTAATCACTAATCGGAGGTTCACCGATTAATGGCCGATTTATCACTCGGCAATCAATGGCGATCCTATTCTAGCCAAATTTTGGCCAAATACCGGCCAAATTTCGACCAAACCTTATAAATTCCTTCCAAATACTTTAAAGAGATGGTCAATATAAAAGTGTGTGTGTATATATATAACTAAAAATTACATATAAAAATCTCAATCCGATTAATCCCTGTTAATCTCGATTAATCGCTAGTCGGTACCCCACCGCCCGACTAGCGCCTAACGATTCTTACAAAACTGCATATACATATCGGATTTTTTTAGAATAACGTCCCCGCCCACCCTCAGGGCCGGCCATGCTCGTTTTGAACCAAGCTCGAGTAGCTCAATTCATTCAGGATCAATTATCTTAAACCCAATATTAAACAAACTCTAAAAACCGACCTCAAGTATTACATACTCAGCTACATGTATAACAAATTTTTATAATTATTAATGTCAAGCTTTTAGTCACTCCAAAGTATTATTCCTTAAACTTTATGTAACATCTTTATATGTGTGGTTTAGGGCTGGCAATTTTACACGAATACACGACACGAACCTACACGACCTTAACATGTATCGTTTTGACCTTAACAGGTAACAGGTACTAAACAGGTAGACACGCAAATACCTGTTAATTTTCGTGTCTAAACAGGTTAGATACCTGTTTACCTGTTATATACCTGTTAAGACATGTTAAGATTTTAATTTTAATTAAATAAAAAATATAACCCTCATTTACTCAAATAGTCAAATATAGATGGAAGTATGTATGGAACGACCCTGTATTCTTTAGTTCAAAAAAAAAAAAAGAAACCCTAACTCTCTCAAGTTCAGCCGACATCATCCATTCCTCCAGATCCAGCGTGCCGGTCATCCACCGCCGCTCCACCACGCCGCTCCACGCCGCCTGCATCCACGCCGCCTGCATCCACCGTCAGTCATCCACCGCCGCTCCACCACGCCTGCATCCACGCCGGTAATTTTATATTTGTTTCAGTGAATGCCGTATATCTGAGTGAATGACGTTTATATCTGTTTCAGTGTTTGGTTATATCTGAGTTATATATCTGGTTCAGTGTTCGTTTTGAGTCCGTGGTTTTATGTCAAGTTTTGGTCATTGTTAGGTCAGTCTGCTGTTAATCCATGCGTTGAGTCATTAGGGTTCTGCAGTGTCGTGTGTGTCATTGAAAGCTCTGTGTCGGGTCAGTTTGGTTAAATTGTTCTGTCAGTCTGTCGTCTTTGTTTTTGAGTCGAATATTAGTGGTTCAGGTTTGTGCTTTGCTCTGTTTGGTGTCAATAGTCGAGTCAAGTTCAGTTCAGTAGTTTCAACTGGTTCAGGTTTGTGCTTTGCTCTGAATGCCGTTTTGCTTAAACTGTTTCAGTGTTTGGTTAAACTGATACCTGTTTAAACTGTAAATGAGTGAACTTTTATGGTAAATGACTGTGAACTTTTATGGTAAATGACTGTGAACTTTCTGTAAATGATTGTGAACTTTTATTGTTTATGTTTCTTGCAGATTAAGAATGAGTGATTCTCAAAGGAAGGTGGGAAAGAAGAAGGATAAGAAGTCCTATGTATGTTTATCTAACTTTTATGGCTTTCGGTTCAAGTTTGGTATTATTTTTTGTGTAACTTTATTTGTTTTCTCTATTGTAGGTGGAGTCAGATTCTATCAAAGTTGATCTAGAACATGACACCTCAATGAATATGGATGTGGAAGGTGATGAAGTTCACTCTGTGGAGGTAGATGATACAAACGATAGTGATGATAACAAATCAGGAGTAAAGGGTCGCAACAAAGGAAAGAAAAGTTTATAGAGTGTGTTCAGTTGCTTTCTTTGAAAAGGAAAAAGGGGTTAAGGCAAGACGTCGTTACTAGGTGGAATTCTACCTTTTTAATGCTTGATAGTGCCCTTTTTTATCGACGCGCCTTTTGCCATTTAGAATTGAGTGATTCTAATTATAAGCATTGTCCGAATGCATTAGAGTGGGAAAAGATTGGAAAGATGTGTTCTTTTCTTGGAGTGTTTTATGATATCACAAATGTTTTTTCGGGTACAAAATATCCAACTGCAAACTTGTATTACCCACATGTTTTTATGGCTTACTTGACTTTGAAAGTGGGTATGGGTTCAATATGGATGGTGGTTCTTCTACAACTTCAAATGTCGCAAGTACTTCAGATGCTAGCAAAGGAGTTGAGGAAACGGGAGATGATGATTCAACAAGTGTCTTTGGAGTTAGAGCTAGACTTAAGGTAATTTATTTGTTAATATATTTTTTTTTTAAATTGTTGTCTTTTAATCTTTTAATTTTTATATGTATTCATTTACTAATTATTTATAATTCTTTTTTCGGATTTTGATCAGTTTCAAAGTAAAGATTTTCTAGCTAACAAAAAAACAGAATTGCAATTGTATTTGGATGAGTCAAGAGTTGATAGGAACTCGAACTTAGATATTTTGACTTTTTGGAAAGCCAATGAGTTTAGATATCCCACACTTGCAAGGATGGCAAGAGACTTTTTGACAATTCCGGTTTCTACCGTCGCATCGGAGTCCACATTTAGTGCAAGTGGAAGAGTTCTTAATGAACATCGAAGCTCACTTGGTAAAGATACCGTTGAGGCTCTAATATGCAGAAAGGATTGGTTATATGGAGATTATTGCAATGTCCCTTTTTCCTTGAGTTTTGTAAGGTTTTTATAACATAATATCACACTAATAGTATATGTTTGTTTGGATTTGTAGGTTCTAATGAAGTTAATTTGGATGAGCTCACTGAAGATATAATGTCACTTGATATTAGTGGAGAATCAAATGCTTCAAACTCAATGAACACTTCTAAGGTAACCACTCCAAATGCTTCGAGTAGTGTTGCTAAAAAACAATGAACAATCAAAGGTACTTACTCCAAATGTTTAAAGTAATGTTTGATAAATTAAAATTACTCAATTTATATCCAATTGTCAATGCTAAATATGAGTACAATTATGTGCAGGTTTGAATTGTTGGAATTAAAGATCTAAGAAGAGAACCATGGGAACTTGGAAACTTTGAACATGTTTTTAATGGATGTATTGAATTATTTAAGTCTTTTGTGATTTGCCGTTTATGGATTTTTGTTTTAAACTTGTTAAGTATTCGGTATTTTGTGGATTATTTAAGCTGTTTGTGAACTTTTGGCGAGTTTTGTTTCACTAAACAGGTTCTAAATATGTAATTATTTTAGTGTTAATTAACAGGTATTAACAGGTAATTTTCGTGTATTTCGTGTCGTGTTCGTGTTTGAAAAATAGGACACGAAATCTTATCGTGTCGTGTTCGTGTATAGCCTATCGTGTATCGTGTCTTATCGTGTTGTGTCTTATCGGGTACGGGTATACACGATATGCCAGCCCTAGTGTGGTTGTGGGACTGTTTTTTTGGGTAATCCGGAGGCTATCATCAAACATTACAAAACTAATACTAACGTAACCTCCCTATTTTTAACACGTTTTACACAAAACTCTCTATTGGTGGTAAGTACTTTGTTAGAACTTACAAACATATAAATAAAATCGGCCATGCATAGCATATCCCAAAGAAGGTAAATGATGTAGGTCGGTTCCCCACATGCGGTATGTTAGTGGCAACCTCCTATGTATTGGTCAAGAAAAGGAGGAGTTGGTTGACTGTTTTCGGCTTGTTGCAGGTACTAAACTTTCCCAGCTTAAAGACACTTGGACGTGGAATGATGTTCCCCTTCAACACTTGGCGGTTCATGATACTAAAAAGTGGGTTACCAGAGATGAAGTGGAGGAAGCTAACGATTATCATAGTTGGTGTAAATGGGTTCCGGCTAAATGCAATATCTTCATGTGGAGAATTAGTTTAGACAGGATTCCCACGAAACAGGCTCTTAGTAGACGGAACATATGGGTCGGAGATCTCAAGTGTAGCCTCTGTGAAGACGGTGAAGAAACGACTGATCATTTATTCACTTCTAGCCTGGTTGCTGATGGAGTATGGTCCGGTATTGCGCATTGGTGCCATCTTCCTCCTATTTTTCTGTTCACGGTCAAAGACATTCAAAGCTTAGCGGATCAGACGAGATTTAGGGCAGGCAAAAAAGACCTTCTGCTTGGCATCTTCATTCTCACGTGTTGGAGGTTGTGGAAGGCTAGAAACGAGAAGGTTTTCAAGGCGGCGAAAGTTCAAATTTGTAACATTATTGCGGATGTAAAATCTCTTAGTTTTCTGTGGTTTAATAGTAGGGGCCAAGAAGGATAGGGTAGAGTGGAAGGAGTGGAATCGCTTTGCTTTTGATGTAACGTAACGGTTGTTTTGTTTTGTGTCCCTCGTCTTTCTCCATCTTGGAGATAGGCGGTTCGGGTGGTGTTTAATGAAATTTGCCCTTCAAAAAAAATGTATTGGTCCAAACTTCTGTATATGCGCCTATGCTTTGTGAAATGGGTTTCCATATGTGTGAATTGTTAGACCATGTGTAGTGGTACACTTGAATAAAGCTCCTACCTATGGGCATTTTACGACACGTGTTGTAACACCCCGTGTTTTGAAAGTCAAAGTCAAAGTCAAGATTGAAGTCAAAGGGAGACAAGATTGCTAATTGCGATCTGTCACTCCTTGCCCAATTCCTGTTTTGACTTCTTTGACTTGTAATTAGTCTAATTTTGTTATCGCATTAGTTGTATTATGTGGAGTATCTATTAATAATCGCATACTAATCGCGTGTTTAAATCGATTTATCGTTTATCGCTATCGCATACGCAACTCGACTTACGCGTTCTGATTATTATTATTATGTGTGTGTGTGCCTTATGTGTTACTTGTGCATGTTTAATTATGTTGTGATGTGGTGATCAATCGAAACGCAATCGCAATCGAATCGCAAACGCTAAACGAACGTTAAATAAGGATGCTTGTATGTTGATATAGTAGTTGGGATTAAAAGTAATTTGAATAGAAAACTCTATCGCATCGCAACGCTCACACTCGAATCAAAACTGCAAAACTCATCGCGCCGTGCACTCAAACCGAGTGGCCAGTCGACCGAGTTGCCACTCGACCGGACCGCCATCCGATCGGAGTGCCACTCGACCGAGCTGCCACCCACCCAGGTGCCACCCGGTCGGATTGCCACTCGACCGAGCTGCCATCCGGAAGGGCTGCCATTCGATCGACCAGCCTCTTTTCCCCCTTTCCATTTATGGAAACCCTATAAATACCCCCCTATGTCAACCTCATTGATGTTGACAGCTCCCTCTCCCTCTCCACTCCCTCCAGCCGCTATTTCTTCAGATTTCTCTCGATTCTTGTAAGTTTTCAACCTAAATCTTGTACTTTCTTAATCTACACGCACTCCTACACATTTCTATCTTTTGAATCTTCACTTTTAACCGTGAAATCACTAGATTTGAGGTGTTCTAGGATGATGTCATCATGGTGTTCTTATGAACTTCATGTTTTGGCTTCAATCCACCAAGAACAACTCAGATCTGAATAATTTCCACATGAATAAACAAAGATCTTTCATAGATTTGAACATATTCATGGTGAAAAGGATTGAAAGATGGTTTTCAAGCTTTCTTTCAACTCTTTTACACTCAATACACTCAAAACCGATAGAACCGGAGCTTGTTCTAATCTTCTACTCTTCCTTGTTGATGTGTTGGTTCAAGATCTGGATTCTATCCACGAGAACACTGATTTCGGGTTAAGCATGAAACACCGTCTCGAACAGTTAACTGGTCGGACTAGGGTGGTTCCTGTCCGATCGGGTCACTAAGTCTTGACGAGGGTTCTGTTGTTTAGCACGTTATCAAACAGTCTCGAGAAAACGACAAACTACCAAAACAACCAAGGAAGAAGACGACCAGGTCATCTGGGACGGATTGCCGTCCGATCGGATTGCCGTCCGATCGGATTGCCACCCGACCTGACAGCCACCAGGTCGGATTGCACCTTGGGTCCCACCCTTAAATTTCATTTCAGCAATTGAGGTTTGAACATCGAACGGATTGCCACTCGACCATGTGATGTTTTGACTTCAGCACTTAAACAACTTTTCAACATGTTCAATCCGAGCGGATTGCCATCCGGTCGGATAGCCATCCGACCGAGTGACCATCCTGCTGTGAACTTGTTCTCAAACAAGAGAAGTCTTGACTAATCGGATTGCTGTTCGATCGAACGGTCGTTCGATCGACCGACCTGAAAGGTAGAGATACTTCTCTATTTTTAAAATGCTACAACGAAAACTTCAAAAGGCAAGCCATCATACACAAGCACATCCATCCCAAACGAGGTAACAATCCACTCGTATGGTCACCCGATCGGATGACCGTCCGAACGGATTGTCACCCGGTCGACCGACCACCCGATCGGATTGCCACCCAACCGGATTACCGTTTGACCCACTGACACTTCACACCATTTTACGCACTGACTTTCGCTTATATTATCGATAACTGTTCAGGCTATTATCCGCTCTAGCGCTCCCTTCAATCCATTAATTCAACCGCTGTGAGTATACTCGAACCCTTTTTGCTTTATGCACTTTTGGGTGTTACATACGTTACTTATACTAAATCACATCGAACACACTACGCAATACTTTAACGCTAACCGTTACCGCATGTTATACGTGACTTAATAAATGCTTGTTTGTTTTGTTTACACATGGAATGCTGTCTACCTGCCTTAGCAACGATAGTACTATTTGTTTGGACTCAGCACCTGTTCACTCAGGGGTTGTTAAGGACAATTTGTTAAATGGCTCACAGTGGTGAGTGTGTATTACAAACTGCCTTGGGCAGTCAACCCGCAGTCATTGGTATTGATAGGTTCATGTCGATAATTAACGTGCTTCATTTCACACTGTGTGCGTGCTGGTTATGCATAAACGATTTCGAACTCTATTATATCTATCAAACTTGTATGCTCAACTTTACACTATGTGTATTGACTTTTACTTTAACGTATGTGGCAGGTGCTTAAGATGCTAGGATGCTTTGTTTGCTGTGAAATCGAGGCTAGGAAAAAGTCTAGAAACAAAGACAATTTATTTTAATGCTTAAATCTGAGTTGTCGGAACTCGTGTTTGTTTGAAGAATGTCTATGTCTGTAATAACTACATTATCTTATGGGTCATGGTATGGGACATGATATTTTAAACTATTCGGTAATATAGTTGTTATGGAATTTCTTTGAACAATCTGTTTCGCTCAGTGTCGCGCCCGGATGATTACGCCATCGATTGGGGTGTGACAGATTGGTATCAGAGCCATAACTATAGGGAATTAGGCAAGACTCGACCTAGTCCGGGTCGACGTCTTAGAAACGACCTAGTCTATAGTTAGGTACCAACAGACTGACTTGTGCATATCATGTAGGGATTATGTACGAGCTTACTTGCTATTTCTCGCTATTCTCGCCTACGCTACACTATCACTGCACTCTAATTTTTTGAAAATGAACGAGCAATTAGGTCGAGATTTGGTGTGAAAGCTGCAAATTGTCGACTGAATTGCTTGTTCGACCCACATTTTATCTACAAACGGGAGAAATTGTGCCAAATCAAGAGTGAAATCCATACTTTGACGAATAATTTCTCCTTCATTTTATCAAAAACAGGAACGAAGTCGTTAAGTCAGGAGTGAAACCCGAACCTCGACGACTTGTTCCGATCTCTATCTTGTTTTACAAAACTCTTACCAAAGTCTCGACAGACTCCAACGACTTGTAGTCACGTTGAAACTGGAAGGATGCGTGCCATTCGCCCAGATTTGAGGCGAGAGCACAGTCCCGATGGTCAAAGTGTGCACGGACAGTCCTTGTGAATAGTCGAATCACTTTGGTTAGTCAATGTCTATCAGCCTAAGACAATCTATTCTCGATTTTTACGTGTTTCGATTCTGAGCCCGCAACTGCTGACTCTGATACTCGTCGATTTTATGTGCTTATGTGTGTATTTACCTGTTTATATGTTTCGGTTTTTGGTGATGTAGGATCGTTTGCACGACCAAACGAGTCTTTCAGAAGAGTTTTTGATCTATATAAGAGGCGAAAACAAACGTATTGATTTGAATCAGCTTGATATACACTTTAATTGTCTTGTATATTGATATAACAACGTTTTACAGCCTGGAGACACTTCGGCAGCACCTCGGCACCGGAATCAGAAAGATCTAAATGAAATGACAAAGCTCAGGTATTTATAGGGATGGCCATTTCGCATGGAATGGGCATGACCCATTTCGTGCGGAATGGACAATGTCCATTTCGTGCGAAATGGACAATGTCCATTTCGTGCGAAATGGCCTCTTCCATTTCGTGCGAACTGGTCCAGCATCTCTAAAATCCTATCAACTAGCCTACCGAGCTCCATTCTATCCAATCTAGATACAAGACTCGATACAAGACGAAGTCGACAGACATATGCACCAACAGACTCCCCCTTGGATGTTGACGAAGTCTTCTGTGTCGAGTCTTCAGCATGACAAGTCTTCAGTCTTGATCAGTCTTCGTGCTCTTTCCAAAGTATCTGACAGTGTAAGCATCCTTCAATCTTTTCTCTTCTTCTATCCTCCCCCTTGGATGTTGATTTAATAATCTTCAAGCTTCAATTTTCAAACTCCCATTGGATGTTGATCCAAAATCTGTATCTGGCTCTTATGTCCTCAGGCTCCCCCTTTCGATAAGCTGGGATCGCAGTCTGGAATTCACTATCTGCACAAACTCTACCTCAAGGTAAATTTCACAAATTTAAAATTTGACAAATTTATATACCACAAGCAGATATCGTTCAAAATGATTTAACATTTATAATTTCTGATGACCACTTGTAAGAATAACATTCAGATTTGACATTTTCATTTCGAAATCTTTTCTCATTTCAAACAAACTCCCCCTCACCTGTTGTTCATCGTGTTTAGCACTCGGAATTTTGAAAATCAGCTTTTCCAACATCAGTTGTCGAAAATCTTTTTGTTTTTTTTCAAAATTTTATGCTAAAACACACTGAGAATCTTTTTGGATTTTGTTTTTAATGAAATGCAGTAAAGAAATATTTACAGACAATATTTTTGTGAGTTTGTGTAAGAGGATCATATTAGTCTATAAGACAAATCACTAGCACCGTTGAGCTTTAAACCCTTTAAGTTCTAAACGATTCACTTAGATTGTCACTATACTGATCCACTTAAATTTTCACACAAAGTTCAACTGTTTCGAGATACGAGATTAATGTTTTAGAAACTTAAACTTATTCGCGTGTCCCACCTCAGAATATACTCCCTATCCAGACTCCTATATTCAGTCTTACAGGTGAATGTACACTAATGATATCTGTAAGGGGTTAAATGCGAGACCATGAGAGCTTAGGCTATTGCTTCCGCAAAATCAGATAAATGATGGTTCGACTTTAGGTGTGTTCCCTTTAGAGAATCTTTTCTTCAACAGCACATGATTAGCATTTTTCAATGTTTCATCATTTTTTATGCTGAGGGTGGGCTTTAAGAATAAAGCAATGTAAAGTATTATACGAGGACTAGGCTATTGCTCCCGCAAAATCAGAAGTCCAGGTATAATACCCCACATATCACCACGCACAGAGACCTAGTATGTCAGAAATAGAAAGCCCTTTAAACAAGATTTCAGGGGGTTACCTATATATCCGAGAGATGTTCCCCATGAAATAAGTAAGTATGATATTTAGGTTTATATCTCGACAACAATCTACTATGCGTGCGAAAACCTACTGGCATATCATCAGTGATATCGTTTATCACATTTGACTTTCCAATTCTTTAGCGTGTTGTGATAGTCCACTGATGTACTATCATTTCCTCTTTTTCACAACAAAACTCATTTTTGATTTTTCAATGTTTTTGACTTTTTAAATTTTATCATGTTTTTGGATTTTTCAAATTTTCGAAATGTTGGTGCATACATCTTTCGACTTCGTCTTATATCGAGTCTTACACTAGATATGTTAGATCAGGGCACGTTGTACGAGAAAATAGCAGATTTTAGTGTAATTGGAGCTGATTCCGCTTGAATGGGCTATTCCGCTTGAAATGACATTTGTCATTTTCAAGCGGAATCAACAACAATCCTTATTCCGCTTGAAGCTGTTTAAAGCGAAATCTCGAAGTCTATATATAGCAGTTCAAGCGATATCAGTTGCAGAAGTTCCTGAAATTCATACCGAAGTGCTGCCGGTTTGAATTCTGAATGTAATCGTTGTTAAATCAATCAGAAGAGTGTTTAAAGTGAATTACAAGCTGTGTCCAAGTCTTTTTCTTATTTTCCGCATCTGAAACAGATCAAAACTCATCTGAACGACTCGTTCGGGTCACAACACGATCCTACAAGTGGTATCAGAGCTCAGGAGGAGGAGTTCTGCAGATTACAGCTGGATTTCATTGTGTTTTCTTTCTTCTACACCTTCTTTCTTCAATAGAACAAGTTTTCACGGCTAAAATCGGCTAAGTTTCTCACATATTGTGCAAAACTGCATATTAACAAACCCTTGAAAGTTTCAGAGCTAAAATCAAAGTAAAAGTGGTGAAAATGGACCTTAGACTAGATTCCGCTTGAACGAACAACTGAGATTTCGCTCAAGATTGCTTATTCCGCTTGAAAGTGCACTGATTCCGCTCCAAGTTGATATTTCGCTTGTAATACTTGTGATTCCGCTTCAAAGTGTTGAGATTCCTCTCCAAACAGGATATTCCGCTTGAAACTGTTGTTTGGAGATTTCGCTTGAAAGAGTGTTTTGGTATTTCGCTTGAATTTGATTTAGGTTATTTCGCTTGAATTTGATTTCATCATGAGTGAAGAATTTTACAACGCGTTCGCAACATCCCCGACTACTCCGACTTCTATTGCTCAGAACATGAATTTAGAAAACGAAACCGGAACATTACAAAAAACCCCAAAGCTAATGAGTATTGAAGAGTATTACGGCTGGAAAGACAGATTTGAAAACTGGGTTCAGGCTAACCATCTAAGATCATGGGAGTGCATTCTGAAGAAGTATGTTTTACCACGTACTGATTTGCAAGTTGTGAAAACAATTTCTAAATTCAGTGACCAAGAACGAGATATGTACAAAGCTGAGAAAATGATGATCAGTTTACTTCAACAAGCTATTAAAGAAGATATTTTTGTACTGCTTCAACATGACAAAACATCAAAATCAATTTGGGATGCTCTTCGAATCAAATTTGAGGGTAGTGAAAATATGATTAAGAGCAAAAAGGCATTGCTTAAGAAAGAATTTGATCTATCCACTAGTTTGCCCGGGGAAGATACAAAGAAGTTAATTGAAAGATATTGCCACTTGGTGCGATCTATGTCGATGCTAAGTATAACCAAAGATCGTGAAGAGTGGGTTGATAAGTTAGCTGACGCTTTACCGCAAAAAGAGTGGGGTACTTACTTGATGATTCTAAAGAACACTGGGGTATATGATGGGTTGACAATTTCTCAGTTTATTGAGAAGATTCAGAGTCAAGATCTGGAACAGCAAAAGATTGCGAGGATGAATAATCCGAGTGGTCAACAAGATGTGAAAATGTATTACAAAGGCAGTGTTCCAGAAGCTGAAAAAAGTCCAAAGATTCAAATTGCTTTTAGTGCTAGAAATTCATCAGAAAATGTTGATCAGGGTTCTAACAAAAGCAGTGGGTTCTCTTCATATCCGAGTGTTAATCCAAAAGATACAACATCAAGCTTTCAGCATCAAAGTTCTAAAAGTGGAAATGGTTATATGATACAATGCAACATTGCTTTGAATCTTCCTGATGGTCAAAGTTTCTCTGAAGAAATTGCGAAAGATCACATTGCATTACTTGGTTCTGTGCTACTATCCTATGAAAGTTTGGTTGCAGCGCGGTTCGGGAATCCTATGCTAACAAAGGAGGATTACGATCAGATAGACGCTGAAGAAATGGAGCTTATGGACATCACATGGTGTTTAGCTAGTGTCCTAAGAAGAGAAGAAAAGTTCAAATTGATTACTGGAAGAAATGATTTTCTTGATGCACACGTTTCTACTTTAGGTTTTGATAAATCTAAAGTTACTTGTTTTCGATGCAGGGAGAAAGGTCATTTTAAGAGAGAATGCAAGAATAGGGAAGCAAATGAAGCAAAGAATCCATTCGGAAAAGATGATTACTACCGGAAAGCCATATATCAACAAGTTGGTCAACAACAACAACAAGAACCACAAGTGGCTCATGGTAGAAAAGTGATAGAGGATTCAATGTTTGGTGAATCAAGAAGATTTTAGCTGGAACAAATACATTTCATCCGATAGCAAAGCATGCTTAATCAATCAAGATGATGAAAGGTTACCAGAAGGTTTTAGCTGGGATATGTTTGTGGATGAAAAAGGAGAGTTTAAAGCTTTCATTGCTAAGATCATGAAAGAACCAGATATGTTTACCGAGTGGATGAAATCTATTGGTGTTAGTGTGAAGAATGAAGATGAAAAATCTGTTTCATTAGATGAAAGCTCAGAAAGATCAGATGAGAGTTCAGAAAGAGAAATTGTATTTGATCAAACACCATCTGATTCTGGTTCTTCGGATGATAATTCTGACAAATCAGTAGAGTTTGATCAATCACCAACTGATGACAGTAGTGATGATGAAGAAGAAAAACATATTAATATTGCAAAATCTCATCTTTCTCCTGAAAGTTTTCATTTTTATTTTGTAGACCGCTTGGAGAAGCTGAAGGAGAAACGAGCAGAAAAAGAACAAAAGCAAATGAAGTCTGAAAGTGAAAAGGATGAGATAGTTCAAAAGGAAGAAGTTAAAATTGTTGCTGAGAAGGTTGTTGAAACAGAAAAGGTAACTGAAGCAGAAAAAGTGGTTGAGGTGGTGAAAACAATTGAAGTAGAAAAGATTGTGGAAGTCATCAAGCCTTGCTCAAAGTGTTTAGAACCATGCAAGGAATGTGCAGCAAAAGACGAGAAGCTAGCTGAGTTTGAGAAGATGAAAGAACAATTACTGTTCAATCTCAACTATGTAAAGGAGTCTTATGATGTTTTAAACAGAACAGTAACTGGTCTTCAAAAGACAAACTCTGAAAGAGAAAATGCTTTGACGATGATGAATGCAACGATGATGACGAAGCAGAAAGCTATTAACTTCTACATCGAAGAAAGTGCAAAGTGGAAGCAAGAGTTGGAGACCGAGAAGATTGAGAATGAGAGGATCAGACGATTATTACAAAGTTATTCTAGTTCTGATTATCTTATTGATAGAATTTATCCAACTGTTGCAGGTTTCGAAGCATTTTAGGATGACAAGCCAAAGAAGAAAGATACTGGTAAGAAACTGACTGTTAGCTATAACAAGTGTCCGCCCCCGATCTGGGAAGGTTATTCTCCTAGAAAACCAAATGAAGAGCAAGTCGAAAAAGCAGTCAATATAAAGTTAAAAACCGATACAACTGATGAATTACCAGAAAACATTGACGTTACTTTCACACCATCTGACACTGATCATGAGTCTGAGTTAATAAAAAAGGTGGTCGATCAGGTGTTGGATACTGATGAGGAGTCTGAGTCAAAGTCTGAGTCTGGAGGGTCAAGTTCGTCAGTCAACAGTTCAAAACCGATGGTTAAAAGGGCTTATAGTAAAGAGTTTTTGTTATCAAAAGCAAATTTGAATGATGAAACATTCGAAGTAGCATATACTTTGAATGATTCTGACAAATTATATTCTGACAAAGAGTTTCCTATAAGAAGTGTCAGATTTGAAATGATCAAAAAGGTTTTCAAAATGACAGAAATAAATATTTCTGAAATAAAAGATTTAAATCTTACTGGAAAACCTAAAAAATACACTTCAAGAGTTCAACAACGATTAAACAAGAAAAAAGGTTACAATTCTGGTTCTGGTTTTCAAAAGAAACAAAACCATAATGGTAATTTCAAAAAGAAAGGTTTAGGTTTTATTCCATCTGAAAATTATAAAAATGAGAAAAATTCTAAAACAAAAACAGAATTTGTTTCAGGAGGAAGTGCTGAAGAAGAACAGAAGAAACCTTTCTGGAGACAATCAAACCAGGAGTTTCTTGCTGAAAAGAAGAGAACAGGAACTGGAGTTTTTCACAGAAAGGATACTCGAACCTGTTTCAAGTGCAATGAAACTGGTCACATTGCTTGGAATTGTCCGACGAATACTAAGACAAAATAGGGAGTATCTGAAAAACTTAAAGAAAAAGTTGTTGATATTGAACCACCAACTGAGAAATTTAAACTTTTTGAAAATTCGACTTATGAAGTTGGTAAGTGTTCAAAGAAAAACTTTTACAAAAAGAGAGCAAAAGACAACCAAATGTAGGTTGTTAAGAAGATTGATGAGAAAGTCGGCGATGAATCTGATTCTACAAAATCAATGGAAAATTTCATCATTGAAAAATGAAAGTGTTAAACAAAAGGTTGGTAATGTGGAGATCTCGAATCAATTTTATTCTGAGAAGAATGAATTTGATATTGAAAAAACTTTTAATGGAAATGTGAAGAAATTTTTTGGGAAGATGATTGATGGGAAAGTAAAAGGGGTTAAAGATTTTTATGCTACAAAGAAAGCAACTTATAACCCTACTGAACAAGAGTTAAAAACACCCAAGGTTGGTAAGACTTGGGTGGAAATTCTTTTTCCTTGAAAATCTGGACTTGCCGGAGATCCCAAGTTTGTTATTGCGGATCAGGAATCGGCATCATTCTTGTTAAATTAGAGTTTGTGAAAGATTTTAAAATGGTTAAATTTTTACAGGTTGTGACTTGCCGGAGCTTCCAGGTTGGTAAGTGTGAAGCAGGAATCGGCATCTTTATTGGTAAAATGAATTTGTGTAGATGTGTTATTCCTACAACTGGTAAAGAGGTTTATTCTTACAAAATGATTCATCAAGGTCATTAATTTGAACTTGATGTAATCCTTATACGAGTGGTTGAAACCAAAGAAATGATGAACCCCGAACCTACAAGTGGTTAAAACAAAACTTATTTTCCGGAAAAATCATTTTGATTAAAGCAAACTTAAGTGTTTTGAAATCATAATGAGAAAATAGTTTGTTGAAAGGGGGAGTTCTGATTGTTTATGCCAGGTGGATGGCGAATTGAAGCGATTTGATATCGGTTGTCAATTTTATTGTACAGTTTGTTTTTAATTTTCCTTTAATGTGTTTGCATTTTAGGGGGAGTAAGAGGTTTCAGAAAATCCAAAAACATTTGAAAATTTGAAAAAGGCAAAAACATGATAAAATTCAAAATGAGTTTTGGTGTCAAAGAAGAGGAAATGATAGTACATCAGTAGACAGTTACAGTATGCTAAAGAAATGTAATGTTTAAATAGCGTTAAACGGTCTCACTGATGATATGCCGATAGGTTTTTACACATTTAGTAAGCTTTTTCGGGATATAAACTTAAATTCAAACTTGCTTATTTCGTGGGGAACACTACTTGGATATATAGGTAACCCCTGAAATCTCGTTTGAAAGGTCCCTCTTTCTGAGATACTAGGTCTTTATGCCCAGTGATAACTGGGGTATTATCCCGGGACTTCTGATTTTGCGGAAGCAATGGCCTAGTCCCCGGAGAATACTTTCTGCTTGCTTGAATTATAGCGCCGCCCTCAGCATAAAATGATAAGACAATAAAATTGCTAATCAATGCTGTTGTAAAAAAAGATCCTCTAAAGGGGACCCACCAAAAGTCGAGCCGTCATATCTCTGTTGAACGGAAGTTCTGACCTGAGCTCTCACGGTTTCGTACTGTTTCATAATTTATTCCCTTACAGATATCATCTGTGGTATACTCACCTGTAAGACTGAATATTGGGATCTGGATACGGGAGTATATTCAAGAGGTGGGACACATGAATGAGTTTAAGTTCTTAAAACATCTAATTGATATCCTGAATTTGTTGAAATTTGTGTGAGAATTTAAGTGGATCGGTATATCGACAATCTAAGTGAATTGTTTAATTCTGGATGTGTAACTAAGCTCAACGGTACTTGTGACTTGTCATAAACTGATATGACCCTCTTACACAAACTCACAAAAATATTGTTTGTAAATATTTCTTTACTGCATTTCATTTTATTTCTTTAAAAATCCAAAAAGATTTTCAGTGTGTTTTAGCATAAATTTTGAAAAATTCAAAAAGATTTTCGACAACTGATATTGAAAAGTTGTTTTTCAAAGTTCCAAGTGCTAGACATGTTGACCATTTTGTGAGGGGAAGTGTGTTTTTAATCAAATGTGTTCTAAACAAATTTACATATGGTTCATCAGAAATTTGAGAGAGTGTCATGATATATAAAGTTGAAATGTTTAAATGAGTGAAATTTTACTTTGAGGTAGAGATTGTGCAGATAACCTGAGTTGGATGAGAGCCAGGTCATGATCTTGGAACAACATTTTGAAAAGCCAGGTTAATCGATCCTGAGAAGCTTGTGTTTAAAGAGCCGGTTTCCGATACCTGAAGACTCAGTGGATAAAATGCAAGCCAGGCAACGATCTTGAATTTATGAAAGCCAAATTACGATCCTGAAGCTGATGATGCTGATGAACTTAAGGAATGCCAGCACATCATAAGTGGGAGTCTGAAGACATTCGAGAGAAGATTAGAGAGTGTATTGCCCAGAGACTGATAAAGACTGAAGATGAGAAGACTCGACACTTACGACTCGTCAACATCTGAGGGGGAGTCTGTTGGTGCATACATCTGTCGACTTCGTCTTGTATCGAGTCTTACACTAGATATGTTAGATCAGGGCACGTTGTACGAGAAAATAGCAGATTTTAGTGTAATTGGAACTGATTCCGCTTGAATGGGCTATTCCGCTTGAAATGACATTTGTCATTTTCAAGCGGAATCAACAACAATCCTTATTCCGCTTGAAGCTGTTTCAAGCGGAATCTCGAAGTCTATATATAGCAGTTCAAGCGATATCAGTTGCAGAAGTTCCTGAAATTCATACCGAAGTGCTGTCGGTTTGAATTCTGAATGTAATCGTTGTTAAATCAATCAGAAGAGTGTTGAAAGTGAATTACAAGCTGTGTCCAAGTCTGTTTCTTATTTTCCGCATCTGAAACAGATCAAAACTCCTCTGAACGACTCGTTCGGGTCACAACACGATCCTACACGAAATTTCTAAAATTTTTTACTCTCCCTAAAATCAAAAATATGTTTCAATTTTTTATTTTCAAGGAAAATTTGAAAATGAACTGTACAAACAAACTGACAAACTGATTTTCAAGCTTCAATTCGCCATCCACTTGGCATAAACAATCAGAACTACCCCTGACAACAAATTATTTTCCCATTATGATTTCAAAACACTTAAGTTTGTTTTAATCAAAATGGTTTTTCCGGAAAATAAGTTTTGTTGATTTTTCTTGTAAAATCGGGGATTTTTTCATCACTTTGTTTTTTTTTAACCATTTGTATGAAAATTAAATCAAGTTCAACTTAATGACCTTGATTAACCACTTGTAGGTGAAAACCTTTTTTCAACCACTAGTAGGTTCACTTATCAACCATACCATTTGTAAATTGAAATATGACAATTTTCAAGAATACTACCACTTGTAGGTCGAAATATCATTGAACAACCACCATTCACGAAAGTGATATTTCTCAAGAAAGATGCCGATTCCTACTCCCCAATTACCAACCTGGGAGTTCCGGCAAGTCAGGATTTTTACATATGGAATACAGACACCCAAGCCTGACTAGCTTTGGGTGTGATCTTTTCAGTTTCACTCGGGGTTTGAACATTCCTTTTTTTTTTCATAAAAATCTTTTACCCCTTTGGCCTTACCCTCGACCATTTTTCCAAAAATATTTTTCACTTTGTCGTTAAAAACCTTTTCGACATCAAATTCTTTCTTTTCAGAATAGAATTGATTCGAAATTTCCACTTTCCCAACCTTTGATTTTAAAATTTCAGCCCGCAATGGTGGAAAGTTGACATCATCCATTGGCGGTACTGAATTATCACTTTTAACCTCAACTTGTGGCTCCTCTGACTTTGACGAGTCAGATTCATCGCCAGATTTAACATCTATTTTCTTAGCAACCCATGTTTGGTTGTTAAGATTCACCCTTCTTTTGTAAAACCTTTTTGAACATTCACCAACTTCATATGTTGAGTTTTTAAACACTTTGAATTTTTCATTTGGTGGTTCAGTTTTGTCAACAACTTTTTCTTTTAGTTTAGAAACAACTTCCTGTTTGGTTTTGGTTGCCTTTGGACAATTCCAGGCGATGTGACCAAATTCTTGACATCTATAACAGGTTCTTGTCTCCTTTCTCTGATGAACTCCATTCTTCTCATGTTTCTGTTTTTCTGCAAAGAACGCTTTGTTCGATTGCTTCCAGAATGAGCTCTTTTCTTCTTCCTCAGAACTTGACCCTAAAACAAATATTGTTTTTGTTTTAGAAATTTTCTCATTTTTATGATTTTCGGATGAAGTAAAACCTAAACCTTTCTTTTTGAAATTACTGTTATGGTTTGGTTTCTTTTGAAAACCAGAACCAGAATTGTAACTTTTTTTCTTGTTCAATCTTTGTTGAACTCTTGAAGTGTACTTTTTAGGTTTGTCATTAAGATTTACATCTTTTATTTCAGAAATATTAATTTCTGTTAATTTGAAAACCTTTTTAATCTTTTCAATTTGAACACTTCTTATTGGAAATTCCTCATCAGAAAATAATTTGTCTGAATCATTCAAAGTATATGCAACTTTGAAGGTTTCGTCATTCAAATTACTTTTTGATAACAGAAATTCTTTATTGTAAACCCTTTTGACCGATGATTTTGAACTGTTGACCGACGAACTCGAACTTTCAGACTCAGACTTTGACTCTGACTCCTCATCCTTATCCAACACCTGATCGACCACTTTCTTTATTAACTCAGACTCATGATAAGTGTCAGGCGATGTGAATGTGACGTCAATGTTGTCTGGTAAATCATCAGTTGTTTCGGACTTTAACTTTATATTGACAGCCTTTTTTACTTGTTCCTCATTTGGTTTTCTAGGAGAATAACCTTCCCATATCGGAGGCGGACACTTGTTATAACTGACACTTTGTTTCTTACCAGTATCATTCTCTTCTGGCTTCTCACCTTGAAATGCTTCAAAACCTGCAACAGTTGGATAAATTCTGTCAATCAAATAATCAGAACTTAAATAACTTTGCAACAATCTTCTGATTCTTTCATTTTCTATCTTTTCAGTCTCCAACTCCTGCTTCAACTTTGCACATTCTTCAATATAGTGATTGATAACCTTCTGCTTAGACATCATCACTGCATTCATCATGGTTAAAGCATCTTCTCTTTCTGAGTTTGTCTTTTGTAGACTATTCACCGTTCTGTTCAACACATCATATGATTCTTTCACATATTTAACATCGAACAATAATTTTTCTTTCATCCTGTCAAGCTCACTAAACTTCTCATCTTTCTCTTCACAATGTTTGCATGGTTCCAAACATTTTAGACAAGGTTTCGTGATCTCAACAATTTTTTCAACCTCGATAATCTTTTCAACTTCGACTATCTTTTCAACTTCAACCACTTTCTCAACTTCAACCATCTTCTCAGCAACTTTAACTTCTTCATTCTGTTCATGCTTCTCTTCCTGAGCATCATTCTCATATTTTATCTTTTTCTGTTCTTTTGCTGCTCGCTTCTCCTTTAGTTTCTCCAATCTATCTGCAAAATAAAATTTAAAACTTTCAGGAGATAATTGGGTTTTTCCAATGTTTATTTGTAATTCTTCTTCATCATCACTGCTATCAGTTGATGATTGATCAAAGACTGTTGTCTTTTCTGAGCTTTCTTCTAAAGAGACAGATTCTTCATCTTGACTTTTCTCATCATTAGCAAACACATCCATCCACTCTTTCATCAAATCTGGTTCTTGAACTATTTATGCAATGAAAGCTCTAAATTTTGAATCAGCCGGAATGTATTTGTCCCAGCTAAAACCTTCTGCCACTTTTTCATCATCTTGATTAACCAGATAAGCTTTCTTCTTTCCATCTTCAATAGCATGGGATGATGACGGTTGTTGAGCAACTTGTTGATATATAGCTTTCCGATAATAATCATTATTCCCGAACGGATTCTGAGTTCCTCCTGCTTCTCGATTGGTACATTCCCTCTTGAAATGTCCTTTTTCCCTACATCGAAAACAAGTAACTTTAGATTTATCAAAACCTAAAGTAGAAACATTAGCATCACGGAAGTCATCTCTTCCTGTAATCAGCTTAAATTTCTCAGCTCTCCTCAACACACTCGATAAACACCACTTAATATCCATAAGCTCCATTTCCTCAGCATCGATCTGATCGTAATCCTCTTTTCTCAACATAAGATTTCCGACCCTTCCTGCAACCAAACCCTCATATGATTCTAATACTGTAGCTAGTAATGCCATATGACCTTTAGCAACTTCTTCAGAGAAATTTTGACCGTTCTGAAGATGCAACACGATGTTGCAGTGTAACACATGACCATTACCATTGTTTGAGCTTTGAGACTGATAACTTGAGGTTGAAACATTCGGATTAACTTTCGAGTATGAAGAAAATCCACTGTTGCTGATTTGGCTTTGATTAACTGATCCGGATGAGTTTTCTGCGCTGAAAGCGGTTTGGACCTTCGGACTTGCTTCAACATTCTGAACATTCCCTTTGTAATACATCTTGATGTCTTGTTGACCACTTGGATTGTTCATTCTAGCAATATTTTGTTGTTCAAGATCTTGTCCTTCAAATTTTTCAATGAACTGAGAAATTGTCAATTTATCATATTCTCCAGTATTCTTTAAGATCATCAGATATGTACCCCATTCTTTCTGAGGTAAAGCATCAGCTAATTTGTCAACCCATTCTTCTCGATATTTGTTTATATCTAGCAGTGACTTTGAACGCACTAAATGACAATATCTTTCAATCAGTTTCTTTGTAGTTTCACCCTGCAAGCCAGTAAACAAATCAAATTCTTTCTTTAATAATGATTTCTTACTCCTGGTCATCTCCGTACTTCCCTCAAATTTAATTCGAAGTGCTTCCCAAATCGAACGTGAAGTACCATCATGTTGAAGTAATATGAAGATGTCTTCTTTCACAGGTTGCTGAAGTAGACTAATCATCATTTTTTCTGCTTTGTACATGTCTCTTTCTTTATTCGACAATTCAAAAATAGTTTTGATAGCTCCCACATCTGTACGAGGTTTAACATACTTCTTCTCAATACACTCCCAAGACCTTAAATGATTTGCTTGAACCCAATTTTCAAACCGGTCTTTCCAACAATAGTATTCTTCAATGCCCATCAACTTTGGAGGTTTCTGTAATGTTCCTGTTTCATTTTCCATGTTCACACTTTGAGCAATGGTAACAGGAGTACCCGGGGCAGTAGCAAAGGCATTATAAAACTCTTCTTCCATGTTCAGTTATCAAAAATTCACAAACACCCTCTTTCAAACGAACTGACTATCTTTCACGCGAACTGAAATCAAATCTCAAATGAATTGAATTTGATACGAACTGCCTTTGGTGCGAATTGGACCTCTTCAAACGAAATGGACCTTTCAAGCGAAATGAACTTCTTCTAACGAAATGGACCTCTTCAAACGAAATGGACCTCTTGATGCGAAATGGTTCACTTTCAAATGAATTGGGGTCCTTTCCAAGCGAAATGGAGCATTTTGGTGCGAAATGGATCAATTCGTGCGAAATGATATCCCTATAGTCCAATTCGTGCGAAATGATGTCTTTATGTTCCAATTCGTGCGAAATGAGATGCTGATGTCATACAATCGGACATGATTTTGACAAATTGATCAGGTTTTAGGTTGATTTTAAGTCTGATTCTTTCAAGGATTTGTTAAAACAGTATTACGCATGTTATGTGTGAAAATTAGCCCATTTTAACTGTAAAATCTTGTTTACTTTTGAAAAATCTTGTAAAAGAAGGTGTAGAAATCAGAATTTTGATGAAATCAAGCTGAATTCGGTAAGAACTCTTCCTCCTGAGCTCTGATACCACTTGTAGGATAGTTTGCACGACCAAACGAGTCGTTCAGAAGAGTTTTTGATCAATACGAGAGGCGGAAACAAACGTATTGATTTGAATCAGCTTGATATACACTTTAATTGTCTTGTATATTGATATAACAACGTTTTACAGCCTGGAGACACTTCGGCAGCACCTCGGCACCGAAATCAGAAGGATCTGAATGAAATGACAAAGCTCAGGTATTTATAGGGATGGCCATTTCGCATGGAATGGGCATGACCCATTTCGTGCGGAATGGACAATGTCCATTTCGTGCGAACTGGTCCAACATCTCTAAAATCCTATCAACTAGCCTACCGAGCTCCATTCTATCCAATCTCGATACAAGACGAAGTCGACAGACATATGCACCAACAGGTGATTTATTCGATTTTCGCTATTCGCTCGAACGACACACACGACTCGCACTGCACATCTACCTCAAGCCGCTAACCAATCGCTACTACCATGAGGAACCACCGTACGCTATGTTGCTTGCAATGTTATTCGCTTATACTATACTACTCGCTATACTATACGCGAACGCTATACTCGAACGTTCGCGGACTTTGAATAATAGGTTTCTGTATTCTGACTGCCTCTAGTGATTATGTGCTTCTGTGCTTTTGTGTTTCTGTGCCTTACGTGATTATGTGCTTCAGTGCTTATGTGAATCTGTGTTTGTGTGCCTATGTGTTTACATGTCCGTGTTCCTGAGCTTTAGTAGTACTAGGCGTGTGAGGTGAGAATCGATTAAACAGTGATTGAATCCTATGGCAATGCTTGTCGTAGACAATGTTGTCCACTGGATCACTTCACTCTCGTGCTATGAAGCGAAAGCAAGCTGACAAGCGACTCGCCTCTCCCGCCGCTACTCAGATCGCTAAAGTAATTCCTCACATTGTTAGTGAACTGAACGAGAACGCTAGCAAATCGTCCGAAGAGTCTCGAACAGATGCACCGAAGACTGCTTTTAGTTTCAAGCTGTTCGAAGCTTGTGTTCCAAAGGAATTTACTGGCGAAGATGGCCCAACGACTATGTTTCAATGGTTTGATTCCATCAAAGTCACTCTGCGCCAGAGTGGATGTCCTGAAAATCTCCGTACTCTGAATGCTACCAGCGTCTTTCAGTCCCGCGCACTAGACTGGTGGACGGCCGAGAGGAACAAACGCGGAAATGACGCAGCCTATGAGCTGACGTGGGAAGAGCTGAAGGCCATTATGATGGATGAATTCTGCCCTCCCCATGAACGCCAAAAGCTGGAGGACGAATTCTGGCATATCAAGCAGAAAGATGGAGAGAACGCAGCTCTGACTGCTCGCTTTAAGCAGCCAGTATCATCTGTCCTGACCAAGTGAAGACGCTGGAGATGACAATCAAGAGGTACATTCGAGCTCTGCCAGATTGTGTTGCAGATTTTGTGCATGCTGCAAAGCCAGCAACAATCGAAGAGACTTACCTGCTTGCCGCTGAAATCAACGACAAGCGAGTCAAAGCTGGATTTTGGGATAAAGCTACCAAGAACTTGCATCAAGCTACCGCCGCACCAACCGCTGAAACCACCACCGCTCAGTCATCGAAGTCCTCTCGTCGCAAGAAGAAGAGCAACAACAGCAGCTCCAGCAACAAGAACTGTGCTGTCACTACCACTGCTGCCCCGCTTCAAGCCGTACCGGCTCAGCAGCAATCTCAGCACCGATCAGCTCCAGCACCAATTATCTATGCACCGCCTGCAAAGCGTGCTTACACTGGTCCCCACCCTGCTTGCCCGACATGTACTTATCATCACCCGGTGGGTATCTCCTGCAGATTTTGCGTGCAAAGCAACATGTACGGCCACTTCACCGCCAATTGCCGTACTGGTCCTCGACAAGCACCAGCTCAAGCCACTGCTCATCAAGCTCTGCTTCCAGCTCCTCAAGGCCAACAGGCAGCTCAGGCACCTGCGATCAACGCCAGAGTCTGCTTCGCGTGTGGTGATCCCAACCACTTCGCGAACATGTGCCCGAACAGGGTTGTGAAACAAGAGCCCCAGCAGCAGCAGCCTCAATAGCAGCAACAACCTCAACAGCAACAGCAACAAGCAGCCCACGCCAAAACTTTCAACATCAATGCGCGCCAAGCCCAGGCTGACAACAATGTGGTCAATGGTACGTTCCTTGTGAATGGTATTTATGTTTCGTGTTTGTTTGATACTGGAGTCGATAACTACTTTGTGTCGTTTGAATTCGATAAGCTCCTTAATCGTAAGCGCGCCCATCTCCCCTCGACGTTCGATGTCGAAGTCCCCACCGGAAGAACCGTCACCGTTAATTCTGTTCTTCGTGAGTGTACTCTTGAGCTCAACAATCACATCTTTCCGATTGACCTTATTCCGATGCAACTCGGAAGTTTTGACGTCATAGTAGGCATGGACTTTCTTCGTGAAAACCACACTGAAGTTGTGTGCTTCGATAAAATGATTCGATTCTCGCTCGTGAATGGTGTTTTATTGTGTATTTATGGTGAAACTGCTTCAAAAAGTCTCAAGCTCATGTCATGTGTCCAACCTAGCAAGTATCTCCGTAAGGAATACAAAGCTTTCTTGGCTAATATTGTAGTAGCGGAGAAGGAAAAGAAAGGAAGGCCAGGTGTAAACGATGTTCCTGTGGTTCGAGAATTTCCTAACGTGTTTCCTGAGGATCTTCCCAGACTTCCGCCAAGTCGTGATATCGACTTTCGTATCGACCTCATTCCTGGAGCAAACCCTGTTGCCAAAGCTCCATATCGACTCGCTCCGTCCGAAATGCGCGAACTCTCGAGTCAGCTCCAGGAACTACTTGATAAAGGCTTCATTCGCCCGAGTACCTCTCTTGGGGAGCGCCAGTCCTTTTCGTCAAAAAGAAGGATGGGTCGTTCAGGATGTGCATCGACTATCGGGAATTGAATAAGCTGACAATCAAGAATCGCTATCCCCTGCCTCGAATTGATGATTTGTTTGACCAACTACAAGGTGC
The DNA here is from genome assembly GCA_030545235.1 of Helianthus tuberosus. Classification (NCBI taxonomy): domain Eukaryota; kingdom Viridiplantae; phylum Streptophyta; class Magnoliopsida; order Asterales; family Asteraceae; genus Helianthus; species Helianthus tuberosus. Next base: position 148,719,489 of record CM060367.1, on the reverse strand, counting down.
TACGTGTTTCTCGAAGATAGATCTATGCTCAGTCTATCACCAACTACGCATCCAAGAGGAGGATATTCCAAAAACCGCTTTTCGCACTCGATACGGCCATTATGAGTTCGTTGTTATGCCTTTTGGTTTAACCAACGCACCCGCGGTTTTCATGGATCTGATGAATCGCGTGTGTAAACCTTATCTTGACCGCTTCGTCATCGTGTTCATCGATGATGTCTTGATCTATTCCAAGTCGAAAGCCGAACACGCACAACATCTACGTTTGGTTCTCGAGCTACTCCAAGGGAATCGACTCTATGCCAAGTTCTCCAAGTGCGAATTTTGGCTGGAAGAGGTTCAATTCTTCGGTCACATTGTCAATAGTCAAGGTATTCACATCGATCCCGCGAAAATTGAAGCAGTTAAGAGTTGGATTACACCGAAGAACCCGTCTGAAGTCCGTTCTTTTCTCGGACTAGCGGGCTATTATCGTCGATTTATCGAAGGGTTCTCTAAAATCGTTGTGCCGCTTACCGCTCTCACGCATAAAGACAAGCCTTTTGTTTGGGGAACTAAACAAGAATCTGCTTTCCAAACCCTCAAGCATATGCTCTGTAATGCTCCCGTTCTCACTTTACCCGGTGGAAACGACGACTTTATTGTCTATTGTGATGCCTCGAACCAAGGTCTTGGTTGTGTCCTCATACAACGGGACAAGGTTATTGCTTACGCATCTCGTCAGCTCAAAATCCACGAGAAGAACTATACAACCCATGATCTCGAGCTAGGCGCAGTTGTTTTTGCGTTAAAGATTTGGCGACACTACCTGTATGGTACCAAGTGTACGATCTTCACCGATCATAGGAGCCTACAACATATCTTTGACCAGAAGGAACTTAATATGTGCCAACGCCGATGGGTGGAACTTCTCAACGATTATGACTGTGAGATTCGTTATCATCCTGGCAAAGCAAATGTCGTTGCCGACGCCCTCAGCAGACCGAGTTATCTGCTCAGCATTCGTAATATCCAAGCCCAGTACGATCTCGAAACCCTCATCCGCGAAGCTCAACATTCCTGTTTTAATGAACGCACTCTGAAGAAGGAAAGGATCTACCATGATGGAGCCCAGCTTGTAAATAAATCAAATGGGATATTCCACTTTCTGGACCGAATTTGGATCCCTAAGCGGACCAATTTACGACAGATTTTGATGGACGAAGCCCACAAGTCTCGATATTCTATTCATCTCGGTGCCGATAAAATGTACCAGGACCTTCGCTACAAGTACTGGTGGCCAGGCATTAAGAGAGATATCACCCTCTTTGTTGGAACGTGCCTGACTTGCTCGAAAGTCAAGGCCGAGCACCAAAGACCCTCTAGCTTACTCGAACAACCCCCGATCCCTATGTGGAATTGGGAAAGTATAGCTATGGACTTCATAACAAAACTTCCGCGTACGCCATCAAGTCACGACAGTATTTGGGTTATCGTTGACCGTTTGACCAAATCTGCCCATTTTATGCCAATACAAGAAGACTACAAGGTAGAAAGATTAGCCCGAATCTACACCGATGAGATCATTTGTCGACATGGGACGCCTCACGACATCATCTCTGACCGTGATGCTCGGTTTACCTCGCGTCTATGGGAAACGTTTCAAACGGCTCTTGGTACTACGCTTAATCTAAGTACCGCATTCCACCCTCAAACCGACGGTCAGACTGAAAGAACGATTCGTACCCTTGAAGACATGCTCCGTTCGTGTGTCATAGATTTCGGTGGTAATTAGGACGCATACTTACCTTTAGTCGAATTCTCGTACAATAACAGTTATCATTCCAACATTCAAATGGCACCATTTGAGGCTTTATACGGAAGAAAATGTCGATCGCCAATTGTATGGCACGAGATCGGGCACTCGCAATTAACCGGTCCTGTGCAAGAAACGACTGACAAAGTCCTCCAAATTCGATACAATCTGCTGAAAGCTCGAAGTCGCCAGAAAAGTTACGCCGATAGACGACGCAAGACCCTAGAATTTGACGTTGGCGACTACGTACTCCTAAAGGTATCACCTTGGAAGGGTGTGATCAGATTCGGCAAGAAAGGGAAACTAGCGCCTCGATATGTTGGACCTTTTAAGATTCTGGAAAGGATCGGAAAAGTCGCCTACAGACTCGAACTACCGGAGGAACTTAGTAATGTCTACCCAACTTTCCATGTGTCGAACCTCAGAAAGTGCCTGGCTGAGCATGATTTAATTGTACCTCTCGAAGATCTTCAACTAAACGAAACACTACACTTCGTGGAGAAACCTGTCGAAATCATGGACCGTCAAACCAAGCAGCTCAGACGCTCGCGCATTCCTATTGTGAAAGTCCGATGGGAAGGCAAACGAGGCGCCAAGTTCACTTGGGAACTCGAAAGCGACATGAAGGCGAAGTACCCACAGTTGTTTGTTACGGCTTCGGCCTAATTTCGGGACGAAATTCCCTCAACTAGGGGAGGCTGTAACACCCCGTGTTTTGAAAGTCAAAGTCAAGATTGAAGTCAAAGGGAGACAAGATTGCTAATTGCGATCTGTCACTCCTTGCTCAATTCCTGTTTTGACTTCTTTGACTTGTAATTAGTCTAATTTTGTTATCGCATTAGTTGTATTATGTGGAGTATCTATTAATAATCGCATACTAATCGCGTGTTTAAATCGATTTATCGTTTATCGCTATCGCATACGCAACTCGACTTACGCGTTCTGATATTGTTATTATGTGTGTGTGTGCCTTATGTGTTACTTATGCATGTTTAATTATGTTGTGATGTGGTGATCAATCGAAACGCAATCGCAATCGAATCGCAAACGCTAAATGAACGTTAAATAAGGATGCTTGTATGTTGATATAGTAGTTAGGATTAAAAGTAATTTGAATAGAAAACTATATCGCATCGCAACGCTCAGCACTCGAATCAAAACTACAAAACTCATCGCGTCGTGCACTCAAACGTATGTGGCAGGTGCTTAAGATGCTAGGATGCTTTGTTTGCTGTGAAATCGAGGCTAGGAAAGAGTCTAGAAACAAAGACAATTTATTTTAATGCTTAAATCCGAGTTTTCGGAACTTGTGTTTATTTGAAGAATGTCTATGTCTGTAATAACTACATTATCTTATGGGTCATGGTATGAGACATGATATTTTAAACTATTCGGTAATATAGTCGTTATGGAATTTCTTTGAAAATTCTGTTTCGCTCAGTGCCACGCCCCGATGATTCCGCCATCGGTTGGGGTGTGACACGTGTCATCCCAGTCAGAAAAGGGGCATTATGGGCGTTTTTCACAAATGGGCGTAGTGGGATAATGCCCAATAATGCCTCATCAATGATTACCTAATTAGTATTTTCTTGTTTTTTTTTAAATATAAATATAAAGGTATTTGAGTTGGAAGCACATGATTGGCCGGTCAAACCACCCTTCAGCGTTATTCAAAAAACGCCAAAAGCCAAAAACCGGAAAATCACGCCTAATAACGCCTACGGGGGCGGAGGAGGGGCGTTTTTTGGGTTTTATTTTGCAATTTTTTTTTTAAAACACGCCCACTACGGGCGGTCTTAGATTAAATTTATATTAAATGTATTTAATCAAGTAGGCATTATAATCATTTATTTTATATTAGATCAAAATAATAATTATATTTTATAATAATATTAGTTGTTAATTGTTGATGGAGCATATTACCATTACTAACTAACAAAGATTTTCCCTTAGATGTATTTAAGGAGATCGCTAGAGAGGTTAAAAAAACTCATAACATAACATCATTAAAATTCATCCTCTCTCTCCTATAATTACCATCGTTAATATACACCCTAGATGGGAAGCAGACCAAGCTGACAATCATGTCTTCTATCACTTCTGTGGTTGTTGGCTTACCATCGTTAATATACACCCTATAATTACCATTGTTAATTCATCCTCTCTCTCCTCTCCTATCACTTCTGTGGTTGTTGGCTTACCAGGTACACTTTTACTTGTTTACCTTTATGTACTTACAAAACTGATCAACATACATGGTTTCTAGGTTATCTATAGTGATACTGGCATTTGAACTTCTAATGAATTCCTTTAGTAATCTGTTTGCGATAGTTTCATATAGGTGACCCATCTGTAAGTCATCGACCAATGTTATTGAAATGTGAACTGACAGTAAATTCAGTTGATAACATGTCAATGGTCCCTCAGTAACATCCACTAGTAAACCGTCGGTAAACTCTTACCCACATCAATTTTTCAGATGGAGTATCATCAGTAGATTACCGATAGTAAACCCTTTCATCGGGGGACTACTAATGGATATATCAATCCATGTTAACACTATTTTTTGTAGTGTAATAACATACTCATCTCATATATGTAAAATGTTTTATAATTAAATTAATACACGATCTCATACCGGAATACAAATTCCATTACTTGTATCAAATGTTTTAAGTTAGAGTAAATGTCAACTTACGTCCCTGTGGTTTACACCAAAACGCAGGAACAACCCTCATTTGAAAAAAAAAACTCAACAATCAAGTCCCTATGGTTGTCGATTGCGTTCAATAACGTCCCTCATTATATTTTCCCTATTTAAATATTGTGAAAAGACTTAATTACCATCAAAACTTTCATGAAGCATTTCGGTCCCTGTTGTAAAATTTCTTAAATTCCCTCCATATTCAAAAGGTTTCCAAATCTACTTACAAATCACCCCAATCTAGTAATTGATCAGCAACCACAACAACAGATAAACCACTTCAAGCTTATGATACTTGTTCATAATGAACTAATTGCAACAACAACATAAACATGAACAACAGCAACAACAACAACAACTCAAACTGAACTGATTGCTGTTATAACATGAACAACAACAACAACTCAAAATGAACTGATTGCAGCAAGCTTATGATACCTATTCAACTTACTATCTGAACTGAAAGCATAAGTGAATCTATAATCTGAACTGAATGCAACAAGCTGAATGCAAGTGAATGCAACAAGGTTATGATGCTTGTTCGGCTTATAAGATGTTCAAACATACTGACTATCTAATATGACCTAATGCACAACTAAATCAAAATGTACAACTGAAACTGAAACTGATGCACAACCTATAATCTATTCAAACAACAACTCAAAATGAACCTAATGCACAATTTATAATCTGTTCAAACAATAACTGAAACTGAAGCTAATGCACAACTTATAATCTATTCAAACAACAACAACAACTGAAACTGAACCTAATGCTAACCTGTTTAAACACCAATAACTGAAACATAACCTAATGCATAACTAAGACAAATGTCCATTATAACACAATGAACTGCATATCTAATCAGACCACAATTAGCATACATAGTCTAAGTTAATAAGGATACATAACAGTTTAAGTTAATAGGCATACACAAGAAAGGTAAACCCTGATCATAAACACCAAAAACCCAAAAATGATCAGGATCAGTCCAAAATTAACCCTTTTGAAGTTTTATAGTTATCCTAATAGTTGCATATATAATATGTACAGCTAACCAACCACCATCGGATTCATGGTCGGCGGCTAAAACGGAGCTCTATCCTAAACCCTCTTCCACTCCTCAAAGGACCCGATATTCGATCCTAATCAGTCATCGAGTCACCTGCACACGAATTCCAGAATTCCGACTGGAATTCGAAGAAAAGCAACACACATTTCAAATTATACGACGGGCACGCATATCGAAATCATAGATTAAATTTTAAATTAATACAAATGTCGTACCAATCACGTGGAATGTAAACAAGATTACGGAGTATTGCCTCATCGTTGTCTTGGAGCGCCGGATGTTTTGGACGGAATTTCTCCGGTGAGTTAAGAAGGGTGGGGGATTGAATTTGAGCTTTTAAGAGAAGCTAGGGGATTAAAAAGGTTGGGCAGTGTTACATTTGGGTGAATTTACCATATTGCCTTTTACGATATTAATTAAATAAGGGAAAATAATTGGAAAATATAACGAGGGACGTTATTGAATGCAATCGACAACCACAAGGACTTGATTGTTGCTTTTTTTTTTTCAAATGAGGGTTGTTCCTGCGTTTTGGTGTAAACCACAGGGACGTAAATTGACATTTACTCTTTAAGTTATTCGTTGAATTCTGATTTTTTTACCATCCGTATCTACCAAAATTATAGATGATTCATACGACACTCGAAACAATATTGGTTCATTACTAGAGTTTTTATTATCTTTCACTATAATTTATACTCTTTAATAGGGGTGTGTATGGGTCGGTTTTAGCCAAACTAGAGTTTTTAGTATCTTTCATTGTAATTTATACTCTTTAATAGGTGTGTGTATGGGTCAGTTTTGGCCAAAAACATAACCATAACCAAAATGTTGGTTAATGGATAATCATAACCATAACCAATCGGTTTTGGTTATTCGGTTTTGATGGTTATAGCGGGCCAGTTATGACCGGTTAACCGTAGATTGGGCCTAGCTAAGAATAACTCAAAACAATATATAAATGTGCATAATTTGGGTCTGTAATTTTGGGCTTTGAAATTTATGACCATAGAATAAAAAAATACATATAATCTATTATATTAATACCAGTAATTATCGAATATTCAAACAAAACAATATATACAATCAAACAAACTTTCAACCAAAAACATCAAATATTAAAATGACGAAAAGTTCAAATCTGACAGATTTTACTATATGTCGATTCGGTTCGGTTATGGCGGATATGGAAACATTGATAACCATAACCGACCCACTACTTTCGGTTTTAGTAAAACAATTAACCAACCTACTAGTTTTTTATTTGGTTCTGTTTTTTCGATTTGGTCTTATCGGTTAATTCAGTTATGGGTCAATTAATTCGGTTTTTTTGCACACCGCTACTCTTTAATTACAAAGCAAAGATAAAACAGAGATGTAGAGAGAGAAAGAGAGAGAATTGGGGGTGAAATTAGGGGGGAAAATACAAAAGAAGAAGGTAGATAACCAAGGGGAAAAATGAGGATTTCATATGAATCTAATGATTAAACTAACTTTCAAATCGTAGCGAATTTTATAGGATAGGGACTCAGGCAGCAAAAATTTTGCTATAGGGACGCGACCTGGCATCGCCCCTAAAGCTTAAGGACACAAATTGCTTTTTAGTCAATTCAATATAATATTTAGAGATCAACCCATATTAAACATGGTGATGCTATTGCAACAAATGCCAACAATACCTCTTTTGACTCGTACCACCTTTATTTGTTATTGTAGTTATCTCGGCTTAGTACTCAAAGAAGTAGTCACCTCTCTATAATTGAAAGTCGTCTATATGACTTGTAAAGAATCACAATTTTAAATTAAAGTTTTGATTGTAGACAAGGATAGTGGGGGCGGGAGGGGGCAGCCGACCCCCCGAACTTTTCGCTCAGTTATGGAGAGTATTTAGTTTTCGTATAGAAATTTTTGGATATATACGTTTTCGACCCCCCATTTTATAGAAATTTTTGGGTATATACGTTTTCGACCCCCCGGTCGGAAATCTCAAGCTTCGCCACTTTCAATCCATTTTACCACAAATCATTATTTGAATTTGACAAGTCTTTTTTTGAGAATTCGACAGGTTTTAAATATTTGAATCGGTTAGGTCGGATAGCGTAATAAGCTATAGCTATACAATAACCAAAGAAATAAAAAGACCAATCTATAAAATTACTTGTTGTCACAACTGAATCACATCATTGGTTCAACCACTAGCCGTAAAAAAAAACTAATCGATCCAACTAGTAACTGTAACAAAGGGTTCGGTTTTTCATCCGACCAATCGACTACAAGAAATGTGAGCATTATGGGCGACTCTAATAGCGGCGACTGCAATAGTGACGATTATAGAGTATTAGCGACCAAGCAATAGCGACGACACCTTTAGCGCGACATGTCGCCCTATTGTCTTTAGCGACGATTTTGACCACCAATAGGATGAGTTTTGTCGTCGCTAACGTCACTCAGGTTTCAAACTAGACAAAATATTGTTGTAAAAACTAAAGGTAGTCCATATATTTCTGATGGAAATCCTTGCATGAGCCAATTATACCTCTTCTTTGTTCATGCCATGTTATTTCTTTGATCCTAAAATCTCTCATCTTTCTCTCTCTAAAAAATCTATTCCCCCTCTCTCTAGATTTTGTCCTTTGTTCATGCCCACAAGAACCCTTCTCATCTTCAAGGTTTCTCCACCCACCTATACCACCAATCGTCAAATCTCCATCATTTCTCCGGTGGGTTCGCCTCCGTCATTGTCATGACGGTGGCTCAAACCCGTTTACGCCTCCACCTTCATGTTATCGTCTTCATCTCGATTTTTCGCCACGTAAACGCCTTAGAAAACGACACCCTTCTCGAGTTAAAGGAGTCGCTTATTAATGGCGAAAAGTTAACCACTTGGAACCCATCCACCGCCCCATGCAACGGCAATGAGCCGAATTGGGAAGGTATTCTTTGCGTGAACGACACTGTTTGGGGTATCCGCCTTGAGGGGAAAGAGCTTCGTGGCAACATCGATACGAAAATCATCATGAATCTGCCATCTTTGATAACAATAAGCTTTCAAAACAATAGTTTAGAAGGTGAGTTTCCTATGTTCAAAAGGTTACGTAGGTTAAGAAGTATCTTCTTGACAGCAAACAAGTTTTCTAGAGAGATTCCAACGGATGCATTTAAGGGGATGAGGAGGCTCAAGAAGCTTTACTTGGCTAACAATGGTTTCCGAGGTCAAATTCCTTCGTCTTTGACTGCGTTACCCAAGCTGCGAGATTTAATGCTCGAAAACAATCGATTCGAAGGTGTGATTCCGACGTTTGTGAGGGATAATTTGACGTTTGTTAACTTTGCTAACAATCGTTTATATGGTCCGATCCCTAAACGGCTTCAGAATTTCCCCAAAAGCAAGTTTTCTGGTGAGTTGTGTCGTTGATTTTGATTGTGTACAGTAGGACTGTAAGCAAACTGAACGTTAGTGAACACTTCGGTAGGTTGTTGACTTTTTAACAAACGAACGGCTTGTTCATTTAATTTAAATAAATCAACGAACATATGCCTTGTTTTAATTTACATTAGTTTATGTTCGTTTATTTACGTTATTTGATGTTTTACGTTCGTTTGTGTTATGCCCATTTGTTTACATACACGGTTAAAATTATCTATTAGTCATTAGCACTACTGATTGATGCATCATGCATAGTCCATCAGCCAAATCAAACTTTAGGACTGCAAAATCGACTAACGAATGTACCTGAACACGTCCATTTTCTTCGTTAGTGTTTCGTTTATCTACGTTGGTTTATGTTTATTTATAAATATTACTGAACGAACATAAACAAGCACATTCATTTTCTTAACAAATGAACATGAACAAGAAAATATGTTTGTTTAAGCGTTCGTGTTTGTTAAGTTAAAGTTAAACAAATAACTACAAACAAACATTGTTTGTCTTCATTCAGTCCGTTTACATGCGTAGCATACATCACCTTCTTTTGGTTTATATGCATAAGTTTCCTCGGTTGTGTTGATCATGACATATTTTTGTTTCCTAAGTATAGGTAACCGCGACCTTTGTGGACCACCGTTCGAGGAGTGCAAGGTGGAGATCCCAGCCACCACCATCATCATGGTAGCATTGGTGGTGGTTGCAGCCTTAGCAGCGATCACGGTAGCTTTCATTATCCTACAACTATTCAGAACATCTTCAACTCAAGTACCACCCTACAAGAAGGGAGCTTCAGCTGACCATGATCAAATGGAGCAAGGTTGTGGCAAAGCCCCCGGTACGGTCGCTGCCAAGAAGGTTGACCTGTCTCTAACGTTGACCTTTTTGCAAGACGACACTGAAACTTTTGACTTGGCGGACTTGTTGAAGGCGTCCGCAGTGGTCCTTGGTGGTGGGGTGTTTGGATCGAGTTATAAGACCACCCTCAGTCGCCACAAAGTGCTAGTTGTGAAGAAGTATAATCAGATGAATAATGTGACGAAAGATGAGTTTTACAAGCATATGAGAAAGCTAGGCAAGTTGAAACACGCGAATTTGGTTCCACTTATCGCATTCTACTATCGAAAAGAAGAGAAACTCTTTCTCGCGGACTACATTGAAAATATAAGCTTAGCTGTTCATCTTCATGGTATGCTAGCTTTCTAAACATCATAATAAGAACTGGCATGATAGGTGGGTTGGGTAACATGTCAAAATGGGTCCAGGATAATAAAAATTGAGTAAAATTTAAGTATAACCCACAAACATGTACTTTTATCGATTTTAAAACTATTTACAAATTATTTCTTTTTTATGGTTTCAAAATTCCAAAAGGTAAAAAAAATTAAGAGTTTGGATGTACTAAAATGGATTATTGACCAAATTTTCACAACCTGACTGTTAAGAAATTGTCTCAGGAAGTCGGTCGGATGTAAAGGATAGACTAAGTTGGCCTACCCGGTTAAAGATCGTAAAGGGCATAGCGAGAGGGCTTTTACACCTTTACAATGAGCTTCCGAGCCTAATCACCCCTCACGGTCACCTCAAGTCATCAAATGTTTTATTGAATCAAGAGTTTGAGTCACTTCTCACAGACTACGGGCTAGTTCCCATAACCAACCAAGAACACGCAAGAGATGTGATGATCGCCTTTAAATCACCCGAGTTCAGGAACCATGGACGTATCACAAAGAAGACGGATGTATGGAGTCTAGGGGTGTTGATTCTAGAGATCATGACCGGGAGATTCCCTGCAAACACTTTCCACTTTAGCAAAGGCGGTGACTTAGAGCTAACGAACTTTCTAGACTCCATAATGAAAGAGGATGTGACGGTTGACATGTTTGATAAGGAAATAGGCGCGTTCGACAAGCGTAACGAAGGGGAGATGTTGAAGTTATTGAATATAGGGTTGAGTTGTTGCGAACCAGATGTAGAAAAGAGGTGGGACATTAAAGAGGTTGTTGATAGAATAGAGAAGGTAAGAGAAAGTAATGATAATGACAACAGCGACAATGATAATGACAACAATGACGGGGATTAACGCCTCCTAGACAAATGTTTATGCTTATGCATCCATCACTATCAAGTGTGGTGATCCTCCATGGTTTAAGATGGTAATGTTTGATGAATCTAAAGGGTATCGTCCATGGAGTTTTGAGGTCCAAATTGAAAGGCTAAATGGTTCCCATTTTTCTTGTTTCTTTGGCCTTTTAAAGGAGGTTACCTCCGTCAGGGTGAGCGATTTCGTGTAGGCTTGTTTGGTTTGTAGAATTCGTTAGAATATGATACAACTGGATTATGAATTCGATTCTATGTCCTATTTGGGTTGATAAATTAAAAGATTGTAATTCAAATTCTCTTCCATGTGATATTTGGTTGGGCAAAGGGATAGGAATTCATTTCCATTAGGAATTTGAATTCCTTAGGAAAATGGATTGAATGAAATGTTTTGAATTGCATTCCAATTCAAAAGTTGGTAAATAATAGATCATATTTGTATCACTGTTATTATATTATATTGTTATTGTTATGATTATTATTATGTAATTATATATGGACTATAATAACACTTCTATTATAATATTACAAAAATAACTACAGTATATTATCATTTTATTAATTTGGGCTAACTGGTATGGGGCAACGCCCCCAGCCACATCAGCTGGGTGGCGCCCCAACACCGCCCCACCTCCGCCAAAGGAGGACGCCATCCATGCCCCAGCCAAGCTCTTGGCAAGCGCTAAAGGGGGTTAAGGGGAGGAAGACCAATCGGATTTTTTTTAATTTGTTTTTTCTTTATTTTTAATATAGTTAGTTAATGGGGCTTTAAAGGGGACCTTATCGCACACTGACGCATACGTGGCACTAATGTGGAGTGATAAAGCCCCTAGAGGCTTTATCCCACACCACCCAGCCGTAGAACTATTTTTATTTATTTTTGATACTAGGATTAACTTTATCTATTATTATAGGTGACAATTGTGTCGGGTTATCTAATTGACAGGTTCAAAAGCTGAATACGACCGATAAATTTCTTTATGTCAAAGACATTAACCCAAACTCGAAAAGACGAAAACACACTATATCTATAAAAATGAATTCTTTTAGTCGGGGTCTTAGCGAGAGTAACCTATCTATTCTTTGAGATAAAAGTAAGGTTGCCCTCATCCCACGCTCCTCAGCCATACCTTTCGGTGAGATTTTACTGAATACGTTTGTTTGTTTGAACAACACATATATTTAAACAATGAAAGTCATCTTATAAAAATAATAATATAAACCCATATATATAAGGGGTGGGAGTTGGCTACAAAGTCCATTTTTCCTACAAAGTGTAAAAAGTTATAAAACACCATAATATCAACTATAAAACATACTCAAAACCCCCCCAAATGGCAAATTGAAGATTACTAAACGCCATATTTGTGGGTTTTGTGTTGTGTTTTGGATGATAAGGCTTTGATTATCGAATATCTAACATTAGTGTGTTTTATGTTGATTATCCTGTTGTGTTTTATATTCATAGTTTTAGGATGGTGTGTTTGAAGTTTTTATGGATTGTTAGGGTTTGGATATTGTGTTTTAGTGATCTTCACTCTTTTGTTTGTGGGTTTTGAGTGCGTTTTATGGCTGAAATTGTGGTGTTTTATGACTTTGTACACTTTGTAGGAAAAATGGACTTTGTAGCCGAACCCCACCCATATATAAGAGAACCCAGAAGGTTATTTAAACAATGAGAACATACAATTTTTGTACTACAATCAAAAACCATTTTTTAAAAGTACAAATCTTTATGCATGTATGATCTCATGATTAAAGCTAAGCATGATTGTTATAATAATCTACTCAACATCATGACATCATAATTAACTCAAGTCAACTAACCTTGACCAATTGAAACAGAGCTAACTCCATTAAACCATCACCGGCGATTTGGAGTTTGGAGTGTCTCAACAGCGGCTAATGGATTTACTTGGTACGAGAATGCAAGTTGCCATAAATCAATTGCGGTTTTCTTCACAAGCTGAGCTTGTCCCTTGAGAATACTGAAGTAAATATATATATTTTGATTAAATATCATTCGCTAATAAGGAAACGGGTCAAATGTGCAAATTTAGGAAAACAATAGTAGCTAGTAAGGAAGCGGGTTAAATGGTTCAAAATCACCCAAAGTGTATTTTAATGCATTAAACCTGCTAGATCATTTTCTTCAAAAAAAATTTATTATTGGTATAATATGATTTTTATTATCATATTTGACACACAAATTAGTATTATCACCCCACCTAGGGGTGAACCACAAACCGAAAAACCGAACGGAAACCGAAAAAAAACCGATATAACCGAACCGCACAAAAACTGAAAAAATAATTAACGGTTCAGTTACGGTTTTGCATTTTATGAAACCGGAAAAAAAATAACCTAAAAAATCATTTTTTTGTTCGTTATATATTGATTTACGAATTATTAGTTTTATTCTTTAATGTTCAGTATTTATAATAAAAGCATTAACACATTTATTTATCCTTGGAATGGTTTATCCATTGCCTACAAGAAATAACAAATATAAATAACCTCTATAATCTATATACGATTTAGAGTAAATTACGTTTTTGGCCCCTGTGGTTATATCAGTTTTACTATATTGGCCCAAAATAAGAATTTTTAACAGATCAGCCCCCATGGTCCCATTATCTAACCGTTTTGGCCCCTAAGTCTAACCAAACCCTAACCCTGGTTAATTTCTTGGTCACATGGGTTGCACATGATGGGTAAAATTGTAATTTCCCCTCCCCCTTTTATGACTTTATAAATAAAACCCAAAATCATCATTTTCTTGAACAAATCAGATCATCATCTGCATCTCTCCTGAACAAAAACCCAGATCTGATTTCTTGAACAAATCATATCATCATCATCTGCGTGTCTTGAACAAATCATCATCTGCATCTCTTGAACAAAAACCCAGATCTGATTTCTTTAACAAATCAGATCATCATCATCTGCGTGTCTTGAACAAATAGTACGGTTGATTGATGGTATGGTGATGATGGTGGTGAAGAACGGTGACCGGAGAAGACGATTGATGTGGGTTACCAGTGATGATGAGAGGGTGGTTCACGGTTGTAGGTGGTGGTTGTGGTTGTGGTGGACATCGGAGGTTGGTTCGACGGGGAAGACGATGGAGAAGAACGACCGGTGGATATCAACTCCGTTCAAACATCCGGCGACGATTGACACAGCGACGATCGATTCCGTTCAAACATCCGGCGACGATTGAATCACCTAGGTCAGTCGGATTTGGGGGTTTCATTCGAACACACAAAACACTGAATTTGGGTTTTGTTTTTGATTTGTTCTTTGACAATTTTGTGTTAAGAATTTAGGGGGTGTTTGGATGTTGTTTATGTGGGGATGATGATGATGACGATGATCTGGGTTAGATGATGATTGTTCTTGAAGATTAGGGTTTGAAGATGATGATGTGCAGATGATGGGTTCTTGTTCTTGAATTTAGGTTTTGTTTTTTTTTTTATTTGTTCATGTTCATGAAGATCTGAAACTGATGAAGATGAAGAGTGTTCTTGAAATCTGGGTAAGTTCATGTAGATGAAGAGTGTTCTTGAAATCTGATGAAGATCTGATGAAGATCTGAAACTGATGTGCAGAAACTTTTGGTTTTTTTTTTTGTTCAAGTTCATGTAGATGAAGAGTGTTCTTGAAATCTGATGAAGATCTGATGAAGATCTGAAACTGATGTGCAGAAACTTTTGGTTTTTTTTTTTTTTTGTTCAAGTTCATGTAGATGAAGAGTGTTCTTAAAATCTGGGTAAATAGAAATTAGATTTAAAGGGGAAGAAAAATTACAAAAATACCCTTGCATGTGACAAATAATTAACCAGGGTAATGGATGGAGTTAGTCTCAGGGGCCAAAACGGTTAGATAATGGGACCATGGGGGCTGATCTGTTAAAAATTCTTATTTTGGGCCAATATAGTAAAACTGATATAACCACAGGGGCCAAAAACGTAATTTACTCTAGTATATAAATAACCTCTAAGTATAACCTAAAAAACTATATGTACAACCTCCTAATGCACAAAACCTGCCCATGTACAAGAGGTGTGCCGTGTGCGCCTCACATTGTCAGTAGTGATGCCTCGCCTGAGACAGTCTCGCGCATAGGCGCACTTTTTTAAACAAGACTTTACCGTCAAAAGAATTAATAATGTTGGACATAAAGTATGTATTAAAAAAAACACATTTACCAAAATCACCCATTTGATTCGTTAACCACCCTGCCTATTTTCTAATGGTAATGAAGGAAAGTTTTAGAAAGCAAAAACGTTTACCTTGTTATTGTATATTTCTTCCTCCGCATATAATAATACATGAGAAGCACTAAAGCTGTCAGCAAGATACTTCCATTCGAAACTGCAAACCGGACGCTGCCAAACTTTATATTAACTTTTCTGAACCACCAAAAAGTAGAAGCATTTTGACTGGAATATCTTAAAATCGCTTGTTTTGTAGCATCATCCCTATCAACTTGTTTCCTGCCTTCCGTTTTGAGAAAAACAGAAGTTTCATTTTCGTCTTTTAGCAATGCTGACGTGGATGCTTGAGATCCCGTGTCCTTGGAAGAGTTAATGGAATGTAAACGGCGTAAAAGTTCCTATAATGTATACCAAAACCAAATAACAAGAAGCTTTAATTAATAAACTACATGAAAAAAACGAATAATTCTGCAAGATGACCGACTGATATAATTAAATAGTATTAAGTTTTAAGCCTTTTAGGGCCTTGCATGGCCTTTTTCTTTAGATATTCGTTCGCCGTTGTTTAGGTCTTTTTTTCTTTTACGGGCCCGATTTCTAGTCTATGTAAGGGGTGCAAACGGAGCCGAGCCTGAGCTCGAGCTCGGCTTGTAGTAGTTTCTCAAGCTCGAGCTCAGCTCGTCTGTTATCTATTAATTACTATATTAAATAAAAATAATAGACTTGTTTAAGCTCGCGAGCTCAATAAATGAAGCTCGGGCTCGTTTACTAAACAAGCTTATTTTTAGGTTTGGGCTCGGCTTGTAAACAAGTTTAAATAAGCTCGGCTCGGCTTGTTTACTATACAACTTTAAATAAGGGGGTAAATGTTATTAAATATTAATAAAAACTAATATTACACCGAGGCTCATTGAGGCTCGACGAGCCTGACGAGCTACACATGCCAAGCTCCAGCTCGGGCTCGATGAATAAATGAGCTTTATTTTAGGTTCAAGCTTGGCTCGGCTTGTTTCGATAATGATTGGTAGTGTATAGTCCTCTTTACCCAAAAAAAAAAAACTAATATACCAAGTTAACAACTAGAATCCAACTAAAATATAAATATTACCATACCTGTCGTATATGCTCGGGTAATGAAGCTTTCTCAACCCAAGAAATGGCATAATTTGTTCGTCCTAATACACCCGTGAGAAGGGTTATATATGCCTCAACAACTTGAAGGTACATATCAACATCTAACACGGATCGATTGTTACACTCTTTCATGTAAGATTCATCTGTTTCAACACCTTCCCGAACATAATATTGTTCATTCACATATTCCCACTTGCTTAAAAATTCCTCAAGAAATTTTTGGGCACCATTTGGGTCTTCTTGCATATGAAAGCAAGCCCTGAAGAGGTGGTATATATCATCTTAATACAAACGTATAGCAATCATTTACACCATTAAAGTAATTGATGACTTTCAAAAACATGTTGAGAAAAACACTAAATAACATAAACAAGTCTACTTGGGTAGTGTTTCATCTTAAACGGTTAAAAGTCACCTATGATTTATGCATGCAACCTCTTATATACTTATATCTGTTATTAAAACATTATAACTAGAGTAAAGTACACGGATGGTCCATGTAGTTAACCAAAATTTTGGATTTGGTCCCTAGCTTTTCAAAAGTACACGGATGGTCCCTGTGGTTTGCACTTTGTAACGCATTTAGTCCCTAGCTAACAAGTCTATAGGGTTCAGCAGGTCCAAGTAGGAGGTTTCAACATGTCCAAGTTAGGAACTAAATGCGTTACAAAGTGCAAACCACAGGGACCATCTATGTACTTTTGGAAAAGGTTGGGGACTAAGTGCGTAACAAAGTGCAAACCATAGGGACCATCCATGTACTTTTGGAAAGCTAGAGACCAAATTCAAGATACTGGTCAACCACAGGGACCATCCGTGTACTTTACTCTTATAACTATTATTATTATTATTATTATTAACTTTTGTTTTTGTAATCGTACACAACATTAAATATTTACGTATAAAATAAAAAACGAACAAAAGATGTTTTGAGAGTCAACCCGAGCCATACTACAAAAATTACAAGTTTTGACCCGAAGTGATTTTGACACTTTGTCCAACCAACCCATCTTGCCACCCGTACAAACTGGATCATCAACGACAACAAGACATATATATTGGGTACTTGTACTGGTACAAGTGTAGAACCACCAACACGATGAGATGTTTGTAACATACGCTCCAGTGCCTTTTTTTGATATCTGTGTAAAAGTTTGAAAACATACCCAGCAAGGAAAACTTGAACCGGAATAGCAGCAAGTGAACCATACAGCTGAGTTAACTCATTTAATATTTCCAATGTCCTGCAAAACAGGAAGCAATGTTATACGCATGTTAGCATCTAAGGGTCGAGAATGAAGTTATAAGTTGACTTTATACACGAGAAACATCAAAATAAATTCTTTGTTCTGTTTAGCATAAATGTAAGATATTCATAGACAGGTGATAAAACTGAAGTTCTTACTGTGGTATACGTATAAATAATAAATAAATAAATAAAAAGTACCTCCCAAGTTCCTTAAGGGACTGCAAGAGCACCATACCGGCTGACTCAAGCATGTCATTCAGCTCATCTGCTACAACCTCATTAGTGCAATCTTTGTCATGTAAACGATTGAGAACTCGTGAAGCTGACGATGATGCTTCTTCAAACATAGAGCAAACTAGGTAGCTGCAAATCAAAACTTGGCTTTACTTAACTCACATGATGAAGTTTGGTATGTGGATGAAGGCATGAGACCCCAAAGCCGATGTGCGAGTTATCAGAAAATATACTAAAATTTAACTATACATGGTCGACTGCGTTACGCTTATAAATCCTAAGTTAAAACATATTTCATACTTATAAAACTAAAAAAATGTTAAAAAAAATCTTCAAAAATAAGCTTATAAATCTTAACTCTTAAGTTGTTAATACCTAAACATACTCCATACATATATAACACCTAAACATACTTAAAACACTTAAACATGCTTCAAAGGTCCAACCCAGTTCAGTCCAACTTGTTTGAATCATAGTTGTTAAAAGCCATCGCCTCTTGCGCCTAGGCCCATTTTTTCAGGTGAGGCAGTTGCGCTTTAAGTCAAGGAACTTGCGCTTTAATTCTCAAGTTGATGGTTCAGGCACAGATTCCGTCCAAATGCTCTAAATCCCGACAAGATTCTAGCCAGATTTCTACTTTTATGTAAGGAAAACTACTTGTCTACACTAATACACTAATATTTTAGAACTTTTGATACTAAATAGATGATATAAAGTGTTATATAATAGATTTTGTTTATTTTATTTGAAGAATAATATTCTTTTTCTAATACATAATATATTTTTAATTTTTTTCATTACGCGCTTTATTTTTCTCAGGCCCTCGCTTTTTTTGCGCTTTGCGCCTAAGCCCCAGGCGAGGCCTATGCGCCTTGAGTGTGCCTAGCGCCTTTAATAACTATGGTTCGAATATTGGTCAACCACTCATCATGCGTTCACCATCACCTACAACGATGCGCGCATTTTTAAACCAAGATTTCAACTTATTCTTTAATCATCACTCAACATAATGTCTCCTATGATAAGGCTATAGGGTATGGGGAACGTCCCCCACCCCGTCGAGGCCCGGCGACGCCGGCACACCGTGCCCCCCCCCCCCCTCTCCCGTCCTATCCGTCGAGTATAAGACGTTGGCGACGAAGCGATAAATGTGGGCCCCTCTCCAAAAGTAACCGTTACAATAAAAAAAAAAAAAAAAAACCATTTTAACAGTCAGTCAGTCATTCCCAAAATTTGTTGAAGAAGCCACAAAACTTGTATCCACAATTGAAACTGTATTACTTATCAAGGCACCTAATAGATAACTAACAGCATGTGTGAGCCCAAAATTCTTTTTCCGGCTTCTTCATTACTAACCAATTATTATCACAAAAAAATCATTATCGTTTTATAATTCCTAAATCTTTGTTACTTACTAACTGTTTAATACAACGATTAGGGCAATTTCATCATAGCAGTGAATTAGGGAAACACATATGAAATCAAAAGGGACTGAAATTCACCTTTCAGCTAGCTCAATTTTTTCCCAAATTTCAACAGGCGTTGACATCTCCGTAACTTTATCTGGTTGATTAACGACAGATGTCTCGGTTTTAAACCCTAATTCCCCCGCCATCGGACTCAGATTAAACCTTCACTCCGATCGTGGCAACCGTTGTTGTTCGGCTGACGTGGCGGCGGTGGTGGCGCGTGAGGAGGGAAACGCTACCGGGGAAAAGGAAGGGGATGGACCTTCTGATAAAATATAAAATGTTATGGATATCAAGTAAAATTGCATTATGAGTCCCTATACTAAGTTGTAAGTGACAACTTGAGTCTCTATTTTAAAAAAAATGTATGATTGAGTCCTTGGCTTTTCCAAATCCCATTAATCTACGCCTCTACCCAGTGTTGTAGGAATCGCTAGGCGCTAGTCGGTCAGTGGGATACCGACTAGCGATTAATCGGATTGAGATTTTTATATGTAATTTTTAGTTATATATACACACACACACATTTTATATGTAGTTTATTAAAGTAGACATATTTTAACCTCTTATTGACCTACCTTTTAAGTAATTGGCGGAAATTTATAAGGTTTGGTCGAAATTTAGCCGGAATCTGCCCAAAATTTGGCTATAATAGGACCACCGTTGACCGTCTAACGATTAATCGGCCACTAATCGGTGAACCACCTATTAGTGATTAATCGGCGACTAATCGGAGACTAGTTGGGATTTTTACAACCATGCCTCTACCGCTTGCTGACATCACCATTCTCTTAGATTGAAGATGAAATGTCTTATTTACCTTTTCATTTGGCATCCCCATGTTATCTATTATGTTTACATTGAGTCCCTCTATTATTCATATATATTCCCTCAAAAACTATCACAACCAACTTTAACTACCAGACCACATAACCAGCATCACATAACCATAACTACCAGATCAAATAACCATATAACTACATCACATATATATACTACCAGATTTCATAATAACACACAGAAGGAACCATAACCATAACTATGTTACATTATTTTGATTATGTTATGTATATACAAACTTATTATGTAGTTAAATTTACGGTTTCAATTTATTTATATTTGCGATATTTATTTACAATGTTTGGATTTAGTTGGCTGGTTACGTATAATTTACAATAAGACACGACACTGTATAATACGACACGACAAGTTAGGGTAAAGTAGAAAACAAAACACAAATAGTATACCATACTATACGATATGACACGTCACAATAAAGAAGAAAACAAAATAAAAATACAATAGGATACGGCACCATAAAATATAAGGGTGAGAGGGGCACTCCCCTAAGAGGGGAGTCCCCTCTCTTACGCACCACCAACCAGCTAGTGCCACGTCAACTCCCCTCTTAAACTCCCCTAACACCCCATTTTGATGGCGGCACTCCCCTATTAGGTGAATTGCTTTTTTTATTCAAAAAGAAAAAAAAAAAAAAAACACAATTTGATTGGTTGAAAAAAGGCTGGCCCACCATCTTCTATCTCCTTCCTTGCGGTGAATCCCCACCGATTTCCCTCCCCGCTTTGTTGGCAGCCCCCTTCCCGATCGGCAACCCCCTCCACGTCAACTCCCCGTTCCCCTTTCGGTATGCGCCCCGAGTACCCTAATACAAATTCCAAAACAAAACATATAAAAATAATAATACTTAAAAAACAACAATAAACACAAACAACCACATACAAAGAACGGCCGTATATAGACTAGATTCGGGCTATTTAAATCCGTAAACCCTAGGAAAAATAATATATTAGGAAACAAATAACGGCCATATATAGACTCGCGGGCTATTTAAATCCGTAAACCCTAGAAAAAATAATATAATTTGGAAAAGTATAAAGCGATACAGAAGCCTTTAGGTTTGTTTATCCTTTACGGTTTCTACTTTCATATGTGCATGCTTTTTTTTTTTTTTTTGAACGGCGAAACATCATATGTGCATGCTGCTGTGTATTTACTCATTGATCTAAAGCCGTTTTTTTTTCTGCAGGTATGTAAATCGTTGCTTAATCCATAACCATTCATTCTGTAACTTGACAAGTTTTACATCTTTAAGAAATAATTTCATATTTCGATTTAAAAAAAAATAAAAAAATCCAAGTATTTCTGCTTACTTAATTTAGTCACAGATGGCGTCATTTGATGTTGATGCAGCCGGCGGAGTAACACGGGTATAAGCTTTTTTTCTATGTTTCAGATTAGTATCCGCTTGTGCTCACCGATTTTACTCATTGATTTAAAACCGATTTTTTCTGCAGAGAAAGAGATCGGTTGCTAGGTGGAAAAGAAAGAAGGTATGTAAATCGCTGCTTAATCCATAACCATTCATTCTCTAAGAAATAATTTCATATTTCGATTTTAAAAAAATTCCAAGTATTTCTGCTTACTTTATTTAGTCACAGATGGTGTCATCTGATGTTGATGCAGCCGGCGGAGTAACAGGGGTATAAGCTTTTTTTCTATGTTTCAGATTACTATCCGCTTGTGCTCACCGATTTTACTCATTGATTTAAAACCGATTTTTTCTGCAGAGAAAGAGATTGGTTGCTAGGTGGAAAAGAAAGAAGGTATGTAAATCCATTTGTGCTTAAAGCGATTTTAGTTGGATGGTTCCAAGTTTTTCTGCTTACATAATTTAATCACAGAGGGTCTTATCTGATTTTGACAAAGTTAAAGAAGACCTCAATAATGCAATCGATGGATTAAAAGAGGTATAAGCTTTTTTCCACGTTTCGGTTTCTGTTTTGGTATCTTGTTCGCATGCATAGACTGGGTTGGATGTATTCAAATATTTCTGATTACTTAATTTAATCACAGATGGTCTTATCTGATGCAGCCATCGGAGTAACAAGGGTATAAGCTTTTTCCATATTTCAGTTTACTACCCGTCTCTGCTTGTGTATCTTGTTCAAATGTTTTTACTCATTGATTAAAACGGTTTTCTTCTGCAGAGTAAGATTTTGCCTCAGAAATCGAAATCGGTAGGTAGGATGGAAAGAGCGAAGGTACGCAACTCAATTGATTTTTTATTTTTTTTTTGTTTGTTGCTGCCAGGGGCGATGCTTTGAAGGGGCCGGGAGGGGAACCTGACCCCCCGAACTTTTCGGCCAGTAGTGTTATATATGTAGTTTTCGTATAAAAATTTTTGGGTGTATATGTTTTCGACCCCCCCCCCCCCGTAAAAAATTTCAAGCTTCGCCACTGGTTGCTGCTTAATCCATAACGATTCACGAAGTTTGGTCCAGCGGAGTAACAGGGCTATAAGCTCTTTTCCATTTTTCATCGTTTCTAGTTGTGTATCTTTTTCATTGATTTAAAAAGGTTTTCTTCTGCAGAGTAAGATTTTGCTTTCGGAACCGAAATCGGTAGGTAGGATGGAAAGTGCGAAGGTACGCAACTCAATTTATTTTTATTTTTTTTGTTCATTGCTGCTTAATCCATAAAGATTCACGACGTTTGGTTCAGTCTGTTTCTAAATTGTGCATTCTGTATCTTGTTAAGTTTTACATCTCTACTATACAACACAAAAGCACTCATGTGTTGTGTTTTGTGCGGTTATTTCGAATTAGTATGCAGTTGCATTGTGCTTTGTGCAGTTTTACATCTCTTTCCTTGGTTATTTCAGGCTCGCTTAAATGAAATAGCCCTCCGTTATGACCCCAACATAGCGAAAAAGGTTTAAGTCTTTCTATATTTGAGATTATCATCCATTTCTGCTTAAAGCGATTTTACGTCTCTAATGCATTGCATAGAGTTGGATGGTTCCAAGTTTTTCTGCTTACATAATTTAATCACAGACGGTCTTATCCGATGATGACAAAGGTAAAGAAGACCTCAATATAGCAGTCGATGGAGGAAGAGAGGTATAAGCTTTTTTCCATGTTTCAGTTTCGGTATCTTGTTCGCATGCATGGACTTAGAGTTGGATGTTTTCAAATATTTCTGATTACCTAATTTAATCCCAGATGGTCTTATCTGATGATAAGAAAGATGAAGAAGACTTCAATGACGCAGTGGACAAATTGTGTAAGGTATAACAAGTTTCTTCCTGGCGTTTCGCTGAATACACTTTAAATATCAAGTTGTTCTCTAGTCTTTTGTTAACTTCTGCTAGGGTATTCTGGATTACATCTCATCCCCTACTCCTATAGTGTTTTCATATTTTATGGATTTTCCAAAGAAACCCTGCCTTGATGCTCGAGGCTCCTCTGGGTTTCTGGCATTTTCCAGACAGTATAAATTAAAGTTTGACAAGTTTATGAAGAGCTATTCAAGAGTTGGTATTTACCCTAAAAAAGATGTGTTGCCGGATGATGATCGAGGCTCGTCGGCAATGCTTGAGGATGAACATGTTCTCGAACGGTATAAAAACTTCAAGAGAATTGACATTGTTGTGGACCATTCCGATCATCTTTTTTCTAGTTCACCTATGGAGCAGGCAAGTCGTCGTCACTAAATTGTTAAGTGTAAAGTAATAGTAATAGTAATAGTAATAGTAATAGTAATAGTAATAGTAATAGTAATAGTAATAGTAATAGTAATATTATCACTTTGATACACATATCCATGATATGGTTCAGACAACAGAAGCTTGGGCTGAAAGGATGCGCGAAGAGTGGAGGATTCTTGAAGAAAGCTTGCCCGGTATGTATTAGGAATAGTAAATTTCAAATCTTTTATCGACACTAAATCTTCAAATGCGTAACATAGTCTTCTTTTATTTGGATACAGAGACAATATTTGTGAGGGCTTATGAATCGAGGATGGATCTTTTAAGAGCTGCAATTATTGGAGCAAAGGGGACTCCGTATCAGGATGGTCTCTTCTTCTTTGATGTGTATTTTCCACCTGCGTATCCTGTTAAGCCGCCTGTATGTTCTTTCTTGATCGTCTTTATTTACATGTATATTCGGTCGGTGATATGTAAATATTGTGTTTTATTTTCTTTAAGGTTGTGCGCTATCACTCTGGTGGTCTTGCTATCAACCCACATCTGTTCGAGTGTGGTGAAGTTCGCTTCAACCTGTTCAGATCATACAACTACAAGAGTTGGACACTCTGGCCGTCTTCCGATACAAACATGCTCGGCTTTCTGGTCTCCATACAGGAGCAGGTTTTGAACGCACATCCTTTGTTCCACCAACCTGGATTTGTAGATTCTAGCCCCTCTGTGGTTGCAGAATACTTTTCGTTACTATACAATGAGGCCATCCAGCTAAAATCTTTTGAAACAATGACCTATATCATTAACAATCCACCCAAGGTAAGATTTTGTGCTTTTGTACTAGTTTGTGTGTGGTTTGGTTAACTAATGAGATGATGTGGGATGAATGATGATGCAGAATTTTGAGGTCTTTGTACTTGGGCATTTTCGCGATCGTGCGGTTGACATTCTAAGAGCTACTAATGCTTATAGGGAGGGCCTGCAAGTCCCCGATGGTGTGGATAACAGGGAGAGCTTCAAGATACGGGATGACGTTGATTCAAGCATGATCCGTCTTTTTGTTGCTTTGATGTGTATCAAAGCAACTGGAGCTTTCAATTTCACTGCTATCGGACCATTCGTGGTGAGTTTTACATACATGGGTTATATCTACCATTTGTGTTAAAAAGTTGAGTTGATCCATCACTAGAAACAATGTCATTCCTTAAGCGTAACCCTTCACTTTCTATGAAACGACGCTGCAGGGTTTTGGATCATTTTTAGAGCGTTCGATTGAGTCTGCTTCAACATCACCTGTAATCTCTCTCTCTCTCTCTCTCTCTCTCTCCCTATCTACATTTATAGATGATCATATTTTGTTAAGGTGTCTTACTGTCTTTATTTTGGTGCATGTTATTTGCAATTTTCTGACTTGACTATTGCTTCAATATACTTTAAAATATATATGGTCTCTTACACAATTCACCTCTCACAACATTTACAGTCACAATGCTGAGGGCAATGCTGGTTGCAGGGATGCACCCATTACTTGTAAGACCATCCGTAGTGGGCGTTATTTTTTCAAAATTTGCCACCAAACACGCCCACCTCCCACCCCCTGGGCATTATTGATCAAAAAAGCCCTCTCGGCGTGTTTTAAATAACGCTTTGTGCAAATTTGAAGGGTCAATCACATTTAGTCTTCCTTTTTTTGGCCAATAGCTTTTTTTGTTGGGTTTTTTATTTTTATTTAATTCTCCACACCCTTTTAACATAATGCGCACATCCCCACTACACCCATTTTAGAAAAACGCCCAATAATGCCCCTTGCTGACTGTACTGCCACATGGCGGAAAACGCCCAAGGGTGGGGGCATTATTCACCCTTACCACTACGCATGGTCTAAGTGGCAGTAAAATAAAATAAATAATTTTTTTTTTTTTTGATAAAGATGTTTGCTTATTTGCTTGACATTATCTTTTTAACAGGTCCCAATTTGAGTTCTTTCAAGCAGTTGTTCAGGCAGTGCTAGTGGATCCTCTAATATCATGTCTTAGTTATATTTTAAACGTTTATTTTGTTGTTTTCGAACTAGGATGAGCTGCTCAAACATCCTTGGATTGGATGGAACATACTTGATACTAGTAAAGTTGTTTTTGTCACTGCTTTGTGGACGTAATATTTTGTTAACTCGTCAATCCTTCTCTCTTTTAAAAATATTGATGATGCACAAGATTGTACTTGCCCCCTTTGCAATTCTTAATTTAATCTCTCCATCATGGAAACAAAACAAACCGTTATATATACCTTTAAGAAACCAAGTCGAATTATAATGAAATTGCTAATTTTAATGTTACGGTAGTGTTAGGAAAAAATTGAATGACACTTCACTATTGTAGTGGTGTGAAATCATATTTTTTTTAATGTGTTCTTAAGTATTTTTTTGAATGATCTTAATACAATGTTAGCTAGAGTGTAGGGCTGTAAACGAACACGAAAAAGGCCCTGTTCGTGTTTGTTCGTTAAGGAAATAAATGTAGGAACTAGGTTCACTTTTTAATAAAATATATTACAAAATATATATAACTAGACTAGTTAAAATGGATAAACCTCAGGGATGAGAACATAAATTTACCCTATATAAAATGACAAAAGTGTATTCTTAATTTGTCTTAAAATGTATGAATTTATTTGAACAAGGGTGCAATATTGTATTGTATTGTCTTCTTAAGCATATGTTAAACAAACATTCCATAGATAGTACATTTTTAAAGTTGTTTGTGTAAAATAAAAGTAGTATATTAATTATAAATGCAGCAGTCTAAAGTAAAAGGTAGGCTATTAAATATACAAAAGTTGAATTTGAACGGGTGAAATTAAAAGATTTAGTAGGTGCAATTATTATATTCCACAGCCCACAAAAATCAAATTCTTCAACTGCCCAAGAAAGCTCATGTGTCTACTTTTGCATTTTGCTGCTGCATTAGTCATTTTCTAGATTTACCTCCATCCCATCCTATGGTGGATATTAATACCACCTATGAACCATTAAAACTTCTTGAAATGTTTAAATTATGTATTGAACTAGTATTAAGCATCCCGCGTTTCGGCAGGGGCGAGCACTAATGCCACACTACTGCCAACGACCACCGACACTGAAGTTAGGGCGTGTTAATGCGAAGAAAATAAACTGAAACGTAAAACATAGAATAAAATAACTAAGTTGATCTACGATGAACCCGCGTCTATTTTTTCCCATTTGACAGGTTCATCGTAATCCTATTATATTATATATATCATTACCACTATACAAACCATAATGCATATATTATAACAATCATTACATCAATATGTTGCAAATTATATTTATATAAGATTTTGACTAAATTAATTAGATTATTATAAATAATAATTTATAAATAAAACAACACAAATTTGAATGGATCAAACTAATTGAACATGGTAAGATAATGAAACCATATTTGATTAGGGCACAACCACTTAAGCACAATTTACAACCATACATGCATACAAAATAGACTGAATTTGGTAAGGTAATGAAACTATTATTTGATTAAGGTACAACCACTTAAGCACAATTTACAACCTAACATGCATACAAATTATTTGTTTAAGGTACAAATATTTAAGCATAATTTACAACCAAAGATACATACTATTTGATTAAGGTACAAACATTTAAGCATAATTTACAACCAAAGATGCATACCATTTGTTTAAGGTACAAACATTTAAGCATAATTTATAACCAAAGATGCATACCCATGTAACATGCATACAAATTATTTGATTAAGGTACAAACATTTAAGCATAATTTACAACCAAAGATGCATACCATTTGTTTAAGGTACAAACATTTAAGCATAATTTACAACCAAAGATGCATACCATTTGATTAAGGTACAAACATTTAAGCATAATTTACAACCAAAGATGCATACACATGTTATAAATTAATAGTATATAAATAACGAGACTCTCGTTATTTGTGGAAAATTATAGTACAATACCGGTTACATAAACTAAATAAATAAATGTAATATACAATTTAATTGTACCAATCTTGATTCAAAGCCAAGGTCTTTGAAAACTTCAACTGCATCTACGAGATCGAAACTCCACTGCAAAACAAGCAAAAAACATTGACGGTTTTGGTTGAGGCACGTGTTCAACACGCTTCCCTTAAAACAGATTCCGCGTCTCCTCTCAGACGGTCTGTCTCTCATGGTACAACAACCGGAACAGTATGTGTACTGCCGGAGATGGCACTCACGCCCGAGATTACACCGGGTATAAATTGGTGTACATATAATTAGGAAATATGAAGTTGAAGAAAAAGACAATTTAGAGAATACTCTTCTCTAAATTTCTATGGAACAAAATTCTTTTATGTGTGTGTATTTCTCATCTTTTTTCGATGATTTCTAGAATGAAACATCATCCTCTTCTTATACTCACACACATAAAGAAGCCATTAAACCCCATTATTATTGTCATGAATTAGACAATTAACCAAGATCATTAATCTTGTAATAAATGAGTTTAAATCTCTACATAAATGGACTTTAGTGGTTCGGTCAAAACTGTCATTTCTCTTAATGACTAGAATTAAGCGAGTTGAAACAGCTAGTTTGACCAAGTCCAACCAGCTGTTTTGTTTCCGCTGCAAACCTGCGCGCGCGCCTGAACTGCGTTGCTAGTCCATGCATCACGCTACATGAACCTTACACCACGCTATATGGAGTCGCGCATCACACTGATGCCACTACACATACCAGGACGCCACCCGGTCATGTGCCATCCATACTCACGCGCCACTTGCATTCTTCGCCATGGCCAATGTCGTGCGCCATGCGCTCGACATGCGCTATGCCATGATATCCGCCTAGCCCACCAAAGTGTGCGCCATAAGCGGACCCGCCATGTATCTGACCATGCGCTCATGGACAAAAATACAAAGGCGGTGTGCGAAGTTCAAAGTGCACTACATAGGGTCTATAGCCCACGACACGCACACATATGTGCACGAGTAAGGGTGCTCGCACCCTTAAGGGTCCCCACTAGTGTTTGTCTTTAAGGAAACAATATACAAGGAGTGCTTCTCCTTATAAACTACTTTAAGTTTTGTCATCCCAACTATGTGAGACAAGTTGACAAAACTAATCCATTTTAATCATCTTTGTTTGTTCCAAACATACAACTTTAAGCTTCGATATCTCATTCATCTTAGCTCTATTTGGACATAGTTTGAACACAAACCATAAATAATTATTTATACAACACATATATAAATATTATTGATGTCCAAGTGGGACAAGTTGACAAAACTAATCCATTTTAATCATCTTTGTTTGTTCCAAACATACAACTTCAAGCTTCGATATCTCATTCATCTTAGCTCTATTTGGACATAGTTTGAACACAAACCATAAATAATTATTTATACAACACATATATAAATATTATTGATGTCCAAAATATTTAGTGAAAAACTTATTTTCACTAAAATTTCCAACAATAAATGTGTTCATGAACGGTTCATGAACACTTACTAAACGAGATTTTATGTTCATGTTCGTTCATTAAGGAATTAACCATGTTCATGAACACAAAGGAACACAAATAAATTTGGCGAACGCGACGAAGGCTAAAGGTGGATGACCAGAGAGTAGCATTGGAACTTGAAGCCCTAATTTGTGAAACGGAGGTCGATCGTATTCGTCGATGTAAATAATAAAAAAGGAAAGGGGAATAGTGCATAAACAAGGTAGAAATATGGTTTCCTAGTTTAACTGTTAGGGTAATAAAATAAATGAAAATTAAATAATATAAAAAGTATAGATAAAATATATGAAAGTACAATTTTTTTTTTAACTAAAACATAAACAAACACAAATGAACGAATGTTCATGAACATCTTACCGAACGTTCACGAACACAATTGGACGAACGAGACCTTTGTTCATGTTCGTTCATTTAACTAATCGAACAAAATTTCTTGTTCATGTTTGTTCGTTTATTAAACAAACGAACATAATTGAACTTCCCGCCGAACAGTTCACAAACTGTTCGCTGAACGTTTAGTTCGTTTACAACCCTACTAGAGTGTGTAGTTTGCGAGAGAGAGCATGAGAGTGTTGTGTGTTCGTATGATAGCTAATAATCTACCTAAAATGAGCTCGTTATCCCCTCTAAAAATAGAAACTATAACATAACAAACAAAGCGAAAATGGTGCAAGTATCCACATGTTCTCCATTACGGCTACACTCCTTCATGCACGTGCGAATAGAGAGCATATTCCCCGAAGTATCAGCATTGACCAAGTCCAATTCGTTATATTCCTGCGAATACAAGTTTTAAACAAAGGATACAATTGTTAGTAAATGTAAATAATAATAAGGATCTGTGATCCTCAGACTTCCTGCACCATCTATTAAGGATCAGTGATTCAGGACAAATCCAAGGATATGGATCCATAGTATTAAAAATTAACCCCTAACAATTGCCCCAAAATATGGCTGATATTAGATTAAACTTATCTGCCATATTTCCGTTAACATCGAACTAGCCTTACAGACTGCTGATGTCACTGATGGGATAACCTACAACCATCATTGCGATAAATAGGGAATAGGTAGAGTTTGAAAACTCATTTAAAATCACGGATCGCCAATTTAAAACCCATTCCAGAGTTTTATCAGGTATTCTCTCCTCTTCCTTCCATCTTTTCTTATGTATTCTTCTTCTCCTTCAATCAATCTATGGCAAAAATGGTCACTCGAACCTCTCCAAACAAAGATCAGGATCTTGATGGTCCACCACAAAGCCAAAATCTCCTGAAGAATCCTTTTACCGAATTGTGTAGATTCACCGATTCAGAAAATTGATCGATTGTACACTTGTTTCCCTCCGGGAACAATTTTCCGTCCTTTTGATTCATCAATCAAAAGTGATTCTGTATCCCCTGTCTGGGTTTGCTTCCCTGCTGCACCATTTCAAATAGGCTACACTTATCTATTCCTAGAATTCACCCAACGCTTCTTCACCCTAACGAGTTTGTGCTATAGTCAGGCAATGCCCATGATGGGGAGGGTGTTGTACACTCTAGAACAAATCATTAACGATGAAGGACTGGACTTCAACCTTTCTGAACTCTCACACTGTTAGGATCTGAGTTTGGTTTTGATTGTGTTTTACGTTTGAATTAAGATGAAGATGGATGAGTTGTGCAGCAGAATTAAGATGGAAACAAACTTTGCACACAATCAAACGAGAGAATTGCTTTAATCAAACATTTTCCACAAAGAACCGAAAGATTGAATTTATTTCAATAACGATTACAATGCAATGTATGAATACAAACTCCCCCTCAGCCTGAGCTCACAGTGTTTGTTCGTGCAGGAAGAAGATGTTGCAAAGAGCTAAATAGAACAGTGCATGGTACTGTTCTATTTATAGACACGAGCAAACCACTGAAGCATCTAAGCTGACGTCACCATGAAAGTGACATCTAACCTCCTAACAAACTCTAACCTCTGATCTATACAACCTCTGCTTATGCTAACTACTGTTATTACATTTCATTACATAAAGACATCTAAACTACTGTTGCATCCTTCCACTGATGTGAACCCAGCAGTACTAGTCATGATCAGCAGAGCTTGACTCAAGGCAGTAGATTGAACAACAGAGCTTTAGTCTTCCATCAGTCTTTTACTAGATCAGCAGTTTGTGGGGTTTGCAGATGGCTTCGATTTTGTCATTTTGGAAGTGGGGTTTGCAGATGGCTTTGATTTTGTCATTTTGGAGATGATGATCGAAGAAGGTTATGAAGAATTTTTAGGAGACGAGATGAAAAACTGATTTGAGAAGAGAATTTTTAATAATTCAATTCGACAGTAAAACCCTGTTTGGATGTTGAATGGGGGTTTTATAGAGAAAAAGTGAATGCTGACGTGG